>JARIHO010000067.1:0-597333 GCA_029282495.1 Mycena albidolilacea
TTCAATCCGGCCTCCCGTAAGCCCTTGTGTGTCTCAGCCTGCTCCGCCCACAGATGATCTGTGGTCACCCTTCTAATCTCACGCAGTAGAAGAAACGGGACGGCCTGCGACTTGAAATCTGCCACGGTCGTTGGGACATTCGCAGGCCAAACCTTCCCTAGCATTCGCGCGGTGCTCTCGACCGACACGACGCACGTCGAAGAGCGCTGGAGCATTGTAACTCCTGCCGCATCATGAAAGGCGAGGTCCTGGCAAATGTCCGCCGAACTATTTCCCGCACCAACGACGAGCGTGCGCTTTCCGACAAATTCCTTTCCACCGGCGTACGTCGCGGCGTGAATAGTTTTCCCCTTGAACAGGCTAATGTCCGTGATGGATGGGAAGTGTGGGGCGCCGAAGGTACCTGCTGCAAGAACGATGTGATTTGGACGGAGAGTGATCTTCTCGCCCGCACGGTCGATGGCTACGGTCCAGCGCTTCGACACGGGATCGTACGTGGGAGTAGGAAGTGCAAGGGAGTTCGTCCATATGACAAGATCTTGAGAGATGGCGTACTGTTCGAGCCAATCAGCCAGTTTGTCCCGAGGTGTGTAGGTCGGCCAGTTCTCGGGGTAGGGTTGGTATAACACTGTGAGGAGACGGTCAAATACAGGACGGATAGAAACTGAACATGCGAAATCACTTGGGTGGTGCGATTTGATCGTGTGCAGAGTCAGCGTTGGGTAGCGCTGCCTCCAGTTATCTCCAATTCGCGGATTCCTCTCGATGATGAGGGAGGGAATATTCATTTGTCGGAATCTGGCCCCTACATTCAACCCGGTCTGTCCACCACCGACTGCAACTGAATTGAGTTTCGCTCGAGTGAGAAAAATAATGATTGCGCACTGATCAATACTTGCGGGTCACGCTCGATGGCCTCCCGCCGCTCGCGGTGGACATCGTGCCACGCAAGCGTATGGCCTCCATATACCCCCTTCTCAGGCCCAGATTCTTCGTGGCCTTTGATTTCCGCAAGCATGGTGAACACTGTCAGCGCTTTCCATTCGCCGGTCGCAGTCTCCACCAGCGAAAAGTAACCTTGCCCATGGCCGACCGTAGTTTCGAAGGTGAATCCAGAGGACACACCCGAGGCAGCATGCGTTACTGGACCGAGTTCGGGCCCTAGATGCGCTCTGGTGTCGAGTATGAGCTGGCTAATTGCCGCGGGCTTCAGGGTGGCCTTCAAAAAGGATTCAATCCGCGGCTGCCCGGCCAAAGTACGGTTGTTCCAAGTGAAGACAAGTATATCGCGCAAGTAGCCGTCAGGAACAAAGCAAGATACCGCCCCAGCTATGTCCCCAGCCTCAAGGAATTCTCCGAAGGACTTGAGCCAAGAGGTAGCGATTTGAGAGGGGTTGAGTGCCATTGCGATGGGAATTGTGTTAAGCCCCAATACTCGACTTCTCACTATTTATGTAAACGAATCCAAGGCTTATTTTTGGACGGTCAAGCCGCCAAACCGGCGTCTTTCGACGGCACCGAAGTGGAGAGGCCGTGTACTCGAAGGGCTTTGTATATTCACGCCCAGCCACATATCCGTGACGGGATCTCGTGGCCAGCCAAGTTCGATGTTTGTCAACCGAGTCGCGCGGGATAGGATAATTTTTTCTGGGTCGGAGTCCCACACTGGTTTGCATAATGTGCGTAACGGCATTTCCTCCTGAACAACTTCAGGATGGGATTAACAATAGGAAACAGTGTAAAATACTCGATTGTCTCAAGGACCAACACATGCGGCTACACAATGTTTTCTATCGTGCTGAAATCTCCGGCAACAGCGCCCGTATGCACATCGTATGCCCCAGGAACGGGTGGGCGAGTTCCCCCCGGCCCAACAATAGTGACATTCGCATCCGAGCGCGGTTTGGGCATTTCACCCGTGAGCAGGAAGTGCCGCGCGACGTCGCCTGCAGCAGCAGCAGGGGCTGGGACTGCATTTCGCGGTTAATTTCGGGCAGACTTAAAACGGATGGACGGAGGATGGAAGACGTACTGAGAATGTTGGTGTGGTCGTCGCCGTGCCGGATGACGAGAGTAGACTCCGGGGCTTGTTGCCACGCGAAGGTGGTCAACTCTGTCGGGAGGCTGGACAAACGGGAGATGCGTAAATTAAAAGGAATTGGGACAAATTGGTCGTACGCGCTTCAAGTCAAAGTCGGACGTCATCCACATGAGCTTGAGTTTGGTCGGCAGCGTGGTGTGCTCAGGGGTGGGGTATGACCAGACCGAGCATTGGAGGATAAGCTGCCAGGTCTGCGAGTAGATGATGTTCAAGGGATCGCTCTATTCGATCAAGTCAGAAGAATGATTAGAGGACAGTGCATTCGGAGGTTTGACCCACACTTTGGGCGTTGATGGTCAGATTATTCCATCCGGCGAACGTCTTGAGATTTTCATCGAGTCCTGAGATGCAATTTAGCCGGAGAAACGAGACGGAAGGAAGACCAACGCACTGAGATCCGAACAGAGGAGTGGGGTCACGACGCTCTCGCGAATGTCAACTAACGGCTGATATGCGAACAAGCTGGCGTCCCCATGAAGCGATGCATTCAGTGCAACGGCGAATAGCGGGAAGTCCGGGTTGGAGCGAAACATGAATGCGAGGCCCTGGCGCAGATCCGTCGCTGTAACCGGAGAGTTGCAGCCGGTCCCTGGGCCACAGCTGAGCGCGGGGAGCGGCGCTTGGATGGCTTGCGTGAGGACCGTTTCCCAGGCCTGTAAGAATAATATCATGTCAAGGGAGTGCTTTTCGCTCGAGATACATGTACAGACCTTGACGACGCTGCCGTTACCTTGCCCGTGAAACGGACATGTCGGATCGGTGAGACAGAAGGCATCCGCCCGCTGAACAAGACGGTTCGCGTCAGCAACTTGGGGCGTAATCATGTCCTGGTACGGCTGCGTGGGATGCCTCCGTTAAGTCCCACAATGGCGATGAAGGTTGATCAACATACCATGCCGTGCGGGATAACCGCATCAATGACGAACTGGTTGACGCGGTGGGGGTAGCGCGCTGCGTAGGCCATGCCTACGAACGTTCCACTGCACGAACCACCAAAATCAGCCCTCTATGCGAAATTTGTCCAGGAACTGGCACCCACTAGGAAACTCCCGCGAAGCTGACTTCCTCGTAGCCCAGAGCAGCGCGCACGGTGTCCCAGTCTTGGATGACCTCTTTCGTCCCGACATGCTGCAGGATTCCCGCAGGGGTGCTGTCCTTGGCGGCCGCATCGAGAAAATTCGTCATGGCTGCCTGATATTGGTCGAATTCTGACTGCGACGTCGGGCTGTATGCTATCATTAGCACGCTGAGTGCCTGGATGATTGGACGACTGACAAAGCGAAGGAAACATTATTGAAGAAAACACCAGAGGAGAGATTGAGGGGATTCGAGAGCTGAATCCCACGGGTGTTGATAGCTGTACATCGTCAGTTGGACCCAACGAACATCTCGAAAGACGCACCCAAAAAATCAAAGTCCTCCAATCCGGCAAAAGAGGAATCAAGACCCAACGCGTTTGCCCAGGCTTGAGCTGCCGCATTCTCTCCCGGACCACCTGATGACCGGTATAAGTAAAGAGGACATCACAGACTACAGTAGAAAACGAAATACCAGCATGACTGGGAAGATGATATCAGGACATGGAGGAAATTATTAATAGTGAGATGGAAACGAACTAGAAAATGAGACCCGACGACCGTTTCTTGGGACGGTTCATCGCAAAGCCAATTGTGATGTTGTTCTTGACTGAATCAAACGGCTTGGTGTAGTCCATCGGAACATCCATCTCGCCGCAGAATAGGTTCGACGGGAGCGTCGCGTTGGTCGTTGTATCCGTGAGATTGAGCACCGGTACAAGTGGTTCAGGGACCTTGTCGTGACAGTCAACCCATCGAATCGTATGGCTCGTGCGGTCGGGGCACGGAATAGTAGAGGCAGAGGTTGTCTGCGAAAACGCAAGAAGCGGCAAGATGAAAAGCATCAGAGGAAGAAGTCAAGGGGTGAAGAGAAATGGAGTAGATAATGTTGCGAGACCTTTGGGGCTTTTATTGCCCAACTATTTCATACGTACAGCCCGATATGGCTGCGGAAACAAGCCGATAGGTAACGGATGTCGCAGACACGCCGATGGGTAGCGGAGATCAAGGGAGTGTGTCGATCCCTCATCGGGGTGTAGTTCAATGTAACAATGTTCTCGCCACCCGAACTGAGCCTGAAGTTGTTCATAAATGTTATGGCGTCGAAAAGGGATGGGAGCGGATGAAAGCGGTCGGACCGGGATCGAGCATTGACGTTTGACCCGAGGGCACGTGATGACGCGTTAACCGCAACCACTGCCAACCAGTCGTTTCTCACGCACTGATCACAAGGGCAAGATCAGTGCTGTGAAATGATAAGCGAAGGGGAACGCGAGCCTAATGTTAGCGCAAAATTCCGTTCGCAGTCGAGAGAACAGCAAGCACTAGAAATCCAGGGATCACGTCTGTTGTTTATAATGTCGTGAGGCTAGTAACCACCTCTCGCTACCTGTTTTATTCATTTTACTGTCTATTCTACCTTTCTACATCCAACCCACCCCAACCCAGCTCCGCACTCTCCACATCCGCAGTTCCGCATCGAGCCACGCTTGTAACCCAGGACCCGAATGATGAACTCTAACACCTAAAGATGGTCCAAGCTCGGAGTGATACAACTAAAATCCGAATCAGTCATTATTATCTCGACCTAGAGATCGTCACCCAAAATCTTTCTCGGACGCACAAGGCCTAAAGTTCGAGGAATCAAAGCATTTTTCCCGAGTCAAAGACCAAAACAGTTTCGCAAAGTGCCGATCCGATTCCGACGAGTCCCGTGAGTAATCACTCTGCCAAATTGATTGTTTTGGTAAGGCCAAAAATGTCCCTGATATCCTCTGTTCCAGCCACAGTGTAACTGCTACTGGGACTGGGGGTTTTGGTTGCAATTTTGTGCCAACTGAAACTGGAAGTATCAGTCGCTCTTCTGATACCTTCCATATCAGAGCGACTGATACGGCTGTTGATACTGCCGGAACACCCGGGCCGGTGCGGGCCGCCCGGACCGCCAACTGATACGCTCTCTGATATTGGGAGTGTGCACCAACCGAGATCTGATGGGCTGATGGATTGTGCCACAGCCACATCAATCAGCGCCGACTTCATCCTGACTTGTACGACATCGTTCCAAGCATCCCGGCAGGCTGAGGAGGCCTAGAAAGCATCAAAACAATGTTCTCTACATACTAGATCACTCACTAATGTACTAGATCCCCAAAAATACATCAAATTTATTTATTCCAGGTTGGCTCTGTGAGTGGCCAGCTGGGCCTCGGTGGGTTTGGAGTGCTTCTTGGGCTTCCTTGAAGGTGCTGTTGCCTTCCCCAAGCCTATTGTCTGTCTGTGTGTGCACCACTTTGTAGGTGGAAATTCCGAGGAATTGGCAGGTAACCTTGATTCAAAAAAAATCCTGAGACAGTTAGAACATGTATTAGTGTATAAAGTATCAACACACACCATGGCCATGGCCTATCTGATGTATAAGGGTCCCAAAACCGTTGAAAACGCGCGTCGTCGGTGGATTTGACGCGACTGGTCACAGTTTTGTCACAGAAATAACGCATCTGATGGGTGTCGCCACTTCACGTTTTTGGACTCATCAAGCCGGACTGGTGGCTCCGGCCGGCTGCGAGGGACATTATATTCATATTATCTAACTTCGAGGTCGTGCCGAATGTCAACCAGGTTTGTGTTTTGTCAATGCCGGCGGTTTAGGTACACTAAATTTTGCTGAGTAGGAAAAAAGTTACGAAGCCAAAGGAAGATATATATTAATAAGGACATTTAACAGTGGAGTTGAGTCTTAGTTCAAGAGCCCTCAGCTCAAAAACGTGAAGGCGTTTTGATCCTTTCAGTTAGCGGTGGGCCAGCATCAAGCAACATGTACAAACAGCTTGCTGATGCGACGGTCGCTGCCCACTCCCACTGATATCAGCCACGGAAATACCGGCTTTGATACTCATCATCTCAGTAAGCTAAAAAATAACCCTGAAATGTCTAGTTTACGCAGTGCTTATTCTGTTGCTAGAATTTAAGATCTCAGGAACCTTTCCAGCGACTCCGAAACGACAAGATTTCCGGAGAATGGGGCTTTCGTATAAACCTGTTCACTTACGTGATAAGGAACTCCTGGTACCGATCTAGGTCTAGGTCGACAAACACTTGGCTCCTTACGTCCGTCCGTCTAAATTTACAGAGCTAAGATCGATTTGATCCTATTGCTTATTGTTCTTATCAACATCATCTGAATTGTTGAATCGTTGAATCGGTCACACACCGTTCCACAAGGATTTGAGCGGGCCGGGACTGTTACTAGCCTAGTAGCAATTCGATATTATCGTAGACGGAGAGCTAAATTACAAGAATCCTAACTACCTAAGAGCGATTATCAAACTTGTATGAAACGATTATTGCTTAAGAAGGAATCGAAGTCGGGGAACACTCTATAGTAGCCCAAAGAGGCCCAGACTCTCCTGCGCAGACGTGTATCGTTGTTGTGTGATTGTCAAGTACTCCTCTAGTATGTGGGCAGAGAAAATTAATATCGGCAAGATACCAGTGGGTGTGACGACGCACGGATGAGAGGGCTCCGCCGGGCGAGCGTTTGCATTGTCGACAAGAGCGTCTGCAGGTCCGTGTTCGCTTGCTGTCCAGCGTGTGTGAGGTCAGCAATGAGTACGTCTGCGACGGCGGCGAGGAGCGGCTGGATGGGATGGAGATGCCCGTCAGTAACTTAGGCGAGCGATGGTGCGGGGAGCTAAACGCACCCCCAGGATCGGATCGGTCATCTCCCACTCCGCGAGGCGCGTATCGGCGAGGCGCACAGCGACGCAGCTCGCAGCAGCGAGGCACTTGGAGCGCGCCTCCGTATACAGGTCCGTATACGGGGCATGGAGACGGAGGATGGCAACGTTTACGAAGGCGTGCGTTACGAGTGAGAGATGGTCTGTGGGGCGGGCGGAATCAACGGGAGGTAGATGGCCGCGAAATGTGTCGAGACGGGACTCAATTGCCCAGAACTCGGGCGAATGAGGAAGAGCTGCGCCTACGGAAGTAAGATTTTGATTCCCTTGAAAAGAGAGGAGGCAGAAATACCCGGATTGCGTGCAGTAAAGGCCATGGTGCGTTCCAGCTGGATGGACGCCTTTACCAATAGTGTCAAGGGCGAATGGCCCGTAACATCATCTCCATCAATAAAAGGCACAGAGAACAGTGCACCATCGGGCAGATGCTGCGGAGGATTGAGTAAACCAGGATTGAGATAGTGGAACGAACCCACCGTCGGCCACGGAGTGCTGATCGGCGCGTCGCAGGGGATCCCCGAGGGTGTATTAGATGCAGCGACGCAGTAGTTGTTTATGAGTAGGACACTCCAAAACGAGTCGATCATCTCCGTCCCGGGGATGGCACCCATTTGCACCGAAATACTGGCATCTTGAACTGTCGATGTAGGATTGTGTGCGGAGGCACCGAGTTGGTGGAGGCCCGCGCTGAACGCCAGAGATGTCGCGCCGGCACGGTGATAGTTGCTTTCCGACAGACGTCCAGAATCCAAGTAATACAGCGATAGAAGAACTTCGCTTTGGATCATGTGGAGCATGCGCCGCAGTGAGGCTGCACCCGCGGCAACATCTCGAGCGACGTGATGCACAGTCCGCGACAGCAGTTCCTCTTCCGAGTATCTGCTATCGGCGAGAGGGTTCGTCGACACGCGACTGGCCCAGAGAGCGACCGCAATTAGAAGTCCGCGTGGAAAGAGATCCGGCAGCAATGCCGATTGTTGGAAGTATGTGGGATCCAAAAAGAAGAACGGATGCCGGGAGAAGTGGCGGAGGAAGATATCGATACTAATAGCATTAGATCACGTTAATAGGTGGGAATCTCAATGGAATGGATAGCTTACAGTGCCTCAGTTAATTCGAGCGGTTCCTTGGATACGATTCAGGTTTGCGAATCGCGGAACAAACATTAGAACTCCCCACCTCTATAGGACTTGGGGTCCCAAAGAACTGCATAGGATTATCCCAAGTATCGAACTCTGTAAATGGTTTCAGAATTGAGGAATGTGGAAGAACAAAAAACCTGACTCGCCTGGTGCTAGGTGCTGCTCCTGGAGCGGCTGATTCGAGCGATTCGAATACGGTTCTCTGAGGAAGACCTTCGACGGGTCTTGTCCACTCAGAAGCTCGAGCTGGTGCTCGAGCTCGTGGATTCTATTTTGCATCGATTCCATGACCTCCTCCAGCTGTGGAGAGACGCCGCCGCCAACCGGTGTATGTGAGTATGTGCAGGGGGTCAGAGACCTGGGCGGCTGAACGCGACATCGACGACAAATAGGACGCTCGCCGTCGCAGCCCTGTATTATCATGAGCACGAAAGTTATCGCGACGCAGAGTAAGAGTAGAGCGAACAATTTTGCGACGTCTGTTGTAGAAGGAGTTGTTAGCGTCGAAACGACGAAAGAGTTGATCCCTCACCTGCAGTTGAGGCATGCCTTGTGGAGATATGAGGCAGGCCTCCCTCGAGATCCTGAGTCGCCGGGAGATTCGGTCATAATTCCATTGTTAAACCTTTGACCAAGGAACCCTCTTATATCTGCAGAGGACGCCACTAGCAATTGCTGCGCCGAGTGCGCAGCGTGTACTGCCCCGGCCGCGGAGCCCATACGTGAGCTAACAGAGCATCGGACAAACTGAAACCGGTCCCACTCAATCGCGGCGTCAAAACGGAGGAGCAACTAGAACACAACGGGAAAGCAAAAACGTCCATCATGATCAGTGGCGGGATCAAATGATCACATCGTCACCCGTCGCGGAGTTTGAATACAGCTTTCGTTACAGCTTCCTCCACAATTGCGGCTATGAGTGCTATGCGAGCTTTTCTACCCCTCTTCTATGGAAAACAAGAAGGCAGGCCCTCCATCGGGGTCCCTCTCATGTCGCCTGCCACAGTATCCATATCACTGCGTCTCCCCCGGCGCTGTTTCCACACCGTCAGAACCGCGACTCGGGAACATCGCTCCAGATCGTCGCTTCCTATAAAGCACCGACGAGATGATATCGGCTGTACGGTGCCTAAAATACTCCGCTCAACTCCAGGAGCCTCTGGTAATCCCTCAAAAAGTTTATTCCGCTGCTTGGGGCCGATGTTTGGAATTTTCTCCAATACCCCAGCCATTCGCTTTTAAAATAAGCTGACTCCACTACTAAATCTCTCCGATTCCGGCCGCTGCCTCGGAGCCGATCACACCCAATTTTGGATGCGGTTTCTCACAGAGGCTTCACGGCAATGATGACAACAGTGGATATAGGTGCCGGCAGAGATGCTGACCCGGTCAACTACATAAGATACTCGCCGGAAGATGTGGGAGCAAAAAAGTTGAGCCTCTTGGTTGCAATCGTTTCAAGTTCAATTGTCACCTCAGCCCTCCAACGAGCCGTGTGCAAGAATCTATTTCAATCGACGCAACGGTCATCGACATATGATCTGGGCACTCTGCTACTAGTATCAGTGTCCATCAGCATCGTCATCAACAAGCCTTGCAGTGGATATCTGCTGTGATCGACTCGACGCTCATCAACATCTCTGATTACTCTCTACCACCAGACCCTGTAAGTCCTCCTTCACTGCTTCCCCGGTAAGCACAGCTGACATTGAACTGAGCCGAGGTACCGGTACCCGCGAAGAGATTCTCAACTGCAGCCTTAGACAATCGTGTCCCATGATTCGAATGGTGAACAAAGCTTCGCCTGGGCGTCGAGGTGCGTCATGAGCCAGTGTCATCTCAGGATCCCATTACTACGTCGGGGAAGGGGGGGACAACTTCTCCCCGGTTCACTTTACCTGGGCGACAGGGAAAATTGTTGCGGTCACTCAACAAATCGACCGAACGCGAGATTTGACTCGAACCGATTCCAATTTGCCTAGTATAGATTCGACCGGCGCCACTGGCGAAGGTCTCCACAGTAGGTCCATTACCATGGGAACTTTACACCAGCGAATGGCAATATGGTTCGTTTGCTTGGTTGCCTCGGGGGTCATTATGTTTCACACTCGGAATAGTACACAGCCATATACCGTCCGTTGTCGAAGCTCTGTTGAATGGGAGTACCAGCAAAGCTACGGAGATCACAATTATCCAGTTATACGAAGTGACTACTGGCGCTCAAGACAAGTAAGGTTCAAATTCAACCAGATAATTCGATCAAGGGTATTTCGGACAGTTTCTTCCATTAAATATCGAATTTGAGAGCCTACAAGGTCAATCACATTTGACATCGTGCAGGACGAAGGTGTCTTACCACTGAAGAGAAAACTGAGGATTGCTGCGGCAGCGTGCTGGGACTCCCGCTAAGCGCCAACACGGGGGTTGGTTGGGTCTCTGGCGTTGATCAGCGTAAAAACGGGGTATGCGGCTAGAAAGCGAGTAAGAATTCCAAGATTTACGAAATATCTAACGCGCGAAGACCCACTATTGTCGGCATTAACCCAGCTAACGTGGATATCTCCCGTCATTGGATCAATGGTGTACTGAGAAAGAGGGTGCGTGAGTCGGTGGGGATCCAATGTACAGGAACGCATGTACTAACCCCCGTTCTTATTTGAGGATCAGGGTCCGGGCCTGCGGCCGGCAGGGAACCCGCAGCGGCTGCAACAGCCTTAGTCTAGGTGAGCGCTGGGTTGTGAGACGTACTGTGAGACACCAAAGAGCAACCTTTGAAAGTGACGACCCTGAGAGAAGATTATCCAACCTCGTGTCGCCATTCAAATCAACTTGGGACTGCTCACACTTTTCCATTGGGCTTTAGTCTTGCATACGAGTCGATACGGCCGGCGTAGTAGTAAGGACACATGCTAATGACACTAGTAGCCTAAAACCATGACAGTCAGCATGGTGAAGACGAATCTCAACTCTGGCCCTTACTTGCGAAAAAAGAGCTCCACTAGCGTGTTTGAATCCGCTGGTGCCGTGTACGAATACGTGCCTCAGCGCAACTGAAGCGTTCGAAACACGAATGCTCTCCCTGGGGCTATCGTACGTCAAGTAGCCCATGGATTATCCATCCAGGGTGTCGCTGTACACCAATATCCTCCCGGTTGGCCTGAGCAGTCGTGGATGAGCCCCTGAATCAAGGATGCTGGTCATTGCGAGCGCACAAGGGAGTTCCAGACGGAGCTGCTCGCGGATGCACTGAGGGAATGTGAGTATAATTCCAGTGAATTATTAATGGGTCGACGGTGCAGGGCACTGACCTACACGCGAGGGGTCGAATAGCCGGGTCAGCCGCTTTGGACCGAGACCTTGAGCCATTCGGTGTGCATTCGTGTTTCGCCTGCCAGAAGAGACCGTAGTTTCAGAACAAGGAGCACAGCTGCGAGGGCAGCTAACAGACGGGTGAACATGATGGACACGAAGATGGGGATGGACTCCTGGTGCTATCTATTTAGCTCATTTGCGTCCAGCACAGGAGGGATTCAGACCTCTGAGACCTGAGCCACCAGGCACTTTACGATGGGCGGGGGGTAATTTCCAGAGAGACTGGACACGATGATGCTTTTCTGCCCAGATTGTCGTCTGTGCCGAAAGCGCACGAATACGATTCGTATCTGTTGGTAGTGCGCACATCTTTTCAACGTCTGCGGGAGGCGCGAATCCGAAGACGCATCAATTTCAAAATAAGAATACAAATGAGATGTGAGTTTCGTAAGGTCATTGCAGGAGTGGGGAGGAGTATGCATGAAAAGCGAGAAAACGGTATAGAGACGGAAAGCACATCATGACACCATCCAAAAGACGCATCCACAAGTGGAACACATCCTCATGCCAACGACTGTGGGGAGCTACCAATCGGACCCCACATACAAGGTCCAGCCCGTGCGGTCGGGATTAGGTTCCAACCCGCGGAAGCAATGCTGCCCGCACAAATAGTCGAGCCTGCGCAGCCCATCCCGCTTCGCCTCCCCGCCGCGCAGCCTCCACTCCAGCTCCGCGCGCTTCTGACGCGCCTCGGGCCACCGCTCATACTCGCCGCGGAAGACATAGCACTGAAAGTTATCGATGATGGCGTCGAGCACGTCGCGCACGCGGATGCCCGCAGCGTTCACGACCATGAACTTCCACGGGAAGTCGATGTTCGTGCAGGCGACGGCGCTGATGTACATGTGCGTGATGAGGGGGAAGGTCGCGGGCTCTGCGAGGTCCGTCGAGAGGAGCGGAATGGTGATATCGTTCGGGCCGCCGTAGAGGAAGGCGCGGGTGCGGATGTTCCAGTGCAGGGGGGCGGAGCCGGAGGCGGCGCGTTTGAGGTAGCGGTTGAGGTGGCACTCCCAGGGAAAGGGGAGGGGATCGCCCGGGCGAGGGAGGGGCCAGTCTGTCGGTGGCGGAGGGAGGGACGGGTGTTGGAGCCCACGGACCCAGTTCTCAGGGTGGAATCCGCCGCCCGGGCTGCGCAGGCTTTGGAAGACCTCCTCGGGGTCGACGTCCTTCAGGTCGATTGTGCGATACGGCGTGGGGCTTGGAGCTGAGGCAAGGGGTCATCCTTAGAAAGGCAACACATCCAGCGCAGCACACTCACTGAATGTATTATGCACTTCGACATGGTTGACGACAGGACGCGAGTACGCTCCAAATGCACGCCATTTAGACAGCGGGACCTCATCGAATTTGAGAGTATCCCATGCCACTGGTTGGAAGACCGGTTCCTTTGGCTGTTCCACCTGTCGAGCTGGAATAGAACGATCGATCAGTAGTAGAAATAGAGCAAGTAGAGGTAAAGCAGTATTCACGCTTTAAAAGGCACAACACCCGCATTAAAGTACCAATCTTTCGTTCAAGAACAGTTTTTGGTGGCTCATAGGATTGTTGAGGGGCAGGGCGTGCTTGGACGGTGTTGTGGGCCTCTAGCAGGGCGCCTGTAAACGGGTCGGGCGATGGAACCCAGGGAGTATTCAGGTTATCGATGTTGCGCGGCCATTTGTACGTGGGCCATGTAGTCGTACGCGGATCCATTGAGTGAGGAGAGCACTGTGAGCCACACGATATCCAGGATTACGCCACGAGGCAAATAGTCGCCTAGCTCGGGGGAAACGGGACAGCAGAGAGGGACCCAGGGATTAGAGGAGCCAATAAAGCCTTGTCACCGAGAAACCGAATGATTGAACTGGCCAGACTGTTCAAACCTCAGAAAGAGTGTGAAGCGCGTGTCGCGCACACACTGTGACACAGTGGCACAAAGCCTGAGTGACGTCGGCATCCTCCGGGACCTCGGATGCAATAACTCTTGTGCCATCCGGGTATACACGGTCGGGTTGCTCAGGGGTTGAGCATACCTTGATGATTTAACCATTCTTGTACATAGCTATCTGCCGCACATACCTACCTCTTTTTTTCAGAAGGTTGTCATTAAAACAGTACAAAGGTGGAGAAAATGGGGAGATGGCAAGATTCCAATCCCAAAAAGCACGGTTTACGCTAGTCTCTTATAAACAGATGCTATAACATTAAACCTCGTACCTTGGTTGTTATAGGTTTACGCAAGGAAATCTTAGAATACCATGCAAGCTCAAGCTCCTAGAATGCAGTAGATGATGACCCTGCCGTGACCTTTTTACTTTGCACAGGAGATTGTCTATAAGTTACGAACATTTGGATTCGTCTCGCGCTGATGGTTGCTCATCTTGTTCACTCTGAGGTTCGGAAGAGCCCTCTCTTGACATCCACACAGCCTTGTATTGAGAAAGGTATCTGGATCCTTGGCACGAACATGAATAGGTCATAAAGAGATTGTTGTAGATGACAGTCAGATAGGCAGCAGGCTATGTTCATCAGTTATCAGTTGAAGATTGGCATGGCATAGCAACACTCTTTTGATTCCCACCACTCATTCCACCCCACACTACTGAAAATGGCCTTACACAGTGAGCTCGTCCAGTAGAGCCCTCAGAATGTAGCCACCCAAGTTGTTCCGATGACACCAGAGCCTTCCCGTTACAAGGGAGGGAGATGGGCAGTCATACTCAATGCTTCGTCTTCACCTTCTCCAGGCCGCATAATGAATTGAGTGAACACCTCCTTGGGAAGGGTCCCAGAAAAGGAGGCCAACCACACTGCCCATAGCTTGGGGTTAGGGCCTCACATAGTAGCTCTCAAAATCAAATCTCCGGAGATGGTGAGGACAGGATTCTGTGACTGCAGCTCTTGCACACACCACTCCCACCAAAACTCGAGAAGTGATGCCAGAAGCTCATGACATATAGCGCAGAATCTAGTAATACACAATCTGGTAATACACAGTGTCAAGCATTCAAGGACATTGGAGGCTTTGCGCAGAGCCACCCAGAGCCACCCGGTGGCTATTTCGGCATGCGCTGCCGGGTGGCTACATCATCTGGTGGCTCATTCCGGTGGCTGCCTTATATTAGTAGTGTAGCCTCACTTGTATCAATATCTCTCTTCCTCTGTGATGCAAAAAGCCATCCTTGAGTCCAGGCTTCGCTTTGCCACACTGTTGAAGATCATATCGGATGAATAGGATATAAATATCGGTGATTTCTGTGTCTGCACGTGCATCCAGACTGGCATAGTGTATGGAATAGCACAGTACGGTGAAGTGGCAGTAGATCAGTTGACAAACAATGTAATAGACATGTCATATTGCTGCCACCGGATGAGCCACCAGATGACGTAGCCACCCGGCAGCGCATGCCAAAATAGCCACCAGGTGGCTCCGGGTGGCTCTGCACAAAGCCTCTATTTCTTGACAGATACTACAGTTTCAATCATAACGAAAAAGATTTCAGGTTCAGAACTGTTCAGCTGTCAGGATGGGGACCTCGGCATTATTGAATGTCTATTAATTGAACATGATTCTTTGTGAGTGGTAGTTAATTCTGTGGAGACAATAATTCTGATTGAATCCAAGTGGGGCATCAAAATTTTCAAAGGCACTCTGCATAAGATACCTGGCCGGAATTCTCAATCTTCTTGGATTCTGGCTCACCATGAGCATTGTACATTGTCATGTTGCCATGAAGTTGTGTGGCAAGATGACCAATGTGCTCAAGGATATTGGCATTGACATCCTCACACTTGGTCCTCTCGATGAATTGGAATCACCATTGGACTATGATGGTGTTGACCTCCTTGCTACTATGATTCTCAGTGGCATTCCAACTTGGTTTGGAAAACTCAACCGACGATATTGGTCTGTGCAAACATGGTATTCAGGTTTCCGTGAATTCCTTGTTACGGAGGTGAGTCTCATTGAGTTAACTTCACCATTTCAACCATCAACTCATTTTTACAGACCATGTACCGGTGAACTCCTACTACATTCTTCTGTCTGTGCCATGAGCTCCTTTGAGGATATTATCCCAACCTTTTATCAGGATGGGGAGGTGAATATCAGTGTGGACAGGTAAAGCATTAAAGAATTGCACAGTATGGACTGTAGTTCATTGTGTCAAAAATATGCAGTGACACCGCAGCTAATTAAGACACACCTCACACTGATTCTCTGACGGATTTGTGCTACAAAAATGATTCAACACCCAGCTTTCATAGCAAGACTTCAGATCAGAACAATGTAGATAGGTTCTGTCCAGGATGAGGGGCCTCAGAATGAAGATTCTGAGATAAACTCGTTGGAAGTGCCAATTTGTAGGGAAGCAGGGAATTCAGATGAGAACATACAGGACTCCTTTGGACAGTTGGTGACACAATTTCACAACATGCATCCAGCTGACTTGAACTAGGATGATACCTCTGACATTCACAATACTGAAAGTTTTGTGCACAATTCAGATGCTGTCCAACACTCAAATGGTGATTTGGTGAGTATCAAGTGCACAATCTGATGTTTGCTAATTTCAAGTCTGGGAATTCACAGGTTGGTGAAACCATGGGGGTTCCAGTCCCGAAGATATTGCCTCCTTGTTCTCTTTTGGAAGTGCTTCTGGAGCAGCGAAACACGCAGAAAATTGAACTCTTGGACAAGCAGAGGCAGCTCAGTGACAATCATCCAGACAGCTGGAAGGCAACAGAAACTCTTGCATGAGTCCATTACAAACTTGGTGAATTGAGACTCGCCAGAGACCTGGAAGCCATTGTGCTTGAAAAGAGGAGGCTTTTTTTGGGAGATGATGATCTGGATACTCTGCATATCATAACTGACTTGGCAGCCACATATCATGCACTAGGTCAGTTGAAGAAGGCAGAAGAGTTCAGAGTGGCTGTCCTAGAGAGATGAGGTAGAATTCTAGGGCAAGATCATGCTGATACTATACAAGTCAGGAACAGTCTGGCATCAACATATTGGCAGCTAGGCAAAGTTCAGATGGCTGAGGGGTTTGAAACTGTGAAATTGGTAAAGCGAGGGAAGGCAACAGGGAAATCCTATCTTGGGGCATTGCCAACAATGGTTGATTTGGCAACAACATACTGCCAACAAGGCCTGTTGAAGAAGGCAGAAGAGTTGTTCATTGTGGTGTTAGAGAAGCAAAGGGTGCTTTTAGGTGAAGATCATCCTGAAACTCTACAAACCATGAGTAATTTGGCATCAACATATGGCCAAAATGGCCTGTCACGGAAAGCACGAGAGATATACATTGAGCTCCTAGCAAAACATAGGGAACTTCTTAGTGATGACCATCCAGACACACTCAGGACTATGGCAGGTCTAGCATCAACATACGAGGATCTTAGGCTTCTAAAAGTGGTAGAGATGCTCAACATGACAATGTTGGAGAAACGGAGGCAACTTCTGGGTGGTGACCATCCAGAGAGTCTGTGCCACCTTCGTCACTTCGTCAGTTTGGCTAATTTTGAGAAAGTTCATCACCCCCTGTAAATTAAGCACATTTGAGGTATTCTTCATCACTTGAGACTCCAGGCTGTGAATTTTCATCACTCGACAGTCCTGGCTCTGAATCTTTGTCAGTTCACTTCCTTGCTGTGAATCTTTGTCAGTTCACAGACCATTATATTCACCAACCCGTGGGTCATTCCTCTGCCAATTTGATTGAAAATCGAAATGCGACTGGGGTTTTGGCCCTGTAACTTAAGTTGATTCGCTGGACGCAAAAACTAGATGGTGTCATTGCGGGTATACAGCTGGTAACTGATAGCCTAGTTACAGGGAATCTATGGGAATGAATGAGGTACATAGCTACATGCAGGAAGTCTGAAAAATTTCAACCATAATATATTCATACAAGTCAGTGGGCAGGACTGCTTTAGCATACTCTGGATATTCTTCGTTGAATTTATCCCGGTAATTTTGAGCATAGTCAACAGTTTTTTAAGGGATACCCCATCATGCTGTACACCCCACCCTTTGAATGGGCCAAGATTGAGTCATTTCTAAGGTGGCTGAGCTGATATTGGTATCTGAGACTTGATTACTGTTGTAGGCCCAGTGGCAGCAACAATTTCTGGACTTATGAGCAGAGAGACAGACCGGAAAGCAAAATTCATACCTTATGTGTTGTCTATGACACAGGTTGCAGTTTTGAATGGATCAGTGGGCTCTGCAGAACAATATTTAGTGATATGTAGGTGAGTAGATAATTTTGGGAACCAACCTTCAGATTGTGGCAGACTTCTTGTGCTTCCAAGGCCATGAAACGTGTACATGCCCGGAAGAGTTTGACTGGAGCCTCAAGCACCAGATTCTCAACCCAGATGTTGTTGGCCAGCATCGATGTTGCGGACACAGTGTAGCGGTTAGTCGAAGGAACATGGTGGTTAGTAGAGGGAATGGGGTAGTTTGTTGAGGGAGCATGGTGGTCAGGGAACAAAGCAGGTGGGTGATGGCAGCATGTGCTCTGTATATTGAACTGACAACCTTTCACAGTGGGGAATGTGAACTGACACATATTCACAACTGGGAGTCCCAAGTGACGAACAATCTCCAAATCTGCTAAATTTATAAGAGGTGATGAACTTCCTCAAATTTAGCCGAACTGACAAGGTGACGAAGGTGGTATAGACTCCCATCCAGACACTCTCACTACAATGAGTAATTTTGCACTGGCATACCAGATCCAGGGGCAGTTCAAATGTGCGGAAGAGCTCAATGTTGTTGTACTGGGAAGCAGCAGAGAATTTCCGGAAATGCTCATCCAAGTACCAAATGGACCATGTGCAACCTGGTTTCAGTATACAACAGTCTAGGCAGACTTCAGGATGCAGAGGAACTGGCAGGGCTTATTGCGAAGGAAGCAATTTGAAATGTCTTGTCTGTATGTAGCAGAGAATTTTCATCCTATGTAACCTTGGGTTTTTCCCAACTCGAAACTTGAATAAATTCATTGAACATTGTGTGAACACTCCAAAAGCCAAACCTTGAGCCAAGAAGTCACGTTATTGTGCTGTTGGTGATTCAAAGCCAGATGACAAAGGACCAACTTGTTCCCAACTTCCATGGCTCTTGCCATATACCCATTCTTTCCTTGTGAGCTTGAGCGAGAAATCTTCATCTCTTGTTGCCCTATGTTGGTGATGTGCACTGCTGGCTCACCTCGACGTTCCAGCACCTACTGTTTTCATCTGTGATCTACCTGGAATTATTCAAGGAATCCAGTGAACACCCAAGATGGGAGAGCTGGTCGCTGCTTGCCCTGCCTGCACTTACACATCTGTGTCTTTCACATGAGTTGGCCATGGAACTCCTGGGGCTGGCACTGCCCCTGGCTTGTGGTCGCCATTGTCAGCTTTTGGGTCACTGTGGACATGGACATTATCCGGTGCTTTGTTGTGCGCCTCGCTATTCTTGATTTACCTAGTTGCAATGATGATGGTGGACTACAAGAGGGATTGATAGACAGGGGCGTAGGGTGGGAAGGATTTCTGAACACAGGCAGACAAATTTGTGGCTGGGAAGCCCTGGGGTGACATTGATAGCACAAGCTTTTTTCCTCTTTACTTCTCGCTGTACAGAAATCTAAATCAGCTTTTGCAGGCTGTTGCTACTTTCTGGATGAGCACATCAACTGGATACCCAGAATGTCATTCATTCCATTGTAAATTTATTGTAGGTAATTGAGAACATCTGACTATTGTAGTACAGGGTATCAATACTCACACCTTTTGAATGCCCGGATAATTCAAACATCGGCAGAAAATCATTTCCGGAAAAGTAATTATATGAACACACCTACTTAAGCTTGATACCTACAATGAAATACAATCTATGCAAATTTCTGAAGCACCTCCTATTCTCCACTTGTTGGTCGAGATGGACATCACACCAGGGGCAAAGACCAACACATATGAAAACCATACTATCTTTTATCACCTACCTGGCCACACTACCTAGCCGGCCACTTCGGACCTAGAGAGTCCAGGTTTGACAATGGCTACGGGCCATAGATGGAGGATGGAATACAACCTGTAATGCAAGTGTGAACCGAATTTGAAGCCAAAATGATGGATTGATCCCAAGTTATGGCATGTCCGACTTTGGACTGAGGGGTGGGAGCATCAATTCCTTACGTTTACACCGTCTCACTAACTTGTCTTGAGCGTTTCTCGACCAGTTCTTCATCGTTTTGCATGTTCTTTGGCACATCTCGCTTCTGTAGGTGCTGGCAATTATCTATCATGTCATTCGACACCAACATGTCAATTTTCTCCTCTCGGCGCACTCAAGCAGATGCCGTCACATTTTTGAGTCGCACTTGCTGGCCACCCTCATATTGGATGACACCATTCTGCTACCGGTCCAGAGTTTGACATGTGAATTCTTCCTCTTTGATAGAACTCTCCTAGATGTATTCCAAGATTTTCTCCATTCAAACCCCTTAGCACCACCGCTGTTTAGCCCAGATCACCCATTCTCGATGTCGCTGACAGTCAGAATTTTTGGAGGAACTGTCACAACCTTGAGGTGGAGTTGGGTGTTCAAGTATGCTTTAATACTTCCAATCAAACTCTCTGCCTCGCAATTTTGGACAACACGGACGTTTCCGGTTGTTACAGGCTCAGTCTGTTACAGACCACAATTTTTGGGGTCCAGCTTTCATCAGAAGTAGATATTTTGACCTCAAAAATCACTTGTAAGTAGGATGTGGTAACCTAGAATTGTACCTCTATGCTCTCTATATGATTTCTGATACATGTGGCCCCCACTCCGTGCTTCTGCCGATTATTTTGTGGGGTGGCCATTTAGCCGGTATTTGGTCATGTTGAACTTGTCACCGAAAGATATTCACTGCAGCATCAAATCTTCAGATGATTTGGTCGAAGTGGGCTTAAACTCTTCATAGGATGCAGGCCTTCAATCTGAAATAACAGTGATTGGGCAGGTGCACCGCAGGGAGTATGAATCAAGCACAAATGCTTAGGTGGCCAGGATCCTGATAAAAAATAGTATGTGTTAAACACATATGGTTCACATATGCACGGATTGTGGAACAAAGGTGATTGACACATATGGTTTTCATATGTGTTGGTCTTTTCCCCCGGTGTCAGTACTCTGTGCTTCACAGACAATGATATATACACTCTAGGAGCGCTGCAGCTGACATATAAGGCATCACAAAGATTGCGAAAAGGAGAAATATTGTGGTTCTGTGCATCTTGTTTTCACGACTTTTCTGTGATATATAGTTGAATGACTAGTACTCGGAGTGTCCTCGTCGGGATAGTGATTGGTTCGAAACTTGGCAGAGGAAGCGCCGTGCCGCGATCAAGCCGCAATGGTTGATGGGATCACGTCGAATGGCAAACAGTGTCCTTGCGTCAAACGTCCATGGCCTTCGCGGTCTGCCCTTTGCTTCCGCGGGAACTTGAACGAGAAATCTTCGAAACTGCTGCAATGAGGCATCCAAAACTCATTCCTACTCTCCTTCAAGTTTGCCACCGGGTCCACGCCTGGCAAGTGCATGAATGGCTCGATCCACGAGTCGCGACTGACTTGAATGTATACAGGGTTGAGCCGCTGCTTTACCGGGTGCTCCTTCTTGAAAACTTCAGTGATCCACAGGTATCCGCCGTCGAACACAAATCTCCCTCGTTCCTGCACAATTCTGTGCGCCACCTGTTTTTCTCCACCGACGCCAGCATCTGGGAGCTGATCCAAGAACGTCTGCTTGGATGTACTCGGATCATATCACTCTTTATTCTCGGTCCATGGAAACCAGAGTTTCTTCTGGTCCTCGAGAAACTGCGACCGCAGAAGCTCTATCTTTCGGTGCCGCTGTCGACTTCTGAATGGGCACAATCAACCCTGAATCAGTCGCTGTTTCTATCCATAACGCACTTGGAGCTATTCAGGGGTGACGAATATGACAATGGTACGACTTGGGAGGATTGGGCGCAGCTTGCGACACTGCCTTCACTTACGCATCTATGTCTATCTAAACCGCTAGCCCGAGACATCTTATCGCCCTCTATCATCGCCTGCCCCCGACTCGTTGTCGCAATCGGTAGCTTTGGGGATTTAGATCAGACCAGCGCCCGTGAATTTGCGCAGGGCCTTACTATTTCCGATCCGCGCCTAGTTATTATGGCGATATTGATTTACAAGGAGGATTGGGAGATAAGCGCACAGGGTGGTGATGATTTTTGGTCGCGGGCTGAAGGATTCGTGGCCCGGAAACGCAGGGGGGAAATTGAGAGTGCGTTATTGTCCATCCCTCCTCGCCATAGACTGATTCGGTTCATCAGACTCGTGCTACTTTCTCCAGGAGAGTACCCCGCTACCCACAACTACACTTCCCCTCGCTTGAAAGCGCCCCAAGGAATCGCAGACGTCGGACGCTTCTCTTTGCAGCCTGATTACGTCCACACATAAGGCGTTGAAGAGTGGGGGGAAGCTGGCTGGGTAAATGTGTTGATCCGATGGTGGTAGATTCATAGGTTGGGCTGGGCTGCGACAGGTGGGGTGCGAGCTGATATCTGTGATGTATTTCAAATTATCTCGGTTCTGCGCCTCTGATTTTTCGAACTGTTTTTGAGCAGTTGTTGGACTCGAACGGACGTCTGCTGATCCAATTTCTTGACCGGGGGCGTTGGTCCTTTGTCATGAACGTCTCAGGCGCTGTCCTGTGCCGTGATGTTCGAGCGCCCATCATGGACCCATTGCTTCCTGTAGAGCTTGAACGAGAAATCTTCGAAACTGCTGCGATGAGGCATCCAAAACTCTCTCTTACTCTACTTCAAATTTGCCACCGGGTTCATGCCTGGTACGTCTTTTCATGACCTTTTGTCATCTGAGACTCCTTCCCATAGATGCCTGACTTTTCTGCTAGAGAACTTCGTAGTATCAGCTGGTGCCAGGCTCATATAGCTTTTTTTCGATGGGGAATTCCGTTTCGATCTTCTCCTGGTGCTAGGCTACATCTTTCGGTGCCATCCGCTACCGACTGGCCCGGAGCTCCTTGGACCCCATTGGTTTTGAATAGCCTATTATTGTGATTCATCACCCACCTGGAGTTATTCATGGACACTGGTGAAGACCCAAGGTGGGAGCCCGGGAGGGAAACTCGTCCCCGCTTGCTGCTCTTACGCACCTCTGTTTCTCGGAAGAGTTGGCCGTAGACATCCTGCGACCGGCTCTTGTCGAAACTGATGGTTAAGGTTTCCACCTTTTGGGTTTCCGTGAACACAAACCATATCTGAGACTTTGCCATGGGTCTCGCTGATCCACGCGTCGTTACGATGGTAGTGGACTACAAGAGTGATTGGGAAACAGGTGCACAGGGTGGTGATGGTTTTCGGACGCGCGCAGAAGCATTCGTGGCCCGGAAACGCAAGGGTGAAATCGAGTGTGCGATGTTACCATTCAAACCTCCCTCCAAATATGCTAATTCGGTTGCCTCAGGCTCGTGGTACTTTCCGGATGAGAACGCCATATCACCTACTCTAGATGATGCATTTGTCCTTCAGTGGCCAAAGGAATTGCAAACGTCGAACCCTTTTTTGCGGGACGATTACATCCGCACATCCTGTCTTCTGCTCAAATAATCTTGGACGTTCAAAGAGAAAAAACATTTCCGAATCAATGTAATCATCGTACGCACAAACACAATCTATTACGCAAACCTTTAAGCGCCGCGTCCCTCGCGTTCTTGCCGGTGTCTTTCACTTCAGTACGCAGTGGTCGTTACCACTCCGGCTTCGTACGCCTTCCACGAAGGAAGCTCCACGAGTTCCTTGTACCAGCTGGTGCGGACCATTAATGCGTGCATCAAATATATGATTGTAAAGTTGGGGCTCACCGCGCGACGTTAGGCTTGCGAGTCAAGAGATCGGTCCCGCCAGCTCCGATCATCGGCGCGTACGGGACGTGAAACAGGTCCACGAGGGTAAGGTTCTGCATTGCATCGTTGGATCAGTATCTGTGACATCGCTTGCTATCGACCAAACCGACGTACGTCTCCCGCGAGATAGCGCTGCTTGGACAGAATGACATCGTACGCATCAAGCTTCTTGTCGAGGATCTCAAGCTGCGCGTCTACGAGCGCCTGGTCCGGCACTGCTCCGAAGTACGTCCTGCAGAGAGGTGAGTGACTCATCGAATAATGGTTGGCAGGACGTTAAACATACTGTTTGAACAGCTCGATCGCGATGAGGCTCGCACTGGGGTCGAAATTCGTGAGCTCCACCGACGCGGCCTGCTCAAATATCGCGTTCGCCTTGGGCTCAGTGGGAATGAGGCCCCGCTCGGAATACTTCGCGGCGACGTAACGGCAGATCGCGCGCGTCTCGTACAGGATGAAGCCGTCGTCGTCCTGCCCGTGCCCGCCGTCAGCAACAAACTCAAACTGAGGATTAAATATGGAGGGAGGGCGCACAATATAGGGGATCTGGCCGAACGGCTGGTTTTTCAAATAGGCGGGGGTCTTGTGTTCCCCGGCCATGAGGTCGATCTGGATGAGCTCGAAGGGCACTTTGTGCTCGTGGAGGACGGTCGCGACGCGGCGGGTGCACATCGCGATCTTCGCGCCGTAGAGTTTGAGGATTGCCATTGGAATCGTTTCAGGGTTTACTGTAGGAACTTGAAGGAATGGGGCGGGGAGGAAGGATATCGTTCACTGATTCCCAGAGGCACCTTTTAAACCCCAGCGGTCGGCAAAAATGAGCTGACATCTTTTACTCATTCAGGTATCAACACGAAAAGTTAACCTCCCGAAGGCTTACCAATGGTTGAGTTACGACGCGGCCTTCCGTATGCTGGATTGTCGGCTAGTCAAATGTGGCTTACGAGGCGAAGAAACGGGTGGACCCGCTCCCGTTTAGCCGAATTTTACCGTAGCGGGCTTCCGTCGTCGTTCCAATCTATACGCACCCGAGAGCACAGAATCCGTTAGCACTGTTCCATCCTGATTTTAGACTAAGATGGCACCGCGGGTACAACGGTTATACGCGAATCAAAGGCCAAGTACTATGTGGAGCATGTCGCCCGTGCTACGGAAGGTCGATCAATGTTTCCGCCGGTATAGAGCGTCTTGATGCAAATCTTCTTCGGCTTCAGATTGTGCGGAACGCTCAGCAGGTCGCGTGCGCCTCTCCCCCATTCTTCCAGGGACGGATACTCCGGATTTGGTGCTTCGCGATATGCAAACTCCAGGTAGCAAAGGTTCGTCATCGCGCGCATGAACGCAAAATCAGTCTGGTGCTATCGATAAGTCATTTGTGGGCACACATGAATTAGTACAATACCGACCACGATAAGCATGCAGCACATTATCAGGCGTGGCCACCGCAATCCCTACAGAAACGAGTAAATTGGCCGTCGAAAATGCTGCGGAATACAGAAACGAGGTTCGCACATCCTATCATTTCGCGTGAAAAGCGTGTATGGTAGGTTTCTTCAACGGATAACCTACACTCTTTAGCGGCTTGATGGGCATCGCCACTGATCAGGTGACCGCGTAACTCAGAGTACGTCAATCGCCTGAGCGATTTCAGGGCTCTTCTGAGTCTAGTTCCCCCCGAAAACATCGCGGACGATGCGTTTCACACCTCTCATAGATGCGTCGCCATCTGTCTCCATCAATCGCACTGTGTGTGGCACAGTACCACGAACTCGGGCGTATTTCGGGACTTGGAAGAAAAAACACCTCGGCCCCACTCCAGATATATTTTCAGGACCTGGCACAAAGCGTCGAATCAGTTCTCGACGAAGCTGGCGCCGATGACTGGAAGACGGCGCAAGCATATCCCTCTGAGATCCACGTTGAGCTACTCAAAGCTGGCTTGACCTGGCGGCATCTCTCGAAAAACGATCGTTGGTTTTAGTCACTCGTGTGCACAGCGATAAATTCGAAAAAAAAAATGGGGAATGCTGGCAGAAACCAAAGCTCTGTGAGATCAACGGGCCGGGGAAACTCTAGGTCCGGTATCTCTCTAGAAAGCAACAAAAATGACTTCCCATGTTTAATAGCAGCAACTCGTTTCGATCGAGTGACCTCGGGGTTTCACAATAAAGTATGGGCCCCGCGCGCTTCCAGACTGCGCCATGCTGCTATTGCTGAAGGAAGAATTTTTTTTATGTGTCGTATGAAATTCTAAAACAAATTTCAGAGCACGTCGCTAATGAATATCGCGATCAATCTCTCCACCGCGGTGGACACTGCTCACCAAGGTAAATATCCACCAGCTGTCGTCTGAACCCTCTCATCTTGCTGTAGGCATTTGGATGGAGAACGGCAGCGGCGGCTTCCTCGGGGACCTCATTATCAACGGCGGGAAATATGGGATGTGGGTCGGAAACCAACCGTAACACTTTCCTTGAAACCTTCCCGTCTGTTTCGCTGACTCGGCATCAAGATTCACCGTTCGCAATGTCACAATCTCTAACGCACAAACTGCCAACTTTGGATCTCGGAATTGGGGTTGGACATTCCAGGGCGTGAACATCAACAACTGTGGGGTATGCACATACCGACAATATCAGGCAATCATCCGTGCTCATTTCACAACATGTTGGATTTGATTTGGCCATAGGCCTCGTCAATAGTGCTCAGGTTACTTTTCTGTGTTTTCTCTACTCCTGTGCTAAGGATCTAATACCACCAGACGGTCGGCGCCGAGGCGATCATCGATGCAACTGTGACCGACACCCCGATTTTCGTCCGCCCGGGCACTCATCGACGCTGGATCGCTGGTTCTGAACAACATCAAGTTGGACAACGTCCCGGCCGCTGTCGGAGTCATCGGTGGCGCCGTTGTGGAACGACCACGATCACTTCCTGGGGTCAAACAAACATTCACAGAGGATCGGGCGCTTCTGGGACTTTTACGCAGGGGACTATCACGGCCCCTCCTAGGCTCGCTGTTTTGCTCGACAGCGGTAGAAAGATCTTTGGGAAAAGCCGCCCGCAATATGCGGCCTACGCCGTGAGCGAATTTGTCAGTGTTCGCAACCAGGGTGTGAAGGGAGATGGGAACACCAACGACACCGCCGCTCTCAAAGCTATTTTCGCTACCGTATGTTCTTTGATTAGATGTCCTGTCATTTCTCATTTCATTTCTCACGTACTATCTGTCCAGTCGAGCTTGGCACAGCCACACACCGTGTGTCTTTTTTTTGATCGCAACATGTGCCGGTATGCCGGGCCCGACGCCTCCCACTGGCACCGAATAATGCAAGCTGACGCGCCGCTGCGCGGAAATTTGTTGCGCACCTGCCCCGCTGCGTGGAAATTTGCTGTGTACCGCCCCGCGCACCAGATATACACCACCCCTCGCCAAGGCTCGGGGGGCACTCGTCGGCTCCGTCTCCTGGTGCCGGATGCATTATCCTCCACGCGCAAAGGGGCTGGCACCCCTTTGCGCCTTCCAGCTGCGCCATGCTGGGTTACCCCCGGCCGAATTTGAGAGGACCACAGACGGTATCAGAACTCATCAATAGTTCGGGCATAAAAGCATCGTGATATCATGTGCGCCGCCTGCGACGCAATCAACATACATCCAGTCTAGAGGTCCGCTGTATCCCATCCCGCAGTCAGTATTATAATCCAAGGCGACTCGGAGGAATCCACGCACACATGATATGCGCCTTGTCCCGAATATTCGGCCCCGCCGGTCCCGTCAACCTCTCAGTCGAACCCATCGCAGGGACACTCTGCGGTTGCTCGTCCTGACTCCGCCCTTGGAAGAGCGCCGCCTCGCGGTCGCGCTCGGCCATAACCGCCTCCTCCGTGGAGGTGTCGCCCAGCTTCAGCCTGGTGCACCACGCGTCGGGGACTGGGGCCAAAAATAAGTATTATAATTATAATCAGGGTTTGAGAGGGAGGTCGGAGAGGGGAGTAGGTGGGCAGGCGGACAGACATACATAGATCGACGATCCACCGGAGACACACGCTGTTGTTATCGTGGCTGCACAGCGCTGGAAGCAGTTAACACACTTTCGGAATGAGAGCGCAAGTCGGGCTTACAGCAGCATACGCAGCAGGATAAGAGCATACCGCAGCAGTCGTTGTCGGACATTTTGGGCCTGCCTGTGTAGTCGGACGTGAAGGAAAGAAAGAAAGGACGACGGTGGGAGGTATGAGTCAGAGGGAGAGAACAAAGACGAGAACAAAGATGGATGGGTTAAAAAGCTGTGCGTAGACGACACCTGAAATTGATCATTCGCGACTCTATATGTACCCTGAGAGAAACGGGCACAGGTGACCGCCTTTACGGGAGCAAAATCAACGGAGATCCGTCTTAGAACGTTGATTGAAGGCAGTGGCATAGCTCGGCAGACCCGGGTAGGTGTTAAACAAACACGGCCGGCCGCCCCGGGAGTAAGAACGGTGATATATCTCAGAACCACGACTGAGGGTAGCAGCATACCCAGGTAGGTATTATTAAACTGCGACGGCCGGCTGCCGCGGGACTGAGATCGACAGTGATTCGTCTCCGCTTCCCAAACAGCAGCCGGCTTATTCAACAGCACGCCCACGATCCAGACTCTTCAAAAACCCAACCAACTCGCTTGCAAATATTTCGTGGATCTTGCTGGTGGGATGCAGGTGGTCCCTCCACACAACGCCGCCCGCCCGACTCAGATCCCTCGTCGGTATGCCGTACGTCTTTGGACTATCGAGGATGCGATTGAAGGTGTCGAACGCGGAGAAGGTGAGGACCCGCGCGTCTGGGTGGGCAGAGGCAAACTGCTGCACGGACTGGCGAAGGCCAGAGTTCCAGTTGAGGTATGTGGCGCTGATGTCGGAGGAGGCGGCCGTGCCTGTCGGGCGGCAGGTGGGATAAGCGGCGGCGCAGAATCGGTAGAGCGGGGAGACATATATGTACCTGCGGGGCTCCTTCCGATTGGCGGGACGTCGATGAATAAAAATATACGGGCCCCGGCGGCGTACAGTTTGTCTTGGAGGCCGAATAGAAACTCCTGCGTCTCGTCGTGCGTCTGTGCGCGACTAGCAAGAGAACAAATTCAGTAGACTCGTCAGGTGGCGGGATTTGAGTTACCTACGCGCAATCGTTTATTCCGACCCATGTTACTGTTATTGGTGAGCGGAGAATCGACGGGCCACCGAACGGAAAGTGCTCACCAAACAGAGAATCCGCAGCATCCCACGGCAAGCCTTCAGCTTCAGCCGTGCGGTCCATAGCGTATCCCGCGAGAAAGTTCTCATTGACCTGGGTTTCGACAGCGCCGCGGCCGGGGGCCGGAACGCGTGCCCCTCCAACGGCGTAATCGTGCACGAGTAAATCGGGATGCGGAGCGTGCTGCATCAGAAGATATCCTACCCAATTTGTACCGTCAACGTCCGCATACGTCAGGTACTTGTATGGCACGGTTTCGCGGTCGATCTTGGTCGGTGGAGGCAGATTCGCGGCGTATCCGATCGCAGAATAAGAGTCGCCGCTGACTTCACTGAGCCAGTGGCAAGGGGACATCAGATAGGACCCACAAGATGAACAGGTTCTTGAGCGAATTGAATCCCGGCCAGGGGCAATTGTCATTGAAGGACATGTTGGTTATGTTGGAATCTAAGGATCAGTCGCCGAGGCCTGGGTTTATCCGAACGCTCACTGTTGTTAGACTGTTGCTTATTTTTGCCGGGGTTTGTGGCATTCTGTACGGAGTCCGATCGGTGAGCCAGAATTCCCAATTCAACGAAAGTCTTACAGGTCGTTGGAACACGGACAAAAGGTTGGTTGACAGTCGCTTCATCCCGAAGAGAATCAAGATGACGGAGCGGAAAAAACCGAGGCCGTGACGTGACTATGCCACGTCACAGCATCCTATTTAATTCGTATGTCACGCGTCACACCCGATTGTCAAAAACCCTTGCAAGTTGCAATAATTTTTCTCGATTTAGATTTAAAAAGTCACGTGCCATACGAATTGAATGAAATAGAACATACTTACCACGATGTGCTCCACCAGCATCCCGAACTCGCGGTCTCCAACTGCGCACAGTTCCTTCTCATGGTAGGTATCATCTCATGGAATCCAAATCTGACACTCCAAATGCTGGCTGCGTACTCATTCCGCACAACGGCCACCGGCACCACACGTACCCCGAGAATCCGAATACTTGGACTGTCAGCCTGAGTTCTGAAGCTTGGATAGCAAATTACAGTCGTCTGGCAAAATGTCGCGGGCTAATTCATCACTCAATGTCATGGATACAACACTCGAGACCGCTATCCGGATCCGTTTCCGATGCTAACCCTTTGGCAGCTCTTTGATCTGTATCAGCGACTACTACTCCGCTCGATTGCTCGGGTTATTTAATTGACCAGCCAACGAGGCGCATCTAGTCTTCAATGTCCCCCGCCGAAAGCTAGGACCCAGGAACGTCTTCGACATCCTTGGGCCTGAATTGATCCAGATTGGTGTAGATTGATATTTCCGAATCACGGCACTGGTAGTTTAATTTGGAGCAAGGCTATATAATCCACGGCAGCTCTTGATACAGCCGAGTAAGACCCCACATAGAGGCGGTACATGTATCTCGCTTCCACGTCTTACTCTTACCTGCTCCCTGCCCCGTACCATATCCTTCACTGCTAATTTTTCTGCGTTCGTACCACTTCTCCTTGTAACTTCAACTCGGCGGCCTCATGGTGAGTACTGCTGGTCTGACACAGCGCGTAATGGCTTTAATCTTCTAGTCCTCCCAGTCCATAGAAAGTACGTCGAGCGCGCAGAAATCCTCTGCTTCACCTTCTTCGTCAAATTCCCCAACCTCATCGTCAATTTTCCAGCGGTGGGTGGATTTGGGTGTATTTTCGACTTGTCAAATATTCATTCTCGACTCACAGTGTCCTCTCACAGTCCGCCCCTTCTTCATCTTCCCGGGTGTCGAGCGCCTCTTCCAAGATTTCGACAACCTTCTCATCTACGCCATTGCAGTCCAACTCCACTCCCTCCGCTGTTACATTCCAAAGCTCGTCGAGCCAGGTGAGTCTCAGGGAAAAGAACCCCAACGGGCCTCCGAGTTGACCAAAGTTTTAGAGTCCCTCACCTACCGGCGTTGCAGCCGCTCAAGTGATATCCCACTCGCTCAAACCCGGCGTTATCGCCGCAATCTCCGCATCCACAGTCGGCGCGCTCTTAATTGCGACCCTCATTTTTCTGCTATGTCGCCGGCGCCGCAAACGCCACCCAGAAGTCGTCGGTGGTAGCAGTTCGGAGCGCTCCTTCATGCGCGAATCTCCGCCTCCGCGAGATAATGAATATTCCAAGGAATGGCGGGTCCCTCAGTCCCCTCCGCCGCACTTGAAATCAAATTCGAACTCGGGCGCCGGGTGGCCAGAGGATCTGCCGGTGCCAGCATGGGCGGTGCCCCCGATCCCGCTGCGGCAGAACACGCAGAGTTTCAGCAGTCTCTCGGGGAGGGCACCGCACTACACGCTGCGCTCGCACGCGAGTATGACGGACGTGTACGGCTTCGGGCAGGATGTGGCCTGGAAGGAGGCGCACTACGAGGATCCGCTCCCCGCCGTGACCGTGAAGCCTCCTTCACAAGCAGGAGGCTCCGGGTCGACGCATCCCGACATCGGCGTCGTCCCACCGACACCACAGTCGGTGATCATCCACCACAACATGCCTTTGGCTGCGCCCCTCGTGCGGAGCCCATCCACCGCGTCGTCCGTGTTCTCAGAATACTCTGCCGCGTCGATGGTCCCCCGCCGGCCGCCGCCGCTGCCACCTGCTATCACCGAGGAAACACCACGCGCAAAACGTCCAAACCTTCATTTACCCGCCCCAGGTTATTTCTAATTATACACGACACGCGCGAATTCGGCTGTTCTCTGTACCACCACCCGATGAAGAACACTGTAATTATTATTTGTTGTACTTGTATCTAGGCTACATTATATACAGAGCTTTGCTCGCGCGCAGTCCGTTCTCCCGCTGAGCTTCATCTACATACATATTTGTTTGCTTCATCTGGACTTCCCCAAGCGTCCTCAAGCGCGTCCCTCCGCAGTTCGCGCTTCCTCCTTCTCGCGCCTTACCAACTTCCCGCGCTCGCGCTCGCTCTCCCCATCAAAGCTGTCGTCGTCCGTCTCGTACAATTTCTCCGCCTTTACATCCTGCCGCAGCATGAACTTACGGAATCCGTACGGCACCTGCCGCAGCCCGTACGCCGCGTGGTCGCGCATGGGGAGGGAGAACACCTGGTCGAGCTCCTCGAGCGTGCGGCCCTTGGTCTCGCGCACGAATAGGAGGATGAGTACCCATAGGATGCTGTAGTTGAAGCAGTTATCAGCTTCCCCGTAGAACGAACGAAGGAATTGGAGGAAGGGTGGGAGAGATTAGACGCACCAGCACCAAGCAGCGTAGAACCCGAACGCGCCCTGCGGCTTGAAGGCGTTGAGGAGCGAGGGGAAGGTGATCGACAGGATAAAGTTGAAGAACCAGGTTGTGGCTGTCGCGAAGCTCATGCCCAGGTTGCGGATGTACAGCGGGAACCTGAGTATTCACGCGTGAATCAAACAAGTTTCGTTGTCGACGGAACAACTTACGCCTCTGCGGAGTATGTGAACGGCACGGGGCCTTCACCAGGCGAGTAGAATATGCCGAAGAGATCTGAAAGTACGGCGAGTTAAATGCAAATGACATGTCTCGAGGAAAAATAAATACGAACAGATCCCAAGCGACACGCCCGCAAGCTGGCCCGTCTGCGTCGGGGCCCAGAACGAGAACCCCGTGATGAGGAGGCACATGGCCATGAACGGAAAAGTGAATAACAGGAGGTTCCTGGAGTACACCAATATGAGCGACACAGGGTTTTGTGTGTCAGTAGAAGGAGACGCACCGCCGACCAAAGGAATCAATAGTGAACACGGCAGGGAGAGCAAATAGGAAGTTGATCAGCCCGAACCCGAAGGACGAGAGGAGCGACGCGACGCGCGAAAAGCCGGATTCGAAGAACACCGTCGAGGAGTAGTACGCGATCACGTTGACGCCACAGAATTGCTGGCCTACGTATGTGCGGGGTAAGCCCAAGAATGATAACCCAAAACTCAACCAGGAAACGCGCGCACCGAACATGACGATGAAACTCGCGATCGCGGCGTTGCGGTTCCGCGCAATGGACCACATTTCCCACAGGCGGTTCCGCCCTGAGGCGACCTCGTTCTCCGCCTCGAGGAGGACGTGGATGTAGTAAAGGTCGCGCGCAGCCTGTACGCCGCTGAAACGCAGCCGGGACAGCTCGTCGTACGCCTCTTGGTAGCGCGCGCGCCCGATCAGCCACCGGGGGCTCTCGGGTGCGAAGAGCACCTGGGCGCAGACGATGAGCGCAGGGATGCCGGCGGAGGCGAGCATGAGGCGCCAGTTGAGGCCGGTGATATTGGACTGGTCGGGAACGAAGTAGAATGCGACGTCGATGAGGTCGCCGAGCATGATGCCGAAGGCTGTGAGAAGCTGACTGAGTAAAAGATGGGATGGGGACGGGATGGAGGGAAGTACCTGTCCACATCTGCCACATCATTACGAGCGCGCCGCGGATGTTGGCGGGAGAGCATTCGGCGGAGTAGACGGGGACGGTTGCAGATTTAGGGCCGATACCGAAACCGCTGTAGATGGGTCGGTGGTTCATCAAGTAAAATAAATCTGGAGACAAACAGGAAGAAGCGAGCGATGAACAGGTGCCACCACGTATTGGTGAACGCGCTCCATAGGCATGCGAGGAAACTAGAACACCTTTCAGCAGGATGCGACGGAATAATTGAAGCCCATACCTAATTAGACATGTAATAAAAATAGTTTTCTTCCGCCCAAATGCTTTGTTCAGCGGTTCCGTGAGCCAGCAGCCGATGAAAGCACAGCACCTGAAATCGCTATATCAGGACTTCATGCCACCTTCGCAGCGGAATTGGAACGCACATATAAGGGGCCGAATTGATAAGGCCCACAATCCATGTATCATGCTCTGGATATTTGAATGAGACAAGGTCTATAAGGGCTCTAATAAAGAACTCACGACTCTTGGAACCAATACCGAACTGGGTAGGGTATATAATTTGCGCGCCATTGATGACCGCTTCGTCCATTCCTTGAACGGCAGCCGCGAGTGAGGACATTACAACCATCTGCGGGAGTGGATGGATGCGAATGTGAAGTCAACGAGTCAGGCCAGAAATCTTATACGCACGTAATAAAGCGTCCCAGTCTGGCTGTACCGATGCGTGGTCTCCCGCCGAAGGTGGTATTTGTCGTCCTCGTCGAGAATATCGATGCTTTCGAAAGCTGGTTGGAAATTTAGTTTATCCCGGCGGAGGAGAGATAAGCGGCCGACATTGAGGATCTTGTGCGACTAGAGCTCCCTTTCGGAGCTCGGCAGATAGGTGTTGAAGCCCCTTCTCCTCCGCAAATCGGTCGACGTCGCGCATGAGTTGTTCACACGATATACCGTGAAGTGGGTTGGCAAGTTTTGCGTTCGCAGCACTTGCATGGTGTCAGGAATCTTCAAAGAAAATGACGCGGCAAAGCTCACGTCAGCTCCTTCAGAGACGGTTCCGCGCGCGAGGATCGACGAGAGGTCCCAGTGGTAGGTGTGTGATGTTCATGTCGGCTCGTCTCCGGTTTCTCGTCAAACTCTTGGTGGGCAGATTTAGACATCGGGGTGATATTGGAGCCCTTGGGGAGTGGAGACGGTTTTATATAGTAACGCTTGAGAAGATGACGAAGCTGAGGAAAACTTGGAAAAGCATTGCGTCAATTTCCGTAATTGGAGTATTGCGGACTTCGGGCCGAGGCCCGAGGGATCCTTCCAAATGGCTTCCTTCCGAGGACCGCGCTGAATCCTCTCGGTATGAAAGTCAAAAATCGGGTAATAACGCCAGAAAATTCTCTCCAACCCAAATCCTAGTGTCCCTCAGTGTCTTAGGGCAAGCACATCGGCCACTTGGGGATGGAGTCGATGAGAATCGATGGTTATCGACAGCGATATGAAACAGTCCGCGGTAAATGAAATAATGACGGAGCTGAGAACGGAGATGACGCTCCACCGGCGGTTGGGTCCACGGCTAAACGCCGAGCAAGAGGCAAGCTGCACAGCAGAGTTTGAGCGAGGGCAAACTCAGATAAGGGGAAGGTGGAAGCTACATTTCAGCGGCCAAGCCTATAGTTAGCCTGCTAATGAACTTCTAGGCTGACTTGGTTTCAGTCGTAAAAGCACACTGGAGACTCAGCCTCCGGTCGGAATTGCAAAGAGCTACGGCCTACTCGACGTTAGTATATCTCGAAGGGCAAAGGAATTGCTTAGAGGCGAGTAACAGAGCTAATACATTTCCCGGTTCTCTTTGTAGTTGCTTTGACGACAAACAAAAGTAAGAAACATCCGAGTCGCGACTGTCGAAGGCCCGGAGCTTGAAGCCGACTTGAAGCTGAGTTGCTAAGACCGAGCCAACGACTCAAGGTGACAGCGAATAGCCGCAATAACTAGTCTCGCTGTTGCCAATTGATTCCAGAGGACCCTCTGAGAATGGCCACCGTTGCACCAGAGCCGTCATGGGTGCCAGGAGGAAGAGCGGTCGGGAAGAGCGGTCGGCAATCAGCGGAACGATCAAATCATCGATGGCAATCTCTGCTAAGTAATCTCTGTCACGTTTTTGTGCTTGGTCCTTGCGTTGCTCATTCTCTGTGCCTTGCCCCTCAAATCCCTATCCCTGGCGCTTCAAGTTTTACTTTTTGTCTCAGAGAATCGTATTTGGGGCTACGATCTGCTCTCAGTGCTCTTCAGCGCTATCAAGCAATGGGGAGATTCATCATTCGCTCGATGCCCTGACCACTTGGCTCTTTCTTGGGCTGAATTTGTCGGAACGGACAGTCCTGCGCGCGGCGCACTTGGCGCTGCACAACCGAATCGAAGGTCTTGGATCTTCTCTACGATGAAACGTGCTTGGGTGGACACAGAACAGTCGACACGTCCACCACGGCCTTGGTAACTTCGTTGGTACCGGCGACTTCTTTCGTACCGACGCCCCAGCCATTGGACTCTGGGTGCTTCTTTCTCATTTTGGCCCGTCCTATTCAATGGAGACTGCATCCGATACCAGTGTCCGCAGAGATAACTATCAACAATGAGTCAACCTTGCAAAATGCTATCTCCTACGCACTCGTACCCTCCGAAGATATAAACTGCTCGAACACTTGACAGTGCGCGTGGATATGGCTGTTCTCGCGTTTGGGACGCAAATATGGGCCCCGAGATGGCCGCATGGGCGTTCAAATAAACACTCCTTAAACTTTATAAGGTGCGTGTTTCGTCGATTTTACTCATCAATGAAGAGCTCCATCTCCCTCTTCCTTTGTTCCCTTATTTCATTCGCAGCAGCACTACCGCAGGCCGGCAATCTCACCCGGCGAGATGTAGGATTCAGAGCAGATCCTGCTGGCAACATCGGCGGCATCTACCTCGCCGCACTTGCGTCGACCCAGGTGCCGTTGGCTGCCTTCCCGCACAACCGGGACGTGTTCACGGATGTCCAAATTTACGGAGACTGGCTGAACCTCGACGGCGTCTCTGCGTTTTATTTCTTTGCAGATATGGACGTGGACTGTGATGGTGTTGTAAGTAGATTCAGCGCCGCACCTCGGAAGCCTTTCTGAACGTGATTTACTCGTTGCCTTAGGCTGGTTGTTCGGTATGCTGACAACTAGGTCTTCGTTTGGACTGAGCTGACTGACGAGACTAGGACGACCCTTCCGGCCAGCCCGAGACGTCTTTCGGCCATCTTGACGCCACGCAGGTCCCGTACTTCGTTCTGCCAGCGACATTCACGGAAACACACGGGGATATCGTCCAGCCCAACGCCGTTGGCGCGATTCTGTGCAATGGGCAGATGCTCTATGGGATTTTCGGTGACAACAAGTGCGAATTTCTTGACTACATTTCTTGCTTTAAATCACAAGCGATCCTAGCGGGGCCACACCACAAGTAATCGGGGAAGCGTCCCTGCTGCTGGCCGAGACATGCTTTCCTAATGAGGGTCTCAGCGCCAACCAGGGCCACACCGCACTCGACGTTCTATGTAAGCGGTTTTTCTTTCGCGGGCTTGCGTGTCGTCGACTCATAAAATCCTCTGCCTCAGACATTGTTTTTGGCACTCGTGTTACACCGGGTGTTGGAGATGAAACGATTGACATTCCGACCCTCAAATTGGTTGGCGATGACCAGGTCGGGTTGTTGCAATCGCGGTTGGGTCTGGGCCCGCTCTTTGGGGGAGCTCCAGGGCCGCATTGAGTCGGCCTCTCTTTCGCGGTCATACCTTATTTCGCAATAATGGGATCGAGTTCAATTTAGGAGGTGACCCAGTTCCGAAACTTCTTACGCCTGGGGCGCACTCGAATTGAACCCGAATATATTAACTTTAATAATATGACTTGCGCCATTATACCTGAAATAAGCTAGGCGGACTACGAGGCGGTTGACCTGTGAATCAGAGTTTCAACGCTGTCTGTAGTAATCCAGCCTGCTGATCCCCCACCGCCTTGAGACCCGCGATATCGATCGTCGAGTCGGCGACATTCGGCGCGACGGCATTGCCAAAGACGATATCTGATTTCAGAAATCAACATGTCAGTCACAACAGCAAAATAAGTAAGAAGATTACAAACAAAGAACATCGAGCGGCGTGTGGCCGTTGTTCGCGTTAAGGCCCTCCTCTGGGAAACACGTCTGGGCCAGAAGCAAGGACCCCTCGCCTATCACCTCCGGTGTCGCACCACTAATCGCTGGACATTGAATACCATCCGGCAGGCGAAGGCGCTACTTACTTGGTGTCACCGAAGATCCCGTATACCATCTGCCCGCCGCAGACGATCGCGCCCACGGCATTGGGCTGGATGAGATCTGCGTGCGCCGCTACGAAGTCCGCTGGGAGAACAAAATATGGGACTTGAGCGGCATCTAGGTGGCCGAAGGATGTCGAGGATTGTCCCGACGGGTCGTCCTAATATTTGAGTTGTTGGGTATATAGTTTGAGATCAGCACATTCCAGCATACCGAGCACCCAGCCTGGAAAGAAAACCTCACGATAGGAAATCGAGGGGTGGAACCACTCACCACTCCGTCGCAGTCAACATCCATATCCGCAAAGAAATGGATAGCGGAGACGCCAGGAAGACTTGCCCAGTCCCCGAAAATTTCAACATCGGCCGATGAGGCCGAGTTGTGAGGGAAAGAGGCCAGAGAGTCTTCTCGGGCCGCCTGGGCGGCTGACAGGATTCTGGCGACGTCAATATCTGGGGAGGCTGTGAATCCGTCATCCCGTGCAGCAATGTCCACGACAGAGAGCGGTGCGGCCAATGTAAAAGCAATGAGGGAGAGAAAAAAGAGAGTGGAAGAAGACATCGTGGCGAACAACCCGTGTTACTGAACCACGAATGTTCAGCGGCCTTATAAAGTCTGCAGATTTGGCAACGTACATCAGATGGGCCGGGGACACGACGTTCTTGGCAGTATGATCCCTAGGGGCCAGCCACATATATGTTGAACGATGAAACCAATGTTGTGACGATTCAATTGATTACTCCAGTTGTGCTGGTAGTGAGCCTGGGACGCCCAGCAACATCGAATGGACGGCGCTGATCCTGCGTCGCGATTGCTCATATTGACAGATTAGTTCAAGGGAACGTACGACAGATCTTCTCACAAACAAAGCGCCCTAATACACCGGTACCATGTACTAGGGCCAAGCCGTCAATCCGAGGTTCAATTCTTGAGGTTCCCAGTAGACCGCGCAAAACCGCGTATCGGTGAAGTTCACGGACAAACCGTAACTCCCCTGTGCAAGAATAGAGCCACAGCATCAGCATTCCAACTTCAGTAATTTGGGAGAGCGGAGGTGGCGGTGCATCACAATGTGCGATCATGATCGTGGATCCGGATCGAAGATTGCCGAAGACTGTGCCGATGGAACTTTGGTTGAAGTTTGGTTCATTTGTTCAATTTATGTCTCTCCAAATTCTTGTCCAGTATTACGGGGAGCACGCTTACACCTTTATAGGAGGATGCGGAGGTCGATATTGATGATACGCGATGGAAAGCCTCCTGCTCCAGAAACTCATATGCGAGGGCGATTTGAGGACGAAATCCCGGACGAGATTCGGGGTCACGTTCGAAGTTTAGGTTTAAATCAATGTATAGGTTTTCTGCTCCATCAGAACCAGCTTTAGTTCCTAGTTTGATCCATTGAAGTCGCCGGAACTACTATAAATAACTGAGTTAAGCGGACAACTCAGTGGCCGACAACACGTCAGAGCTGCAAGGCCGCCTGTAGTAATCCAACCTGCTCATCTCCCACCGCCTTGAGGCCATCAATGTCGATGGTCTCGTCCTTGACACCGGGCGCGACGGCGGTGCCAAAGACGATATCTACCACCACACATGAGGACGTAAGTTAGAATAAGCCAGGAGGGGTAAATTTGCGTACAAAGAACATCGAGTGGCTCATGGCCGTTGTTCCCATTCAGGCCGTCATTGGGGAAGCAGGTCTGAGCGAGAAGCAGAGAGCCCTCTCCGATCACCTGCGGCGTTGCACCACTTCATTTGTGTTTAACAACTGGATAGGAGTGAAGGACACTAGCGCACTTAGCGTCGCCGAAGATGCCGTATACCATTTTCCCGCCGCAGATGATAGCACCAACGGCATTCGGATGGATGATATCCCCGTGTTCCGCCACAAAATCCGCTGGGAGAACGAAGAAGGGGACCTTTGAGGCATCCAGATGGCCAAAGGACGTTTCAGATTGTTCTGAACCGTCCCCCTGGCATGTCATACATTGATTAAATTCGAGAGATTGTGTACATTTCAGCATACCGAGCACCCCACCTGATGCATTGCAGCAATGTCCATGAGAAGCCGACATCACGGGGATTCGAACAACTCACAGAGCCATCACAGTCCACATCCATGTCCGCGAAGAAATGGAACGCAGACACGCCAGGGAGGTTCGCCCAATCCCCAAAAATTTCAACATCTTCCGGTGCGTCCGAGTTGTGGGGGAAAGAGGCTAAAGAGTCCGCTGTAGCCGCCTGTGCGGCCGACAGAATCCCTGCAACGTCAATACTGAGGTCGGCGCTGAATCCTGTATCCTTTGTGGCAAAATTGGTGGCTGAAGTTGGCGCAGCCAAAGTGAAGGAAATGAGGGAAAATGAAAGGAAAAAGAAAAAAGAGGGCCTCATGGTGAACAGCCTGCGTTACTGATATGGACATGTGCCACGTCGTTATAAAGGGGGACCCGGCACCTCGAATAATCCGACGTGGGCTGGATCCCGTCATGGTCGTTGATGGCTCGACGGAGGGAAACGAAACGAGCGGGTTTTCCGGTTGAGCCTCAACGGAGTTTCCGCGCGGAGCTGAGCTATCGACAGGTTGCCTATGGACGTTCGTGGCCGTTCAGACAACGGGTTCAACTCATGGCTCGGTGTGACGCGTTTTTTCACCATGGATGAGATATCTGAAGGTTCGATATCAGGTCGGGGTGAGCATACCCACCCATGTACGCCCATGGAGGAAATCAGGATGAATCCATTTCTTTCCAATGTGGTGCACTGCGAGCATCGCAGCGCGCTACTAGTCCGCCAACAACGACCTCTGATCCGTTCGAAACACGCCGGAATCGAAATAAGTACTTCCTTGTTACTCATCTGTTCGGCATCTCCATATGTTGTGAATGTGAGCGATGTCCGTATCTATCACTTAGCATGTTTGCAATCGATACTCTGCTAAGAATACTCTGCCAGATTGGCATTCGTCCCTGTGAAATTTACCAATATCTTGAAGTATCAACCTCTCCCTCAAGCGCAGGCTAACTGAGGCTGCGATTTCTTTCCCGGGTGTGATCTGGCCTTCCCAAATCTTTTCAAATTTTCGGTTGACGCTGAAACTCCATGTCTGAAAGTCGCTGAACCACGAACTCTGAAAGGCTCATAGGACCCCGACAGAATCAACGACAGCCGAAAAACTTCGTGCTGAAAGCCCCTCCACCGTCCGGAGGTAGCGGGTTTTGGGCGGTTTGATAATCATTGTCAAGCAACAGTGATCGATCATCAAACTGTCTACACGCTCTTTAGCTCGCACCACCGTCATATGGCAGAGCCTCTCCTTCCGCCAGAACTTTTGCTGGAAATTTCTTCCGGACTACTCACCCCTCCCTCTCTACATCCATTCGATCCTTCGGCGCGCATCGCCGACATCGCGACCTGTCGTGCGCTCTCTCAAAGCTGTCGCGTCTTTCGTAGTATCTTCCTTCCTCACCTCTGGTCCCGGCTGGACGTATTTTTTACTGGCAATGGAACCCATCTGGAGCAAAAGATGCGAGAGGTCTCCCAGGCCCAGTACTTGCTGGATTACGTCAAGTAATGACAGCAGATGTTTCCGATTCGACCATACTCAATCACGGTTCTCGCAGGACGATCTCGCTGTCTTTGCACGGCCCTGCTCTCAATACTTCTCACCGCGCTGCGACCTTTCTTGCGTGCATGAAAGCGTGCCCAAACCTCGACGCTGTCAGTATCACTTCCATGAGCGTGGATCGTCCCATTGGCCTACAGGCACCGGGGACCTTCAAATATCTGTATACAGCATTCCAGTTACACTCCTTCCCATCGGTGCGAGTGCTGAGGCTACCTGATATCCTTGCCCCGATCATCTCCTCCTTTCCCCGCGTCCGCGCCATCCGCTGCGGCGAGGACCGGCCGACGGACGGATTCAGGCTCATCCAGGCTGCCAAAGACTGCCGTTCGTCTCTTGAAGAAGTTTACTATGCAGGCTTTTCACGCGTAATCATCGGATGTGCGACACTCGTTTCTGTCTCCCTCTGCCTTTTGGGTGGCTGATTTACCCGCCTTTCTGCAGGGATCGCGGTAACCACGCCGAACATCCAGCGCCTGATCTTGCGCTGTACGTTGCTCGAGGTCGGTCCGCGCTGCCCACCCAAGCTAGTGCTGACTTATCACATCAACAGACTGATTTTGCATTCATGCGTATGATGACGAACTTGTGCTACCTCGAGTTTGCACATCGTGAAGCCACAAATCCAGGGTATCCGTCCTTGGAAGAATGTGTGAGAGATGCCCGCGACCTGCTGAGCATTTCGCACAATCCAAAGCCCAAGAAGATTTACATCAAGACGCTTACTGGCGAGGACACTATGCTGGCGGAGACAGTGATCGACCTGCCGTAGTACGGGTGACCTACCCCACAGAGTACTTGCCCCTTCGGTTCATGTATAATTGCTTTACTCGCGGTGCCACCTTAGCCCAAGATCAGGATAGAACAGTACTATCGAATTCTGTACTCGCGGGTGCATATGTGATTGGATAGATCGGAACGACGACGGAAACCCGCTACGGTAAAATTCGGCTAAACGGGAGCGGGTCCACCCGTTTCTTCGCCTCGTAAGCCACATTTGACTGGCCGACAATCCAGCATACGGAAGGCCGCGTCGTACCTCAACCATCGGTAAGCCTTCGGGAGAACCTCTCGTGTTGATACCTGAACGAGTAAAAGATGTCAGATCATTTTTGTAGACCTCAGGAGGTTTAAAAGGTGTTTCTGGGAATCAGTGAACGATATCAGTCCTTCCCGCCCCATTCCTTCAAGTTCCTACAGTAAACCCTGAAACGATTACAATGGCAATCCTCAAACTCTACGGCGCGAAGATCGCGATGGGCACCCGCCGCGTCGCGACCGTCCTCCATGAGCACAAAGTGCCCTTCGAGCTCATCCAGATCGACCTCATGGCCGGGGAACACAAGACCCCCGCCTATTTAAAAAACCAGCCGTTCGGCCAGAGCCCCTACATCGTGCGCCCTCTCTCCATCTTTTATTCTGAAATTCGATTTGGTTGCTGACGGCGGGCACGGGCAGGACGATGACGGCTTCATCCTGTACGAGACGCGCGCGATCTGCCGCTACATTGCCGCGAAGTATTCCGAGCGCGGGCTCATCCCCACTGAGCCCAAGGCAAACGCGGTATTCGAGCAGGCCGCGTCGGTGGAGCTCACGAACTTCGACCCGAGCGCGAGCCTCATCGCCATCGAGCTGTTCAAGCAGTACGATACGACGTCCTGCGCGCCGTGATTCGACCAGCTACTGACGATACCAATTTTGCAGAACATACTTCGGAGCAGTGCCTGACCAGGCGCTAGTGGACGCGCAGCTTGAGATCCTCGACAAGAAGCTCGATGCATACGATGTCATTCTGTCCAAGCAGCGCTATCTTGCTGGAGAAGTACGTCGACTTGGTCGATAGCAAGGATCAGGATACTCATTGAATAATGCAGCACCTTACGCTCGTGGACCTGTTCCACGTCCCGTGCGCGCCGATGATCGGGGCTGGAGGGACTGATATCTTGACACGGAAGCCAAACGTTGCACGGTGAGCCCCAGTGAAATCGTGTTTTGATGCATGCGTTAATAGTCGGCTCTAGCTGGTACAAGGAACTCGTGGAGCTTTCTTCCTGGAAGGCGTACGAGGCTGGAGTAGTAACAACTACTGCATACTGAGATGAAGGATATCGGCGCAGCGCTAAAAGTTTGCGTAACAGATCGTGGTTTTGCGTACGATGATTCCCCCATTTCGGAAATGTTTCTTTTGTCCAAACTTCCAAATTATTTGAGCAGCAAGACGAGAGGGTGTGTGAATATAGGCATTCCGCAACGCAGAGTTCGATGTTTGCTATTTCTTCACCCACATTCAGTAGGGGGGAGGAGCAGTGTAGTGTAGACTGGCGAAGCACTCTCATCCAAAAAGTAGCATGAGCCTGAGAAACCTGAATTAGCGTATTTGTAGTGAGGTTTGACGAGTAAAATCGCACTCTCGATTTCACCCTTGCGTTTCCGGGCTATGAATGCTTCTGCGCGCGTCCAAAAATCATCACCACCCCGTGCACCCGTCTCCCAATCCCTCTTATAGTCCGGCACCACCATTACAACTACGCGTGGATCGGTAACAGCGAGACCCGCGAAAAAACCCCGGATGTAGCCTGGGCTCGTGGAAACCCAAAAGCCACTGATCGCAACCATAAGGCGAGGACATTCGGCGAGAACGGCCCGTAAGATGTCCTCGGCCAACTCTTCCGAGAGACAGAGGTGCGTAAGAGCAGGCAGGGCCGCAAGCGAGGACCAATGGTCCTCCCATCCTGTGTGTTCACTAGTGTCCATGAATAACTCCAGGTGGGTAACTGACGACAATAATGGGCTATTCAAAATCGATCGGGTCCAGGGAGATCCGGGCCAGTCGTTAAAGGGCAGCAGCGAAAGATGTAACCTCTGAGGACGCAGTTCATGGAGCAGCAGGAGAAGATCTGGACGCAATGGCCCGTCGACGAAGAGCGATATAAGCCTGGCGCTACCCGATATGATGTTCTCAATCGCCTTTATGATGTCGGCCCCAGGGGGAAACAAAAGATAGTGCACAGAGTTGCACAAGAACGTCGGCGGCTTGGATTGGATGGCGGATAGAAGCCGCTCATAGAAGCCGTTGATACACACGACGCGATAGAGCAACGGCTCAACCCTGCAAGTCATGGATGAGGTGACAAATACCGACTGAGAGGACGTACCAGGCATGAACCCGGTGGCAAACTTGAAGAAGTGTAGGGATAAGTTTGGGGTGTCTCATCGCAGCAGTTTCGAAAATTTCTCGTTCGAGTTCCACGGGAAGGAACGGCTCGACGGCAAGGGCCATGGGCATTCGGAGCAAGGCAGTTGTTTGCCATTTGACTCGCGATCAAACATCACGGCACAGCAGCGTTCACGGCCTCGGAGCTCAACGAAAAAAAGTTGATGAAACAAGGCCTCCAGCCAAAATATTGGATCAGAATACTTGTACTCCTTTTTTTTAAAAAAAACAGCCTGAAAAATCGAAAGCGAAATAAATCACAGAGTATATATAGAGTTGGGTAATGGCCGGAGTCGTGGTCCGCCGCATTCCGCGACAGCTGCCGGATTTTATCTATTGAGGTGGCTCAGCCTGCCTCAATTTTGTACTTTCCAGCTATTCTCTGTGCCAGGTACAATTAACCATTCATTCTCCATCGACTTTTGGGTGATATTAATATGCAGCTACTAAGTACTCAGGCTCCTGATCGGCAGAGGCTGCCGAGCATTGCCGCCATCTGTCTACCCTACGCGACCTCGGCAGACCCGGTCGTGTAGGGTCGCGTAGGGTAGACAGATGGCGACAATGCTCGGCAGCCTCTGCCGATCAGGGGCTTGAATACTAGCGCTTCCCATGTCAGTCTTATATTTCTCAACGGAGGGACCGTGAAAATTCATGGCCGCCCCAGTGATGCAATGTTTACTCCCATATGCATCTGTACTCCAAATAGGGGTTGACACCAACTCCAGACGAATTGTTGGTCGTTTCACGGAAGAAGGTATAGAACAGACCGTGGGTTTTTTCAAGGTCGGATAAAGGCGGGCAAAATATGCCGCGTGGAGTGGACATGTGCTAAACGTTCCCGCGAGCCGGGATTTGGCGAAGCCCGAAGTTTAAGAGTCGTGAGAACAGAAGCGAGAGCAGAACTGGTTGTCGTGAGTATTAATGGAATTAATTGTGCTATAATTCTAAGCAAATGTATCGGTGTTAAAAGCAATGCCGTCCCCAAGAATCAGAGGACCGCATTTCTGCGTCTGGTTCCACTGGGATACCTTGTGGATGGTGTCCTCCAGTGCCTCCAGGGATTCCTCCGTTATCAACATCTTCGGCAGCTTGAACCCCTCGGCATAGGGCAGGCGCTCCTCCCGGAAGAAGATGTTCACGAACCTGAAATGAAATAAATAAATAAGTAATGAATCGCAAGGCAGCGGAAGCAACTTGAAAACGTACTCCTTGGATGCAATCCCAGTGGCCGGGTCCCCAAAAATGCTAAGGTACAGCGCGGACTCGCGGCTGCGGAGGAGGAACTCCTTCTGGGTGTTCACCGTGAAGGGGTTCGTCGCAAGCGAGTGCGCCAGGCGGGCACGCTGCACCTCGCCGGCTGAGACGGGATCATAGTAGTCCTTGCCCGGGTTCGAGTTCGCGAGGGTGGCGAAGGTGGTCTCGTTGAAGTGCGTGTTGTCGCCGGTGCCGTCGCCGAAATCGTTCCGTGAAATCGAGGCATCGTGCTCGATGATGTTGTGCGCCGACAAGGCATCGAGGTCGATCCTGTCCCACGTCGGCGAGTCCGTGGTCATAATCCCGAACTTGGCTGCCACGGTAACGGGCGGAGGGTCGACGTTGAATCCCGCTATGCGTGGAGTCAGTTCCCTCCGTTGTAAATTAAAAATCGCACAGACCCAAGCCAGCGTCCAAGAGAGTTTTAACGGTGAATTGCTTCCCGTTGCGCGGAAGATATCCGTGATTCGCAAGGCTTGTGGGTTATCAGCGACATTGGTTCCAGTTTCGAATAAAAACTGCGCACGTATTCAGGCCTGGGCAGGGGCCGCGCACATCGCCTGGCCCGGGTGCTCTGAATTCATGGCCTTTGGGCTCAGCGTTTTGGGGGTGGGCCGAGGCAGACGCCAAAAATGAAACAGAGATAATGACGAAAGAGGAGAATTTCAACTGCATGGTTCAAGGGAGGAGATGGGTGGAAGCGATGTTGGATAGGGAGGTCCAATGATATGTCTCGGACCATCGCTGCTGCTTTTAAACCTGTGGCAGAAGAGTGCAAACCCAGTTGGTCGCCGGGAAGTGTGTGAGTTTTATCATAGCCTCGCCATGTTTGTAACCCATATGCGGATTCGAAACGAGCAGTAAGGCGTTGATTTGACATTCAACACTGCGGATTGGCTGTAAGAATCGTGCCGTTATTCTTGCGCAGTCCGCAGAGCGAATTGAAACTGTCATTAAAAATGACACTGCGGTTGACGGTACAGCGAACCGGCCCGCGGTAGAGCGGAAGCACGGAAGTGAGGAACTTGAGGGAATCGTTACATGCGTCTGAAGGGCGGCATTAATGAGTAAGCTGGTCGGTCCGTTATCCTGAAGCGGAGAAATCTCCGGTTGACCTTGACAACCTTACCGTTATGCCTGAGGCTGGATCCAGCCTAGAGGCAGGCGAGCGTTTTGATCCGACGGGGGGTCAGGGGCGCTCATCGCGATGTTTCATAAATACAGCTCTTGAACACGCCACCGATGTTTATTCCGACATATCTGGCACACTGCGCAGATTCGCGAAGGTGTGCAGTGCTGCGCGTGTCCACGTCAGGCAGAGTGTCAACTTCCAAGTCCGAGCGCGATGGGGTCCCAAAGAGTATGTGATCAGAAGAGTGTACTGTGCACATCATCGACGCGGAATCCGATGTTCACTTGATACTGGAAGCATCCCAGAAAGTATGGCGTTCAAAGTGCATTTTTAATAAATCTCTATAAACTTTCGTGTTTTTGCACTTCCTCTACATAAATCGGGAAAATGGCACATTTCCTCTACTCATGAGACTAAGAATACATTCAAGAGAGAGAGAGGAAAACATGGTAATTTCCTCTATATATAATCACCGGATACTGACTTCCGTTACGTCTATTGACAAGTTTGTGATCTCTCTATACATTTTGATTGACATCTCTGTACAGATGTATTGACTCATTACTTCCTCTCTATACAAACTTTCGACAACTTTCCTCTCTCAATGGACTTTTTTTGGGGTCAAATTTTTCTCTCTCTCTCTCTCGCAATTCAAGTCGAAAAGACAGGTTAATTATTATTGTTATTACTACTCATTCCTAATGCAATTACGGTACAAGAAGAATGTAGGTGCATGAGTCAGGCGGCCGCGCGCACGAGGCAGTCTCCTCGCGATGAATGTGTCGCGCAAGCTGAAGGCCCCAGTCCACGCACAGCTGTCGATATATGGCCCTACGGCTGCCGTGGTGTCGTGCAAGTGCATCCGCGGCCGCCTGACCTATGCACCTACATTCTTGTACCGTAGTTGTATTAGGAACGAGTAGTAATAACAATAATAATTAACCTGTCTTTTCAACTTGAATCATCATCGACGTGGAATCCGATGTTCACTTGATACTGAAGAATCCCAGAAAGGAACAGCGCCCTCTTCCCGCCATACATCCGGTGACAAAATGACACAAACAGGCACGAGCAACTCGAGGGGGAGTCTGAGCACGCGAATAACCCTTTTCACGAGTGTCAGAGGGACACTCGAAGACTGAATACGCCTTTGTCGAAAATTCAGAAAACGACGGGAACCGTGAAGATTTAAGAATACCACATGAACCACAGATATTTATATAAGATTATCTGATCTTGCGAATATATTGGATATAAATTTGAAGGGTAGGAAACCAGACCAAAAAATTGACTAGAAGACTCGCCATTCACGTTTCGCCTGCAGCAGTGATTCAAATGCCCCATCGGTCGCAGTCCAGCCGAAGAGAGCCGCAAGGCCACGGATCTTGTTTCCTCCCATCTGTCAGAATATTAATGGCTACAAGACGCACCGCCGCTTCGCTCCGGCAACCCGCGCAATCAGAGGAGATTGAAAACAATCGGTTTGCCACTACAGATTATGAACGATAACATTTTTGAACAGTTGATTGAGGAAGAGATTGAGGGAGTTACAGCCGACGCGTGTGGAGAAGCAGCCATCGGGAGCATAAATGAGGGGCGAAGAAACGGTGACCATGCATGGTTCAACGAAGAATGAGGAAGGGTGGAACCCGAGCTGTAAAAACGGAAACCGGTCCCAATGCACGTGCGGACGAATTAGACGTCGACACCCGAGAAGTGGGCATTCGAGGAAGCAGATGTGGCGATGAAAACAAACCAGAGCAGAGCAGAGGGTTTGGGGCCGGATTTGGGCAATCCCGAGTAGAGCGGTCCAGTGGCGATGGAAATTGCTGTGGAATCAAATCTTGTAGGATTTTCACAACACTTGAGGTGTCGAGAAATTTGAAGCAGATTTTGGTGGTGAACAATGTACAGTGTACCAAGCCAATGCAAGAACGGTCGAGGCTAGGTAGGAATGAGCAAGATAATTGATTAACACCGGTCAAGAAGGCTCGAACCTTGCGAGTGAGGCGAAATTAAAATCGAGGCGAAGCTAAAATCGAAGTGAGAGCAGATGAAAACAGTAACAGGGAAGGGACGAGGAAGGTTGTCTTTGATCTAGGCCACGATGATGCGGTCGGAGTGAAAAAAATTGAACAATTTTGCGGCGCAGTGAGAAATGTACTGCAAGTGAGGTGATCAGCCGAGGAATTGCAACTGACTTCCATGGGAATACACAGATGGGGCAAGATCACAGCTGCAGTGCGAGAGCAGAGCAAAAAACAATGGAGATAAAGCTAATGGGGTAACTACACCGCCGAACGAGCAAAATCTTAAACGGTTAATAAAACCCGGCTTCTCTTCCTGCGGGACAATTCCCCTATATCACCCACTCGTCTGTGCCATGAAAACTTTCTTATTGCCCTGCCTTTGTCTCGCGCTTTCCTTTCGGTGTCGTTCGTAAAGATCTTTTCAGAGTTGACCCAAGTAGGGTTCCGCACGGGTCCACCCGCGGGTACCAAAAGGCAACCCGGACCCGGACCCGTCAATACCGTACCCGACCAACCCGCGGGCCTCAAACTCGTACGGGTCACCCGCGGGTGCCGCATTACCCGCGGTACGTCAAATCCAGGTCAACCCGCGGTATCCAACCGAAAAGTAGAGTGAGAAGTGTAGGTCTTACTTATGTCTGTTTGAGGTACAAAACGTGTACTACATTAGTCCAAGATCTCAATAATGTTGTCCTCTTCCTCTACTTCTGCACGTTTACGCTTCCTGGGAGTGCATGCCGCAATCAAATCCTGGATTCAAATCAAGTTGCTACGACCCAAGACCCCAAGCACAACTGTCGGCGGAAAGATGTACCTGACATGCGGTTCCACCGTAAGAAGAATCAGAAACCAGAACCGAACACGGAGGATCGTCGTTGCTGTCACGTAGAATAGATGTAGAGGAGGCTAGGACGTTTAGTGAGAAAGTGAATGGAAAACGACGATACAAGGAAGCAACCGAATTGGGCATTTAGTGGCGCGATCGTCGAAATTGAGTCGCAGCGTGAGGAAGGCGCCATTGAGGAGGTGTAACGGGTGAATCGGTGTATTTTTCACCCCCTTTGTTTGCGTAAATGTTTGCTTTTCCCATCGCGCGCCTCTCTTATCGTCCTCATTCTTGTCGTCATTATTCTCATTCCAATCGGCACTTTTGTGTGCTGTATTTTTTATGACGATGGATCGCCCCTTTTTTCTTTCTCGTCGTTATTCCTGTACTTCGAATACTATCCGCTCAGTCTGCGATGTGGATTTGTTGCACTCCTCCTGCCCGTGCATCATTTTCATTTTCATTCCCGCCCTCTGCCGGAATCTGTAAAGGCGGGTAAGGGAAAACGGGGGCCACCGGTTCTGCACACCAGAAGAACGGGGAGTAGGGATGCAGATCCACACAGTATCAGGGTACTATTGGTTATTAACAATGACACGAGTGCGTCTCAATTCCTGGACCAAAATTTCGCCGCAAAATAGGGGTTGATCGAATTTTGACATGACTTCGCTTCGCTATAACCAAGGAGTCCTGCGTCATGAGCAGGCTTTTGAACTAGCCCGCGGCCTATTCTGCAGATTGTAGAGCCTTGGGACTGCGCGAAAGTTGAACGCGGATCGAAAAAGACGGAGCTCAGATTCGACTCCACTCAATGCGCGTCGGCTTGTCAATTACATATTTTCATTTTCAGTCTCTCAATTGGAGAAAAAACGCTCGACGCGACGAGTTCATGCATGCTCGTAGGTAGACTAAAAAGTAATAAAAAGGTGTCTGAGTAAGAGAAAACTGATAAGGAATCAAGATGTCCAAGTAATTTCCCAACATTCACGCAGAGTCTTCTCTGTACTCGGCTGCACTCGCGATGAGTCGACGTCGGAGAAAGAGGATGTGCCGCGCTCGAAGCTAGGGAATCTAGCCGCATGGTGGTGCGATCTGCGACGTGCGCGGGAGGTCGAAATTTCGAGCAAAGGCCGGCGTCGGCGTAGAGGATGCGATGTGGGCGGCGTGAGAGACGGTTAACGACCGCGGCACTGGCTGCGTACTCCCGTGCTGCTCCATGTAGCACTCCCGGTGCCGGATGGCAGCTGGCTTCGAGCGGAGGGTGGTGAGGCGCTGGAGACGGCGGGGAGGCGATCGACGCGGCGCAGGCGATGGGATGTGCTCCGCACGTCGGGGGTGGCCTGTGTCGGGTTGAAGATGTGCGGAAGCACGCGCGTGGACGGGTAAAGTCTTGCTTGCTGGAGACGCGCTTGGCGCGCGAGGAGGCGATACTGGCGGCGCTGGCGACGGGAAACAGCAATGGCGCGCGCTGCAGACGGAAGAGGTGGTGAAGGCGGTACCGTGGAGCACGGCAGGTGCGTGCTTCAAGCGGCGAGAGCGATACACTGCTGAAGAGAGCCGCGGTGCGCGGGGAGGCAATGGAGGCAGTGTAGGCGGCGAAGAATGGCAGCGTCGTGTCCTGTGCATGCGGCTGCCGGTGGGAGGAGGGCTAGGGTGCGTGCTGGGACGGTGTCGACGTTGTCTAAGATCGTACATGTTGTAGTGCCCGTGTAGCGGCTTCCAAGTCGTGGCGCAGATCGCGTGCGCTGCCGTCATGCTGCAGATCGCGCCTGCGGGCAGCATGCGGCGCTGCTAGTCGGAGTGCATGTCGTTTACTACGCTCCAGCGCGGTTGGCGTGACGATGTGGAGAAGGGGCGATGAGCAGCGCAAGAGATGTATGGCGGGGGAATGGGCAACGGTGCTGCGGAAGATGGTAATGGTGTGTGCTGGGGCCTTCTTGCTGGCTAAGGAGAGGATGGTTTTGTGGGCACACACGATGGCTGACGAGCAGAACGGGTGCGGCGCGGATATGCTGACGCAGTGGTCCGTGGGGAGCGCGAGAAGGGGCGCTGCAGCACCTCGAAGCAACGCGGCGGAAGGGACGCGCACGGCGGGCGCGTGGGGGACTGGAACGGGGAGAAGCACACGAAATCAGCACAAGATGACATGCGCTAACGCACCTCAAATACGCCCACTTGGCAACGAGGCGTCGGGGCCACAAGACTTGATCGCGGTGTCGTGCGATGTGGTACGGCGAAAGGGCGGCGCATGGGGGTCCGTTTGACGCGCGTACTGCGCGGTGGCGGTCATACAATGCAACGCCAGCATTGGAAGGGCGTGCGACGACGTGCAGTGGAGAGAGGTTCTGGACGCAAAAAAAGAGGAAAAAGGGAGAGGGCGGAGTGTCGAGGAATATAAGAGGATTAGCCCACCTTCCTGGCAGGGCTGGTGTAGGACGGGGAAGGAGTGCGTGCGGTCACGTGTGACGTCGCGTCAGCAAGCGAGCGGGCGGCGCCACACGCGCACACAAACGCGTCGCGTGGACGCAGCGGCGGCGTCGGGAGGCACGGGAGGGCGGCGCCGTGTGGGGGAGAAGGTTTTGCGTTGTGGATCGGGAAGGATCGGCGAAAGATGGGTGTACGAGTGATGTAGCGTGTAGAGGCGTGTACCGTGTAGGAGTGTATCAAGAGTGTATCTAGCATGTAGCGTAAATCATTTTTTCCACCTGAACGGCTCGATAAAAATCTTCGAATTTGTCGGGATCATAACCAGCTCATCAAAAGGAGTCGATTGGCAAAACATCGATACATATTACTTCGGGCTCCCCGAGAAGGCCGGAGGTGTTTGGGGTGGAATGCGGTAAAATCGTACCCAAACACAAATTCAAGTTCGAGGTTCAGCGCGGGCTGTACCAAATTCAACCTCCCTGGCACTAGAGATCGGGCAGTTCCTGAATAATCTAACGATTGAATACGGCGCTGAAAAGATCCTACATTTGTTGGAAATTGGCGGAGCAGAAAGTGGCCGGTTTGGGATGAGATCCTAACCAAATACGGTACATCTAGCTATTTTTCGTGGTTCGGATTTGTCTCCCGTAGTTAGACTCCGGGATCCCATGTTTGTGACTCAGCATACTGTACTATTTGATTCAATTCGCGCGCCCTGTGACCTGTGACATCGAGCAACGAACTTTCATATTCGTCGATTGCCCCTGGGGACCGTGATATAAAAAAAATTCGCGCTTTGCGCCAGGACTTCCAGAATTACATTCTAAGCTCAGCTGCCTTGATTCTGAGATAAGATAAATGAAATGGTGCACGCTCTGCAAGTTTCTATGACGCCGTGCATAGCGAGCGGATCAGAATGACGCGAGATAAATCGGCTGCCGTAAGCCTTTTTGCGCACCGCCGCTTGTCGTCTTCGCCGCAATGGGGAGTTTCTCCGGATCCCTGAAGCAACGGCAAACACATGCCTACCCCCCGAGGATCTTCCTGTGTTGAAACTCATCAAATTTAACCTCCCCCCTCTGCACAAATCCACCGCATTTCTCAATCCTACCGACTACCTCTCGGAATATGCGCCAACCCTCACTATCTTCGATCCAGCGGCTATTCCAGTCCCTCCCCATGCCGTGGTCAAGAACCTAGAACATGCCATCCTTTCCGATGTTGGAAATGGGATCGTCGCACGCCGCACTTCCCGGTTACCTTACCTACCCCCCTATCCGTCGTTACTGTTCCCCTATATATTCTTTAGGTATTACCTTGTTTCAGTAGCCTTTTGTATCCCCCGCGCTTGTGTCCCCGCGCCCCGAATACATTCTCCTGTGGCTCACCGTTGCGTGCGACTTCGACTTTCACATCCGACAAGGACATCTACTCCATTGTTCTTGTGCATTCACCGCAGCACCGCGATGAAGACCAGCGGTATCCACTGTGGTTAGCGACTCTGTGGGCTAGGATGGAGCGCACGTGCGAAGCGAGGACCCTGTGACGCAGCACAGCTGATGGAATCCATGAAATGCTCGACGCGTCAACGAAGGAGAAACAACGATTTCGGACGCGCTTTTTCGCGATTTTGTGACTTTTTTGACAAGTTTGCGCTCAGCCTCGGTGACCTGTGACAGGCGCGAAATTATTCGTCGATTTCGGGGCCTGTGACGCGTGACCGACGAATTGAATCAAATAGTACAGTAACGGCGGTTTCTTTTGCTTTTTATTGTGCAAATCGGGCCAGTAGTGACTGGATTCCTTATCTAACCTCAAGTAATTCCGTCAAGGGATTTCACAGCAAGAGCTTTACAGCTTTCCCACGGCTTCGATTGAGCCTTGGATTTTCGAGAATAGCACTCAATCAGCCAGCGGGGTATTACGGATCCACCTGTTGAGCATATCCTACGGAGCCCTCATCAGTGAGAAAGGCTGGTAAGAGAGAAGACCCACCAGCGCCGCTTCCGGTTGGTCATGGGGAACCATATGTCTGCGGAAAACAATCAATACAGGACTGGCCAGTAATACAGAACTGTGTACCCAGCCTCGAAGACCGTCAGGTACGTGACGTTCCCCGCACCATCGCCTGCGCTGCGCACAACACCCGCTGGCCGGCCTGACACGATCCACGGGCGAAACGGAGCGTCCCCGAAGGCCTCCTTGTGGGTCGACGGGAGTTCAGCCACCCACCTCGAGTTCCCCTGGGCGAAAGAAAATGTCAGGAGGCGCGATCCAAATGAGCGGTCATCCGACTAGCCATGTAGTTGCACGCCATATCTGGAGCCGACTTTGATCAATACACGGAGGGGATAATCCATGTGCAGGGCGAACGCACCAGTGTTGCCAGCATAAACCAGCAGCCGGATCCCTTCATGGACGAGCTCTGGCACCACGCTCTTGGTATCCCGCATCCCGTCGCCGTGCGCCATGAATTCAACGAGCATGTCCATATTGCAGCCCACGAATTCGGGTGCCCGGGGATCCACGCCCAGCGCCGTCCGGACGTCACGCCGATTCATGTACTCGGCCATCCAATTCAGCTCCGCATAGCAGTCAGGGTTCGTCTCGCATGGCATGCGGATGTCGTGGAAGTTGCGCTTGACCTCTGCAGAACCACACGAGGCTGTATCAGACGCGCCGAACAATAAAAACTGGCACACACCGGCCAAAACAGTCCACATGGACCCTTCACAGTGGGGGTGGAAAGCAAGGCATGGGGATGTGCTATACAGGAATAAGCATGACGAGGACGACGCTGAAACCAAAATACCTACGCGGGTAAGCCTGGAATAGCAAAAGATCTATCTGCGTCTTCAATTCGCTGACGTCGGCGCCCTTGATCTCCCTTGCAGTCGGATAAGCGCGTGGCGGGCGTTGAGAGCACGGCGTGATGGTTCGTGAAAAGAGGCATGGTTGGCAAGGTATCGCAAATGCAAGACGGTGGTGGGAGAGGAAGAGGGAAGGAGGACACTTGTTTGGAATGCGGCTCACCACGGCTTCAAGTTCAAGCTCCGCCTAGTGAGCCGCCGGCAGGGTGGCTGTGGTCTTCCCAGAATGGAAGGTGTTTAATGGCGGTTCGGACAGAGTGGATTCGGGCTCCCCGAGAAAGCCGAAGGTGTTTGGGGTGGGATGCCGTAAAACCAATACTTGAATACCACAATCAATGTATAGCCTTGGAACAGATAAATCTATCCAAAAACCAACAAAGGGTGCAGCAAGGGTGGTGTTTTGTTCGTTCCGATGGTACCCGACGAGTGTCAGTCCTTGATTCAGATGAAAAGGTTGAATAGGAGAAAGTCTATATGCAAGAAGTTGCAGGACAATGTATTGTCTTTGTTATGTGCGAAACAGAGAAATCCAAAGGATATCTCGATTTGAACACTAAAGGTGCGAGGTGGCTAGGCCAACAGGAGGTTCGGAATACAGGGAACCAATGCTTGACCCAGATTCCGGCTGTTCCAAAGAACGAGTAGTGTGTATCCCGAAGATCCGCGATGGTTCATAAATTTCGAAGGTTCCAGACAAGCAATACACCCGAGGCCGGCGATTCAATACGATTCAAGGTCCAAGACCGGCAAATCAATAGTCCCAACGATTCGATACGATTCAAAACCCAAGGCCAGTGATTCAATACGATTCAATACGGTTCAATAGCCACACTCAGATGGTTTTATATGTTCCAATCCAATGATATTCAAAATCTCTGCAAACTGAGCTTGTAGTGACTTGAAGATTGACAAGAACTTCCCTTTGGGCGCAAGCTCACCTGTAAGGTAGGGGACAGACAAGTGCGGTTGCCCCACGTGATCAATAGCCTTATTGGGAAGATTGTTATATTTTCACTGAAATGAACCTGTTCTCAGACTATATTAAAAAATCTGGCTCCATAGTTCTGTGTGAATATATCATAAGACAGCTCCCAAATATTTTGAGGAATTTTGGTTGAGAAATGGAGGACTAGTTCCAAAATGATCAGACATTGATGATCTTCTCTGTCCACATCAATCGCGTTGCCTGCCCACTTCAATTTGGGAACTCGTCCCCCATTTCTCGTCTGAAATTCCTCAAAATATTTGGGAGCTGTCTTATGATACATTCACACAGAACTATGGAGCCAGATTTTTAATATAGTCTGAGAACAGGTTCATTTCAGTGAAAATATAACAATCTTCCCAATAAGGTTATCGATCACGTGGGACAACCGCACTTGTCTGTCCCCTACCTTATCTATTTATACAAACAAAAGATATAACTAAATAATGCCATCTGATGGCAAGTTACTTTGGCTGATCGCCCGTAAAGTACCGTACAGTACCGTAAAGTTAGGCCCACCAAGTCAAAGGGGCAACCAAAGTTAAAGTTAGGTTTCACAAGTTACTTTATTCACTCTCCCCCACCGCAAATGAACCCAATTGATTTTCTTTGGATTTTCAGATTTTCGAATGATCCCGCTGTGAATTTCTGGCACGAAACCAAACTGTGGTGACCAGACGGCATGAGGGACGTGGCTACACCAGGTGTATCTGCGGTGCCTATGTGGAAGGGCGAACTTCCAAAATGACCGTGGCCTTGTACCAAGGGCGAGCCGTCGAGGAGGTATGCATTGGAATCTGCTGATATGAGGATACTGGGGTTTTTCGTTCAGATTGACAGTCACGGGTCATGCACCCCTTTGTCGATATCGACACGGCACGTCCAGAATCGTCCGAAAGACGCAAAAAAGGGAAAATTTCCGTGGGATTTGTCGAAATTTTGGGGGGTGTCACACCAAATCTATACATTAAGAGACGATGAACACAGCCTCTTTGATAAGTCACGGGAATTTTGACAGAAAGTCACGAGGCGTTTCTCACGGAGGCAGCCGTGGGCGCCACGAGCGTTAGCGAGCGCGCTAAAATCATGATGACGGAATCCGCGGGCGTCTCCGTGCGGGCGTTTCTCACGGGTCCCTGCCGTGACCTCCTGTGTAAATCGGTCCGATTTCCGTCTATCAAATGAATCGCTCGAGTATTCCTCGAGGCTTGAGCTTGAAATAACTGTATTTCCTTCTTGCTTTCCCCACTCACTTCCTGTGAAGCTTCCAGTAATTTCTGTTCTTTTCTTTCTATTTCTCTCTTCTGATTGCCTCTGTATTAGCGGCATTTATGTACTTGCTGTTTGGCCCCTATTTCCTGTTTCTGATCTTATCTGTGACTCTGTGTGTGATTTTTTCTACTTTGATCTCAGCTTTCTCACTCTGTGTAGTTCTGTGATTGGAATGCAAGTGTCCATTGTATTTCTCAATTCATAATTAATTTCAAGATAGGGATCAAACTCCACCTAACACTCCTCAACGAGCTCGGATTGCATCCCAAAGGCAAGAGCGTGAAAATCGTGTTCTGGACAGTCCTCAGCGCCATCGTGCACCACATCCAATTAATCAACCCCAGGTTGCCCCCCGTTTTCCACAGGCTCAGGGTGATGTGTTTGGTGGTGGCCCAGTGCCAGACAGACATGCAGCACAAGCCTTTCTAGCAGATTTGAATTTTCAGCGGGGAGATGCCGTACAACGGTTAACCCCAAACAGTTTGGCTACAGTACAGGAACGTTTAGCTCAACTAGAGCAACCACTGGAATTTAATCCTGCACCTGCACCTGGGCGTAGACGCAACTATGCTCGGCCTCCTGAGCCTCTGCAGCAGCCTCTGCAGCAGCCTCTGCAAATGGATCCAAGTATTCGGGCACAGGTTCAGGAACGTCTTGCTCAATTTCCCCAATTCAATCCTGGCAATCAAGCAAATGCTGTAGCTGGGCCTTCAAATCTGTGTGATCCACAACCACCTAGGGCTACTCCAAACACTATTCTAGCAATGGAGCAGCGAATAAGAGACCTCGATGTTCCTAGACCATTTCAACCCATTGAGCAGGTTCAACACAGACGGAATAATAGAGCTGCAGCCCCTAACCAAGGTGTGCCATTGCAGATAAATGCTCCCTGTCTAGCACAACAGCCAGCCAATCCTCCCCAACCTCAGATCCCACAGCCCAATAATCTTGGCCAACAGCAGCAGCATAACCCTGGAATTCTACCAGTATATTTCCAGCCTGTAGTCGAAGCAGATATTCAGCGTATCACCCTTGGACGGATGAATGTGGTCTGTCCTCACTGTGGTGCACTTCATTGGAAAGCAGAACGGCTTTCAAAATCAAGAGCGAATGAAAATCTCTTTGGAACATGCTGCCTTGAGGGGAAGGTTGTGTTACCAGATGTACGAAGACCACCTCGGGATTTACTTGAGCTTTTTGACGGCAGAAGCCACTACTCAAATGATTTCAAGAAAAACATTCAAGCCTACAATTCTGCATTTGCTTTAGCCTCCATAGGTGTAAAAGTTGACAGATCTGTCCAAGATGGCCGTGGACCATATGTTTTCAAAATTCAAGGGGCTCTGTATCACAATGTGGGATCACTTCTTCCTGAAGTGGGTAAAGATCCAGTCTATGCGCAGCTGTACTTCTATTCAACTGCAGAGGCAAATCAGGCTCGCATGCGTCGTAATCCACTCAATCCACAAGTCATGGGAATTCTGGACCAGGTGCTCAGGGAAAATCATGCTTATATACCACTATTCAAAACAGCTTTGGAACGGCTCCATGAACAGAAACAAGCACATCCTGAGGTTGCTTCCCAATTCTACACTACAATACACTGTGAAAAAGGGACTGATCCCCGCCGATATAATGCACCTACTGCAGACGAAGTTGCAGTTGTCTTGCCTGGAGATGGTTCTCATGCCACAAATTACCGGGATCTCATTCTCAACTACCGTGGTGGAGGTCTGAAGCGAATTTATGAATATAATGCTTCATATCAACCAATGGTCTATGTCTTGCTTTTCCCTTATGGAGAAAATGGCTGGCATCCTGGAATCCCACTCAATTTGCCAGATGGAGACGACGAAGATGTTGACGAGGAACAGGAAGATCGTGATGCAGGTGAGGAGGAAGCCAACAGGTCCCGAAGGCGAAAAACTATGTCAATTTTGGAGTATTATGCATATCGTCTCCACCAGCGGGCTACAGATTCGTCGCATATTTTCCGGGCAGGAAATCTATTTCAGCAGTGGATTGTCAATGCATGGGCTGCCACAGATCAAGGCAGATTGACTTGGTTGAAGAACAATCAGGCGAAGCTCAGGATTGATCTCTACAAAGGGTTGGCTGATGCTATTGCAAATGATGCACAGGCAATATTGGGAGACCGTGGTCAACATTTTATCTTGCCCTCTTCCTATATTGGTGGTTCACGCTTCATGTTCCAGCTCTATCAGGATTCACTGGCCATTGCCCGTTTCTCTGGGAAGCCTGATTGGTTTCTGACAATGACTGCAGATGGCAACTCACCAGAGATAAAGGACGAGCTGCTTCCTGGACAAACAGCTTCTGACCGTCCAGATTTGGTTGCCCGTGTCTTCCGAGAAAAGGTCCGGATTTTGCTGGCAGCCATTAAAAAAGGTGCTTTTGGAAAATTTGCAGGCATGGTGTACACAATTGAGTTCCAGAAGCGCGGTCTTCCACACATTCATATCCTGATTTTTCTGGCTCCTGAGGCACGCCTTAAAAATGCGGAAGACATTGATCGAGTTGTATCTGCTCAGCTCCCTGACCCTGAAGAATCTCCAAGGCTTTTTGATTTGGTCAAGAGATTGATGGTCCATAATCCATGTGGCCCTGAACATCCCAATGCACCTTGCATGAAGGATGGAAAATGCTCCAAGGGCTATCCCAAGGTGTTCCAGGAACAGACTCAGTTGTCTCAGGATGGCTATACCTTATATGCACGCCCGGACAATGGCCGCCATTTCATTAATTCCAAAGGCGAAAAGATTGACAATTGCTGGGTTGTTCCACATTCTCCAAGGTAAATCAAATGTCTTTGGCATCACCAATTCAGCTGATCAGTGGAAAGGGCAATCCTCGAATATCAGTGTCACATGAATCTTGAATGCTGCATTTCAATCAAAGCCACCAAGTACATCCACAAATATGTTTTCAAGGGCCATGACCGAGGCACTCTCACAGTGGAACAGCAGAATGATGAGATTCAACTTCATATTGACAGCCGTTACATTTCTGCCTGTGAGGCTACATGGAGACTTTTTCGATTTGAGATGCATCAGGAATTACCAACAGTAGTGCGACTGCAGCTTCATCTTCCTAACGAGCAAAGTGTTATATATGACCCAGAGGAGGACCCTCAAGATATACTGGATCGGGGTGCCTCTAAACATACAACACTGACAGCATACTTCAAGGCCAATGCTATCAATTTGATGGGACTACAAAGAGCTGCACGAGACTGTCTTTACCAGGAATTCCCACAGTATTTTGTCTGGATAAAGAACAAGCGTTGGAAGCCAAGGGAGAAAGGTTTTGCAATTGGCCGCATGTACTTTGCTGGACCTGCAGCAGGCGAACGATTCTTTCTTCGCCTTCTCCTGACAGTTGTCCGGGGTGCAACATCTTTTGAAGACCTGCGCACTGTGGATGGTCATTGCCATCACACTTTCCGGGAAGCTTGCCTTGCACGTGGCCTACTGGAAAATGACAATGAATGGGAGCAATGCCTTGAGGAAGCTGCTGCTATGCAGACAGGCCACCAGCTTCGACAACTCTTTGCAACCATTCTCACACAGAATTGGCCTTTAAATGATGTTCTTGCTTTGTGGAATCGTTTCAAGGAGAGCATTTGTGATGATGTTCGACACAAGCTGATTCAAAAAGGGATCCCTGACCCTTCGGAAGTGCAGATCTATGATTATGGTCTTTACCTCCTTGACTCTATTCTTCATGGATCTGGAAAATCTTTGGATAACTTTCAACCTATGCCTTTGCCAGTGGAAAATTGGGCTCAGCTTGAGGAGAACCGTCTTATTGCTGAACAACTTGCATATGACCGTGAGGAGCAACATAATTTAGCTCAACCACGCATTGAGGGACTTAATCTTGAGCAGCGGGCTGCCTTTGATGTTATCATGAATTCTGTTCTAAATAATGACCCTAAATTATTCTTCCTGAATGGACCTGGGGGCACTGGAAAAACCCATGTATATAACACTCTATGCTATGCATTGCGAGCAGAAGGCCTCATCGTACTTTGTGTAGCCTCATCTGGAATTGCAGCCCTACTATTACTGGGTGGTAGAACCTCTCATTCAACATTTAAAATACCTATTCAACTTTTCGATGGAAAGCCCTGTACAATTGGAAAGGACTCAATGCTGGCTGAGCTTCTTCGAAGGGTCTCTCTGATAATCTGGGATGAAGTCCCAATGCAGGATCGACGTGCACCAGAGGCTGTAGATCTTTCCATGCAGGACATTCGGAGTGATCCACGCCCATATGGGGGAGTTACTGTGGTCTATGGTGGTGATTTTAAGCAGATTCTTCCTGTGGTGATCAAAGGTGGAAGAGAGCAGGTTGTTGGAGCCTGTCTTCAGCGGTCACGCCTATGGCAACATGTCAGAACACTGAACTTGACTCAGAACATGCGATTGGGAGGTGCTAATGCATGTCAAGAGGACAAAGACTTTGCACAATGGCTTCTTGATGTTGGTAATGGAAAGCATACTGATGCAGCTCAGAACATCGAGCTCCCTCCGGTTATGAAGCTGCCTAGCAATACTGTTCAATCCCTGATTGATACGATCTATCCTGGCATCTCCACCATACCTGCAGATCATGATCAGGATAAATACTTCTTGGAACGCACAATTCTTTCGGCCAGGAATGATGATGTCGATGAGTTGAACCAGATGTTGCTGGATAAAGTTGCAGGGGAGGAGGTTGTCTACCACAGTGCAGACTCAGTGGTCAATGAGGAGGGTGTCGACAGTGGTTTCCAATATCCTGTTGAATACCTTAACTCCATCCGTGCCTCTGGCTTGCCTCTTGCCAAGCTAGCATTGAAGATTGGAGCCCCAATTATGGTCCTTCGGAATTTGGACGCAGCAAATGGTCTCTGCAATGGCTCTCGAGGAATTCTCACTAAAGTTTCTGCCCGTGTCCTTGAGATTCGGCTTATTAGTGGAGAACATAGTGGCAAAAAAGCCTTTATTCCCCGCATCTCAATTACTCCCTCTGCTGAACAGATCGCTTTTGAAATGAAGCGCCGACAATTCCCAATTCGTCTTGCATTCTCAATGACGATAAATAAAGCACAGGGCCAATCAGTTGACCATGTTGGTCTTGACCTCCGGACAGACATCTTTGCCCATGGACAGCTCTATGTAGCACTCTCTCGATGCACTTCGAGTCAACGGATCAAAGCACTTTTCAAGAATGATACCAGCACAGTCACAAAAAATATTGTATACCCTGAGGTGCTGCTGTGAAATGGTATGTAATGTTTCTCAACACTAGGGATATTTAACTAATGCAATACTCACAGATGATAGGTTGGATATGTGGATCACCCGCCATTTTATGTACAATTTTTGTTTATATTGAAATAAAACACTTCTCTACTGAGATGCAGAGCACCCCCCGGGGTTTGGGGTGGAGGCGAGTCAGCCGTGCCGAAGGCACGGGTCATAAAGCTTGTCTTTGCTGGTGTCAAAATGTCGAACTTGAAAAAAGGGTCACGCGTCACCACCCCTGTCGATTTGAATGAAAAACCCAAGAAAAACCCCAGTGCTCCGAAGCATGCAGGTTTGGCAGCGTGATTTCAGACAATATTCCACCCTTAGGTCGGTGGGTCCGCGACGTGTTTTCTACTCACAATCGATGTTGGCGATCCAAGCACCCCAACTTAGCCGAGGTTTACGCCGCGGCAACGTCGTATGACTTGCATGCCGTCTTTTTCCACGACGGTGGGTGTTTCTTCTCCAGGATCGCGCTGTCAAGATGTTGACGGAGCACGGATGATATAGAATTTCTGCTGTTGGAAAATAAGTACCTTGCACAGGTATCAACATTCCCATCTCAACGACATACCTCTGGGGCAGCTTTGTATGTCTCCCTTCTTCCACATCACACGTCAGGTCCGGACCCAACATTTCGCACAGGCGATAGATGCTTATGTGCGAAACTTCAGTCGGCGAAATAATCCGGTTTAGACTTTCTCGTTGTATTATTATACAATTATTGCATCACTGTACTGGTCCGTTGCGGATCTAGACTACATAATTAGGATACTTTTAAGAAATTTGTCCGTTGTTCGTCCGTGTTGCTTCCATGCCTGCTTTGTCCAAAATTGGTCCGTGAAAGGGGTATAGATAGGAGAATAGTCTATGATAGCCCAAAGAGTCCCAGACTTTGCTGCGCCACTGTGCATTGCTGTTGTGTGCCTGTCAGGTACTGCTCTAGTAAACCAAACCGAGTGTTAAGATATCAGCGAATGCCGACTTGAGTGGCCACGTACGGATGAGAAGGCTCCGCCGGGCGAGTGTTTGCATTGCCGATAACATCGCGTGCAGGTGGGCGCTCGCTTGCGGAATGTGGGTGAGGCTAGCGATGAGCACGTCTGCGACAGCAGCGAGGAGTGGCTGGATCGAGATGGCCCGGTGAGTAGACGAGCCGCGTGCAAAGAGATCCACGCACCCCCAAGATTGGATCGACAATCTCCCACTCTGTAAGGTACGCATTGGCGAGGCGCAAGGCGACGCAGCTCGCAGCGATGAGGCACTTGGAGCGCGCCTCCGCATAGACGTTAATATACAAAGAGTGAAGACGGAGGATAGCGACGTTCACGAAAGCGTGCGTTATCAGAGAGATTTGGTCCGTAGAATGGGCTATATCGACGGGTGGGAGATAACTGCGAAATAGTTCGAGCCGAATTCCAATTGCCCAGAACTCGGATGGAAGAGGGAGACCTGCGCCTGCGGGAGTAAGTGCGATAATTTCATCTGAGAAGAAAAGATGCGAACATACGGAGATTGCGCGCAGTAAAAGACATGGTACGTTCCAGCTGGATGGACGATTTTACCAACAACGTTAGGGGGGAATGCCCATTAACGTCATCTTCGTCGAGAAATAGTGCAGGCGACAGTGCAACATTGGGGAAATGCTGTGGAGGATTGAGTGCACGAATCCGAGATGGTCGAACTTACTGTTGGCCAAGGAGTGCTGATCGGTGCGTCGTAAGGCATGCTCGAGGGTATGTTAGAGGCGGCAACACAGTAGTTATTTATGAGGAGCACACTCCAAAACGCGTTGATCATCTCCATCCTCAGAATCGCACCCAGTGGTATCGGAATATTTTCGCCTTGAACTACCACGTTTTGTGATGAGGCGCCGAGTTGGTGGAGGCCCGAGATGAATGCCAGAGATGTTGCTCCGGCACGATGATAGTTGGCTTCCAACAGGCATCCATAATCCAAGTAATACAACGATAGCAGTATCTCGGTTTGCATCATGTGGAGTATACGCTGCGGTAAGGCGCCACCCGCCGCAATATCTTGAGCAACATGATGCACAGTCCGAGCCAGCAATTTTTCTTCAGAGTATACGCTCTCATCGAGAGGGTTTGCAGACACGTGTGTGGCCCAGAGAGCGACTGCAACAAGCAGACTGCGTGGAAAGAGATCTGGTAGCAGTGCCGTCTGTTGGAATTGCGTGGAATCCAAAAAGAAGAAGGGGTGCCGGGCGAAGTGGCGGAGGAAAAAATCAAGGCTATAGCGTCGGATCATATCAGTAGGCGGGAATCTCAATGGAAGGGACAGCCCACAGTGTGCCAGTTAATTCATGTGGTTCCTTTGATTACGACCAATTCAGCCTGCGGATCGCAGAATAGCTATTCGGCTCGCCCACCTCTAGAGGACTTGAAATCCCCCCAAACTGCATAAGATCGTCCCAAATCTCGGAGTCTGTCAACGATATAGGGTTAACAATGCGGAAGAGAAACAAACATGACTCACCTGGTGCCAGGCCCTGGAACCGCTGATTAGAATACGGTTCTTCTAGAAACACCTTCGACAGGTCCTGTCCGTTCAAAAGCTCAAGCTGGTGCTCGAGTACGTCGATTCGATTTTGCATTGCTTCCATCGACTTCCCCAGTTGCGAGGGGACGGCGCCGCCAACCGCTGCGTGTAAGTATGTGCATGGGTTAAGAGACCTAGGTGGCTGAAGACGACATCTACGACAGATGGGGCGTTCCCCGTCGCAGCCCTACATTATCGCGAGCATAAAAGTCAGCGCGGAGCAGAAGAAACCACACAAATAATTTTACGGCGTCTGCTGTAGCTGTGAGCGTCGAAGGTAAGAAAAAATAAGATCCCTCACCTGCAATGGAGGCATGCCTTGCGGAGATACGAAGTGGGCCTCCCTCGAGCTCCTGAATCGCAGGAATCAGTCATAATCCCGTTGTTAAACCTTTGAAGGACTCATATATTAGACGGAATGGCACTTGGAATGTTGCCGGCAATTATACGCACCATAGCGAGCCGCAGCCATGCGCTGCGCGTCTCCTGCACGGCGCCCGGCGTACACGGTCGCCGCATCTTTGGTATTAGACCAGACTATATGTGAACTGAGCGTCGCATGGGCTGTGCCGATCCCAGGCTGAAACCTTTCACTTGCGGCGTAACTCGGAAAGACGGAGACAGGAAAGCGCTTCCTCCACGTTTTGCATCAGACTTCGAAGTGTGGGCTACGTTAGCTCGTACTTCATCTTGAACGAAAAAATGCCACACCTGGGTTCTACATGTACCATTGTCAGAAGGTATCTATATCATCGCGTCTCCTCTTTCACAAAGACTGACACTCCTCACAGCATCTGAACGGCGGGGCGCCCAACATGTCCCGACCTGCCCCGAGGCCGATAACACCTCGGAAACAATCCACCAGGTGCTGCCACGCCTGTCACGGATTTCTTGGTCGCCACAGCCCAGTTGTGTCCCTCCGATAAGTTCTTTTTCTATGGCTGTGCGCTTCCGAATGGACCGCTTCTTTGCTATGCGACATAACGGCCGCCGAGCATCTGGAAAACACCTAGTACCTACCTAGGTCTTGTAAGGCTCCCTAGGCTTCTAGACCGCTAGGCACCCCCCTTTCCAAGAACGGCTGCCTAGAATAGTATTCTTTCCATAGAATCTCTAGAGCCCGAGACGAGCTTCCTAGAGCTCCTAGAGTCGGGCTCCACCTAATACGCCGGCATCTTTGATGGTTTGCGACGGCCGCGATCAGTTGTCGGATTCATCGGACTTTCATCGGACTTGTTTCGAGTTACACAAAAAAAAAATGACGAACCCAAATAAAAATTCAAGTTCGAGATTCTGCGCGGGTTGTACTAAATTCAACCTCCCTGGCACTAGAGATTCGACAGTTCCTGAATAATCCAACGACTGAATACGGCGCTGAAAAGATCTTACATTTGTTGGAAATTGGCGGAGCGGAAAGTGACCAATTTTTCGTGGTTCGGATTTGTCTCCCGTAGTTAGACTCCGGGATCCCATGTTTGTGACTCAGCACAGCGGTTTCTTTTGCTTTTTATTGTGCAAATCGGGTCAGTAGTCAAACCCCAAGTAATTCCGTCAAGGGATTTCACAACAAGGGCTTTACAGCTTTCCCAGGGCTTCGATTGAGCCTCGGATACTCAAGAATAGCACTCAATCAGCCAGCGGGGTATTACAGATCCACCTGTTGAGCATGTCCTACGGATCCCTTGTCAGTGAGAAAGGCTGGTCAGAGAGAAGACCCACCAGCGCCGCTTCCGGTTGGTCATGGGGAACCATATGTCTGCGGAAAAAATCAATACAGAACTGGCCAGTAATGCAGAACTGTGTACCCAGCCTCGAAGACCGTTAGGTACGTGACGTTCCCCGCACCATCGCCTGCGCTGCGCACAACACCCGCTTGGCGGCCTGACACGATCCACGGGCGGAACGGAGCGTCCCCGAAGGCATCCTTGTGGATCGACGGGAGTTCAGCCACCCACCTCGAGTTCCCCTGCACGAAAGAGAATGTCAGGAGGCGCGATCCAAATGAGCGGTCATCCGACTAGCCATGTAGTTGCACGCCATATCTGGAGCCGACTTTGATCAATACACGGAGGGGATAATCCATGCGCAGGGCGGGCGCACCGGCGTTGCCAGCATAAACCAGCAGCCGGATCCCTTCATGGACGAGCTCTGGCACCACGCTCTTGGTATTCCGCATCCCATCGCCCTGCGCCATGAATTCAACGAGCATGTCCATATTGCAGTCCACGAATTTGGGTGCCCGGGGGTCCACGCCCAGCGCCGTCCGGACGTCAGGCCGATTCATGTACTCGGTCATCCAATTCAGCTCCGAATAGCAGTCAGGGTTCGTCTCGCACGGCATGCGGATGTCGTGGAAGTTGCGCTTTGCCTCTGCAGAACCACACGAGGTTGTATCAGACGCGCCGAACAATAAAAACTGGCACACACCGGCCAACACAGTCCACATGGACCAGCAGTAGAACGTCGCGGGGGCACACACCGCGCGGGTGTCGAGCGCATAGCACGCGCCGATCATGCGCTCGCATATTCTGCCGCGGATGCGAAGGCTGCGGCATTGTGGGCTTTTGGGGCTGAACACCGCAAGCGGGGAATCGCAGGCGTACTCCACGACGGACGGCATCTGAATCAGCGGATCCGTGAGCGCATTCCCCAGCATGATAGATGCGAGGTTGATCTTCCGGAGGTCCGCAGACGGTGCGTGCACGAGCTGTTTATTTTTGTGGTGCACGATGCTTGCGATGTGCGGGGCGAAGTGACCTGCGGAAACCCGCCATTAAGCATTTGGCTCTGAGATTCCAGAGCCGAGATGGCCACCTCCATAGCTTTCAGCTGCAATGTGGAACGGCTGCGTCGCGTATTCCTCAAATCGCCGAAAAAACAGTTGCAAGAAGGCGTACACATCCCGCGCCGCCTCAGGTGTGGTCTTCACATGTGCAGTCTTGTTGGACGAGAAAGAATACCCGGTCATGACCGGTTGGTCGAGGAATATAACGTTGGCATTATTGTTCCAAGCTATACATCAGTTAGCACCGCAAAACTTTTGAGGGGAGACCAAGGTCCAACCATGCGGGTTGTGGCTAGTGAACACCGTCCCGCCTTCGGTTTTGTTTATATTGCACGGGCCGAGCTCGAACAGAAGACCAGTCATGGAGCTGCAGCCTGCCCCACCATTGAGCCACAGCACGAGCGGGTCAGACGCCGGAGATGAGCGAGATTCGAAGAACCTGATCAGGTGGTGAGGATTTGAAGGGAACGCGCAGCTTAGCGCGTCACCAGAAAAACAAGTGCTTGTCCTCGGCGATGTCGAGGTACCCCGAATACTGTTTCACGGAATCATCGCACAGGGTGGGTGTCTTGAGCCGCAGCGAATAATCGCTGAATGAAGGGTGTGACACATGCTCGTCTATATGATACACAGTATCTGTGAATGCTAGGGGCGCTGTGGTTCTGTGGATCACTCACAAGTCATCGCTTCGCGTTCCATGCCACTGAACACTTGTTGATCATCCATGGAGACTCGGAGGCCGAAAACTGCGGGAAGAACCGTAAACGGCCTGAGAAAGTGTATGAATCTCATATTGTCTGTCGGAAAGAGTCGTCGGCCAGAAGTGTGTATCGTCGTGGTTTTTAAGAGACATATAATAGGAAGCCTACACTTACGTCATGCCCGCTGCGATCGCGGGTAGAGCACCAGAAGCATCAGGGTAAGTACATGGAATGGTACAGATGATACACCGTTCCTGTCCTGAATCGAATTCGGCCAAGCCGGCCGACCGCGGCGCAGTTTACTCCGCAGTACACTTTCCCGCAGTGACGGATATCGATCTGGGCTTCTAGTTGATGGAAGAACCCAAGGTGTCCGCGTATCGCCGCCTATAGTGTGCACCACTTAGTGGCCACCTCTTCGTGACATGCGAGGTTGGCAATGGGCCAACATTAGAATTGAGAAATCTGGGTCACGCGGGCGCAGAGAGAAGTCGCCAGAAATCAGAGAGCCGCGGAGCATTGCGAAGATGTTACCATAAAGGCAAATTCAGCAGTGCCGGACTGTTCGGCTACGCCCCTGACCTTTGAGTCCGGCACTTCCATGGGGTGAAACTTCTTGCTGATGCTTTACTCTGCTGTTGGAAAAATACAGAGGCACCACACCAATATAGTGACATGTGTAGTATAAAGGCAAAGGATTTAATCTTGTCGAGGATGTAATTTCAACCGAACATCCCATGTGGTTTCTTGAGCGTCTTGACATTTAGCAGGAAGATACGAACTAGGTAAAACTTGGTAGTGGTGCCGGCGCTGCTGTTGACCGGTTCCGTCGCATGTGAAGTACCCACTCGTTCTCGATCGTCAACTTCCTGTTCACATTTCCATATTTCAGCATCCAGACGCTGTGAGGCTCCACCCAGTCTTCGGTGGATCGCGCCTTGCGGAGGACTGGAATGTCAGGAGCAACCCGTCGACAAGCCGCGCCAGTTATTTGGAACAGGCGTAAATAGATCACTCAACCAGGCCAACTTTGGGTCCCCACACACGCGTCGATTCTCCGAAGACCCTTTTGATCTGTGTCGGAAGAATCATTTCTGATTTCCCATGATTTGCAGTCTTCTCCCGCGAGCAGTTCTGTCCGATATTCCATCAATGACAGCGTCTGTGAAGTCGCATTCAGCCCAGCCTAGTCGCGCTCGGAGCACAACTGCTCTAATGTATAATCTCGAAATTGAACACCGGTATGATCCGGTCCTCTCGCGTAAAGGAATCTTCTTTCGATTTTTTCAGGCGATGGAATGGACCGAACCCGTTGGGGAACATAGAGCGGCTGGTGCGGGAAAATTCTCTAAGCTGTACGCCATCCGTGTCCCTGTTTGTGAGCAGCACGTCCGCCTCCTCCGCGTCCACCACAAAGAGAACCGCCTGCACCGAAACCGAGCGCCGCCTCACACTGGAAACCGAAAAATGGGCGCTCCGCGTCACGCCGCACGAGGTCGACTGTCGCGGGTAGGGTACTGTCGCACTATCAAGCTCGATAGGCGGAGTCGGTACTACCCTGGGCTCTGGGAGAAGCATCGCAATCAGTGTAAAGTGATCGGTAAACTGCGTGAGACGGAGGTACGTGCTTGCCTTTGTACGTATATGGAATATTGACGCCAGCTTTGGGTCCTCACCGCGCACAGAACGTACCTGGAGAGCCGATTCCCTTCGACGCTGAGCTTCCCGAGTCTTCGAGTTCCGGTTCCGATCCCACCCTCCTCGTACCGCGGAAGTCTTGTACGTCTCTGGCTCAGGCCAACGATTCCGGACTCCTGATCCATTCCGAATCTTCCTCAGATTATAGAAAGCATCTGCATGCATGAGCCCCAGGTACACAACACGATGACATGCTGTAGCACCACACCAACGACGCTGTATTCTTATTCTACCTCTCTGTCTGTAACCAATCAAATCCAATTAAATCAAAGTATCTCCCGAATACTGGCCGGATCTAATCAGCAATCTCATCTCTTGAGTCTTGCGCCTATGCGCGTCGCCAGGCCGAGCTTCCTTGTGACCTTTTCTACCATAGTTGAACTAACCTGGCGGTGGTCGTTCTCCCGGTCGTCGGCTTCGTTATGTGGACAATATCTGGTGCAGACGAGATACGTATACACTCCGACGTGGAACAAATTCGCTGAGTCATAAACAATATATGAGCAGTGTTGGATGTCGTCCTCATTCCGATTCATTGTATTGTGCATTAGCTTTCGGCAAATGTAAACGTGATGGAAATTTGTAAGGACAGTGTTCCGTCGGGCCTCAAGTTAATTACCCTGCTCCGCTTTAGCTGTTCGCCTCGACATCCTTGTAACCGCTGTCACTCCATGACGCGAATTTCATTTCCTTTTTTCCCTTTCGACCATTTGCAGGTTCTGGACCTCGTGAATCCCATTATTCCGGGCCCAATCGCATCCGGGTAGACGACATTTTACTCTCAGGATCGTTTCGGCTCAGGATGTTCAACAGGACACGTACGCTCGGCAGGCTGATAACAATCTTATCTGATATGATAACGATATCAGGAGGTGTGATCGTTGTATCAGATAACCCATAAAAAGGTGAGAGGAATTTCGTCCTCAGCATCAGCCTTCACCAATTCGATGTGTGGTCTCATATCTGCATTTTATTCAGACTCGGTCGATCCTCCGTCCGCTCACGACCTGAGGAACAAGCTCAATGCTTCCCTCGAGCTCATCAAGCACCGCGGACCCGACTCCAATGGTGTCTATGTGTCGCCAGATGCTCGTGTTGGTCAGTTCGCAGAAAATTAATTGTTTCTATTTACCACACAGACTCTTATGCGTCTCCTTCCAGGGTTGGGTCATGTCAGGCTCTCGATAATCGACGTTCCGACAGGCCAGCAGCCCCTCTCCGACGAGGATGAACTCGTGCACTGTGTCGTAACTGGCGAGATTTACGACAATGACCGTCTCCGCGCGGAGTTACATAGCCAGGGATATTCGTTCAAGACCCAATCTGACTCTGAGTTGGTGGTTCAATTGTAAGCAAAAACTTAAATTACATTCAGAATCAACGTGAGTTGACGTGGAACGGTGCAACAGATACAAGCGAGATCGGTTCAATCTGCTACTTAATCTGCGGGGCGAATTTGCGTTTGTTCTGTACGATCTCAAGCGTCGACTCCTCTTCGCCGCGCGGGACAGATTCGGCATTAAACCGCTCTACTACACCACGTTCAAAGGTTGCATCATGTTCGCCAGCGAGATGAAAGCATTCATGGGGCTGGGCTGGCAGGCGGAGTGGGATATCGACAGTATCGTGCATAGCGGTGATTTCGGCGGCGAGCGCACGGTTTTCAAAGGTGTTCAGAAGGTAGGGTTTATTTTCCTGTCCTGATTGATATGATACGAATGAATCCAGCTGCCTCCCGGATACTTGGCCATCTGTCGGGCAACCGGACAGATTGAGACGCGTTCATACTGGGATATCAGCTTCCCGGCTCCGACTGTTGTGCCGGGTGCAACAATGGATGACATGATTTCGACGGTGCGGGACCTCCTCGTGGAGTCTGTCCGGCTGCGACTTCGGTCAGATGTGCCGCTGGCCGTGTATCTCAGTGGTGGGATCGACAGCTCTGCTGTCGCGGGAATTGCTACGCAGCTGCTCAGAGAACAGGATCCGGCAGCGAAGTTGACAACGTTCACGTTGGCGTATGTCGGTGAGCTCACGACCAGGTCCTGGAAATAGTATGTTCTAGGTATTAATTTGATTTCAATAGACGATCCCACCACGGACGAATCGCCACTCGCAGCTCGCGCGGCTGCCCACATTGGGGCCGACATCCACATGGTCAGCGCTACCGAAGCCACCCTAGTCGACGTTCTTGAACAGAGCATTTGGCACTCTGAGCAGCCCAATGTAACTTTCCACGCTGCAGGGAAGATGCTTTTATCCAAGGCTGTCCATGAGGCGGGGTACAAGGTATTTTCTTCAATACCCTTCCATCAATGAGGAACTGAGCATCGTTTCGGCAGGTAGTTCTTTCTGGCGAAGGGTCGGATGAGATATTTGGCGGCTACTCGTTTTTCGCGCTCGACTACCTCCGCGATGCAGACCCTGCTGGTGAAGCTTTGGGCATACCGCTGCCGTCCGAAGCCGAACGTCTTGCCATATCAGCCAAGTATGCGGTGGGCGCTGGACCTCTCTTTGCATCGGTCGGTGAAAAGGCTGCTCCCAAGTTCAACTCCCCGCGTCCCCTCCTAAGGACTACCTCACATGTCGCACCCATGAGCCTGCTCGCCAAGAATGCTGATACATTTCTGTCCGAAGTACTCGAACACACCGGTAGATCCGACGTCGTGCGGTGCGCCGAGGAAGGCATTGAGCCGATCGTCCGTCATAATTCTGTGATGGGGAAATGGCATAGTTTGAATGTCTCCCTGGTACGTCTCTGAAGCTCTGATCCTGGAAGTTTCTCACTGCAAAAAAGTATGTCATCACCAAGACTCTTCTCTGTAGGATGATCCTCAGCACGGTGGGAGATCGCGCAGACATGGCAAATTCCCTTGAAAGTCGTCCACCATTCTTAGATCATCACCTTGTTGAATATGTGCAAAATCTGCCTCCGTGCGTGAACAACATTGGCTCCAGTCTGTTGAGGGCATGTTTGATCAATTTTGCTGCAGGTCTTTGAAAATCATGCCGGTTCACGAAAATGAGTCAAGTGAATGGACGCTTATCGAAAAATGGATCCTGCGTGAGGCAGCCAAGCCGTTCATCACTGAGGAGGTCTATCATCGCAAGAAGGTCCATTTTAATCCGCCTCCATCTGGTCCACCCGCCGTCCCGAATACGCTTTTACCTCTTCAAAAGCATCTCAAAGCCCGCATCACTCAGGAGAAGGTCGAACATCTCGGGTTCATCGGCTGGTCTGGCATTAAAGATCAGCTGGAGGAATACCTGGAGTCGCCGACATTCCCGCCTCACGGCGGCCTTGATCCCAGGGCTAGAATCTTGATGATGGTGCTTAGCTATATTGTTCTGCAGGAGCGTTTCCACGTCCCGCCTCTCCAATTTTGAGTGGCTCATGTAGGGAAGACTTGATGATTCCCTATCGGAAATCCACTCAGTCTGATATTTGTACCGCAATATTGATAACCTGTCTCAAAAACTCGAGTCGTGAAAGGACGGGTAACGTCTGAGGCGACAATATAACATGCCCTTGGCTTAGAGGGTAACGTACTTGTTGATCGGGGAAAGCTTGAACCATTGCTCCAAGGCAACAAACAAGTCACCGACACCGCCGAGAAAAAAACTGAGGTTTGAGAATGACTGACCCCGGCTGAAGTCAGATAATGTCGAAATTTGGGCAGTTTAGCGGTTTCCTGTCCAGTGCTGTTCGCTGCAAAGAAATCGGGACCACGGATATGGGCGATATACCATCTCATATGCCCCGAAAGCACGAACAAAAAACACGACTTTGGAATGGTTTTGAGAAAACCCACTTGTATCCAAAGTGCGACCTACCTTCCTCCGACAGGAAGTAATGTCATGATGCTCACTGCGTTCCGGCCGTAAATAAACCCAGTCTGCTCGAAAATAGCAGAAGGGTATTTAGCTCGAGTTCAGTCGGTAATGTCGATGAATGAAAAATAGATAACGCACGCGAAATTCGATCCCTGACTTTCGCAGCGCTCCCGCAGGGTGTCGAACTCGGGGTGATTGGTCGAGCCCCTCCAAGTGAAGACGCGGAGATTCGGGAAGGTGTCGAGTTGCTACGTTAGATGCTCCATCGACTTCGACGAAACCACAGCCGGTTGCGGGTGTAAAGGGGCTGGGGGGGGATTTGTCACTGCAAGCGCTTTAATGGATCGCGGAATTGCGGCGACAAGCTCCTCCGAGAGTCGTGGACTCAAATCACTCGAGATTAGCGTAAAGGCTGAGGACACGCGGGTTCTTGAGTGGCCCTTGCACAACAAGAGAGCAGAGATGACTACCGTGCGCAGAAAGCGCGGCCTAGGGATCTGCTGGTGCCTGAGACTCCATGTAAGCATACAATTGCAGGGGCTCGTCATCAACATCATCGTTCGCATGACCCCGAATGAGGAAAGCAATAAGGGGACCCGCCCATTTGGAGCAGAATTTGAATGACATAAGTCGTAAACCCAGTGGGCCTTCAAGCTCCGGCATGGCCGGGAAGGTCTGGAATGTGTTGGAGGTGACGTCGAGCATGCGAAGCGTCGGGATGGCCTTGATAAGTTTAAGAACCGCAGGGCAGGCCGGGACTCCAATCGAAGTGATTGGCCCCACATGATCTGAATATAGGCACAGTGATCGAATGCTGGGCCCAACCCTCATCCCGCAGCTGCGAGAGCTGCGCATCGCTAAACAGGCATGCTAAGCCGAGTATATCGAGCTCGCGCAAATTCGGGAAGTTGTTTAGTATGGCAAGCGTATCGGTCGGCGTCACTGATGAGTGCGGCCGCAGAACAATGCTGAGAACGCTCTCCCGCAACCAGCGAGCCTTGTCAGTGTCTGCTGTAATGGTTTCGAGGAAGGAGGCGATTCGGTTGATAGTTCGCGCCCACCGTTTGCCAGGCATAAGATATATGTTCGGGGCCCATGGGTCGTTGGTGGTGGCGCGGCGGAAGAGCGGTCGCTGGGGTTGGGTTGACCGATGCTGGCACACGAGACTGCACGAAAGCAGGGCCGCGCGGTCGGGGAGATGATCGGTGGGGAAGCTCAATAGGAGAGTAAACATTTCCAGAATCTTGAGGATAAGTTCTGGGGAAGGATTCACCAATATGTCGCTGAGCAACTCAACAACATGGTGGTCAGGAACAAAGCCAATTGCAAGATTGATTGACAACCGAGTGTTGCGATCAAGGCCGTTTGTTGCGGTCAAAGCCGGCGCGATGGCCGTCTGTTGCCGATCAATTGGTCGTTTGAACTCTGCTCCTGCGCAATACACCTAGCAAGCGCCCAATTTGTGCCCATTGTATGAAGCTTTCCAGGTGGACAGTCACAGCAGTCAGCTTTTTTGTTTGTGCGAGGTCGCCGAAGCGAGCGGTGTGCTTGCCGACTACCGCTGTAGTTTGGGAATTCTGGGTGGAATTTGAAAGCAATTCGAGGTCCACTTCTAATGTCTGCGTACTAGCATGGGGCATTGCAGATTTTTTCTACGATCACGCCGTGTGTCTCGTTTCACTTGGCTTGCCGAGGTCTCCGAGCCCGCCGTCTCACACCTCGAACAAGCCGATGACGTGCTCTTCAGTTGCACCCGCTATTTTCATGATGCTGAGCTACGAGGTCTCTCTCCCCGCGTTAATGATTACCGGAAACCCTCCGCTGTATTTACCAACCACCCTACATAATAGTACATACAGTTCCGTGATGCGACCCATCTGCCCGAGGCTTCATCTCTTATTGACATTCCCGCCGACAGGCTCTCATATTTTCGATGTTTAATGGCGGAGACCCTGTCGAATATCCCTTTTACTAGATTATATGTTCCGGGCACTTTGAAGAATCTGCAGATTCGCACAACCACTATGAAATTTACCCTGTGGACGGTATCAAGATCGTATGGTCCCTTCAGCTCCGTTCAAACCCCCTGCGCGCCAACACGACCTTTGAGCATCGAGCGGCGATTTACAACATGTGGTAAATAGGGACCAAAACTTGTACGTCAATTGTCATGCATAAGGAACTCACTGATACGTACTTCACTTGTTCGTTTAATATCTGTCCAAACTATCCATTTTTAATTATCCCGAAGATCCTTCGCCGATCTTTGATTTAACCACGGGCCCGAGCGAGGAGGGGTATTGCAGGGAGATGCTCGAATTTCCTCTCGGGATTCATGCAAGTCAGTACTCGTGTTCTCAGATCAAGGAACCTAGACCGAGGGGACTTTGGTTGCCCAACGGTCGATGAGAATAGTGAGCGATCTCACCTTGAAGTGCTTCATTGGAATTCCACACAGCGGGTGCGTGGAGGTTTCAACCTTTTGTTTATTCCGAAATTCTTGGATACAGACATCTCGTGTCTGGATATCATGACCTAGGGGGGCATGCGAAAATTTTATGGAATGGGTCAAGTCAGAAGGCGCTGTGTTTCACACGCCCTCATTTTAATCTTTCCTCACACGTCGGAGATCTCAGCGGTGGCAGACTGAATTGGGGTGACTGTAGCTGGATAATTTTGCATGTATGACGGTTCTTCCCAACGCTCAACCAATATACCTCATCCTCAGCCCCTTCTCTTCCGCCCTCCTCTTCATCAAGATATCACCGCCCGTAATTGATCCTCCTACCTCTGGCACTGGCAGTATCCCCGCCGCCGCCAAATCTTTTGCCAGCCTCGCCAACAGGCCATCGCACCCTTTGGCCGCCAAAATGTCCACTGCGACAGGGAACCACTCCTCATGCCCTGTGATGCTGCTTTTTGCACTAATCTGTCCCAGAGGATATACACTGTCAGGGCATTCAGCCATGCCACTGATGCGACCCGTACTGAAGCCTAACGGCGGTGAAGGGGCCGAGAAGTACCGGTTGCGCGGGCTCTGGCCCCCAGAAGACCCAATGTAGAGTAGTAGACCAGAAGAGCACTGGACGGGCTCGTTCACGAGGGAGAGGATCTGGGTATTGAACCAATCCATGAATAGTGTCTTGTTGGAGATGGCGGCGTCGAGCGCGCTATCGGACAGGCTATCTCCAAAAGCCCAGCGTGAGAGCGGTGTAGGATCCACAAAGGGGCGACGCCCATCGTGGACAGCTGCGCACGGTCGATTAGACCTCCTTTTTTACGAGCTAAAACAGGAAATACAAAACATACCAGCATAATCCGCATAAAACGGGTCCCTCACCAAAGCAGTCTGCTCTTTGCTGATGAATGTAGCGTAGGTGATGTTTAGCAGCTGCGACAACGTGGTATTTCCGGCCGCGGGGGGCCTGCTCGCTTTCCACACGTCCTCGAGAGTCAGCGCACTCACAGTGCCTCCGACAAACCTGGCCAAAGCATCGACGAAGTTATTCAAGATGGGTGCAGCCAAAGACGACGAGGAGTTCGTCGGAAAGCCGACGGTGTAGATGGTCGTGGGATATTTCGGCGTCACATCTGCGAGGGAAGTGTAGTTGTCTCCGTACAAAACCGAATTGGCTATATCCCACAGAGCGGGATCCCGAATTAGGAACCCAGGAGTGTCAAGTGCCGTCGACAGCGGCATAACATGATCCAGGGGGACAAGGCCATGGGACGGCCTATTTCCAAACAAGCCCTGAACACCAGCTGGACCACGAATACTACCACCAGTATCACTTCCCAGAGCAACGTCCAGCCACTCATAGGATGCGATCGACGCACCCGCACCAGACGATGACGAGCTCGGGTCCTGGTAGCCGTCACCACGGGGATTAAAGGGCGAGTGATAGTCGACCCAATCTGCAGTGGCCTCCTCACCGTTGGCAAACTGTGACGGCTTCTGTGACCCAACAATCTGCGCTCCGGCGTCAATGAGGCGCTGGACGGCTGTGCCTGTGACCTCGTTGACAGGATACAAGTTGTACCACCCCCTATTACCGTTGGAATTCTTTACCCCAGCCAGCTGGTAGATGTCCTTGACGCCAATGCGGACGCCGGCCAACGGCTTATCAGCTGTCTTTGTAAAGTAGAGGCGAGACGGAACACCGACGGTGAGGGATGCGGAGCCGGGGATATGGGCGGACAGCGGCTGGAATGTCCCGCTAGGCGTTTGCAGAAGCGCCTCGGTAAATGCGCCAGCAAAGTCATCGTAGAGGCGATAGACGGGATAAAGAGAACCGGTAGCCATCTCCAAGAAGTATGGTCCAGATGAAATGGTGGGATTGCTGAGGGGTAAGACCAGGGACGAGGACCCGTCTGCCATGTCCGGCTTGGTGACGGAAAAACCAACAGCACCGGTTAGGAAGATGGCTTCCGAGAACGCGGGCTGGAACACATCGTCGATGGCTGTCCAGTTCGAGAGGAGAGATGGGATCCCCGAAAGCGTCACAGCTTCCTGGACCACGGTCACGGGCTTAAAGCCATACACGCTTGGCACACTTGAGAGCGATGTGGGGCTGATAACAAGTTTGCCAGATGAGTAGGGCGAGATGTAGTAGTATACATCGTTAAACATGATTGACAGGCCAGTCGACACAAGTTGCCCCGACGTCCCGGAGAGGGCGTCTAGGACCAACAGTGTCGCCGCCAAAGAAAAGAGGAATCGGCTTGCAAATGCCATCTTCTTTGAAGGTCGGTCAAACTGTGTTCCATACTGATGGGTAACTTATTAGCCTGCATGAGTTACAACGTCTTACATAGGGAGCTGGGAGTTCCAATTGTGAGACCGCTTCAGTATAATATATCCTCGTCCTTCAGGGATCAATCGACCAGAGGAGAGATAAGAACGTGGGTATGTGACGGCCTGGACCACTATCGAGCTTTTAAAGCCGTGAGCGATCACCCTTCGTCTTCGGAAAATGTTGTCGGACTGCGATCACGCTATTTTTGGTCTTATCTCTTATCGCGCGGCGTGTCGTTTTTGCCGGTCGTGCCTGAACCTGCGGTTGATAAAAGGGAAAGACTCGCAAGAAAGAATTCAAGGTCTCGGGAGTATCTTTCAGGCTACATGTCTGACTCGGAGGGCTTCCCTTGAGTAAAGAATCAGATGTCCATTCCAAGAGTATTTTTCAGGTCAATTCTACGGCATAGGCAACCTCTTCTTGACGAAGCAGGAGATGTCTCAAACTCGACCTCGAGAAATAAAGATCTCGATATATTTATTCCAGATTTATTTGTTTCGCGGAGTTAGCAATATCCCAACGCGACGCGACGCGAGTATACTGGTCACGTGTCCGTGTTTGCCAGTCGCAGCCAAAATCGAAAGCTAGATATACGCCCATGATTTGCTAAAGTAATAGGAACTTTAGCTCGGGGATGAATAGGAGGCGATGGTAGAGGCATCAAAAGCCCAGGAATGAATGAATTTACTTGGGTGCAAAAATCCTAATACATAGACCCGCCGCTATTCGAACACGATGAGTCGAAACCAGACTGCAGCATCTTTTGCCGTCTCGGGGTGGGTGTGCCGTACATCACGCTTCAGGCGATACTTCATGCGTGAAGTCTGGAGAAAAAGATTGATAAAGTTGGTTGAACCCCATGGAAGAAAACATTTGCTCAAGATGGGAGAATTTGCTCCCTCGAAGTTGAATTGAGAAAAGATTGCGCCTTGAGCCGGCAACAGCAGGGTTCCAATTTAACCCACATCATGTTTAATGAGACCCCTGGGTTTAAACTGGTTCGAACCGTGACTGGTTCTCCTATAGGACATGTGAATGAGCTGCAGATTCTATCTGCGCCTTTTGTCACGGTTCTCAAAAAAGGTGGACAGGAATGCAGTGCGGCACTGCTGTCCGACGGCTGCGAATACGAAGACAGCAGACGAGAGACACACAAGGGAGAGAGAGCTCAATAAGAACTGAAAGAGAGCAGCAGTGCACACCACAGATGCCAGTGCACTGTTTGAAATAATTTTAATGCGGTTATAGATGAAAGGATCCATAATATTATGCAGAACATATATCAGGGCTGCCATAATAGGCTATAGATTCAATCACCACCTCGGCCCTATAGTTTGAAGTCGGTGTCTCTGTGGATGCACACGAGGGTTATGAATTAGACAGAAAGGAGGACAAGGGGCGCATAGATTTCCGGGTTCCAAGGTCTGGAAGCAAATAAGAGTGATAACAATGAGCAAAACAGAGTAACGGGCGACAGCGAGCACTATGACACACAAACCAGCGAGCAAATGACACACAATTGACCCTTGGCAGCGGCCGAAAGTCCTGCCCCGGGCACGAGGACCAACGAGATGACTGATTGATGTTGGGATGGAGGTGGGTTTGTGGAAGGAGGATGGATAGACCGAATGAACTGTGCCACTGGACAGTCAGCGGCGGTGGATCGGACTCCGAGTTGAATATCGGACGGGTTAATTTAGCGATGGTGTAGTGGCGAATGAACGAGAATGCAGCGCCGGGTAAAAATCCCCAAGAGTGCTCACCCATTTGAAACGGGGATTCCAGCGCCAGTTCACTAGATATCAACAAGTGATTGGCCGAGAAATATCAGGCCTGGTGGAGTGCCGCACATGATTTCTTGCAAATGGTATGGTGTCCAAAAGGTACGGGAGAGAGGAGCACAGCATGTTGAGGAAGCCAATGTTGAATAGCAGACTGTGTGGTTGCAGCTGCGCTAATTAGGGCAGCAGCCAACGATCTATGTGCCCTCTCCGCCAAATTAGATGGGCTTTCCTGCATTAGGAATGGTGGGGGCCGGATAGAGCTGAACGTGTGAATGAACGTAAAAGTCCAGTATCGACCATACGGTGCACCAATCCACCGCCGACTCACATCAAATGATTTCGGCCATTCGATCCCGCTTCCTCGCTCTCCTCCCACGACACCACCTTGCTCCGACGATGACGCTGCCTTGCTCCGACGCCGCCGCCTCATTCCCCGCTCCTCTACCGAAGTTCTGCTGGAAATCCAACGGTGTCTATGCTGGAAACCGACCCGGTGACTCGATTGCCGGCTCGTGGGAAGGTTGGCTATCGCTCTCCCTCTCCCACCATGGCCCAATACTCTCATCTCTCTGAGCCTGACCCTGAACTTACCAGTATAGCCAGCATAAGCGGTTCACTGACGAAGGATGCAGTGCCGCTTGTCAGGCGGGCCTTGGACGATGCCCTCGACAAGAGATTGGATTTATACAAGACTCTGCTCCCTTCTGGTGCACACGCGTCGACCGTATTTTACGACTGAACGATGCTCATTTTCTTCCCTCTCAGAATCGACATACAATCTGGAGGATCACATCGTTCCGGTTGAAGATGGCGAAATCCGCGTCCGCACGATCTCGCCAACCCCCACTCCGAACGAAGACTCGGAATTCCCTGTCCTGGTTTATCTTCACGGGGGAGGCGCGCTTTCTTTGGTCTTAAATTCTTGCATGGAGTTAAACAGAAAATTTTCTTCAGGCTGGGTAGCCGGTAGTATCGATATGAAGGACTTCGAGCTCAGAATCCTCAGCGTCGAGCTTCGTTTGGCTATCGTGAACGTCGACTACAGGTATGCCCCTAGGGTTTCACCCTGCCCAATCTACTCATTCTTCCATCAGACTCGCTCCCGAGCATCGTTTCCCAACTGGACTCAACGATTGTTATGCCGCACTCAAGTGGGTACGTATTTGGGGGGAGGTTGTTCAAAGAAATAAGGATCGACCATTTAGACCGTTGAAAACTGCGCAAGAATTTGTGGATCGCTCGACAAAGGATTCGTTGTCGGCGGGTCTTCCGCGGGAGCGAATCTAGCTGCGGCTGTTGCTCACCGTTCGCTGAAGGATCCTTTCTTTGAGCAATGCAAGCTCACCGGACATATACTTCAAATACCGGTACTTGTCCATCCCGCCGCATATCCTCTCGAGTCAGTTTTCTCATTCGAACTGGGTCGGGAATGGGATAATATTATCACTTACCCATACATAGTTATACCAGCGAGCTTCTGTCTTACGAACAGAATAAGAACGCCCCCACCCTTGGTAAGGACCTCATGGATTTTTACTACGGTACGCATCGACCCAGTCAACTCTCTGACTATTGGCGCCGACTAACTGAATTAGCGTGCCTCAAGGGCTCTCCCGCCGATCCGGATGTCTCCCCTTTACTGGCTGACCATACCGGACTCCCTCCCGCATACCTTCAGGTCTGTGGGCTTGACCCGATGCGCGATGAGGGCTTGCTCTATGAGCGCCTCCTGCGTGAACTGGGTATTCCGACCAAGCTAGATATGCGAGTCGATGAATTTTTCGGTCACGAAGCACTGGCTTAATAAGTTTAGATATCCCGGCGTGCCTCATGGATTCAAGATTATGTTTCCGGGAATTACGGCGGCCAAGAAGTGGGAAGTCGACTTGCGTGGCGGACTTAAATGGATCTTTTTCTTTCAAATCACCGGTTTGATTTTCTCGCCATGAATGAACAATATACATCTCTCGTTCTGATCTCTTGTCCAACATCCTCTGTCCAGACACGCGTCTTTCGCTATGGATTGACCTTAGGGCCTGATCAGGTACTCTAGAATCTTTTCCCAGAATCTTCCATATATGCCTTTCTCACATTATTCGTCCCTAAACATCCTAGAATAGTAAATATATGTGCCTCTTCAAATATACTCGAGACGAGGTGGAAGGGAAATCGCGGCTTAAAAATAGTTGACCCAGAGATCTCCTCACAAACTTGTGGGATTTTTTTACCACGTTTCGTCTGCCACCCTCGGTGCCCAAGTTTTCATAGACCGACAACATTGTCCTTCTAGGGTATTTTAGGGATGAGTTTGGGTGCTGGGTCAGATTCTCACTGCGTACAAGCTCCGTCTAGACAGCCCGTACGGCTAGACGCCTCGGCAGGGCGTAACCGAAACTGCCGGCGAGCGGTTGCTAGGCGGCTAGCCATGGTGTGGCGAGGCAGTGCTAGGCGGCCATCGGTTTCCACGGCACTCAATTCACTCAATTGCAACACATAATGTAAAAATATAAAAGAGTGACATGAGAATCAGGCTCCAGGGCCATTTGTGAGCAAAATGGAATTAACTACCAGCACAGGGGCCACCTAGCAAAAGAAGTGTCGAGGGGTGCCGATCCTCCTAGACTTGAGGAGTCTAGCTTGTTGTTGCAGACCTAAGCGGGCCTCAACTCCGGCGTGTCTAGGCAACCAGAATTGGCCGAGTCAAGTCAAGTCTAGATGCCTCCACAGAGATAGGCGCGCATAGCCATCGGCTCAGCGCGCCTAGAACCGGCTTGAACGCAGCGTCTGGCAAAAAATTCTGGAAAACTTTCTGGGCACCCGATCAGTAAGGCTCCAACTGTTTAGTTTTTGTTTAAAGTTGGGAGTAGACTAAACAAAAACCATAAATAAATGTTTATAAACAGCAAGACAGTTGTTTTTTAGTATGAAACATCTTGTGAGTCAGACAGAGGAACTGCCATTGACCAAAAGTGTGTTGGGACCATAGATTGTACATTGAGAAGAGGTAATATATTTTTATACGCGATGTGCTGATCTTTCCGGACAATTGTGCTTCAAATACACTCAAGAAACGTGGTTTTCTCGGTCAGAACCACCCCAACAACGAAGACGAGCTCTGGATGGTTCCTTTAACTGGCTCAACTAGCCTGTATCTTTCAAAAGAGGTTCTGAAATTCTTTTAAGAATAATGGTGCCCAAATCCGAAGGTAAGAATAATTCTAAGTTCATCAACCTAATTGGGCAAGTGATCAAAATATCCGGAATTTTCCGACGATGACTGTTTGGCGTAAGTATATACAAAAAGCAACGCAGACACACATTGACAAAAGCAACACATTCTGATTAAATACAACACATTACCCTTTGATGTGTTGTGGTTCAGAGACCCATTGATACTAATGTGTTGTTCATGATTTCCACCTGATCAATCCATCAAACCTCGGCACTGATACGGCCTTCAACAGAATCCTTCAGTTCATGTTTTCCTACTTTATTCCTGCATCCAAACACTAAGGAATCTTAAACTAACCAAACCCTGACCAAGTCACACACTCCTGCCCTTGCACTAACCCATCAAAAGCAGGGCATAAGTGTTGAGAGAGACAGCTAAATTAAAATTCAGTGATGGGAATGTGATCCAGTGATGATATCAACATCAATCTGTTGCTGATGTGTTGCTCTTGTGGAATGTGTTGGCGTATGCTAATTTGCCCCCTGTTCTGGGTTTTCGGACCACATTCTGAACCGTGATCCTTTGCTGCCCACCAAACAGAAAACTGAAAGTGAGTTGTGAAGACATGGCCATCTGCATCACAGGTTCCGCCCTCTGTCTTCAAGTTGTGACACCGATGCAGTCTCTTCAACAATTTTCTTCGCCTTTTTACTGCAGGAATGGTGGAGGGCCCGAGGCTTGTTTCCAATCTCCCATGTGATCAACTTCAATTCAGGGAACTCGAGCCATGCAGGGAGCCCATCAGATTTGAGTGTTGATAGTGTCGCTTTTGTAGCAAGAGGACAAATATCACAGAGCCAATATATGTGTGCATCGAGAAGGGTAGAGTTCTGTAACATCCACTCAAACAAACACTGTACATGGATGAACTGGTATTTGTGGGTGGCCTCATGCAACCCAACGGCTCCATCCAGATCTGCCTCTGTGTAGAAAACCTTTTAGAGTATGCTGCTATATACAGTTGCAAACCAGGAAGCAAAACACTGAGCTTCTGTACGCGATTGCAACCGCATTAGTGGACCAATGAAATCATATTTTGTTATGTGTGGACAGGGCTACTTCCTGGCTTCCCAGTGAGACATAATTTTGCATGGTTTGGTGCCTTGGTTGTGGAGAATGCGAGCAATCATTCTGAGAAGTCAAATGTGAGTAAATAGCATAGAAGCGAAACACTTCCAAACTACCTTGTTCTCCCCAGCCACAGAACTTGACCATTCAGAACACTGATATCCTTACTCTATGACCTCAAAAACCTCATCTTGGAACTTGGTTTACTCTGCACCACATGAAATATGGAAGGGCAAGCACCATGAGGTAAACACTGACAAATCAATGGTGTTGAAAGACTTGCATTGCATAGGCTGTTAGATCTGTGCCAACTTGCCTGCCTGCAACCCTATTAGGCACCTCATTTCCACTCTCAACCTTGGTCCTTTGCCACTACTCCAAGGCTACCCTCCAGTTCCGCCTCCAGTCCACTTGATCCTCGATCCAAGTCCCTTCCAGATTCGGGCTCCAGGTCTAAACTGCATCGTTGAATTGTCTGATTACAGTATAGGCTTATTTCTAAGGACTGGTATACAGTCTCGGTATAGCCGGTAGGGTTGTGATCACAGAGTAACGGGTACAAGGGGTAGGGAACTACCCTGCAGATCAGCAGTGCTCACCTCAAAAACTGTAGAGGAATGTGTAGCCCACAAACCTCTCAAGGGACTATTTCTGGACTTATTCCTGCACAATGGAATAAGCTGGAGGTACTGATGACAAGGGCATGTGGGAATAGTCTTATTTCTGCACCAATAGGCTGTGCGTCTTCCATGTGATACATGTCAGGGTCCAGGGATGTACATTCCAATGAGGTTCTGGGATAAACGAAGGACAGCTAAGGCAATCTGATGGGATTGTTCTTATTCCAAGCAAGCGGAGTTGGGGAAATAAGAACCCTTTCTGGGATGAGTCTCACTATGGGTATCTATGAGGAGCTGGAGGCCAAGGGAATACAAGCCAATGGTCAGCAACAACAGGAGAGGACCAGAGACAATGGGAAATAGAACGAACAACTCAGTATCGGTCAGCCAAGAGACTGAGGGTTTCAAGCCCTAGGATGACCAACACCACATGGTCAGACATTACAATCATCCTGTATGCTGGCCAATGGCAATAAGCTTGCAGGAGCCCTTCCAATGGATAAACAGCTGTGGAAGGGGAACTTGGGCAATTTTACTAATTTCTGTTTTGTTCATGGACTTGCATATGATTTTGGGGTTTGTATAAGTAGTCAGGACATTGCTTTGAGTAGGGTACAGAATCACCTGTGTGTTAGTAGGCTGAACACTTGCAATTGAGCTATTTCTGGGGTTGGCACAGTGTGTATCATCGTTGGACCTTAACATTGGAAACCTCGGTTAGAATAAGGAATAGGGTATCAGAAACATCTTGGACGTGATTGAGGCTATCTAGTGTCTGGGAATTGAATTGTTTATTGTCATCACCATCTGGGAAATAAGCTATTGGGGCTTTTATCGTTTGGAATTGTTTTATTGTCGACCTCTCTGAGGTCTCCTGTACGTTGTTGGATGTCACCACCACCACCACTCTCAATACTTGCTGTCTCATAAGCTGCGAAGCTTTTAAACATCTTATTTCCACTGCTCAATTATCACTCAGGCCAATTCCTGGTGATATCTTGTAGTGAAGGTTTATCTTCCTAAGGGAAACACATACCTTCCCTTCAACCTTGTTAGGACCCATAAAAGAACTATCACTCGTCTGAATATCTGATTGGCTTATTTCTGATCCCTGTCTTATTTCTGTAGGCATCACCACTTATTTCGAAAAGACTTGGGTTGTATTTGGGTGATAAATGGGTTGTTTGGGTTTAGTTCGGAGCACATTGTTCATCGTCATCAATGATACTCTGATTGTCTGGTCTTCTGGGTCACAGGTATTTTCACACAATGAAGGATTACTAAGTGTTTCCCCTTTCCCTTTATTTCTTTGTTCTTGATCGCTTCCGACCTCCTTCCGGAAATCCTCTGGTAACCTCTGGTATTCCTCCAGTCGCATTCTAGGCACCTTTGCCTGCATCCTGGCTCCAGACTCCGAGCCATCCTCTCTGGCTCATTTCTCCATGGCTGTTCTCTTCTGTGTGACCATTCCACCATGTCTCTGGGTTCTCCGTATCTTCTGGTCATCGTTGTTGACTTTCCCTCAGCTCCGAACCTTGTCTGCCTTGGCCACCTTAGCTGTCTCGGCTCCAGCCATCCTTCCATGAGAATGTCAACGACTTGCCTGCATCCCACCAGTTGGTCAATACGAGTCAACCACTCCCTTTCCATTCCGTATTCATTCCCTCCATTCCAGTTCACTCTGGAGCTCTGGGACTTCATCCACCTCCACTCCAGAACTCCATCCTCCTCAGCTCTGTCCTTTTAGATGCCTCGGATTCTTTCCCATGGCTCCAGCAACCCTTCGCCTGGGTTGTTCCTCAGTTCATCCAAGGCTGCATCCTTTGTCGCTGCCTCCCTTCCATTCCCTCCAGTACACCTTGGCACATTGCTGTGCCTCTGGAACCTTGTTCCCACTTTGGGTCTGTGACCTCCAGATCCCTCTGTCCCACCTTCAGTTCAGTCCCTCAGACTTATTGGACTCTGTCTGGAGCTTCCTTGGATTATTTATGAGTGCATTCCTATTTATCCTTATTAATCTTCTGCTTTCCAAGCACTCCCATCCAATTCGTAGTTATTGTCTTTCACTACTCACCCACATGCTCCCATCTGATCTGATCAGTGATCCCATCATTTCCTCATCGTGTGTGTCTGTACTTATTGTTATATCTTACTTCCCTTGGACTTCTCTCCAGATTCATACATACAATAAACTTCCTCCTAAAGAGGGTGACAGTTCCCTTGACTAGTGCCCAAGTGATCTTGGTACCTATGTGTATTGGTCCAGCTGTTCTCTCAGGAACATCACTAAGTCAACATCTTGTGATCATCTGGATGCAGTCTAGGACCTTGCAAATGAATTCTACTCTTCCTTGATGTCTTCTGGGGAACTAACTAATCAAGAGAGGACGCAGATAGAGGTTATATGCGCTTGCGTGCCTGGTCATATTTTCACAAAGTGCTCAACAAATCCAGGTACCTCCGAGTACATTTTCTGGCTGCAGATCTCCGGCATGCGTTGGGCATGCTGGATAAACCTGATCAGTGTTCCTTCCCTTATGAGTCGCCCCAAATCTCCGCCACAGCCGGTCACAACCATAACTGTTGTCAAATTTTGTAAAACTGCCTCTGGAGGCGGTTCTATTACAAGGTGTGAGACGGTTACGGTTACGGAGCCATCAAAAGATGGATCTCAAAGGGTCAGTTAAAGTTGAGGTCAATTATCACTGATTCACAAGATTATAAATCAATTTCCATAACCACCTCATAATTGACGCTCATTGCAGCCTCATAACCACCTCATTAACAGTGTTGAGTCAATTGGTACAACTCCGATCAAATCTCCCTTCCATTTGGAGAAAGTGGTGCACTGTTCAGTCCTCAGTGTGTGCAGCGTGGGTAAGGACCCGGGAAACTGTTGGAGGGGGTGGAAGGTCTAAATTTCTCCTGAGAAATATCATTTGCAATGAGTTCAAGCCAAAAGATTGAAAGGAAGGAAAATATGGAAAACATATGGAAAACATAGAAAAGTGAGAAGATATTTCCTTACAGCTGTTTGCGGAACTTAGGCTGTGGCCAGTTTTTTTATCATTTCACCAAATCTCAGCAAGTCAGCTGCCATTGGCTCAGTTCTGATCGGATTGACCTGAGAGTAGGCACGTTAGAATCACATTCAAAATCCGCAGTCAATGCAATACTGGTATTTTTTTGATGCCATCAAAAATGTAATTTCTGCTGAAAAATCTCGACTTTCAGAAAGTCACCTGTAGCATTTGGAGTACTGCTCAGATGACCCTAGTTTTTGATTATGTTATACCTATACCTATATCCTAGTCAACACGAGCCTTGGATAGGCAATATTCAAAATAATTGTGATTCACTGTGCAATTCGTGGAGACAATCATCCTCCTCCTTCAAAATATAGTACATATAAAGCGGTGTTGCACATAGCCACATGTGAAAACATCATGGTTGACCAGGGCACAGGTACACACATACAGTCGTTTCGAAAAAAGAATACACCTTTTGATCGAGTGGTGCTGCTCGATTTGTGCTTACCTTTATTTGCCACTGAGTCTGCTTCCACTCCACTTTTCAGTGGCAGGCTGTGCTGATGCTCTGCACTTGGCTCCCTAAGTGAACAGCGTTGGCATTGCCAGCGGGTCATTTACATCACACAGAGCTGCCACAGGGGGTGGTAGGTATGAGCAAGGTGTGCATAGTTGTGAATCAAAAAAAAAATGGGCGAGCTGCGGATGTTCCTGGGTAGAAACGACGACGAAGCGTGAAGCCAAAGGAGACGCAGCACCAAACAGACGTAAGCATAGATTGAGCAGCACCATTCGATCAAAAGGTGTATTCTTTTTTCAAAACAGCTGTAACATATCCAAAAAAGTAGGGCAATCCGAGCGGTACTGCAAGTGCTACAAGTTACTTGCTGAAAGCCAAGATTTTCCAGTAGAAATTTCATTTTTGATGGCATCAAAAATACCGATCTAATGTGCCTAATCCCCAGGCAATCCGATCAAAATTGAGCTCAGGGCAGCGGACTTGCTGAAAATTGTTGAAATGAGAAAAAAACAACCTGCACCCTAAGTTCCGCAAAGAGCTGTAATGGGTGTATGAAACCAGGCATGATAAATAGATTGCTGGAGAACCGGGAATGCTTCGTTTTCTGTAGAGCAGCGCGATGGTTGATCGAAACGGTGTTGCGATTGATGATTGGATGATTCAGATTGGATCGTGTACAGTATAGTACCTAGTAATGGGACGGCACCCCGTAATGGGACAAAGGCATTTTCTCGCTGCTATAGGTACCCTTTAGCCCGATTCTTTTGCACACAGCAAGTATAACATATAAAGAACATCATACCAAGTTACCAGACCCGTCGCTGCCTGCGATCTCATTGTAGAGTGAAATCAATCCAAAAAGTCCAGAAAAGTGAAATCAAATCTGGTGATCGGCGTTGAACATCTTCATCTAAAATGGGATTAAAGCTCCGAGATTGGCATAGGGTATGCATGTATGTATGATACATGCATGTGTGATATACCGAGAGCGTGCAAAAAAAAATTAAGTGCTCTCTAAGGCGAATTTAAAAAATGGCTCGAAAACAGCATCAATTGAGATTGTCACACTCGCACCTTCCCCATTGAGTAGTTTACATAACTTCTTCCATCGACTGCGAATTCACTGTATATTATCATTGTAGTTCACTCAGTAATCTGCTGGAACTGCCTGAATGAAGGCATGTACCTTTGTCTGTCATAATGATTGAGTTTGGTCAAGAGGCGGGCCTAAGAAAATAATCAAAACACAGCCGAAATCTGCCGCACTCTTACCACTCACCTCATCCAGACGATGGTCTTCCACGCGAAATCCAAGCGCACACAGGAGCGAGAACACGAAGCTCTGAAGGAGAAATGGATGCAGCGCGCCATCCAGATTTTTACTGAGGGTCACAGTTCCTCCTCGACACCGGCACCAAGTCTCCATGACGCGCTTGCTCAGGCCGAGAAGGAGTGCTTTCAGCAGGACAAAAAGAAGGTTACACTCTCAAAGTCCACCTTACAACGGCGTGCCAATGGTGGGCTGAGCAAGAAGGAGGCCCACGAGCACGAGAGCTGGCTGACCAAAGAGGAAGCAGAGATTGTTGTCGCGTTTGCAATCGCGTGTGCGGACCGGGGTTTCCCTCTGAGCCACCGGCGGCTCAAAGAGCATGTTGACCAGCTTGCCAGAGCGCGTTGGGGCGATAAATTCCCTGAGACAGGCGTTGGGAAGCAGTGGACCAAAGACTTTGTGTCCGACCATTCTGATCGGCTTGGAACATATTGGTCGCGCGGCCTCGACAAGTCCCGTGCTCGCGCAGTCAATGTGACGACCAAGGCCGAGTATTTCGACCTCTTGGAGCGGGTTATTGAAGGGAAAGGTGGAGACGACAGAATTCCTGCGGAGCTGATTTACGGCGCAGATGAGTCAGGCTTCCAGCTCGGAATTGGGCAGAAGGAGCGTGTCATTGGTGCTTGCCGCAAGAAGACCCAGCACCAACAACGAAGCGGGAATCGAGAGAATGTCACCGCACTCGTCACTATCTGTGGAGACGGAACTGGCATTCCGCCTGCAATTATCTACAAGGGAGACGGATTCCAGGTTAATTGGGTACAAGATAACCCTCTCAATGCTTCGTGAGTCTCTAGAAACCTTGACCGTACACAGCTGATTGATTGGCGCAGCCTCGGATACTCGAAGAAGGGATATACGGACGGCGAAATCAGTGGCGAGTGGATCAAGGACTTCGACAAACATACGCGCACCAAGGCAGGCGGTCGCCGAAGGTTAATAGTTGCTGATGGCCACTCATCACACTATACCGTGGTGTTTCTTCAGTGCGCGCGCGCAAACCGGATTGAAGTCATTGGCTATCCTTCACACAGTACCCACGTGTATCAAGGACTCGACGTTGTTATTTTCGCAGCCTTCAAGCGGAACTGGAGCGATGCGAGAGACCGTTGGGAGGCCAAGGGTGAGGTTATTGACAAGTCGAATTTTCTTGCTGTGTATGCGGAAGCACACCTCAAAACATTGACGCCGGAGAACATCAGAATGGCGTTCAAGAAGACGGGAGTGATCCCTCTTAATCGGGACGTCGTCACAGCCCAGATGATGGCTCCGAGCTTGGAATCTTCATCACGCGGGTCCCTTCCTGTCCCACAGTCGAGCCCGCTAAAAGCCATGTCGAGCATGATCGTCGATTACTTGGACTACCAGAAGATACAGGCTGAACCGTGTGGGGACGACGACGAGCTCCCAACGCCAGCACCCTCAGAAACCCCGTACTTTGTCCGGGCAGCTGTCGATAGCCTGTCGGCAACCTCTGGATCATTCCTCACGACATCATCCCCTTTGAAGGCTTCCTCCACCCCTCCCATGTACAAACCCTTCACCATCTCCCCAATGAAACCCGGCTTGCGCTACGCAGACCTGCTAGAAAGACCTGTTCAGAGTGCTCGGGAGCAGGAACTTGTTGACGCGCTGCGGGATTCAGACAATCGTGACAACAATCGCAAGCGGGTGATGATCGAGATGCAAGCCGGTGTCATCCTTTCTGGGATGTACATGTCGCGTGCCCAAACCCAGCTCCAAGCGCAAGAGACGAAGAAGTCACGTCGGAAGGGGAAGAGGAAGATGGGTGACGGAAAAGCGAAGTATTTCACAGGCGATGAGTTTTTCCAGCTCGCGCTTGATGATGAACGCCGGCAGAAGGAGGAAGAGGCGGGGAAGGAGCACAGAAAAGTAGCGCGGGACACCCACAGTCTCAGGCTGGTGGCATGGAAGAAGGGAAACGAGCGGATAAGAGAGCGGAATGAGGCGAAGAAAGTGACGCTTGCGGCTGATTTGGCGGCGTGGGAGGTGGAGAAGCAAGAAGCCAAGCAGGAGAGGCGCAAGGCGGGCTGGGAGAAGCCAAAGTGGAAGGATTACGGCCCGGAAGTCTTGCTGGTAAGGCCCACCAAGGCGGACAAGGACGACGAGGATGACGAAGAGTCTGAAAATGGTTCTGATGCGGTAGATTAGATTTCGATAATGAATAGCCGATGCCATCAGGCGTGACTGTTATGCGTCCCATTGCTACATCATTCGATTGATAGCGACATTTGACCTTGATCCTGGGCGATATAGGCCAATTCCTCATGGATAAATCCAAGATGTTGCACCAACCCTCATTCAGACCTATAGCTTTGATTGGCCGACTCAGTTTTGGTAGAAACTTACACATCTTGGTGGATAACTCAGCAAAAGATTTGGTCGTCCCATTACTAGGTACTATACTGTACCAAGAAAGAATGAGTTATGAGGTCATATTGACAAAGGGGAACCCACCTCGGAAAAAAATATGTAGGCTCAGGAGGATAACTACAGCTGTCTAAAATTGTATGGAAGAGTACCATTCAACTCCTGGGTTGATTTACGGTAGAGGGCTGCTTACAAAAATTAGTGGAGAAATAAGGAAGGTACCTTTTTATCAATGAATAGGTACCAGGTGGTCCAGATCAAGGGCAGAGTTAACATGTCTTACAAGAATAATATGTAAGGCTGCTCCTTGTTGTTACACTGGTCACGATTCAATCAAACCAGGCGAACAAGTGACTACAGTGTTATTCAGGTTTCCTTACACTCTTTTCATTCAAAAAAGCTCTCCTTAGACATTATTTTTGAATATTACAAGCTAAAGACATTGTTATTCAAGAAAAGAGACTCTAGTTATTCAATGTTGCTTCGACCATCACTGGTTGGCAGATTCACATTTTCTAGCACAATTTATGGTGAAAAATGTCGTTTGTTTTTCAGACATTTTTGACTGAAAAAAATGTTGAATTTTTCAAAGCTTCTTCACCCCTTTTCAATTTTTTTTTGAGTTTTTCACCCCAAACTGGAAAAGTGGTGAAAATGTTTTATGTTTTCCACCTAGTTTTCCAGCTGAAAATTGATGGAAAACAAACAACATTTTTCACTAAGAATTCAGCAGAAAAATTTGAATTTTCCAACCAGTGCATGTACTTACAGTTCACAATGATTTCAGATTAGAAAACAATCAGTACTTCGATGCAACACTTGTTGCGAATTTTGAGTGTACTTGAAGTGAAAACCGACCCACATTTGGTACAAGTTTTCACCAGACCATCCCAAACTTCGGCCAATATCCCTTCTCTGTTCATCAGCTTGCACAGGTATTTACCTTCCTCATCACCAATGCGGTGAAAGGGAGCAGAGACACCGTCCATCAAGATGCTAGATGGGCCGGTATTTGCGTGGTTCCCTTCGAACATAGGGGCTGTTTGTGTCTGCCGGGTTGGGTACAGGTTGTCGATTTCGAAATAACGGGAGTTTGAGGTGGGGATCTGCCTCTGAAGTCGAGCGTAAGGGAAGCTGTGATGCCTGTAAGTCGCTGTGAGTGGCCTGTCATATCAGGCAAGGAAAATAATTAAACAATAATTGAGAGCATACCTTTTGGTGTGCGACTTGATGAACCATGCAATAGGAAAGTCCCACTGAATTGCCTAGTCTCAGCCGGATAAAGCGACATGTGTTCTCCAAGATATCCCACAAAATGATGGGTGATATCCCAGAAGCGTCTCCATATCAGGGGCACCTCCGCTCTTTGATTTGATCAACTGTGAGTCGCTTGGACAATACATATTGAATAGCGGAACTTACGGAGTGTAGGAAGGTGCGGGTACGACAACTTGTTTTGTAGATGCTTGTGAAATTGACTAGAGTCTTGGACAAAAGAGAACACCAATCAGAAGAGGGTAGACATACTTTTGAAGCTGTATCAAGGACTATTGTGATGACAGAATCCAAGAATGTCCTCTGTCATGCTGGATACAACAATTTGGCAGGATTTTGGATGGAGGAGGTCGGACTGAAACCCGCAAAAACACTCTAAAAAGATTCTGCACATCTGAAGGTAAAGCTTGAGTCCATGTGACTGGATTTTGTTGCCATTCTGTTGAGGCCTTAAGGACAACGTACCCGTGAGTAGGAAGAGTGGTTCAATATGGAGCGGGCAGTTTACCAGGAGACAGTGACGGCCTTCCCTGAAGCGCCCCCAATCTCGGGTTTCTTTTGGTGCTGCCCCAATCTTTATGGTTTCCTCAATCAAGGATTTTGTATGGTCTATGGATCAACTCAGGTTGCAACAAATCAGTGTCTGTGCCATCACTGTGTTCAAGCCCGCCTCTTTCATTGCGGTCGAATCAATCAGGTTGAATTCGACTCGGCGTCTTTGCCTACTTAGTCCAACGGTCTTCCCAACTCCTATGAAACTCTCTTGGCCCTAGTCCTACGACAGGCATGATGTACCTGACGCTTGCTTGACGTGCCTGGCGCTTGGGTAGCACTTGAAACTGGACCAGGCTGTCGTAAGGCGCGCTTACTGTGAAGGAAATTGCAGCTGTCATGTCTATTTCCAGGACGGAATTTTGCGTTGCTTCTTCTTCTGGCAAGCCGATGATTGGTTCCACTCAATTTATGGCGCGCCAAGATCGATACCACATTCTGGTCGATCATTCCATGTATATGGAACCCCAAATCTCATTCATCACAGACGGCCGACGTATCTTCTCGAAACCGGTCCTCCGTGAGTATCACTTGACACCAGCATCGACTTAACGAACTCCACCGCGCCGATATAAAAACGACGGAGTGGGCCCGCAATCGTTATCGAGTTTCGACGCAGTCTCACCCATCGTCCTTGTCTTCTCTTCTGAACCCAAACACATCGAACATGGCCGTCACCGAACAGAGTATCTTGTACGTGGTCTCCGCGTGCCATACACCGCGAATCTGAATGGATATCGACGCCAGGCCCATCGACGAGTGCAGATGCCCGGAATATGTCTACAATTAGTCAGTCAGGCGGGCGCTCCCGCTCACGAACAGGCTGACCATCAATTCAGTGAACTGGGCTGCTGGATGAAAGTCTGCCCGCTCCCCCCTCGTTGGTAGCTGCACAGTGACTGCAGAAGTACGTCAAGCTTTAGAAGTAGTTGACCCTTCTCACACTATTATCTCCCAGAACAACCCGACACAAGGAAGGAGTCTCGAGGTAGCATTTAGTAGTAGCGGGTGGAGGATCTTTGAAGTTTGTTTCTGCAGTTGATGGAAGGAGTCATACGCCGCTAGTCGAATTTCGTGTGCCGATGAAAGAAATTTCCTGACCTCATCCCGTCAGCGTTTTTGTACCCAGTGGACCACCGCACACCATGGGAAGTAGAGTCTGTTGGAGTTTCTGCTCTAAGGTATTCGATCCTTGAGTTCACGCAATAATCGGTTCAATCAGAATAATATTTACACAATGCCTGTGAGGGCGGCCGGTCTGAGGAGCCATTGGACGCCACAACAGGGTCCGCGCGGGGCCATGTCTAAGGTCAATGGCTGCTGGGCGAGCGCGAGCGAAACAACGGCGAGATGAGCTAGCAAGGCGGCGAGGCGAGGGGCGAGGCAAAGGCGAAGAGGTTGGGGCGGAGGGGAGAAGGCGACAAGAGGTCGAGGTGGAAAGACGGGTGGGCGAGGCGGAGAAGGTGGGGCGAATGGCAGAAGGCGGCGAGTGGGCGGAGTAGGCAATACAGAGGAAGCGCCCGTGTATCGAGAGCGCCGCGGGGGTGTATGTACATGCATGCCGAAGATGAGGATGAAAAGCGGAGATTGAGGTTTGTTGACATGGATGCATTCTATCCAACGCGACGCGTTAGCACTACCCAAATAACGATGAATGCCGCACCCCGTATCCTCTCCCTCCTCCTCCGCCTCTGCGTCCTCCTCCGCCTCTGCGCCCTTGTCCATATCCTTTCCCTCTCCCGCTCCTCCCCAGCCTTGTCTCCGATTCCGCCGCCTCTCGTGCTCCCGTTCCCGTTCACCTGCGCCCCCGCGATCTCCCCTCCACTCCCACTCCAGTTCGTCTTCCCCTGGCCCTCGCTCTCCTCCTTTCTGCTTGCTGGACGGCGCACCACCAGACGCAGCAGGTGGAGGAGGGAACAACCATACGGGGTACAGGTAGCAACACTAGTGTTGCAGGTAGCAACACTAGTGTTGCCGCGGTTAGGTTCAGAACCTCTTCCGAACCTGAACCGAACCCGAACCAAACCTCAGGTGCGGTTCGGGGTTCGGGGATTCTTGGTTTTTTTGCGAACCTGTTGGAACCTGAAGTTTTTGAAGCGTATTTAGTACGGACTCAGCGGGTGATTTTCGACTTTGAACTTTGCATCAAGCTGCTGGATGATGTTCATGTTATGGCGGTCTAAGTGCACTTTTATTCGGCCACAAGATATATTGAGACGCGTTGCCCGCAAGATAAAGACAAGTCGCCCGCAACTTTTATTTTTGTCCTCCGCAAAGATTTTGTTCGCGGGTGCGCGGCCGTCTCTGACATTACCCGAACCGTGTCGCGACCCGGCGAAGGATGACCTATAGATCTTATGTGAGGCGGGAGGGCAGAGAAAATGGATTGAATGTACCGTTTAGCTGCAATAGCGACCATCGAAGTGCATCGACTGTGACACCCTGCATCGCAATGCCTACGCGCATGCATTGCTTAACCTCCATCGCCTAACCTCCATCTCGTCCTCATTCTCCATTCGATTCACCGCCTTCGTCCCGTCGTGCGGTGACAACGAGGCCATGGAGGCTGCCGTCCACAGGCTTGCTCTCCGCTCCACCCATCAAACCCTCGCACCCCAGCGCATGTGCACGCACGACGCACTCGCCGTGCGGGGCAACTGAGACCGATAGCAGTCCGGCAGCGGCGCGGGCGATGACACGGAGAGGAGGGGCTCAGACGGGAGAGCCGCCGACGCGCCGGCCCAGCAAGGAGCGCTAGAGCCCTACACGGTGCGCGGCGATCGTCGAGGGATGCTGCTCCATTATCCTCCCCGTCGTCCCTGTGTACTCCCATCCCAACATCCTGCGTCACCGAGTGCGCTACCCCAGCGCCAACACTGCATCGTCGTCGGAACGAGTCTAAGCTGGTAGACCGTCTAGACGTGTGAGGATCGGGGAAAGTTGACGAGGGAGGAGTGAGCGGGAGGGTATCGGGTGCGTGCAAGTGCGGCATTCGATGTTTAGGGGCGGAATGTGAGGGTCGCGTCGGTGGGGGAGGGATACGGCGTGCCTGAAGCGAAGTACGCTGGCGTGACCACGAGAATAGTCATCCAGGCGAGGTGCGGCCTGAGTTTTTCCGGTGCCGTGGATGTGGAGGGCGCCAGGTGTACTATGATGTTGGAAGGTCGCCTGTGCGAGCCGAATCCAGGATCAGGTCGCAGGATGGGGACGTGGAACGCGGTGATGGGAAGGGCGCCACGACGTCATCGTCAGTACTGCAATAGGCTTCTCGAGTTCGGGGACGTCGCAAAGCAGCTACCCGAGAGAACGCGACCGTCGGTGCAACGAGAGTTGGGAGAGTGATGGTCAATGGCCACGGGACTTTTAGATGAGGAGACTAGTGAGACTAGTGACGGCTGCGAAAGACACACGCCGCGGTTCCATTACTGCAAGAGATGAGCCCTAGTTCTGGGTGATAGGGGAGTACACACACACCATATTGTATGTCAAGTACCCGAGAATGTCTAGAGCATACCACTTGAGTTCGAGACGAGATTCAGAATGTGCAGCGCCGACTTCAAGCCCAGTTCAGAGAGATTGGGTACATCAGTGGAATGGGGTGGAGTTGTCGATAGACCTATCTTCGATCAGACAGTGGACTAGGCAGTTGACAATAGCTAGCCGGAGAGAAATGCGCGGACGAAAGTGCTATAGCTGAGCGCAAGAGGGAAGAGGCTATGCTGTTGTTGATGGCATCAAACTCGCTTCTTCTTCTCAACGCTCATGTCCTCAGTAACTTGAGCACCAAAGCACAGAATGTGCTTGGTACTCAGACATGGCCACCGCTGCAGGGCTGCGATACCACAACTCCTGTATTTTATATCAAACTTGCGGGTTCTCCGTCACCTCGACTAACCCTTCTGCAAACTACTGCAATCAACTTGTCGCAAAAGGGCCTTCTGGCCTATAAGGGGTTACGAAGCCTTACAGACTTATAGGCGGGTTACAGGTCGGTTATAGCCGACTTCTAACTGCGTTATAAGTGCTCATAAGTGCTTATATTTTTCTTTCACAGGCAGTGGAGCTGGAGTGGAGCGCCAACACCAGCCCACACACGGTACATAACTCAGTTGATAACCTTCCAAAATTTTCACCCACATGCATGTCTACATATGTGCTGGTGCTTGCCCTCGTTCCGATAGCGAATTTGACTACGTTACTTATACTGACTCCTTAGGTTTGTACTATTGACCCTTCTACTACTACAAAGTAAAATCACGAATGAACTGTCCCTTCAAATGGGTGACCGAAATTTTTCTTTTCCAAGAAGCTCCGCAAATAAGGAGCTATAATTTCCAATAAGCACTTATAACCGTTATAAGTGCCGTAAGGACTTATAACCGAGGATAGCGCCATTCTGAAGTCTATAGACCCCTGAAAAAACTTATAGACTTATACCGGCTTATAGTTGATTACAATAGCATATAATTGAGAAAGGCCTTTTGCAACGCTGGCATCAGGGCTCTGCTGATAACAACTTGAATATCCACAGCTCTTGTACCTTTCCTTTCATTGATCTCGGCGCTGACAAAGCCCGGCCTCTTGCCCAACTTGCATGACTTGACAATGACCAAACGATTCAGTGATATCGCCGCCCTGGCAGACGAAGGAATACAGTTTTACGTTGGAACCCAGATGACTAATTTTTTTGTCAAGGTTAGTAGTGGCTGTTTTGCGCATCGCGCTGCATCATATTTCATTTCTCACGCTGGGTGGGTTCGAAAAAGGATCCGGTAGTCAGCTCAGAAATTCTTGTGGAATCTTTCCCGACAGTTACAGTGTTGCTCAATCCTCATTAAACTGTATTATGGCCTGGCTGGTGAAGTAAATGCTGGAACCTGATGTGATGCTGCTCTCACTCACTAGCGGCATCTTGAATTGTTGGTAGGTCTGTATTTCATTTGTGAAATTTTTTAAAAGATGATTTGGCTGGAACCAGTAGCTGAGCCAGGAAATAGCCACTCGCTCTGAATCTCAGAACGGAGTGGCAAACTCGTAGGATATACTAAGCTTGTGCGTCTCGCGCTCCAATACCTGGTCACATTTCTCCTCTCCTTTTCGACAGACATTTCTGAACTAATTTACTCCACTCTGCGGTTCAAACTCCTCAGCAGTCAATTCTCGAGACAATAGGGTTGTTCAAACCCACCCTTTTTCATGGCCTTTTTGCTCTTTTTTTGCTCCCTTTTTGCGCCCCTTTTTTGCGCCCTTTTTCATGCTTGATAGATAATGTGACTAAGTGAGCTATAAAATCCAGAAAAAATCAATCCTGTCCTTTTTGCACATTTGAGGTGGTATGTGACCTCTGAGGAATGATAGGAGCACCCAGACTACATGAAATGGAGAAAAGGAGGTAAAAAGGGTGCCAAAAAGGGTGGAAAAAGGACGTCCCAGACCGGGGCGTTCACACCTACCCTTTTTCGTGCCCTTTTTCATATCCTTTTTTTTGGCATTTCCCCAGAATTGCATGTAGGACCCCATTTTTTCGGTGTTCTACCCTTTTTGTACTTCCAATTGAAAAAGGAAAAAAAAACCGGCCAAAAAACAAAGAGAATGGAAAAAAGGGCAAAAAAGGGCGCAAAAAAGGGCGTGAAAAAGGGGAGGTGTGAACGACCCTAATGCATTCCTCACGTCCGAAATCCTTGTTCGATGTTGATGCTACACCACCAATCCGGATGGACATTAAGCAGATGTCTTCGGCATATATTAAGTTGATGATGAGCTATTACATCAGGTTGATGTTGAAGTCGAGTCTGAATGATGTTCGGTGAGAGTAGTCTGTAAGATGTCTATTGTTCTTCAGTCTGATGTCAGCCTCAACACATTTTGATATCGCACCTCAGACGTTGATACTATGTTTAACCCAGATCGGCGAAATTGATACTACTGTCCTCGGCGAAACCGATACTGATTATCAGTTTCACCGAGATCAGGCCTGCGAACTCGGCTCCCATCTGACGTGGGAAATCTTTCACTCTTGTTCTCAAACCATCATTCGCAGTACATTACTTACGAGTTGTCGGAACTCCCGGGGCACGCCGGGCTCAAGATGCTCACAGCGCCGACGTGTGGCCCTTACGGTCTCAATAGTGACGCAAAGCTCGGGTTATTAGATACACCGTCATAACAGCTTCGCTTTCACAGGATCTGTGTTGATGCTATAATCCTCCCGGCCGCAACCGACTCTCGCCCTTTCCGTGGATCTCCTGAGAATAGCCCATTTATCATCCTTGCAGTTGAGCAATCTTATTTGCTTTGGGGCTCCCCTTTCATAGCCTTTTCGATGGAACTTGGTAGGGATCCGTCTACCTGGTTCCACACGCTTCTTCTACCGTGAATAGGGACTGGTGCACTCTTTTTGAAATTCTCCGCTTGTCCTCTATCCGATTCCTCCGCAACCAATGTTCTGACGCATTTATAGCATACATGAAGTTGAGGACTCAGTCAGCATGGCTCTCGTCCACGTATGAAATTTGACTCTTTATACAGCTAATCTCGTTGGTTGATACTTTGTTTGGTCGGTCCCATTCAAACCACGAACATCTTCCTCTTTACCGGATACACCCTCGATTGGAGATTCCCTCGCTCTGCCCTTTATGCCTTTGAATTTGATCAGACTCAGCCTCATCTGTCTCAGATCCAACCCGAATCTCACTTCACAACTCGGATGCGACACGATGCATACCACTACTTAACACATTTTCTTTGAAACTATTGAGTCTTCATGGACTCAACACTATGTATAGAGACCAAGCAGGGGAGGAAGGCAATCGATGTACGGATTTGATGATGACAAGTCTAGGCTGACGTAGTGGCTCGGCCCGTTTAGTCCGCACTTGCTTTTTGAACCAGTTCCGCTTGGATTTGGCCCAAATCCTTTGAGGATACACATCTTACACCTACCCAATATGTACTGCAACATAGAGGTATTCTAGCATTTGAAGAAATTTAAGTTTTGAGGAGCCGGAGTTGACCCGGAGTTTTCCTAAAAGTAATATTGTTACATCGGGAACGTCATAGACATAGGCCAAGAGCTGAGAATGAGCATGCAGATATCATAGATAGTCTCCCTCCTTTTCTCTTGTCTCTTATTTTCTCGACCTGAAAAACTTGAAAAACATGCTGTCTGTTCAGACATAGACGAACAATAGACGAAGAGCCGTAAAACCGAGTGCCGCATCAAGATAGGAGCTATTCATACGAGGGCTCGGACAAGACGTGAGATCCGTCATGTCCGGCACAGGGGTCCAGTCTGCAATGGCAGCCCGTCCGGCACAACCACCTCCCACGCCTCACTCCCTGGCGTCGTCGGCGCCCAAAACACGCCCCACGGGTCTCTCAGCCTCTTGATGTGCAGCAGCCGTGGATAGTGATCTCCAAAGAAGCTCTGCTGCCACTCCGGCTCCTGCACGTCCGCCTCGTTCATATATGCTCCGCTCCCCGGTGTTAGCTTCCTCCATGCATCTATGAACGAGTCCAGCCGCGCATGTGCCGCGTTTACCACCTTTGCCGGTAACACTCGGCCGTCTTTCACTGGGGACACCGAGTCGAACGCGACAGCATGCATGAGCGTCTCGCGAAACGCGGGGTTGACTGCGTCGTTAGGGAACCCTGCCACTTCTTCGGTTGGCGCGTATGAATCTCCGGTCACCCTGTAGCCGCCATCCTCAACGGCCGTGCGGATAGACTGCACGGTGGCGTTGAAGAGCGCGGGGTCTGCCCAGTTGGTGCGTGGGAACAGGCGTGACGAGAGGCGGATCTGACCGACAGGGTCTCCCTGGCCGGTCCGTCGAGCGTTGTAGGCCTGGCTTGTAATGGTGGTGATGTTGGACTGCGTGAGGGGAACACCGAGTTGGGTCATGGTGCTGAAGAACGGTTCCAAGAAAGCAGTGGCATCTTCGAGTGTCTGTCCGGGGAGAATGAAACTCCCGGTCATCTGGAAGAGGCCGGGGGCAGAGCCCATGAATGTCGAGGATGGGGGCCCAATGGCACTTAAGCCGATACCTCTGGCACTGGAGACAGAGCGGCTAAACTGAATCCACTCGCGCACCCCAGACCAGAAGGCTTCCTTGTTGACTGTGATGGCACCCGTGGATGGATCGATGTTTGGCGAGGAGAAGTTGGCATCGAGGCTGCCAGACCACATAAACTGGGCGGTCTGTAGAGTCAGGGGTGGGAATGCTTTGACAACGGCCGAGGTAACAATGCCGTATGTGCTGCCGCCGCCCCCGCGCATTGCGAAGAAGAGATCAGCGTTGTTGTCTGTGTCGACTTGGAGGAATCTCCCATCTGCTGTGACAACTTGAAGTTGCAGTGCTTGATCGGAGCCCATGCCGTAGTACGAAGTGAGGGCAGAGTGTCCGCCAACAGCCGTGAAGCCACCTAGAATAGCCACGGTGCTCTCACTGCAAGGCTCTGTTAGCTGCCAGTCATCATGCAGATGAAGAAACTGACCCCGGGGCAACAATGCTGATATTGTTGTCTGCCATGAAGTTGTACACCTGCCACCCCTGTGTCCCTCCCGCAATCCGTGCCGCTGGACCACAATAATTGCTGCCACTGAAGTCTGGCACGAACTTCTGGCCCTGCAGATTATGCAACCAGATGCTCAAGGCTCCTGCACCAACTGACCGCCCGACGAAGTCATGGCCGGTATTCTTCACAACAAGCCGAATTCCCTTGTTCCTTGCAAAGTTCACGCCCAACTGCACATGCTTGACCGTAGTCGCGTTCACGATGTAGACGGGGAACCCTCCCAGCGAGCAGTTACCAATGGGCGTCTCTGTGATGTTGCACGGCTCGCCCGCCGACCACGGCTGCACGATGTTGGATGGGTCGACCACAATACCACCCGAGTGCCCTGTGGCCTGCACTACTGCTGCGCAGGCCGCCGCGTCATAGTGTGGGTTGTTGGGATAGCAGACGGCTCCTTGTGGAACTGTCATGATGAGGGCACCGTCCAGTGAGGTATTGAAAGCGGCCCATTCGGCTTCTGTGGGCCAGGCAGTATCCCAGGGGCCGACTTTGCATTCTCTACCACTGAAAGTGGCTATGTTGACGTTGCTTTCAATCGGGACGGACGGAGTAGTGTCTGCGAAGGCGATGGAATTGAATGTGCCAATGTCGTCTTTTGTCAGTTGTGTTTCTTCCCAAGCAAAGTTGACTGCGCTGACGAGATGCTGGAAAGCTAGCAGTAACAGTAACACGGGGAGTTTGGTGAGCATTTTAAACGTAAAGATTCGAGGGATAACCCTGTAGAGGTCCGAGGTCGCTGTTGACACTCGTTTTCTTCGCTTTCCTGGGCAGGATGTTTTCCGGGCCACAAGATGTCGGTGTCGGCCTCACGTTTTTATACGCCAAAGGCGTGGCCTGGAAATAGATTATACCAGCCGTGGTTGGTCAGACACTGGTCACAAGCAAGGGGGCACCGGTATAAACCGGCGACCGAGGGCTAGATAGTAGTGCACTTTTTTTGGATGTCGGTTCCCCCCTGGTCACGAGTGCACCTAAGACAGCCACTTTATTACTTACGGCAACCCCTCTTAGGTCATTTCCGTAGTGGTACGTGAAACGACCTATGAGGTCTGCGCTGGTGTTGTAGACGTCGGAGATCGGCGCTGCTTGCGTCCTCGGCATGTCGGCGTTAGCATGGCCCGCCTACCCCGCCTCCCACACCTACCTCGGACTTACCTCACTGCGCCAAAAAGCCTCTGCACCACAGTGAGGCTCCTGCCGCTACTCTCTCAAGTTGAACTCAACCACAAGACGACATGGGAACAGTCCCTCCCAGCCCCCAACCTTCAAGAAGCTGTCATCTCTTACCACCCAAATGAGCAGCCATCACTCTATTATCAAAATTATCTGCGGAATTGGAACCCCTCAATGGCTACGAGGAACCGTGTGCAGGTGAGTACACAAAAACCACGCCCGTGTGTGTATAGGTGGCAGTTCAGAACGCGCTAATCTTCTATCTACTAGAAGATACGGCTCGTGTCGTAGGCGTCGGAGGCCACTTTATCGGGCGGAATGGGAATCCTTCAACCACAGGAACTGTGTGGGGTGGGTATACACACAAAGACCAGACCGGTAGGTGCATGGTTGATGCTAATTTAAAATCCTCTACAGGATACGGCTCGTCTCGTAGGCGTTGGAGGCCACATTGAATTCGAGTCTTTGACCTCAGTTCAGGCGGATCGTATACACAAAATTATTAATATTGCTGTAGTAATTCTATGAGATCCAAGAAGTCGTAATATACATGAGGTAGCCAAGACCTAGGTGAACGAGTTCAAGAAAACAAGACGGGGATAGATACAGGAGGGAAGATATGCACATGGATAGATACACAAGATGCGACAATATACAAGATCGGGAGTGATGTGTGTGCGTGTATGATTCAAGAAAACAAACCGGTGCTTGCCCAACTTCACTGAGGATGTTCTTGCAGCTGCTGTTGCAAAGAAGCAGCACCGCCCATTGCCTGCATCAGCATTTGGGGAGGCAATTTTGCCAGCATTTGCACCAGGTCGCTGAGGATACCGTCAGGGTTGGCGGGCTCAGCGGCGACAGCGGGGGTGGGGGGAGAGGCAGGAGGAGGGACAGGGGCTGAAACGATGGAGGTGGAGGAGGTGGAGGAGGTGGAGGAGGCCGCCTCCGCTGCTTTGACTTTTGGGCGGGGTTTAGGACGTTTCCGTGGCTCAGCGGGTATAGAGACACCACCAGAATTTTTGCTACGCTTTGCTGGCGGAGGGAGGTTGGGTGGCGACTCGACAGCAAATTCCCCAACATAAGAGCCATCAGAGCGAATGTAGGCCTTCCCGATGGGCCGGGAATCCTGTGGTGAGTACACCGTCCCGTAGAGGTCCTGCGGGGCACGACACTTCCCCTTGCCTTTGCCATAATCCTCCTCGCCGGATTCGCTGTTCGATAGGACAAATTTGTCGGAGTCGGAGTCGGAGTCATCAGAGGGGACATGCTCAAATGTCACCTTCTTCTGTGATTTCGTCTTCCCTACCGCGCCTCCACCCACCTGCTCCTGGGCAGCGGCAGCGGCGTTAGCGGCGCTAGTGTTGCGCGTAATACGGCGGGAACCCTCAGCAGGGGGCTCAGAGACAGGGGTGGGTGCTGACGACTTGGACGTAGCAGCGGCGGGTCTACGAGCACGTCCAGCATCAGCGACAGGGTGTTTGGGAGCAGAGGATCCCGAAGCACCAGTCCGCTGCCGCTTCCGTGCAGGTGCTGTGTCCTCCTCCGACTCAAACTCCTCCCTCACCTCCTCCCTCCCCTTAGCCTTGCCCCTCACCTTCTTGGACTTCACCACTGGCTCCACCTCCGGCACCACCTGCACCTCCGGCACCACCTGCACCTCCAGCACCTCCGGCACCACCTCCTCCAGCTGCTTCGCCTTAGCCTTCCCTTTTCCTTTCCCCTTTGCTTTCTGCGGTCTTGGCACGACCACCACTTCCTCCTCCTCCTCCTCCTCCACCGCCGGCACTGGGGTATTACCCGGTTTTGTTTGCATCCGAAGTGCCATCTCTGTCTTGCGGATGATGGGGTTGGGCAGGTCGAGATCGTAAATGGCGCGCCAAAGCTTGCCGTTGCCGTCTGCACAGGGCACTGCACAGCCATGTGATGTGCGCCAGTGGCGCTCGTAGTCCGGAGAGTCAGGGGGTGGGACTTCGCGTGAGTAATCAAATGAGAAGATTACCATGCCGCCTAGACATAAAACAACATTAGACTGTTTCCGAAAGGGCTCAAGACCGACATACCCGGCTTGTACTGGTACTCCACAACTTGCATCCCCTCCCCTCGTGTCCCACGTGCGTCCAGTGCCTGGGTCAGGCCCTCGCGCTCCGTCGTGCGCCATCCCGAAGCCCCCTTGGTCGACTTTTCCTCCATTGGAAAGCGGACTTCAACGCCGGGCTCACCGCCTGGGTACCTCTCAATTCGAAGGTTTTTCGCACCCAAGAGCTGTGGTATTCCGGTCCACTTGAACCCATTCCCTTTGAAGAGATCGATACCGTCGGTGGTGTCACTGATGCTCATCTGCCTCATGCGATCCTGCACGGCATTGTTGGCATCTTTAGCTTTGGTGTGGCGGTTGGCAGCAAGTCTGCGCCTCATGGCAGCAATCTCGTCCAGTGACATGCCTGTATAATCATGCTTGATGTGAGGTTCTTTGGAAATAGAGCGCTCCGCCTTTACGGGCACTGACTTGGAGCCAGAGGCGCCGGCGCTGGAGGTGATGTGGGCAGAGGAGGTGGTGTCAGAGGCGCTGGAGGTGGCGTGGGCGGAGGAGGTGGTGTCGGAGGGGTTGGCAGTGCCACCTTGGGCCTTCAAGGCGTGGAGTTTTTTGAGTTCACAGTCATTAAGGGTAGGTCAGATACCTATGAACTTGATTCCGAGCATGATGGATGACTTACTACATTGCAGATTTGAGGGCAGCGAGAACCTGGTCCTCAGAATAGTTGAGTTTATCGAAAAACTATAACAGATGTCAGTTGGTTCAGGCAGAGAGAGGATATTTGAAACTGCAATGCTTACCTCGGAGAGACCCGATGTGTGTGATGACCCAGCCAACTGACTGTCTTGATGACAGTGCGGCCCCCCAATGAAGTAGATGACCTGGAAGTCATCCTGGGCTTCGATCTTCCCAATCTGTGTGCTGCGTCAGAACAGTCCACAATTTCACAGTGAAAGAACATACCATGCCATCCAAGCGCCGTTGAACAGCAGTGAATCGGCGCTGACGTCCTTCGTAAGTGGTTACCCCCTCGGTGCTTACCAATTCCGCATGTTTAAGAAGGATTTCTTCCGCTTTTTTCACTCCACCACATGCCTTGATGAACGCGGGATAAGCCTCTAAGAGCTCAGGCATAGTCAAGGGGGGAGGAATCTCGGGGGTCAAGGGTGTGTTGGCACCGTGCTTTGTACGCCAGATTTCGGTGATACGGTTCATCTCATGGTTGGCATATGCCTCGTAGAGATTCCAACGGTGAGGGCGGCGGACGTTAGCCTCATTGTGACTGTTATGAAACCGCTTGAGTATCCGCTCTTGGGGTATTCCGGTCTCGGCGCTGCACACAGAGGCTACTGCGAGCATCTGCTGAAAGGTGGCAGCCAGCATCGCCTCCTGCGTGGCGGAGAATCTCCCATTCAGGCAAGGGGGCCCGCTTCCGCTTCATCCCTGTGACTTCCGTATCTACCTGGGGCTCATCATCGTCCTCCGAGTTCGAGTCCGAGTCTGGATCACGGTCGAGGTCTTGGAACGAGCGATCAAAACCACCACCGGCACCTCCGACGTTATCGCCTCCGAAGTCGTCACCTCCAACGTTATCACCTTCGAAGTCGTTACCACTGGCACACCCAAAGCCGTTGCCGTTGGACCCTGCCAAGTCGTATTCTTGATATGCGTACTGTTGGAAGCTGCTACCCCCGAGGTTGGAACCTTCGAAGTTGTCGCCTCCAGCGCCTCCAGCGGCACCTCCATCGCCTCCGACATCGACGTCTTGGATGTTTTGGAGCGGCAGATCCAGAGAATTGCCGTCAAATTGGTCACTCCAGGTGGATTCAAGCGGAAGCATGCGAATTGGGGTGAATACCGACATATCCAAAACGGTGCTTAGGTCGCCCCGGAAATCGGTGAGGTTGAGGGTTCCAGGGGATGCTATTAGTGCGGGCGACAACAAAGCATGTTGGTCAGGCCGAGGTCGAGGAGGCTCCAGCTCGGTCGGGGCAGCAGGACCGGTGGGGGTCTGGCTCTGGATGCGCCCCGTGGCCATCGGTACCGCCTCCACCGCCGGCTGTCTTGCATCCGGGGGCAGAGAGGCAGGCTGGCGGGGGGGGGTCCCGGAGAATGAAGCGATAGGTGGGAAACTGAGGGGTGGGGATTTGGACTGTGTTGTGCCTGGGGCCAGAGCGGTGAAGGTGTTGCTCTGGACGCGCCCATACATGGCCTTTGGTGGTGCCGGAGGTGGAGGCGGATGTCTCGCATCCGGGGGCAGAGACGAGAGAGGCCGGGGGGGGGGAGTCGCTGCAAACGTCGCGATCGGTGGGAAACTGAGGGGCGGGGGGCTGGCCTGCGTCGACATTTGGATTGGTGGGGGTGGGGGTGGGTACTCCGTTGATGGAGGCAGCAGCGCTCGCGTAGACACAGACGCATCTAAATACAAGGTCAGTAAAGATGGAAGCGGGTGAAGGAAACCCCCGAACCTTGGACCGGAGGCACAGACGCTGGCGCCCTCAAACGTTTGGGTGTACTCCGCACTTGTGCTGTGGGCAGTGGCGCAGGCCCATGAGCTTGTGTCAGGGGCAGCGGTGGGTCTCCGTGTTGTGGTGGTGCACGTTCAGCGGCTCCAGCCCTGCGCACCACTGCAGCCTTGGTCGAGGCGCTCGCGTGTGCTGTGGGCTTGATCTCGGCCCGCAGACGCGTTTTGGGAGGTGTGGTAGGCGCCGCCGCCTCAAGCCACTTGGAGCCACCACCAACCTGCTCCTCCTCTTCACTATCCGAATCATCGGGTTCGGTGATGGTGGAGAAGGAGAGAGGATGGATGGAGGGGCGGTCAGTGGACACAGCTGGAGGTGGCCGGGGATCTGACCACTCGAGCTGATCCTCCTCCTCCTCGCTGTCCCCGTGCTCCAAGGGAAGGTCCCCATCCAAACGGGTCCCTCCCCAGTAATCGGGGTCCAGGTTGGCAAGGTCGGCGGCGCTGTTCTGGAACACTTCAAGACTCTTGAAGGGGGAGGCCGGTCGCAGAGGATCGTCGAAGGCAAGGGAGGTAGGGTCGCTGGGATCCATTGTTGCCGTAGGAGGTGGCAGGGTTGGTGTCGGAGGCTAAGAATTTTTAACAGTGTTTTTTAAGCGTCTTTCGCTGAGCCAGAGCCTGCTGGCGTCTACGAGGCACGAGGGACGCGTATGGCTGGAATGGAAGCTGGGGTGGGTCGCGTTTGACGCGCAGGGTATCCGGATGGTCTAGAGAGTATTCAGAGTCTAAATTGGGTGAGTTAGGTGAGTTCCATGGTGACAATGGCCCCAGATAGACGTACCTATAGGATGTATTGCACTACACAAACGAACGAGGTGTGAGGAAGAGAGGATAAAGAGGAAAAGAGAAAAAGGTAGGCGCCGGTGCCACTGATGCGGTCACGTGCTCCACGAGTGGCACCAACGACACCTTCATCTCACCTCCAACACCTCCGCTGATTGATCCCGCCTTTCATTACATCAACACCGCTGCCATTTACCTCACCGATCAGCCAATGACGAGCCGTTTAACGGTCGTCCTCTCTTGTGTTTTTTGGTCTGTCTCATTTAACTCGCAACCACTCCATTTTAAGTGCACAATCTAATTTTTTATGTTGCCCCTTGCTGATTGATTTTTTTCCAGATTTGTTCCATGTGTTTGGAATACCAAACACGACTTGAGCCGAAAGGCCGGTTACTTCGCATAACAACTCTTGCTTTGACTACCACCACATTCATGGGCCGACGTGCCCGCCATCTTACCGCTGACGCCAAGGTGTTAGCACGTCGCCAAAGCGATCTATTATACTCCCAAAGCCCTCAGTACGTCCCTTTTATTTTTTGGTGCACTGTAATGGCTACAACAATGAATACTTTAATTAGCGGAAAACTGGTTCGTGCCACATCCAGACGGCTGAAACAACTCCGCAAGGTGGCTCAGACACCTCTATCCAACTCCCTTAACCATGTCCCTGGGCTCCCACCGCTCAGCCTCGACCTCATTGCTCTGAATGAGCTGCCATTGCCTGAGAGTAACCCTCTCTTTCAGGCAGCGCTCACAGCAGCATCCTGGATTGATGTCTCAGATCTTGGCCGCTGGAAAAAAACGACCTCCATTTGAGGAAGACGATGATACAAACGGATCCCTGCTCCGCCTCCTACCGCAGATACAGCGAAAATATTGCCGTTGTTCTGCATGGTGATTCGTATGCGGGAACAGAATGAACGAGATGTCCAACGCTGTGCTCAATTCCACGGAGCAGGTCACAAGGAAGCTCTGGAAAGGTTGCGAGAGGAGGTCGTTGGGCTGTTGGAGAGTTTGGACCAGGGGCGGGAATACCACAAATATTTGTACCATCCATTTCACCAGTCTTGCGAGCACCTAATGCTACAGCATTATATTCAATGGCAAGCCCGTACAATTTACCATCTGTATTATCTCAAGTTCTTGGGTACATGTTCCACAGCTGCCGACACTATTGCATCGTAAACACTATCCAAATGTAATAGCTTCACAACTTCTCTTGCACTGAATGCACATTTGGTTGGGCTTAAGCCTACTCCACAAGCAAGAACTCGCCTGGCACCCATACCGTCTCCGATGCCTCCGATGCCTCCAGCACAAAGTGAAAAAAATCAGGATTTAATTTCCTTGATAGGTGTTGAGTATGGCAGAAAAAGTATTACGGTCAGAAGAAATGCAGACAAACATCTGACTTCTCAGGTACCTCTGTGAAAATCACTCACATCACTCATGGCACCTTCGATGCCTCCAACACGAGGTAAAATTAATAAGCAAAATGCGAATAGAGGCAAATAAGAGAAGCACTGCCTCAGCACTGCCACTTATGAACGGCCTTAGCTTTACCATCACACAGCCACTCGTAAAGCTGAGGCCGTTGATTTATGCAGGCTCATCCACTCATTCTGGCACTGCTTGCAGCATTTGAAATCAATCCCTACCAGATTTGAAGAGGTTCTATGGAGCCAAATCTGAGGGAAACACGATTTCTGAGTCTCATGGGCGGTAACAACTTTGATCCCAAAATCACTCTAGTGGCAGTAAATCTGGTCGAAGCCTCATGTATTTTGGGCAAGACACCCCTCTGACATACCCAAAGATCTGTAGTGGAGTGCCGCATGCTTCTGATGTCGCCAACTTTTGATATCTATGAAAAGGACTATTTCAGACTCCCTCCACACATATATCTGGCGCACGAGAATGTGAGGACCGAACATTGCAAATAGGCTACTAGTCTCTCAGTATACATCTACTAGACCTACAACTCCGTCGGATTGACTGAAATGCAGCTCCATGTTTCAATAACACTGAAACGGCAGCAACTGTGCATACAAGCTCTTCCTACATATATCTTCAGATGGAGTTTGAAATAGAATTATGAAAATTGTAATGAAGCTATGGAACTGTCAACTAGAATGTCTGCTTTTCAAGTACCTCTGTGCAAATCACTCACACCGATCATGGCACCTCCAATGCCTCCAACATAAGGTAAAAAGATCAAGGACTTAATTGCTTTTACGAGGTGTTGAGTATGGTAGAGTTAGGATATGGTCAGAAAGAACACGCCGCACTGCCCCCATGTTCATCTCAACCAAAGATGTATCTGCATGACCACGCAAGAGGGCACCGATCATGCAAACAACCCAGATACCACAGTCGTAGCCGTTTGATTGAAGAGGTCGACCCTACGGGACGGAGAGTCAGTAATGGCGGCAAGTGAATTTATTCACATACTACGTCAAAGAGCGGCTGAGCTATCCAGGCTTCTCCCAGATCCTGTGTTGAAATATGGAGAGGATAGCCGTGACGATGAGCCAAAACCGCCATCCGTGTCACCAAAAGCATGACATTCTGTGGAAAGGTCTGTGAGGGCCCATCAACTAGCTGTCAGGTATACGTACCCGAAGATCCTTACGCCATCCCTGCCGCTGAGCCAAACTATCAAAGAAAAATAATTGTTGCTGGTGTACTGCAACAGCAACAAACACCCAGTGTTCATCATCGGGCCGATGAATAGGTAGAAGCCACAGCTGCTTTTCCCAATATTTTGTGGGCTTAGATGCCGCCATAACGACGTGTCGGAGGCCCTAAAATGGACGCGGTGGAGGTCGAATGTGCTGGAGAACTGCACAGCGGTTGGCCATGGCTGCAAATGGTGAGGTGGGATGGCCATAGATGCTGAGAAGCGAAGCAGCAAGGCCATTGAGAGCCCAGTTGTTAAGTCGTCCCGTAGGGGACCGGATACGATCAACGTCCAGAGCTTCAAGTGTGTGGTTGGGCCTGTCATCAAGGGCTACAACAATACGCGGATCCCGTGTCAGAGACACAACTAAATTCGAGTTCCTTTGATGAATCTCGTGGACTAGGGTGTTATCAATGCTGCGGTCAGCCTGAAAAACCATCAGTTGGGTTCTCAGATACATGTAGAAGGTGACACACAGGAGGTTGCCATTGAATTTCGAATTGAACGGAGGCGGGATCGATGTTGGAGGTGTCACTAGGGTCATTCGTAGCTGTTGATAGAATGTCCCCGATCACCATAAACTCCTCTACATCCGAGGAAGTGCCGGAATCCAGCTCCTCCGTTGTGACCATTTCATCCAGGGTCTCTATATCTTCGTCGGCAGGATGACCATCCTCGGGATCCTGGTGCCCAAAGAACTCGTCATCATTGTCCAGCTCAATGGAAACAGTTCGAGAGACCCAAGCAACAATAGTAGGGCCAAGGCCAGTCGCTGTGGGGGAGCCATGGGAGGTGTTTGAGGCAGAAACTGTGGGGGAGGCGTGGGAGGCGTAGGAGGTGTGGGAGGTGTGAGAGGTGGCATCGGAGGTGGTGGAGGGAGTAAAGGCCGTGACAGAGGGGGGAGTCTCACGTGCCGTGGATGGTACGACCACCCGAAGTGCTGATGCCCATGACATTTCGAGGTATTCAATGTGGTCCTGCCTTTGCTCAAGTGCAAGATCGAGGGAGGGGTCTACCAGAATGCGTATTAGCTGTTTCATGTTTGACCAAAGGAGAAAAATTTACCGGTGGATGTAGCAATGGCTTTGGCAACGATAGCACGTTCTTGGGCCAGCCAGCGGCATAGATTTTCACGCTCAAGATTGAGGCGTAGCCCCTCCTCGGCACATCTATCGGAAGCATGAAAGCCACGTATGCCATCACGAACATCATCGTCATCCAGCCATCGGGGAATAGAGCCTGTGGAGGGGGTGATCCATACATCTTCATGTAGGGTGGGATCATTTTCGTTGCGAAGACCATTGAGTGCAGTGGAAAGGGGGCGGGGGACAGGGATAAGGCAACCGGGGGGGCGAAGCCGCTCGAAGTCAGCACAGTAGGCATTGAATTTTCGAATGGATGCCAGCAGGGCAGGCCGTCGTTTGCTTATGGCCTTTTGGGTATTGTTATTCAACTTAGTACCTAGAAAAATCTATGAGTGTTCGGTATCAACAGTCTCCAATACATACCTTGAGGTTCCCTTTTGCCTTTGACAGCTTGGTCGATGCTCTCCCATTCATAGAAGCTTCCTATTGCACGGTGGCGCAGATTGATTTTCAAGTCTCGCATCGCAACAAGGAGGTGAGTAAATTGCAGTGGAAGCCCTTTTAGTTCAGGATAGACCTCCTGTATGTTTAGTGATGAATATAGTGCTTCAGCCTGTGTGCTTAGTGTCTCATGGGTGAGCTGGAGACCCTTAAGGAGATTCAGGGAATTTTTGGATGCGCCCGCTTTGGTCATAGATACTTTGGCTTCCGAAATCAAGTTTTCAATACCATCAATTTGGCCTTGAAGCTTAAGGACTTTGTCAAGCTCACGATGCAGGCGAGCAGGCGCATCTATAAAAAAAGTTAGAGCCGGATGGCGGAGGTGAGGGAGGTGAGGTAGGCGCACGTGATCGAAGTTTGGACTGCGCCACCTTCTGCGCCTCCCATTCCTGGCGCAGTTCAGCCACGGGAACACCACACTCGCGGAGGACCTTGCGAGCAGCAGTCTGCTTGGGGCCAAGGTTTTTGTTTTGTTGGCGAGTGATCCAGTCACCAAGATTGTCACGACCTTCATCATTGACGAAGGCCGTGTATTGGTCGATCATCCAGATTCGGCGTGAGTTCTACTCGGTTGTTAGATGAAGAAGGTTGTAAGCAGTTGAGCTTACCCATTGATTGCGTGTAATACCGATGAGCTTGCGGATGCGGGACCAAAACCTCTCGATGCCTTCAAGATCGGCCAGGCCGACTCCGAGGCGAAATCGTGGACTGTAATATATTTGACATGTCCAGCGATGCCCATATGCATGCATTGCGTTGATAATGAAAGACACCCGCTCCCGAAAATCTGGGGAAAGGATGGGATACTGCAAGAGCCGGAGGTGGCAGAGGTGTCAGAGGTGGCCTCTTACAGCTGAAACATTCACATACCAAGTTCAAGCTACGATCAAGAACACATCCAACATCATAAGCCTGCACTATTGTCGCCTGTTGTGGAAGGTGCTCCCTAAGTTCCTCCATGAGTGCCACAAGGTAGTGCTGCTGCTCGCCAGGGGTGTCGATGTTGGCGAGGAACAGGACTTGAGAATGACGGCAGGTCATAGCGAAGATGCCACTGGCATCATAGCGCTTGGGGTCAGCCTTTTGCTTCTTCTCGTTAGCTGCATTCCAAGTCTCCTCACAGCCGTCAACAGTGTCGGTTGGTGTATGGGAATGAGGCTTGACAGGAGCCTTCTTCCGAGCCTCGGCAACCTTATCCCGGGCCTTGTGTACCTTCTCCGGCGAGATGAAGTAGCTTGGATCGTAGGAGATGGGGCCATCTCCAGCTGAGCGGAGATGGTGATAGCTGAAACAGCCATCTGCACCGAGTATAACATCCCCACCGCTGGCAGAAAGATCAGAACTGTTAAATAAATATAAGGACATGATACCCACTGATGCAAATCCCTCCCCCATTCTTCTAATCCGAAGCAGGCTGGACACCGTTCACGGAGGACACAAGAGGCGCGTCCAGGTGTAAGTTGGGGCTTGGTGGGAAGAGGCAGAGGGGGAGGAGACGGAGGGGGGGTTGCAGCTTCAGTCGAAGGGGCTGGCATTTCAAGAACTGGAGGTGCAGACCGATTCGCACTGAGAGGAGGCTCCACCGACACCTCTGCTTCCTGTGCAGCCCACACAGAGCCACTGGTATGGCCCAGTGTATCATTGTGCATCTCCTCTGGATGCTGGCCGTGATCCCCCTCGTCAGCCACTATCACCTCCGATGCCCCCAACACATCTGCTACCTCCGACGCGTCTTTCCCCTCCGGTGCCTCCGACGCATCTGCCACCTCCACTGCTGGGTCCTCTGAAGCTGGCTCTTGGCTTGTGGGGAAGAGTGCTTGATCGGCAGCAGCAAGTGTAGCATGAAGCCGTCCTTGTAGTCGGTCTCTGAGGTGGCTGGACCATATGACAGCATTTCTGAGGCCCTCTCGAAACGGATTTTTTGCACGCATGCCAGGACTCTATAGAACAGTTGAATATCAAATGCGCAGTAAGTAGGGATTGAAACATACACACCTTAGAAGAATAAACCCGGAAGCCACGTCGTTCATATATTGTGTGAAGGGCTGCAGCAAGTGCGGTGATTGCATCACACGAGCGCTCAAAGAGGGCGCGGTAGATTTCAAGTAGGTCGAGGGAAACCCCAGTCCGAGGTTTGGTTGGGGATGTTGGAAAGACTCCATTCTTTACAAGGAGCACACTGACTGGCTGACATTTGCAGGTGGTGATCTGAACCTGCTCCATGTCTAAATAGCGAAGTTAGTGAATGCTTGTATCAAGAAAGAAATACAAACGAGAGATATACAAGCACTGGATAGTAGCCTTGATCAAAGAGCCAGTGTTGCATGAGCCCGAGCATTCGTGATGGATAGCAGCTGGGATTATTGAGGGCCGCTGTCCATGGCTGGCTTGTTGGTATTGGGCGTAAGGATCTACCAGTTGGGGCAGCAAAAGATCCCAGGCCAAGGCAGCTTGATTCACAGACTTTTCCATCCGATATCCTCGAGTACCAGCTGCAATTGGTGGAGGTGGAGGAGGTAGAGGAGGTGGAGGAGGCGGTGGGGGTGGGGAGGAAATATCCTCTTCAGCCCAATCCAGCATCTGCACATCAGAATTGGGTTCTGAGACCTCCACAAATGGTTCAGGCAGTTCAATGGGTGGCATGAAAGTGCTTGATGAGGTCCCCGCCTTGAGCGCATTGAGCTCTGCGAGGAGTTTGGCGCGTTTTTCATCGTGCGCTACGCCTCATACTTGGCTTTTGTTCTTCTTGTTACGTGCCTTGAGAGGACTTGTATGATGGGTACCGGGACCGGTGCGTGTTATGGGCTTATTGGCGCGTACAGATCGTTTATTTGTTGTAGGTGCCATGATGGCAGGCGGCAGAGGTGGTTCCGGGGAAAGCCCAATGGGGACATCAATTGAACGTAAACACGCCGTAAACCTCCTTGGCCTACGACGCCAGGTAGACCTCTTAGGTCATTTACTGTACCACTATGGAAATGACCTAAGAGGGGTTGCCGTAACAATAAAGTGGCTGTCTTAGGTGGTGTCAACTTTGAACGTTGTTTGCGACGGAAGCCGATATCAAAGAGAGCCAAATTGACTCTTCCAACCTCCTCGGACTCTGGGTTCTGGACTGCGGAGGCTTGGTCCCCGTCTTTACTTCTGTTGCTCACACGAAATGATCATTCACTCGGCTGGCTCAGCGCTCATTAACGGAGCTGAAGACCTTAATTCTTACTACCCAATTCATGCAGTGTCTGACAATACCACTGAGTTGCCACTCCGAGATGTCTCGAGACTCGAGCCGGCTCGAGCTGAGGCTTAAAACTCGGAATTTCATCGTTGGATGGGAGGAAGAGGATAACTCAGCATATGCGAGACAGAAGACACCAATGGCACTCAATAGGGGATTTCAAAGTTAGAATCTGGGGCCCAACTTCTGCCTCAACTCGTGCCTCAACTTTCGAAAAGTCGGGGCAGAAGTTGGGGCACAAAGTTGGGGTCGGACGTGAAATCGGGCACAAGAGCCCGACTTGACGTCCAACTTCTGCCCCAACTTCTGCCCCAACTTGATGCCTCAACTTCGGCTAATTTGGGGCTTCGGGCGTGTAACGGATCTTTTTCTGATACGCGAGGCCTCGACTTGCCTCAACTTGGAAGTTGAGGCCGAAACAGCTGCCCGGGTCGTTCACAGTTAGAGCCCCAACTTTTGCCCCAACTTTGCTCAAGTTGAGGCAGAGTTGAGGCAGAAGTTGAGGCAGAAGTTGGACCTCAAATTTTAACTTTGAAACCCCCTAATATCCCTCTGCGTCCCAGGAACGCTTCTTAGTTGTCGTGCCGTATCGACGGATCGACAAATTAGCGCCCACACCAGATCATGCGACCACCATGAGGATGCACATATTAAGGCCGTCTCCAAACCTTGGTATTTTCTTGTCGCCCCCAATTCCAGAATGACAATGGCCAAACCCGAGTCATCCGCTTCACAAGGCACACACGACGAGAATTATTATTTCGAGACCATCACTTTTCAGGTTAGAAGACTCTTACTGGGGAACGGAGGCGATCCTCACCCAGCACACAGGTCGAGGGCCGCATCTTCAATGTCCCTCGCTATCATTTCGAGCGCTCGTCCGAGATCTTTGCGACAATGCTCACCCTTCCGGCGGGGGACGGCGTTCACCCTGAGGGCCACAGCGCCGACTACCCGGTAGTTCTGGAAGGCGTAAGCAGCGCCGACTTCAGGGCGCTGCTCAAGGTCTTGTATCCGTTGTGCGTTGCATTTCTCGATCTTGGGAACTGAATAATTGATGATGGTCTGTCGCGTTCCAGAGACATACCGCGGGTCCTCACTATGCCCGGTGGTGCTAAAAATTGGTTGATGAAAGACGAGTGGATCTCTGTGCTGAAACTCTCAACCCAATGGCGCTTCCTCGACGCCCGGAAGCTGGCGATCCAGCAGCTCCAGAGCCGGAGCGACATAGAAAGCGTCGAGCGCGTCGTGCTCGCGCGGCAGTACGACGTGGCGGCCTGGCTCCGGATAGGGTACACGGAACTTGTCCAACGCCGCGACGTTATTTACCGGGAGGAGGCAGAGAAGATCGGATGGGAGACGGCATTCCTGCTTGGTCAGATACGCGAGAAAGGGTGCGAGAGGAGGCGGAACTATAGACCGGATATCGAGGGCAGTTTTGGAGAGGAGTTCCAGCGGGCTGAGTTGGCGAGTGCGGCCTTCGACATTGAACCCGTCGAGGTTGTGGAATGGGGGTCCGACCTTGATTACTGAGCTACTGGGGCGGCCCTGGACGCCCCAGAGCCTAAGCCTGATGATTGGAACTGAAGAGACGAAAATATTCTGGGCTGTAGCCGCTTGTTGGGCACTGTCAGGTAGTCGAATAAAATCCCCAAAATGCTTCCCAGCCACCATGCCGTCTAGACGGGTCGAAGAATTGGCGCCTACCGAAGACCATGCGGAGAACATGAGGATATACACGTTAAGACTCTATTCAAACCTTGACGTTGTTCTTACACCCCAGTTTCAGAATGACCAAAGCCGAGCCCGACGTGGCCCCCGTTGCCTCGCGCCACCCGAAATATTATTTCGAGACCTTGACGTTTAAGGTGTGCACTCGGATTACCCTCGTCGTATGGACCCAAATAATCAGCGAGCACACAGGTCGAAGACTGCCTCTTCAATGTCCCGCGCTACCACTTCGAGCGCTCGTCCGAGGTCTTTGCAACGATGTTCACGCTCCCCGCAGGCGACGGCGTCCAGGCTGAGGGACACAACGATGAGCAGCCAGTTGTCCTGGAGGGCGTACGCAGCGACGATTTTCAGCAACTCCTCAAGGCGCTGTATCCGCTGTGAGTTACGCTCAATATGTTGTCCTGTTCAATAGTAGATTTCCGCAGAGACATGCTGCAGATCCTCACTAGGCCTGATGGCATCGGAATGGACAATTGGATGACCAAGGACGAGTGGATCTCTGTATTGAAGCTCTCGACGCAGTGGTGCTTCATTGACGCCCGGAATCTGGCGATCCAGCAGCTCCACAGCCGGCGCGACCTTGAGGTTGTCGAGCGAATCCAGCTCGCGCAGCAATACGACATAGCAGATTGGCTCCGGATGGGGTATATCGATCTTGCATAACGCAACCGTGGTATGTCCCAGGACGAAGCAAGGAAAATCGGGTGGGAGACCGCATTCCACCTTTGTCAGGCCCGCGAACAAGCATGGGCGAGCCGGAGGGGAAATTGGTACTGCGGCGTCAATAGCACGGACATCGACAAAATGTTTGCAGACGTGTTTAGGCTGGCGGAGTTGGCGAGTGCTGCCTACAAGTAGTAACACGGGCGTGGCTTGACGCGGTTATGGCCTCTCTTGATCGCATTGTAATCCGAGTCCTTTTACGTCCCTTTCTCTTGCCTAGCCCGGGACAGGCTAAATAATGCCTAGGTTCCCTACGTCTCGTTGGATGCCTGCAGCGTCTCCAGCTGGGTGTTCAGGATGGTGCCGACGAAGTCCTCCGGACGGCAATCCTCCGCATCGTTGATCATCCGTATATACTCCTTGCGCTCTAAGTCCTTTATGACCACCGGCACATACCCCCAACGAATCAGGTACAGTGATCCACCGGTCATTGATACACCACATATCAATGATACAGCCGAATAATTTCTGTCTTACCAAGGTCATCTCTTCTTGTAGAGCCTCAAAATAAAACATACATGGTCTTCGTACTATTATACATCCCCTAGCAAAGTCTTCGCTCGTATCAGTGGGTAGGCCTTGCTCAGGAAAATCATCTTTCTGGGAGACCGGTGGAAATTCCGTGGATTAACATGGAGATCAAATTTTGAAAAGCAGTAAAGCCGCAGAAGGAGATTTACAAATGTACAGACTTGTTTTTAACCATTCGCGAGGGTTCTTGGAGCGTAAATCGTCGAGAAGAAACTGGGTTCCGGTCAGCCGTCCCTTTTTGGAATGATGTCCGATCACCCACTCTAATTTTCTCCCGCGACGCGTCGAATATGGTCGAAAACGACTGAGCGGATGATGAATAGTCAGTTGTTGTTGAATAACAATATATATATACGACTCGATGGAATGAAGCTTGCGAGGCAATTGCAAGACGCTTGGGCGGGAAGTAAGCGCCGCGTCATGCGCCCCTCGGATCACTGCCCAAAAGGGGCATCACCACGCTCGTGTGAATGTCTCATTGAGTAGTAGGAGACGTTCAGCTTATACCTCTCTCAGTCAAGACCCTAAAATTAAAGCCTCTCACTCAAGAATGTATAACATGCAAATAAACAATTTAGCTTCCTAAGACCCCCTCAAAAGTGCCTGTAAATACAAATATCCGTAATCTAATTTTTGTGTATCAATGACCGGTGGATCACTGTAGTCCTGCATCATGAGCCTGGAAACCCTGCCATTTCCATTGTTGAATGGATATGCAGGAAGTATGTGATCGCATGACAGGCGATGATAAGAGGGTGTAGCTCTCGCTTGACGGCGACCGAGTTGCGCCACTGGAAAAAGCGCGCCATGCAGGCGGGGACCTCCTCGTGATATGGGGGCGCGGCCAAGGGGCTGCTCGCCACGCCTATGGGTATCGCGCGGCAGTTTCCAGGGGCGGCATCTGGTCCGAACGGTCTCGAAGCTCCGGTATCCTTGAGGGCGAGAGAGGCGAACTGGCCTGTGCAGTGCTCCAACGGCTCAATCCGCAGTCTCCGCCGTTCAATAGCACAAAGTCCTCCCACATCTAAGGATTCCGCATTGGTTCAATTGTTTTGCGCACCGCTTCTTGCGACTCTCGAGTAGTATAAATAGTGATGCTCCTGGCTTGGCTTCAAGCCCCGAAGCCCCGAAGCCCAAGCCGTGGCTTGACAAGCCAAGCCAAGCCAAATCCTTGGCTTCGGGCGGGCTTGGGCTTGGGCTTGGGGTGACCGAAGCCCAATCCAAGGGCTCAAGCCGTGGCTTGGAGGGGGGAAAATGACAGCACAGCTCCGGTGTTAAAATGTGACAAACTCGTTGGCGGACGGCAATCTAGATTAACGGGGACCTTGAGTCGCTGCATGGCAGTGCAACAGTACCTGCAGGGAAGGCGGAGAACAGCGCGGTAAAATGAATATATTTTATCTTTATCCATTCGGTTACAGTAAGGTACGGACCGTACAGCACTTATCCTTTTAGCTACATGCAGGTACTCGTCGAGTATTATATATTCAGTTGTACTCGAGTCGCCTCCTCAGTTCTTCTTTCTCTCACCACCTTCACCACCATGACTGGGCGTGACAATCTCGATCCTTCCCTCATGCTCTCGGGATCCCGTGTTCGAGTTTCCTCTAATAGGCTCGTCGACCCCAACAATAGTGAACCTCTGGACGCGACTCATCAGGCTTTGGTCGCCAAATTCGCGATGGCTCATTGACATGTAGTTCTCAATCCGGCAAAGAAGCTATCTTACTTCCGAAAGCACTGGCCAGCGGACCTTCAGGAGTCGGCCATTAAAAACATGGAGGAAACGGTAAACAATTCACTCAATTTGGTTTGCAGAAAATTAATGTGCCCCAGTTTAAACAGCGCTATCTTAGGCTTCACGGAGAATCGGCGACCACACCCGTGCCTATCAAAAAGTCGCAAGCCACCAAATTGCGGCGCTCAGTTGTACGCCAGGATGAGAGCAATACTAACAGCACCACAGCTCATATTAACCCGCTAAAACCATGGCTTGATGAATATCAGCAGTATCTGACTGCTCCTGAGGTGGTCCCCGAGGGCATGGACACAATTCAGTGGTGGGGCGTGAGTTGATAAAACTGTTTCTTTGCCCTCCACTGATATGCAACATCTTAGATAAATGCCGCCCGTTATCCTGTTTGGGCGTCGCTCGCGCGCGACTATCTTGCCGTCATGTCGTCGTCGGTATCTAGCGAGCATGCATTTTCCTCCGCTGGGATCACAATCAGCAAACGACGCAACCGTTTGAAGGCCGACATCGTCGAGGCGTTGCAAGTTCTTAAATGCATGATACGCCGGGATTTGATCTTCCGCAAGTCGGCCCTGGTGGATGATACGGAGTGTGATGAGGATGGTGATGAAACGGGCAGTGGCGAGGCAGAGGGCTGGGACGCGCTCTTGGATGATGACCCTAATAATTACGACCCAGACTATGATATGGACTATTAATCACATTTTTTGCGTACAGATACATGGGGAAAAAAATGTACCAAGCCGCGGCTTGAGCCCAAGCCAAGCCAAGCCAAGCCCTCTCTGACGGCTTGGGCTTGGGCTTGAGGAATGCGAAGCCCAAGCCCGGGGCTTCCAAGCCCAAGCCGGGGCTTCCAAGCCAAGCCAAGCCGGAACATCACTAAGTATAAAGGCATGGTCATTTCCCTTCACGTCCCTCAGGTTTCCCTGCCTATTTGTTCTCGCTTTCCGTATCTGGAGATACGGAAATTCTGATGCAACAATACAAAATTATTTCCTCAGTCATCTGAATATTCTTTGATTCTACTGCTGCCGCTGCCAAGCTGACCTCAATCACGATGCTCATCGCAATCGTCTAGACTGGACCACTGGTGATCGCGCAACACCTTGGACAGCAAGGCATGTATTTTCTGCTCCGCCAATACCCACATTCTGCATGTCCATACCATTCCTGATTCCTGAAACACACTAATAACCGGATTTTCTTTTTCTGCTTCCCAATACCAGAGCATGCCTACTTCGAGTCTTCAGTGCTTTATTTTGAAATGTGTTTTTTCCCCCTCTTTCAATGTCTGACATCGGTTTCATGAGCATGGGTGTAAGCCACTTCAAAATATAGGGTTACATTTTCAGGGCAAGTCACGCTTCCGAAGCGGAGCACAGGCATATCTTGTACCAGCTGGTAGTACTTTAGCCACGATATTCTTGCTTTCTTGGTCCCCGTTGATCGTCAATAGTCTTGGAGCTGAACAAGTTAGATGGTCTGAAATTGAATACGGGCAGGCACTGGGTCTTGGCCGAAACTATCGGTAAGAGCTTGGCTCTCGATCCAGATGTCCCAACGCAACACCAATTCAAATTCGGAAAGCTGCTTGTCTCGCCGAGAATCCTTATGGAACAATTCGGAACCTTTCTAGTTATCTGCGTGTTTGTTGACGTCGTATCGTAATTTATCTTCCTTCCCGAAATCACCACCCTTTCACTGGTTCAAGGATAAAGTCTCACTGATGAAAGGATCGAAATTGGTATGTCTGTGAAATTCTTTATCCAAAGAATTCAACTAGACAACCAAACTCAAGGCCTTGTGTGTGTTTGGGGGTTCGTGTGGCAGGAAACCACAAATGCAAATTCAGAGAAATACGAGGTACGTGTGTGGTGATAGTCTTGATAACCCAAATACTAATTCTTCTTCTTCCAACAATCTCAATAACCAAACTCAACCAAAACCTTTCAACCCAAAACCCAATTCCTTTCCATTAATCTGTAAGTCCGTTCCATTCTGTTCCAATTCCTATTAACAAATCCCGTAGTATCCCGTAATCTGTTCGCGTTCAAAATTCAGCAAGAGAGTCAAAATCACAGGTGTTAAACCCAGGTGTAGTATTGTGTTCTAATACACTGTTTTGTATCCCTTTATCCCCCTACTGTTTGTACTTACTAAATAACTCATAATCCATGTAAACTTCTGGTCCCACAGCCTCAATCCCTAAGTGACCGGTGGCAGAGGCATCTGTATCCCGACACCGGGCATGCTCCCTTCACGACTTTTCCAAAGGCAGTACGTTCCCCTGCCGTTTCCTTGGGTAACAGGCTATGCCTGATGGTAACCCATCTCACTACACACTGCTCATTCCTTGGGCAATACGCGTCTCCAACGCATCTGTCGCACCTTCACCCCAATCCGCGGAGTACTGATTAGGTACGTCTTTGATCGTATTACCCGCTTTGACATTTCTTGATCGCCGTTGTTTCCCATTAAACCCATTGCTTCTTGCACAGGTAAGCGGTGCCGTTACATCCTCCATGTCCCATTATTCTTTCGCCGTGCATTGAACTATCTTCGGTGTTAAGAATAGCGGGGCGGGCGCAGATGGAGATAACGGCAGGGGGATCGATGTGGGTGACGCTGGGTGTGCGTCTATCCGCGAGTGTGCGGGCAAGCTAGATATATATTGTATTAGCTCTTCACTCGGCCGTGTGGGTGGGCAGAATCCGAATGTATTATGTACCTAGATATATATTGTATTACTGTAAGGAATGTAAGTATGAATGTAGAGTAAATATAAATGATAGGACGTACGCTCTTCACTCGGCCGTGTGGGTGGGCAGAATGAAGAGCGTCGTGCAGGACACGTATGCTATATGTAAAGTTTCTAGCCGTCGCGTCGCCCGCGCATAGCGTATTCGCTACCGGGGCTCCGCATCGACTTGCTCCGAACCTCGTTCGCTAACATTCACTGCATTCAGACCCCCCGTAGGCACAGATGTGCCTACATTCGCAGATCCCTGCCGAGGTGCGTCTATCCATGCCGAGGTTGGTTTACATTGGTCTAGCATGTCTGCCTACACGAGGCCTGCCTACGTTGGCAGATCCCGGCCGATGGTGGTGTGCCTATCGTGGCCGACCCTGGCTGACCTGAGTCCGCCTGTTCCGGCCGGCACGGGCAGACCAACCTCGGCAGGGATCGGCAGATGGATCGGCGAAGGTCGGCGTGGTCTGCCTACACATATGCCTACTGGGATCCGGCAGACCTGTGCCTACGGGGGGGTCTGAATGCAGTGATTCGGGTCTTGCCGGTTACCCTCGGAATTCACCAAATACCCACCTCAGTCCCGTGAACGAAGCCAAATCCCTCCGTGTTTTCAGGTGCACCAAATCCCACCACTCTTCACTGAGGACTTGTGTCCTCGGCAAATCTGTGATTTTTCCAAGTACATTATTTGCATACTCGCGTCTCTCACGCACAATGTCAACCGTCATCAATTTAATTTCTACTCCGGCTTGTTTAGTCACTTGAAATTGCACCCACGAAATGAGTTTTCCTTTCGACTTCCTGGGCTATTCGGTGGCGTATCCAATAGTATTCACGTTGCGATTTATAAACGAAAAATGGCGACTGTGAACAACCCTATTATATTGTTTCAGCAGGCACCAGCTTATCTCATGCATCCTCGGGTTCATTCGCCGTCAGCGGTACCGAGGGGAACCTGAGAGAGCCCAGATCCATTGTGGTTGACACTTCGTCTTCAAACACGATTCCCGCCGCCTCATGTAGATTCAGCATCAACCGCGAGAGTAGCGTCACGGAGAGGCTAGAGCGATGATCAGCGTTGGTTACACGGTAATCTGTATTGTCTGATAATAGTATGGCCTCACCTGGTCGTAAACCAAGATAGAAATCCTGAGAGCAGAACCTGTGTGTTGTACATGCATGTGAGTGCGGTGAGGAATGGCACCTGCAGCACCTACGTCGCCAAACTGAGTGCAGGTGTATCATGGATCAGTCAACGCCGGACAAGAATTGTTGCTTGTGCACGCACGTAAAAGGTGAGGAGATTAGCCAGATTCGCAATGACGATTATTCTTAAGTTTTGGTGTCAACCAGTCTGCAACTTTGCTGGGGTTAGACGCACCCGAAATAAATGCCCCCTGCAAGCAACATGTCAGACAGCAAGTCGCACAAATTAATGGAGTACATGCCGTCGGTGAGCATCCTTTCTATCAGTGAACCCGCGTACAAAGGTGAAGTTCGTTGGACGTAAGCCCGGCTGACGGTCAGCACGAAAACAAGAGTGTCGCAAACGAGTCTGCCCAATCCAATGATTATTCAACGACGTTGAAGGAGAGCGGTCGCCGCGAACTGACTGTGCCTCCCGGGCGCCGGCAAGTCCTATTATGGGCGTGGTGTCGGATCCATAACAAATACAGACGAAGTCCAGCTTCAAAAGGACTCACGGAATGCTCTTGCAATGGAAGGAAGAGTCCATTATGAGCATTAAAGCAAGGGAGGAGGAGAAGGTGCTCACGAGCTTCGTGGAATCGCTGTATGGCATCCACTCAATCCAGGCACGGAGAGCATTTGCGGGTGCCCGTACTTGACAATCGCCCACTGAGCAATACCCAAGACGTTAGTAAACTGCAGATCGAAAAACGGGTGTGTAGAGGAACTCGCCAGAGCAAGCGATGCACTTAGCCCGCCGGCGCTCAACAAGCAAATCAGGATCCAGATATTCAGGCCATACATGGCGAAGACGCGCAGACCGAGCGTGCCTGTGCTTCCATGAAGAGAGACGCGGGGGAATTACAAGGTTCACTTACATTCAATGAGCACCTCCTGGAGAACGAGCAGGACCTCCCAGCCAAGTTGCAACTTGACGCAGCTTTGAATGGATGCACTAAGAGCGGGAACACCTCGAGGACTAGACGACAGACCTCTAACTCAGAACAGCCCGGTCAACATGAACTAGCCATCGGCTCCAATTCATTAGCGCACCTCATGACTCAATTCACCGAAATAGAATACTGATATCGTGATACTCGCAACAAGGCCGACGTATCTCACTGCGAGAAACCAGCAGACGCTGGGACGCAGGCCGCGGCTCCATATGTATTTTGTCTCCGTTGGAAAGGTCAGAAGGTGGTCGTATATTAGGATTGCTGCGAGGACGTGAGTTTAGGGAGGCTCGGGAGTCAGAGTGCATGTACTGAGTCCGGCGAGGAAAGCACAGCGATATATTCGACTACAGACGTAGCGGTGAACCCGGGACATTGGATCTAGTAACGAGGATACTCACTGATCGGAATAAAATGTCGCATAACCGAGGCCAGAGGGATCCACCGGTGTCCCTTGAGGATACTCGGACATGAGCGTCGTGCGAGGGAGGGGATCAGGTGGAACCGACAGATAGACTGCACTATAAGTAAACCGGTGTTACGTAAGCCCGTGGTTGTTTTTGATGATAAAAATAAACGACATCTGCGAACAGTTCACGAAAATGTGTGGCATGTGCGATGTGCCGGTCCAGATCAGACGCATCCAGAGACAATACAGACCAGTGCTATGCAAAAAATAACCAGGCTGAATGAAACGTGCGAGAGTCGCCAGCGAGGCATCCACAATTCCCCCCAGCAATCGGCAAATTATGCCTGGATTATTTGGCGCAAGCTACAGCCGGTTCCTGTCGAAAGTCCGCTGCACTAAGGAGATGGCCTCGAAATGCGGTCGCCACACACAGAGGTATCCGACTGAAGTTCGAGAGACCTCAGAAACCAGCTCCCAGAAATAGCAGATCATGTTGCAAGCCACTCTTCGGCCGTTTGACAGTTAACAGTGAAACATCATGATACAGGCAGGCCCCAAGTTTGATATGGAACGGTGGGGATCCTGCGAATTGCAATCCATGAAGGGGTCCAAGCACAAATGCCGAAAGCAAAGATCGAAGATCGGAATGCCAGCATAGTTGGTCTGTGACAATGAGGTCAGGATTTATGGTTTGAAAGCGTTCAGCTCACCCTCACCCAAACTTCGTTGAGCTCGAACTCACTGACAAAGAACACAGACGAGCTGGGACAATAAAAATTGAAACAGGATCACCATTCCTGAGGAAGAATGAGCAGCTTGCACGTCGTCCAATTCAGGGATTGAGAGCGACCCGAAGCAGGCTGCATACGCGCCAGGCAGGAATAAAATTTCACAAAGTTTTTGTGCCAGCTGCGAGGCATTGGACCTCATCTTCGCGGAGTCCGTAGGCGCCAGCGTGCTCGAGAGCGTTGTTGGTGACCTAGTGCGACACGACGATGTGGTTCTGCAGCTCCGTGACCTGCCTGGGGTCTGCATCAGGGACGAGGGGGAGCAATCTGGTAGCGTGGACCCAGAAAGATCACGGATAGACATGGAGACCAGGCTGTTCGTCTCCTGAGGGATGGTTTTAAGAAGAAAATCCTCAATCCGACGGCTCATGCTGAGTTCTAGCTTGTTGTTCTCGATGGTGACCGACTGGTGGGCATACTCAGTGATCAAGGTCTTCACATGAGTGCCCAGGTTCATAGATTGCCTCCAGCTATCGATTTCGCACAGAAGGGGGGCATGAACCTTGTTCTCTTGATTGGTTTCGCTGTAAAACCTTTCACCCATGGAATTTGCTCGCCTGCTGAAGCTTTGTGTAGCCGTATCTTTCGCTATCTCCAGGCTGGAACCAATCCTCCCAGACTTTGCCCGAGTGGGCGAGTTCCTGATACGCGTCGCTCTTCGTGTCCATCCCAGAAAATGGAGCATAGATCTTGAGGAGCAAGTTGCGCCGCCCTGCTGCAGCTGCAGAGGTGTGGCTGCGAGCGAGGCGTGGGAGGCGACAGATTTTAGTATTGACGAGAAATCGAGAACATTATCGTCAGGTAGTCGTTCCAAAGAATTTGTTTCGAGCCCGTTCGAAGGCGACGTGGCTGAGGAGATTGAAGCCCGAAGAACACAATTGCAAGACGGTTCAAGGGAAGGGGCCGTGACTCATGAGTCACTGAAGTGAGTGTCACCGACCAGAGACGCGTCCGACACGTGCTGAGAACATTTCTGCGCCTCCACCCGGGCCGCAGCGAGATACCACACCTTTACCCAACTTTTACCACGACCACAGCGGCTTTGGACTTGAGGCTCAGGAAGTGACCGAGTCGACCACGTTTCTATTTATCACATCGCGGCCTATCGTCATCAACGGATAAGCGCGCGGGTACATCTTTATCCTGGCGTGGCTCCCACCGTCTGTTTTGCCCACATTGCTACATCCGGCCCACCCGGAATACGCTCCTTTACCCCAGGACAACCAACACCTAGACGAGGGCTTTGAAATGACACAAAAATACGGAACGGCGCCGGTCAGCGCACTAGACGACCCAACGAGCCCGCTCGGCGCGGGAGAGAGCAGCGCGCTGTTGGGCGGCGACCGTGATACGGCCGTGAAACGCGCTGTGAAGCGCGAGGGCAAGGCTTCGATGGTCAGCTCTATCAGTAACCTCGCAAACACGATTATTGGCAGCGGTATGTAGCTGCGGACGAGAGAAATCTTATGGCGCTGACTTTCGCTGCAGGGATGCTGACGTTTCCTCTGGTTTGTGCTGCTTGCTATTGTTGCCGTGCAAGGTCTCTGAGACCGAGTTACAGGCGATGGCGTCCGCTGGGATAATACCAGGGATGATTACGTGTCTCTTCAGTGGATCCGTCGCTGTGTTTGGGCTCTACTTGCTGTCGCTTTGCGCTGCGCGAGCACCCCACAGACGGTCATCTTTCTTCGCGGTCGCGCAAATGACCTTCCCGAGGGCAGCCGTGTTTTTTGACGCAGCGATCGCAGCGAAATGCTTTGGCGTGTCAATCAGGTATGGATTCTCGAATTATTTTTTACTTGGGAAGTGGCCGCCCAGGTCCGAGGCTACGATCGATTCTAACGGCAATTCTGGACTGGGTTCTCCGGGAGATGTGCGTTTCTTGAGAATCGAGCAGAATCGCATTCTGGTTCCTCCAGAGAAATAATTCTGAGACAAACGTCCCAGAATGAGATTGATTCAATCCAGAATCTCTTCTCGGAATCCCAGAATTGACGCGACCTGACCGCTTTAACTTTTCGTATCTTCTGATGCTCGCTTTCGGCGCACGCTCACCTTCCTTCACAGCTACTTAATCATCATCAAGGGCCTCATGCCGAACGTCGTCGCGGCACTCTATCACGACCTTTCCTCCTCCACCCCGCCCGCGTGGGCGCTCTCCGGCCGCAACTGGATCAGCCTCTTCATGCTCATCCTCGTCCCGCTCGTGTTCCTCCGCCACCTTGACAGTCTGCGGCACACGAGCTACGTCGCGCTGTTTTCTGTCGGTACGTAGTGCGCGCGTTATTTATTTATTGGGTGGTGCTGACGCGTCGCGTCGTATACAGCGTACCTTGTCGTGATCGTGATCACGGTGTACTACAACCCGCTCGAGGGCATGCCCGAGCGGGGCGAGGTCCACCTCATCCACTTTTCGCCCAACTTTGTGTCTACCTTCCCCGTGCAGGTCTTTGCCTTTACCTGTTCGCAGAACGTGCGTTGCGTCCCTCCCTGCCTCCTTCTACTCGTATACATACTAACTCCTACCCCGCAGCTCTTCCCCATCTTCAACGAACTGCGCGACAACTCGCAAGCACGCATGAACCGCGTCATCGGGGGCGCCATCGGCAGCGCGACGCTCACATACGAAGTCATTGCCGTCTTCGGGTACCTCACCTTCGGGTCCACCGTCGGCGCGAACATCATCGCGATGTACCCCTCCACCTCGCTCTTCATCGCCGTCGGGCAGGCGGCGATCGTCGTGCTTGTGCTGTTCAGTTACCCACTGCAGGTGCACCCGTGCAGGAATTGTCTGGATAAGATATTCCATGCGGGGGACGTGAAGGCGGTGAAGGCTGTGGCGGCGCCTGGGGAGGAGGAGGAGGAGGATGACGAGGAGGCTGTAGACGAGGATCACGCGGGCGGGGAGATGAGCCCGCTGAAGCACACTCTGTTAACGGCTGCCATTGTCGTGTCGGGGTTCACGATTGCGTTTTTCGTGAATGATTTGCAGATGGGTGGGTGCTAAACGTCCTTCCCTCCTTTCGCTTGTATTGAATTGCCCTGTGCTTGCTGTGCAGTGCTCTCGTTTGTCGGCTCCACGGGCTCGACGACCATCTCGTTCATCCTCCCGGGGCTGTTTTATTGGCAGGTGCGTTTCGTTTCTACAGGAGTAATATCTCGGCCTGTACTAACGGCAATAACGCACAGCTCACGCGCGCGGACCGCAACCGTAACAACGCACTGAGCCTTGGTGCGCTCGCACTCGCCGCTTATGGCGGGTGTGTATTTGTGTTCTGGTACGTGTTTCCTCCTTGCGGAAAACCGTTATTCACCTACTCACGCGTACGTCTCCAGCCTCACCTTCAACATCTACCAAGTCATCCGTCCTGCGGCGGGTGGACCGGCGCATTTCCAGTAGTTTAAGTTTATCTCATCGTCGTATATAGTGTAAGTATGCTCAGCCGTAATGTGGAGGATATATGTGTTTTTGTGCAACTTATGTGTGTAATATGGCGGCGGCGGCGGTGTGGCACCTTCACTTCCTCTTCCCGACGACCGTGAACGTCCGAGGCCTCCAACTCCGTGCTCTGGCATAATACTGCGCAGCAGACCCAGAATTTCAGGAGACTCGACTGGGCCGAATGATGGTAGTGATATACCCGGTGCTTCGTGTCACCAAACATGCTGCGTTTTGCCGAAGCCCTACTCGGCCGCTGACATTATAATAGGGCGTGTTCTCCGGGTTTAGTTGCCCGTTGAATACATAGCTTTTCTCGACTCTCTTTGCATTGACTTCGACTCTCGAACGCCGGGCTCAAGAAGATCTGCATTTAGGCGAGATCTGACGGCGACTGTTACTGCGGAAAAGCTCTAGAAATACCTCTCTGCGCTGGCTTTGGACTCGGAAGACGCCATAAATGTCGCGACGAAGTCACCGAAGTCAACACAGTCGTGCTACCACGGAACACCGGCGGGGTGCCTCGCAGTATATTAGTAGCGACGATCTCTTCAAGTGAGCTCGGATGAAATTGTGCCTGCCATGTCTTGAACTAACACTTTGTTTCGAGTTATGTCCTCCGTGTATCGTATGCGCGCCGCTGTGCTTCTTCTTCGCTGGCTTATATCCTCGCAGCTACCTCAGCCATCTTCTAGAGCCAAAGCCGGAAGTGGTGGCCACGACATCAGAAGTGCGGGAACACCGCAGGCATCTATCAGCTTTGTCCAATTTTTCCATCGGGGATCTCTTCAAGGATGTGCGCGACGGCCCAAAGAGCGTCAAGTTCCCGGAGAAGCTGCTCAAGGTCCTGGAGCAGAAGCTGCAGAATATAGCAATGGGCAAGGATCCTGCGTGCGTCTCACTAGTTAACTTCTATACATGTTACTAATTTATATGTGAGCAGCTATTCGGACCAGCTCGTGCGCCGGACCATGGCGGTCTTCTACGGCCACTTCCAGGTCGACACCTTCAAGCGCCAGATGAAGGAGAACCGCAAGATCGAGGAGCTCATCCTCACGTTCGCTTCGCACGCAACCACGGTGCTCAAGAAGGAGCCGACGCTCGCGGGCGACGCGTGGAAGCCCGAGGTGAACAACCAGATCGCGGTTTTCGTAAAGCTGCTGAGCGAGTGTCTACGCGCGGTGAACGGCGTGTCGCCGGAGCTGCTGGGGAGGCTGGACGCGTATACGGCGAAGCTCACGCCGGTGGGGAGTGCTGCCAATGACTCGGGGTACGCGTCGACGTCGACGTCGCCAGGGCGGTCCATGTCCGTGTCTTCTGTCGGCGGTGCGTCGGTAGCGTCTGCCGGGAACAGTGTCGCGGACATGGAGCTCGTGAGCGTGGTTGTTGCACTTTTCAAGATGTCCAGCTCCGAGGCGCAGCGAGAGGTTGACGCGCTGAGAGGGGTATGCACTGAGAAGGCTGCCCTCGCAGACTTGAAGGTATTTTTCATTCTATTGTCTACTACCGGTTTCTAACAAAAGTAACTACTAGACGTGTCTCAAAAATCTCAGCGCCGGTGCACCCTTTCCCGGCCGACGAGAAGACTTCGACACCGACGAGGCGTGGCAGCACTGGCGGACAACCGAAACGACGCACCTCCAGCAGCTCATGGTCGCGATGGTGCAGCTCAACCCCGAACTGGCCAAATCCACACCCACCGACAACACTTCGGCCTACGCCACCCCGACACGCGATCCCCCGCCCCGAAGTAGCTCTCTCTACACTGCAGACGGCGGCGCCACCGACGCCCTCCAAGCCGTCCTGCACACCGTCGACGAAGACGGCACCCTCGTCTCCTCGCCCGACACACCCTCCGGCTTCACATACATCCCATCCTCCCCGCGCAAGTCATATAAGCGCCTCCTCGAGCGCTGCCTCCTCGCGGACCTCGCGCGCATGCTCAGCCCCGAGGTCGGCGCGGACGACGAGGTCTCCCTCGGCATCCTCTCGAATGCGCACCTCGACCTGCTCAATGCGTGTGCGCTGCGATGGCGCGTGGGGCACCCGTACCGCGCGGTGTGCTTTTTGGACGCGGTGAGAGGGCTGTACGAACGGCAGGAAATCCCGCTGGAGTGTGTGCCCGAGGCGCTGGGGCATGTGGAGACGAGCTTGGGGGAGACGGAGCTGGGGAGATGGGCGATACAGGATGTAAGTCTTTGTCCCACTTCGCTGTTCCGTTCGCTCTTCGCGTTATTTCGGGTTATTGGCCAATGACTAACGCCGCAAACAGGTGGAATACCTGACCACCGTTTACAACGGCCTCTTCAACACCTTCATTGGGCACGTCTACCACGCGATGGACGCCATCCCCGCCCTCAAGCCTGCCGACATTGAGCCCTACCTTGGCGTCCTCGAGCACCTACGCCGCGAAAGTGGGTTGCTCGACGCCGAACAAACACAGGCGCGCGTAGTGGACGTGCGGACGCAGGTGGCGCAGGTGGCGCTGCGGTGGTACGAAGCAAAGCTGGCGGAGCTGCAAGCCGCACCAGGCGTGAACCGGGCGCTGCCGCTTTTGTTCATGACGGACGAGCTGGAGAAGACGGCGAAGGGGCTTGATAAGAGGTTTCCAGAGCCGGTGCTTGGGTGGGTTTCTCTCTATTTTTCCATGTAGGTTTTTACTGACGGAAAAACAAACAGGGAACTGGACCTGGTGTCGCTGGTGGTTGAAGTGCATGTCCCGCAGCTCTTCCGGGACATCCATGCATCACAGAAACGGCTCCTCGAGTCGCCCGATGTACCAATTCAGGATGTCTTCACACTGTATCGACGGTCAAAGACGTTGTTGGAGATGTATGCGGCGTTCTGTCCAGAGTATGTTTTCCTGCCCTTATGTCTCCTCACTGACCGAAAATCGCGTCTCTTACAGAGGCCACATCGACGACTTCAATCTCAACGCATTCTTCGAGCCGTATGTGCGTCAGTGGCTGCTGAACACGGATTCCAAGACGGAGCAATGGGTCGAGGCTGTGAGCTGCTTGTTCCATACAAGCTACTCGATACTGACTCTGCCACGATTTCAGGCGATCCGTGCCGACAAATTCCAAGCAGAAGGCACCGAGGGCCACAGCTCGTCGGTCGTCGATCTGTTTGATTCACTCAAGAGTCCCATCGACTTTTTACTGGATCTCGAATGGGAAGATGAGTTCCAGGACGCGCGGTTCTTCACTGCGCTTTCCAGGGTTGGTTGCTTCTCGCAGTTGCTTCAACACCTAACTAACTAGCTTGATGTATATAGAGTGTCGTAAAGGCCATCGAACAGTATTGCCGCGCCGTCGAGAAGCTTTTTATGGTGGAGATGTTCCCTCGGCCAAGTCCCACCGGCCCCCAGCGCCACCAGCGCCAGCAGTCCAGCGGCGCGGTGTGGCTCGAGCGCGCACGACAGCTTGCCACCCAGGAGCGGAAGCCCGTCGAGCCATTTACCTTCCGGCCCGAGTCGTGTGTCAAGCTCAACAACGTCGAGGCGGCGCGGAGGCTGCTCGATGGTATGTACACGCAGATGCAGGCGGATAAGATCGCGGAGGTGGGGCGAAGGATGAATATGGCGGAGCCGCAAAGGTTTTTGTTCTCGGTCAAGGTCGTTGCCGCGGAGGGGCTCGTCCCGCTAGATCACAGCCCGGCGGCGAATAAGCTGGATAGCTTCGTCACGATAAGCGATGATTCGGTGGGGAAGGTGCTGGCGAAGACGAGGACGCTTTATGAGACGCTCAATCCTCGGTGTGAGTGTCTTGCGTTCCAATGAAGAGGCGATCATTATGCTAAAGCGACGCAGGGGACGAGACGTTTGACCTTTCCCTAGATAAGCGGCTGTGGTTGACTCTCGCCGTGCATGACCGCGCATTGGCGGGCCAGTACGACACCGTCGGGCAGTCGCACCTTGCGTTAGACCCGCGGCAGTTCAGCGACCTCCTCGCGCACGACGTGTGGATGGATCTCGATTCGGAGGGGCGGATCCTGGTGCGAGTTAGCATGGAGGATGAGAAGGATGATATCCAGTTCTACTTTGGGCGCGCGTTCCGGTCGCTCAAGCGAGCGGAATCCGACATGCTACGGATTTTCATTGACAAGGTGCGTTGTATCTCTTTTTTTGCTGCGAACTCAATTTGACTGTGTCGTCCCAGATGTCCCCCTTCATCCACCAATGTCTTTCTCGCAACGTTCTGAAGACGCTGCTCAAGGTTGGCGGCCCGAGCTTGGATTACTCCAAGGCTATCAGCAACGTGAGAGGGCTCTGGAGCCGTACCTCCTCAAGCGATGTGCAAATACCGTTGCCTAGCGCTGAAAAGCCTCGTGTCCGGCCAGAAGAGCTGACCGATGTGGAAATCGAGCAGGCGATCCTGCCTCTGTTTGACTACTTCGACGCGAACCTTCAGACGCTCAATACATATCTGAGCAATACCGCGAAGGAGATGGTGATGACACGAGTGTGGAAGGAAATCCTCTTCATCGTGGAAGGGCTCTTGATTCCTCCACTATCCGACACATCGAGCGAGATGAAGCCCTTGAGCGACAAGGAGGTGGATATTGTTTTCAAGTGGCTGAAGGTAACGCCATCGCTTCCGCTTCGATGAATTGAGAGCTAAATGTCGGACAGTTCTTGCGGGATTACTTTCACGCAGGTGGGGAGGGTCCCGTCCCTCTGGAGGTCCTTCAGAATCAGAAATATCGAGACGTCGTTTCGATTCGTCTGTACTACGATTGGCACACGTAAGTGGCTATCCGTATCTCACTTCGTTCTCATATCTGACGTCGATACAGCGACGCCTTGATGGAGGAATGCGTGCGCATGATGCAGCAAAGCCTGCGTTCTGCACCCAGTACGAAGAAACGAGTCAAGAGCGTCTACTCCCAACGCAATCTCGGCACCATCAAGGAGCGAAAGAAGGAGAAGAAAGAGGAAAAGGAGGTGTCCAATGGCGAGACCATCATGCGGATATTGCGGATGAGGTATAGAAAACCCCTGCTATTTCTCTACACAGCGATCTAATCGATTTTAGGCCGGAGACCTCCGATTTCATCGCTCAGCAACTGGAACTACTAAACACGATACAGGCTGAGCAGGAACAGCGGGCAAAGGAGCTTGAGCAGCGCAAGCTGAATCGCCCATCGAATAACAGGATTCAAGCCGCCGATATACCACCGATACCCTAGAATTCTTTTGTCTCGTCCACTTTCTCGCTCCACTAACTCTCATCCACGGGACATTGTATCTGCACTCTTTCCACGCTTTCTCATATTGCCGCATTAGTTTTAGTTTCGATCTACGGAGTCTTCAATAATATTTAGAGTTTCAAGTCGAAGTCTCGAAGATTCTCTGGGTGGTGTCTAGTCGGTTTCAAGTCACAGATGGGTCACAAAACTTTTTCTGTTACCTTTTGCACCTAGCCCGCACAATTTTTCCCCTCGAATGTTCGCTCGTGTGGTTTCTTTGTCCTCTCTTCATCCAACTCACTGCCCCTTCAGACACGCTTGGTCGTCCTTAGGGATCCCAAGTCCCACCCAACTTGCTCCCCCGCCAGCTACTCGGCCTTAATGGCTGAATCCCTTCATTCGTGTCCGAAATGCATGCATGTCTTCGGTTTATCCGGCGTAGACCTGCCACCTCCGACTCCAACTGTCGTACCGGCCGACCTTTTGGAAACCAACGATCCACCGCTTGAATCACAAATTCCGATTTTACGGGATTTTCTTTCCAACCGACGTCCGCTCATGACTGCCCTGGACGCCCAAATAGCAGTGCTCCAGGCCCCACTGGACACGCTTCTCCAGCGAAAGGCCGAAATGGTGCTCGAAATTGGGGCTCACAAGGGTGCCCTTTCACTCCTTCGGCGCATGCCGACCGAAATCCTGGGCCACATCTTCAGATTGACCTTACCGCCGCATCAGCGATACGCGATTGAATCTGCCCCATGGACGATTAGCGCAGTGTGCGCGCGGTGGCGAGAGATCGTTATCTCCCAGCCGTGTTTCTGGACCTCTATCCGTTACAAAGAGGCAAAGCGTTCCATTCCCAATGGCCTCAAATATGAGACCCAGCTTCGCAGATCGGGGGAGCTGCCCTTGAACATCGAGTTTCATCTGAACGATGAAGAAGCTTTGTTACTCTACTACGAGCTCATATTGGAGATGGTGTGCAAACACGCCGGACGCTGGGAGACAGCGTCGTTCCGGGGTCCCGGAATATTATTCGACCAGCTTCAGCGTCTTATTCAAGAACAGCTCGGTCATCTGCGGAAGCTATCGATCGAAGTGGAGCACACAGACGAAAATCACCCGGTGGATATATTCCATGACGCTCCCCTGCTGCAGACAGTTTATGTCAATCGGGAAATGTGGGTATTTCCTGTTGTGATGGTACTTCCTTGGTCGCAATTGTCGAGATATGGCGGAAGCAACACATGGGAAGGACATCGGAATGCACTCCTTGGCGCCTCCAATCTCGTCGAATGCTCCTTAGAGATCCAATCTCCCCCCATCACCACGCAATCTCCCATTGTCTTACCCCGCCTCCTTCGTCTCTCCCTATCCAACTCCCAATTTTTGGGATATCTCGAGACCCCTGCGCTCCTCGAGCTGTATTGCGACTACGACACTGTCCCGATCCTTTCTTTTCTCCGTCAGCAGGCGTGTCGTCTCCGGAAGTTGGTCTTATGGGATTGTTCGAGCCCGGATGATCCTGCCAACTTGACGCGCATAGTCGAGGCAGTACCAACCATCACCAGTTTGAGCCAGCTGTTTCCTCTTCCCCTCGGATTCGCACGCGACTTTTCCTCTCGTCCCACTATGGCTCCTGCGCTGGAATATTTTTCGAGCTTCCCCACCAGCGAGGAAGTCGAGGAGCACTTCTTGCAAGCGATCGAACAGCGATGGCTGCACCACCGGTTGAAGTCGGTCAAGGTCTATAACACGGACTCATTGACAATCCGTGATCGGTTGGAGCTGCTCCGGACCCAGGGCATGGAATGTGTGGTTTTCAAAGGTCCCCGTCCTTATCCTCAAGAAGATATTCCCGGTGAATTCCGCATTTCAACTATAGACTTCGATTGATTCTCCTTCAAAATCCCTTTGTCTTGCGTAGTCTAGCGACCCCACTGCGCGTGGCGTAAGATAACTCTTCTTCGAATATGATTATATGAACAGTATGAACATGCTCTCTTAAGTTAAATATTTGCTATCGACTTTCGCTTCCAACCGCCGCCGATTTTCGAGGGTGGTCAGCTGAGAATGACAACGCTAAATCTCCCTTCGGAATGTCTCGTTTCTGTTGTTGAACGCAATGTATGCCGGTCTTTGACATCGAATCGTATGGCGAGATGTATATTTGCTTTCCGCGACCGCGCTCGAAGGGATAGAGCTACTTCGCGGTCGAAGGCTGTATTCTAGCTGCGAACTTGAACGGATAATAACATGATATCAATGGAATTGAACATGCTGTGAATGCCAGTTCTCCGTGTACGTAGGTAGAGTCCAAGTATCCGTACGTTCCTTTTAAGAACCCCCCCCCCCCCCCCCCCCCCGATCAATAATAAATCCAATTCTCCGAATTTGTTCAGCATATGTCGGTGGCGCTGGCGCAAGAACAGCGGCAAACTCATTGATTCCAGTAATCGAGATGTCGCCAAATCCGCCTCCATGAACTCGTCTTGGAAAGTCGTCTCGACGAGGTACCGCCTACGGTCGTTCTCTCTTTCTCGCGTAATGGAGAAAGGAGAATGCTGTCTCCCACCCCCACCCGATCTTCTGTGCCCGATCTTCTGTGCTTCGCCCCGGGAAATGACCGAGGGGCGCTGCGCAAGCGTCGTGTATCACGTCCGGAGCCAAGCTGAGACGGCGTAGTACGTACTACCGTGCGGAGTAGGATGAGCTCCACGGGCTCAGTGCGATCCACTCATCATTTAAGGTCATCGTCATCCAATTATTTCGGAAGATGTCTCTGAAAATCTTGTGTCGGCCAGCACAACCTCAGCTTTATTCCAACTCACAGTGGATACAAATATTGAGCAGCGCTCGGAAATCGACGCTTCTTATGCCTTCCAAGATTACTGGGTTTAAATTCTCGCCGATCTGATCTTCAGTGTGGATGCCGCCGCCTGTCAGAAGCAAAAACACTGTCGCAAAGACCTCGGATGAGTGCTCGAAATGGTAGCGCGGGACATTGAAGTCCCAGGAGTTGAACGGGAGCAAACCTTGAAGGTAACGCTCCCCATATAATAATCCTCGTCGCGTGATTCAATGTGCGCCTACGAGCGGGGCTCAGTCGAGCCCGGCGAGGGTGGACGGCCGCGCCTTTACCTTGGTCATGCTGAACCTCTGTGCGAGAGGTCAATGTGTGCAGGTGTACAGGTGGTCTCCGAGTTTGCATCCTCATGTTGGTCGCATGGTCTCAATCCGTCGGATACGGCAGGGCGGATGAGAAGCATGCCTGGGACGCGGTAGAGCATGGAGCACTGGTCTTTCTAGACAGACGCTATATATCTTTCTGAGCTCGTACCTCGTTGGTTGGAAGCTGTCTCTTGCAAGCCATGGAATCCAGATGGAATCTGCCGCCAGTTCGAATTTTAGTAATAAAATTGTCTAGTGCACATTAATGCAGGCATGATCTCGGCTAAGAAGATCAGATATACGCCAATTGCCCAGAAATTTGCTTTGCAGAGATTCCACAGAGGAGAAACAATATTGGGTGTTCGGATGGTGCGAGCCGCCGAATCATGATCAGGCTTCGTGATCGCACACACACCAAATAAAGCAAAATTTCAATGCCCATGGAAACTCAAATAGATTTCCTAAGAATCTATGTGAAAATCAGTCCTACTGAGATTGTGAAAACAAGCTGCATGGAAACTCAACTAGAAAGCGGAAAATTCAATACCAGAATCAGCTATAAAGAAACAAAGCATTTTGATTGCACTGAAAGGGTCTTTGAATCTTCTAAAATCAGTGCGCATTTCAGCAGCGCTGAAATTCTGAGCCATTTTTGCCATTGGCTGGCTTCCTCCAATGGCAAAAATCCCTCAAGATTTCAGCGCGGCTGAAATGCGTGCTGATTTTATGACTTTCAAAGAGCATTTCAATGCCACTGGAGTCCTTTGTTTCAATACAGCTGATGCTCATGCAGATTCTTACTATTTCTCTTTGAGAATCTATGTGCCTTAGTTTCACGATTTCAGTGGCACTGATATGCGAATAGATTCATCGGAAATCTATTTGAGTTTCCATGGACATTGAAATTTTGCTTTATTTGGTGTGACAACTGGGAGTGCGAGTCAAGCTTCGTGATCGCCGATCAGTCGATCAAACCCAGTGTTTGCCGACTGTTCCAATCGGATTCCATCCCAAACAACCAACTCCACTCGCGATCCATGTATCCCAAATCCATGCAGACCCGCGCCGGGAGTTACGTGTCCATGAAAAACGCCGATTAGTTTCTACGTCTTTTCTTGACCGTCTATTTCCTCTAGGAAACCTCTCTCCACGTTCTCTCGAACAGGCGAATGCCACTGCGTCGACGTCGAGCGAGGCGTTACTTTTCGGCCCCGGCATCATTTTCTGTTTATTCCGAACAAGCGGTGAGTCAACGCCAAATGATACGATTAGCCGAAGCTTGAAAATATATAAATGCAGCAACCCCACGAAAGCCCACCGCACTAACACAGTATGTTCCACACCGGATTTGTCCCAGGTGTGCCCCCCCCACCGTGGCTTTCATTCATGTTCGCTGACTTGACTCCGATTGACCTTAAAGTCGTGATTGTCTGTGCAGCGATAGGTTTCAAGCTGTATAGAATGGCTCTCGTCGAACCTCCGATGGGTTCTATATTGGAGGAGTGGATACAATCGTGCGCCTACTCCAAGACAAATCCATTCCATGACTTCATCTGCATCGTGGAGCCGTTTTTCGAAGAACTTTTGAGCAATGAGATCGGGAAGAGTTTCATCACTGCTTTTGGCGCATCTGGCACGGTGTGTAGTTCTGGTTTACACTATATATAAACTGAGAAGAGAACAGGCCATGTCCTCATACCACGTACTGTCAACGTACCTACACACCAAGGCCGGCGACCACGGAGGTTCCCTCTTTTTCTCTTCCCCAGTCATTATCGCACTTCAGCTCGCAGGCCAAGCGTTTGGCCTGGGCATTATCGGGCCCATCGTACTCCCCCTTCTCTCCGCTATCTCCAAGTCTCTTTCCCCGCCAAATTCACGTGCACCGTCTCCGCCTACGCATGCTTACACGGTCACCCACCTCTGGATGCAGTTCGCTGTCTTCCTCCTTTCTCTGGTGATCTCCAATGTTCCCTCGACCCGCCCGGAATGGGTGTACATAAACTACCTCTGGCAGGCCTTCCCACTGCTCTTCCTCCCGCTCGCCCTCCTCCCCCGCTCCCCTGCGTCCACCAACAAGACCAGCTCGTCGCTTTCGATCTCGGTGTTCACTGTGTATAAATACGTCTACGGCCCCGCATGGTGGGCTGCCCTCGGGGCGGGCCTCAACGCGTATTTCCGCCACGGGGAGACATTCAACCCCGCGTGCTATTTCATGGCGGTCGACGTGGTGGGGTTCGTGGTGTTGTTTTTGGGAATGTACGCCGTGGATGCGGTAGCGGGCGACGCGCGGGAGGTGATGGGCATGGGACGGCTTTTGGGGGGATTTGTTGCCTTGGGACCTGCATCGACGATGGCGGCATATTTTGAAGGGCAACAGAGGGTGGCGATGGAGCGTGCAGAAGCAGAGTGGATCAAGAAAGTGTGAGGACTGTCGTGCAGATAACTAGCATGCACAAATCATCTCAGCGAGTCATGCCTATCTCGAACATAAACGCGACGAATTACTGATTCTCTTTGCTTGATGTGCTATAAAAATTAGAGAGTCGTCCAGAGATTTCTCTATGCCTAGAGAAGTTCTCCCACGGTTCAAGTTGTCGAGCACGACAGATTGACTCGGTCCAACACGCTCGAGGCTGTTCCAACCGTTGCAGTAAGCTTGTTTTTTCCTGGCCCAACTTTCCTGGCCCTCAACTTCTAGATGTCTCCTCTACTAGTAGAGTTGAGTCCTCATGACGACGGCTACAGATTTCACTGCAAGTTATTTTTGATATTACATGTAGTATGGAATGTCTAATAAAGCAATTTTCTTCTTCTGGCCAGAAACATACATATCTACTTGGGTACTCGAAGCTCACGTACAATCAATCGTCCCAGCTCATACCTCTCTCGGCGATAGGTGCGTAGGGTATCCTCTTCTATTACGACTTCACTTTTACCTTTCGCAGCACTGGAATTATTTTACCCTTTTGCTCCAGTTTCTCTGAGCGCATTCACAGTTTCACGGTTTCGGCATTTCGCGATCGCAATAGCGCGTGCTAGGCCCTTTCCCGCCCCAAGCGGGCTCATCCGCTCATCGAGCAGGTCGCCATGGCGCCAGTCACATTGTTTCTGTCATTTTAAAGCTTCCGCCGGGCTTCCAAGTGGTGGCAAGGGTGGCGAGCCAATAAACATGCCTATGCAGGGACTCCCATTTCTTTGCATGTATATATATATCATTGTGGCAAGTCAAAGGCCGCACTCGCAAACTCTGCCTCCTTGAACTCCTCTCGAAACTTGTCCTCGATGTCAGCGTACCCCAGGAAATACGAATACTCGTCACACTTTCTCGCAATCGCCGCCTCGCGTGCTTCACAAATCCGGAATGCTGTTTCCCACCCGATTTTCTTTGCCTCCTCCTGGGAAATGCATTGTTTGCGCCGCGCAAGGTCTATGTACCCCTTCCGCAGCCAGGCCGCGACGTCGTACTGCCGCGCTAGCAGGATGCGTTCGACAATCTGCAAGTCTGCCCGGCGCTGGAGCTGCTCGATTGCCAGATTCCGGGCGTCAAGGAAGCGCCACTGCGTCGAGAGCTTCAACACCGAGATCCACTCGTCGTTGGTCATTGTCGTCCAATTGGTTCTTATGATGTCTCTGAAAATATTGTATTGGCTCTCCGAGTCAAATACCGTCGGCTACATCTGCAACTCACAACGGATACAGGGCCTTTAGCAGCGCCCGGAAGTCGGCACTACTTAAGCCCTCCAGGACAACTGGGTTCTCGTCTGTCCGGCCTTCGACATTGACACTGTCGCCTGCCGGAAGCGCCAGCATCCCCGCAAAGATCTCGGATGAGCGTTCGAAGTGGTAGCGCGGGACATTGAAAATGTTATCTTCGACCTGTGCGACCGACCGTCTTAAGCCTGGGGCAAGCTTGTAAAACCGAAACCGTTCTAACCTGAAAAACAATATTCTCGAAATAATACTCCTGGTCGCGTGAGCAAAGGTGCGCCCGAGAGCGGAGCTGAGTCGAGCTCCGAGTCGGCGGGACGTATTTGGTCATTTTGGATTTGGAGGCTGGATTGGAGGCAGCAAGCAAACGATACCCAGATGGTATTAATGGCACTGGGAAACCTCTTACACATCGATTCATGTTCGGATAATTTTAACGAGAAACCCGGGGAATCCGTCCTGTTTAGGGGATGTTGCGGAACTCATGCAACATGTCCTGATCCCTCACGTTCACGGTGAGAAAACAAGTAAACCCATGACTCCAGTTGGATTGAATCGACGTTCATTGAAGGAGAAGTGATAAAACTGTGCCGACCTAGGCCGTATGAGCGCTAAAATGGAAGAAGTTGACCGGGTTGAGTCTATCGAACTGAGAAAATGATTTCTAAGATTCGGGATAAAGTGAATTATTTCTCGGGTTTTATGAAGATCGAGATGATATCGAACCGGAGAGGTCCACTTCCGAGATCCAGCAAGCATGAGATAAATAATAAGTCGACCGCTCGGCAAGCGAAGTTGACGGAGCAGAAAAGCCTTGAGTAGACGCTCTACAGCTTGTTGTATGAGTGGACTTCGGCCCCTGCCCGGCGCCATTCTCGAAGGCTTCAACGTTCCACACTGATAAGACCGGTCTTTAAACGGCCTTACCGTTCTCATGCTGGTCGCATGGTATCCTACAGGCATCAATTTGTCGAGCCGTCAATACGGCACGGCGAATGAGAAGCATTCCTTTGGACGCAGGAGGACATTCAGCGCCTTTGTTGTAACTTTATCTGACAAGCACGGAAACCGCTGCCCGCGATGAATTCAGCAACAACATTGTCTATCCGTCATTGAAAATTCGGTCGGAAGGTTGCCTTTCGTATGATTGTATTTAATTTTTGAAAAGCGACGGTCCGAGGAAGTATAGGTCGTTAGATCGAGTTGAACCGCCGCCGGCGAAAGAAAAACACACAAAATTGAAGCCGAGATACGTTAGTGGTTTGACGTCTCGCCACTGTGCAAAACCAGGGTCAGATGATAAACCAGAAGCTTGCCAGAAGCGCACGAAACCTTCTTGAGCCGCCATCCTGTACTAATTAGCGCCGAGAGCAGACCTCCATGAGGACAGGCATATAAAGACCACGTCCAACCTCCGAGCTGCAATCACAATCCAAGAATGGAAGTGGCTGGGTATCCTGCAGAATTTCAAGGTGAATCCTCGACTCCCGACGGTCGAGCCTCAGAGTACGCCGAATCCCCGCCTCCCGACGATCGAGCAGATTACGCCGACCCACGCGACCCGAAATATTATCTTGAGAGTATCACTTTCAAGGTTTGCTCCTGTTCCCGTTCAAAACACGAATCGTGACTAGACTCCAGGTCGAAGCCCGTATCTTCAAAGTCCCGCGATACCACTTCGAGCACAGCTCCGAGATCTTCGCGACGACATTCACGCTCCCGGTCGCCGACGGCGCCGACTCCGAAGGGAGCAGCGATGAGAATCCTGTCATCCTGGAGGGCATCAGCAGTGTCGACTTCCAGCGGCTCCTCAAGGTTCTGTATCCCCTGTGAGTTGGACTCGATGTTTTCGCTGGTGAAGATAATGGCCGATACAAACTTTGTGTCAGAGACATCCCCCAGATCCTCAGCATGCTGAAGGACGAGTGGATCTCTGTCCTGAAACTCTCGACTCAGTGGTATTTCCTCAACGCGCGGGACCTTGCGATAAAACAGCTAAACGATCGACCCGAGATCGGGAGCGTTGAGCGCATCTTGCTTGCGCGGCAGTACGACGTCGCGGCTGCGAATGGGATATAACGATCTTGCAAAGCGCGAAGAGGGCATTTCACTGGAGGACGCGGCGACAATCGGATGGGAGACGACAGTGCGGCTGTATCAGACGCGCGAGGCGGCGATCAAGAGCTATTCCAACTCGTATTATTACGATACCTCCGACAAGTATCATGGGAGCCGCTCCAGGAACGCCGACGTAGAGGGTGCCTTCCGAGAAGAGTTCAGACGGGCGGATTTAGCGGGTGCGGCGTACACGCGACCAACGCAATCGGAAATATATAGTAGTTGGGGTTCTTTCGGGCTGCCGCGAGGCGTCCAGGAATCAGATTAAAACATGAGGACGCGGCGTCCTCATGTCCCCGCTGTCTTGACTGAATAACCAGGTCAGACTTGATCATGCTGGGAGGGAGGTCTTTCCGAGGAAATTGAGCCCGAAGTTGCAGGATCTACGCCAGGAAATTACTTCGTATCTTTCCGGGGTTGTAGAGGTACCGGTCGAAAGATTGGACGTATCACATCCTTCCACTATCACGCCTTGATCACCACCACACTTGGTACCTGTCTCAGACATACATACAAGTAACCAACGACCAAACCAATCCCACGCTCAACCTACGCTTCCTCGTAGCAGCAGCTCTTCCGAGTCGATGTTTGTTCCTAAACTTTTTTTTTCTGTGGCCCGCCCTCAGTTCCTCTCTTCACAGAGCTTCACGTTCCTCCGAGTTTTTTTCGCTGCCCGGTGGTGGCACTACTCAATTATTCAATGGTGGAATCCCTTCATTCGTGTCCCAAATGCATACATGCACGTCTTCAGTCTCCCGGGCGGCCTTGCCACCGTTAACTCCAACTGTCGCATTGCGCGACATTCCGGAGACCAATGATCCACCCCTCGAAACCCAAATCCCTCTTCTACGAGACTTGCTCTCCAACCGACTTGCACGAATGGCCGCCTTAGACGCTTAAATTGCACTTTTCTGGTCTTCACTGGCCAGGCTTCTCGAGGAGAAGGCCGAGTTAAATGTCGAAATCGGGATGCATGAGGATGGCCTTTCACTCCTTCGGTGCATGCCAACCGAGATTCTATCCCACACATTCGAATACAGAACACGCCCCATGGACTGTTAGCGCAGTCTGCGCGCATTGGCGGGCGATCGTGATGTCCCAGTCGAGTTTCTGGCCTCTATTCGCTACGTGGACACATCCTGCGACAAGAACAATGGTCCCAAGTACGAGACCCAGCTTTTCAGATCGGGACAATTACATTTGGATGTCGAATTCAATCTGTAAGCATGCCGGACGCTGGGAAACGGTTTCGTTTTCTGGCCCAAGAAAGCTATTTCGGCTGCTTCGACGTTCTATTCAAGACCAGCTCGCCCGTTTGCGCACGTTGACGATCGAGATCGGGTACAACCAAGATGAAGCTCCGTCATTGAAGATGTTCTATGACGCTCCCCTGTTACGGACAGTTTATGTCAATCGGGGCTTGTGGTCCTTCCCTGTAGCGATGCTGCTGCCTTGGTCGCAATTGTCGGGATACGACGGAAGTAACACATGGGACAGGCACCTTCAGGCGCTCCGCAGCGCCTCCAATCTTGTCGACTGTTCCTTGGAAATCCTACGAGTGCCTTATGTGACACAAACACCCACTACTATCGTCTTACCCCGCATACTTAGTCTCTCCGTGTCCAGGTCCCAATTTTTGGGATGGCTTGAAACCCCTGCACTCCTAGAGCTATATTGCGGTTTCGAGACTGCCTCCCGTCCTTTCCTTTCTCGGTCAGCAAACCTGTAAACTGCAGAAGTTGGTCTTGTGGACAACCGGAGCACCCGCCGATCCTATTGCCGACTTGGCGCGCATAGTCGAGACAGGTCCAACCATTACTAGCTTGAACTTGTTGTTTCCTCTTCCCGTCGAATTCGCCGACGAACTTTGTTCCCGCCCCAACATGGCACCTGCGTTGGAATATCTTGGTGTTGTCCTTCAACCGAACGACCCGAGCGAAGTTAACGTTCAGAGCTTCATGCAGGCGATTGATTCTCGATGGCATGATGGGCGGTTGGAGTCTGTCAAGGTGTTTCTTCCAAAAGGGCCGCTTCCATCAAGTATCCTTGAACGGATGGAGGTCCTCTCGGCAGAAGGTTTGCAAGTCGATTTGCTTTACTCAACAATCGATTCTATTCGGCACGAAGTTCCTTCTGAACTCATCATCGATACATTACCGTTCCCTCTCGTCTCCTGCCGCCAAATTCATAATTTTGATCACTGTTCTGTATTACCTGGACCCAGTAGCCGAATCGTACTGGATGTTTGTTTATTCAACCAATCCGATTCTGCACGACATATTCGACATGTTCACCGAAAACAAATCAACCAGAATGTGGATTCTTCTTGTGTCCACCAGAATCCGAAATATGCGCAAGGCGCCACGCGGCAACGGGCGACGAAGGATCTGGTACAGGGACCAGTCTATGGCCGTGCAGACTGACGGCTCGGTGGTATATCGCGTATGCAGTTCCGAAAACTGAGATTCAGGAAGTGAGTGGACATGCCGAGCTGGGATACGTTGAGCTCACCGGCGATGACTAGGGCCCAACATAAAATGTGCTCAATCACGAACAAAAAGCAGACCACTGCGGAGTCGCGGCGGCAGACGTTCTCGTTGAGTGCTGCCAGACTGCAGGCAAATACTACATTCATATGCTGAGTAGAAGCTATTAGAATTTGGGAAACTACGTACCGATCCATGTCAAGCCCAATCCGCAAAGCACATAAATTTGCGATATTGCGCGGGAGAGTCTGTGCTGGGAGCCTTTGATTCGTCCTAGACGTAACCTGTCCGCGTTCAGTTGGTTCTTCTGGGAGCACACACGGGAACTCACAGTATCATCAGCAGCAAGGACGTCAGGACGGAATGAAGGGCCACGATAAACTGAAAGATCCCTACGGCAAACCAGGTTGAGAACGCGACAGAAATGGTAGCCAGAAAAACGCACCCGTGAGGCGATTACGATGAACAGTGGCGAAAAATTGCACGAGCGAGAGAACGACGATGGAAGAAGAGATACAAGTTGCACCTAGTAATCGCACACACATTAGAAGAGGCGCAAAAAGCGGAAAAAGATTACTGCTCACAATATGATAGTTTCCTCCCCCATGACATTCTAGGCTCCCGGACATGCAGGGCCGATACTGATTTCTCAGAGTCGGAGCTGCATTGGGCACATGTATGTGGACATCCATGGCTTGCACCCGGTTCAAATCTTGTGAACGAGTTATATAAGTTCATCCGGACTTGGACGTAGGGTATCTGTTCCAATGCAAGCTGCTTGCAGTACTCATCGGCGAGTATGATCATTTTTCTTCGATCAAGTTAGGGCAATTTGTCGGACTAAGGTCCGATTCAACCAAGATCCAACTCGGGGTTGAACAGATGAAAAAAGTACCGTCACAGCTGCGCCGCAAATGGAGAGATTACTGCTGTGGGGAAGGTGTGAGAGCGAGGAAGAGGCGCGCAGCACCCTGTCACTTGATGGTTTGTTACGCGTACGGCGCGACCGTGGGTTTCGCAGGAATGGCACCCGCATTTGGAAGGTTCACCCCTATCTTTTCCTTTTCTTCAGACGGGCATCCAACCGGTAATAGCTCCCGGGGAGGTCTTACTACACGGGACCGGAATTTCTTTGTTGCAGTTGTATTGCATTTTTTCTTATTCGGTCGTAATATTGAAGCAGGTTTCAACTTTCAAGACCGAGGCGAGCACTTGATGCTCATGTTGTCAGCATTCAATATTCATTTAATCGCATGGCCAACTGGCGTGTAATACCAAATCTCAAGTAACAAGATTCGAAGCTTTGTTGAAATCCAGAGTTTCAATTTTTACTACAACCATGTTCGAAAACGACTTGGCCATCGTACCACAAACCCTTCAACTTGAAGTTCATCAGAAGCAAGTCAAAGAACTTTAAGGGTCCTCCGCAGCCCTGCGCACTGCGGACCCATTCATAACGCCTGCAATATCTTCTCATGGCCAACTGCGCACGGTCTGCCAAGCTGCCAACGGAACACAGATAACACACTTCAATAGCACCTCCATTCAAACACACTAATCGTAACAGAAAGCAAGCAAGCAGGCATAATTTGGCGAACGCATGAGCTTAGATCTTGATACCCCCCTCCCCACCCAGACTCGCGATGCGCCACGCCGGCACCATGGGCGGGCTGGGGAGCGGCACGAGGGCGGAGCCGTGCATCTTGACGGCGCGGCGGTAGGTCGCGTACGCTGCGCCGAATACTTGAGAGGCAGCAGGCATTTGAGTCAGCAGTTACAACAAGTTAAAGCGAGGACAGAGGAAAGAGGGAAGGGGGAAGGGGAAGGGGGAAAGAGGGGAGCGGAAGGTGGAACGAGGACGCACAGACGATAACGAGGAACCACACGAAGACGTGCGCGGAGGTGAAGAGGCCGCAGGTCGCGCCGCCCCACCAGCAGACCCGGCTGTTCGTCGCGAGTAGGCCGACGATAAGGGCTATGATGACACGGCGGTGTGATCAGCACCCAGCAATCATCTCAAAAAAACAAATAGAAGGGCCGATGGGACGTACGGATCCAGGACAGGGCGAGCACACAGAGGATGTGCACCTGGACGCCGATGCGGCCGAGCTTGTGCTGGGGGCGGCGGCCGAAGTACAGCCTGATTAAACGACTCGGAATCAGCAACCTAACCCAGTCAACTTGAGGGGGAATATATACAAAAGCCCGAGCACGGCGATTGTGACCTGGGTCCAGATGACGACGAATATCGAGATGACACCTAGTCCGCCGTCAGCTTGAAGTACTTCTGGAACAATAAACGCACTCGGTCCGCCTTCAGTCATCTGCGCAACGAGGAGGCTGAATACTGTGCTGGCGAGGAAGATCGCGGCTGTCGGAGATAGCAGTTATTGAGCTTCATGATATGATATTGGGGAAAAGGCATACTGAGAATGAGGATCAGCCGCCAGGTGAACTTGAGGAGCTCGGACGTGTAGTCGCGCGATGAATCTAGGTGGTCGGAGCATCGGGCGCACAGGTGTTCGGTCTGGGAGTAAGAGTGGCCCTCCGGCGCGGGGCCGAGATTGGCTTCGACGTCGGAGAGGAGAGGTTTGGTAGAATCTGAATCCGACATGGCGAACTTGGAATCGAGGCGGTTGAAATTTGGCGTGTATGTATGTGGGTTAAAGAGGGGATGTGCGAGCAGAACTTGATGGCTCGTCTTTTAAACCAGGCGTGGCAGTACGTAGCCACAAAGGGAGATTTAGAAGATCCATCAAGACCTGCCACTGACCGCAGCGGTGCGCAGCTGCAGCCAGGCCCAACCGGGAATCTATAAGTTGGCCACATGTACCACTGACGAGAGAAATTGAGTTATATCGCTTGTTTTACTATTGCGCTTCAAGTGGGTTTATAGAGCACGCCGCCCGAGGTTTACTGCGCCGGCACTGGGGGTAAACCGGGACATTGTAGCTCCCTGCCGCCACAGCACCCACCTTGGTGACGGAACCAGTACAGATGCTGGGAATAGACCGGGACATTGATTGTAGCTCCCTGCCGCCACAGAACCCACCTTGGCGACGGAACCAGTACAGATATCCGAAGGAAATTAGCGAGCGGCATTTCAGGAAAACTGATATGTGGCTTTGGCTGTTGCTCGGAAGTTGGCTATGCTTCAAGTTGGTTTCGGCGACGCCATAGATGTCAACCTCACCTCCCGTTGCTTTTGGATGCCGGTCGTTGATAAAGTTTTGAAGTCGAACCTGGACAGCCGTTCCCCGATTCCCGGTAATATCTGCCCACAGAGACAACTTTTGTGCGGAAACGAGTTGAACGAGCTTGCATTGGTGAATTCGATGTAACGACTCTGGAACAGGGCTTTCGGAAATCGGCAGAGCCTGGCAATATCAAACAGGGAGAAAAGGTATCGCTTGCGGGACCGAGACACACTGTGGTTGCCCGCTGCTGCAGTGCCCAGGACTCAGGCTCGGCTCATAGGACTAATACATCCAGATATCCGAAGGAAATGGCGAGCGGAACTTCAGGTGGAGCCGATCTGTGGCTCAGTTGACGGCGCTTGGGTTGAACCTTAGCAGTAAGACGTTGAATGAGCTTGAGCACTGATGCGACGACTCTGCGCTTTTCGGCAGACGTAGGCCTGGCTCGCGACCAAGGAGAGAGATAGAATCGGTTTAGCCACAAGATAACCAGATGTTTTATTAAAGTCGCTTTTACGCACAATTTCCGCACCGGATATGTTCGGAATCGTCTCCGAGCCAGATTACTGCCTCAAAAAATTGGTGATACATCCTAGCAGCGTTCAAAGGCGGATTGAGGTGAACCGAGAGAGCTAGGTGCAGAATTTTGAAGAGAGGAAGTAGAACTTTACAGTTGGGGCGACTGACACATCAAATGATCAACACATCAAATTTGTCAGCCATCACTTTGTCCCGTGTCATTCCGGGCTGATTTTCCACCCACTAGTTTCTTGTCCCCCCGCTCCTTCTTCCGTCTACCTTGTAAGTGCCTATCTCTTTGTGCGTATAGCCAGTACTCACCCACTCCCTGACAAAGAACCATGCACCGAATCGCCATAAGAAACTCGGTGCGCGCTAAAGCGCATGCGCTGGCCGCCGCCAAGGTACTTTTCCCGCTCGAATTCCGTCCAGAACTGACTTTACACGTCCCAGAGCACCCCCATCGTCACCCGCTCATACGCTGCCGCAAAACCTGGTCAGTTGGCGTTCCCTGCTTCGTTTTCTAGCTTTTTCTGACGTTTTGTGTCGCCAGCTGCATCAGAGGTCTCGTCCATTCTCGAGTCTCGCATCTCGGGCACTGCTGTCGGCGGCAATGTCGAAGAAACCGGCCGTGTCCTGAGTATGCGCTCGTCTCTTCCGTTTGACCTCTGCTTATCCCACCTCAGGCGTCGGTGACGGTATCGGCCGTGTCTGGGGTCTCAAGAACGTCCAGGGTAATATTTTTCTCAAAAAATCCAAGTCGCGTCGTCACCGCTCACGTCCTGTCCTTTCACAGCTGAAGAGATGGTGGAATTCTCGTCTGGTGTGCGCGGCATGTGTCTCAATCTGGAAGCCGACAACGTCGGTGTCTCCATCTTCGGAAACGATCGTCTCATCAAGGAGGGCGACACCGTCAAGCGTACCGGCCAGATCGTCGACGTCCCCGTCGGTCCCAACCTGCTCGGACGTGTCGTCAACGCCCTCGGCGACCCCATCGACGGCAAGGGCCCCATTGAGGCCGCCGAGCGTCGCCGTGCCTCCCTCAAGGCCCCCGGCATTCTCCCCCGTCGCTCCGTCAACCAGCCCATGATGACCGGGCTCAAGCCCATCGACGCCATGGTGCCCATCGGCCGTGGCCAGCGTGAGCTCATCATCGGTGACCGTCAGACCGGCAAGACCGCCGTCGCGGTCGACACGATCCTCAACCAGAAGCGCTGGAACGACGGGCAGGACGAGTCGAAGAAGCTGTACTGTGTGTACGTCGCTATCGGCCAGAAGCGGTCCACCGTCGCGCAGCTCGTCAAGACGCTCGAGGAGAACGACGCGATGAAGTACACCATCATCGTCGCCGCCACCGCCAGCGAGGCCGCGCCCCTGCAGTACCTCGCGCCCTTCTCCGGGTGCGCCATGGGCGAGTGGTTCCGCGACAACGGCAAGCACGGTTAGTCCTCTCCCCTGCCTCCGTCTTTCTACCTGATGCTGAATGAATACGGCCAGCGCTCATCATCTACGACGATCTGTCCAAGCAGGCCGTCGCGTACCGTCAGATGTCCCTCCTGCTCCGTCGTCCCCCTGGTCGTGAGGCGTACCCCGGTGACGTCTTCTACCTGCACTCCCGGCTGCTCGAGCGCGCTGCCAAGATGAGCGACAAGTTCGGCGGCGGAAGCTTGACCGCGCTGCCCATCATCGAGACCCAGGGTGGTGATGTGTCCGCGTACATCCCGACTAACGTGGGTTCTCTTCCCTCTTCGCTCCCTCCTTACTCTACCCTGCCTTCGTCTATCACTTGCACTTGCTGACACGATACGATATTGCAGGTCATCTCCATCACCGACGGCCAGATCTTCTTGGAAGCCGAGCTCTTCTTCCGCGGTGTGCGTCCCGCCATTAACGTCGGTCTGTCCGTGTCCCGTGTCGGGTCCGCTGCGCAGACGTACGTGTCCTGTTTATCCTGAATCCTTACTTTCATGTCCCTCCTTCCCTCTCTGCTCTTCCTCTCCACCCTTCCTTCTCACTCCGTCTACGTCTTCTCTCCTATTCTCTGTCCTTCGTCCTTTCCTCTGTTCTTCCTTCATTCCTTCATTCCTTCATCCCCTGCTTCCTGTCCTTGGACTTTTGTCCGTCCTCCTCCTCCGCCCCTTCCGCCCTCCTCACCTTCCTCCATCCTCCCGTCTTCCCCCTCCTTATCATTCGTCCTCCGCGCCTTGCTCCCATTGCCTCCTTCGCCCTTGCTCACATCCATCTCCCCATCTAGCAAAATCATGAAAAAATTCGCCGGTTCGCTCAAACTGTACCTCGCGCAGTACCGTGAAGTCGCCGCCTTTGCGCAGTTCGGTTCCGACCTCGACGCGTCGACGCGCTTCTTGCTGTCGCGTGGCGCGCGGTTGACGGAGCTGCTGAGTGAGTCATTTTTTCTTCTCTTCCACGCCGTTTCCATCTTCTTTCCTTGGCTTCGCTACGTCGATCCTCCTTCTCCATGTGTTCTTCGCGCTTCCTATTATGTTTCTCTCTTCTACGTTGTTTTGATCAAGTACGCGTTGCTGACGTGGCATTACTCTCGCAGAGCAGGGCCAGTACCAGCCCATGGCGATGGAGCTGCAGGTCCCTATCATCTACGCCGGTGTTAACGGTCTCGTGAGTCTCCGGTCCTTCTCCCTCTCCCTCTTCCCCTTCTTCCGCCCCCGCATATCCCACCCTTTCTCCTTCCCTCGCCCTCCCTCCTCCCGTCTACCCTCTCTGCCCCCGTCCCCGTCCTTTCCGTCCCGTTCACTCTCCCCTTCCCGTCGCTCTCCCCTCCCCGTCCCGTTCATATCCCCTTCTTCCGTCCCGTCTACATCCCCTCTTTCCGTCCCACCCCTCGCGTCTCCGCATAATAATACACAACGCTAACCCCTTTCCTTCCCTCAGCTCGACTCCGTCCCCGTCGACCAGATCACCAAGTGGGAGGCTGAGTTCCGTGCTCACCTGACCGCGACGCAGACCGCGCTGCTGACAGAGATTGCGGGTGGAAACATCACGGGCGACATGGAGGCGAAGATCAAGAGCGTCGTCGAGGAGCACGTCGCGTCGTTCACGCAGGCTTAAGCTCGCGGTGTCAACGTTGGGGGGAAAGCGGGCGAACGAATAATTCGGCTGGGGAGCAGCGGGCGACCAGGAACCAAAAACTAGAGTGCAGCGTACATACATACATGCAATACCCTGTAGACCTGTGCGTGGCGGACCGTGCGCTGGTTGGCGGTAAAAATGAATGGCGTTTTTGCTTTTTGCTTTTCATCTTGGAGGAGAGTCGAGTGTCACGTCGCGATCGTTGACCATGGATGTGAAATTCAATTCAATTTACTTTGTATTAGATCCCGCGGCGGCAATTGAATGCTCATGATTGAATTCATGGACCTTGAAGGGTCTTAAGTACTAGTTCCTCGCTTTCAAAATTCGGCCCGTCGGAACTTGGGCGACGGGTTCCCGTCTTTGCGGCTGTCGAGCGCCGCGAGGGCATGTGATAGAAATATTCAGGAAAGCACACAAGAACCTTGAAGGAAGGGTCCGGAGTAAGAGATGGCGATAGCTAGGCGGAGCCGAGGGAGTGCGCAATGCAATTCATAAGGAAGAGAAGGATTGGTAACTGGAACAGAACGACTGGGACAGAAAATCGGATTTCTGATTAGTGGAATCCGCTGTGGGGCAGGAGCAAGGCAAGCGTCGTCGGTGATCCAGAGCTCTGGAAGCCTGGTTCATGTACAATCAGGGCGATAAGGTCGGGAAGACCCCGAGTTGGGACGTGCTCGTGACAGATATATATCGAGAGTGGTCGACGTGAGCTCGCGTGAAGGGAAGAGCTGCCAGTATGTGCGGGGCTCCCACACACGGACACGGACCGAACCACTGTCGCGGGTCCATCGCCGCGGCCAGGAGGTTGAGGTGGAGCCAGGTGGGCACGTCGTTGGTGGGAGAGTATTTCGCGGGCAAAAGAACAGGGACGCTAGGCCGCGGATCAAAGAGTAGGATGAATAAACGGGAAAAAAGACAGTGTGGGGATGGGGGATGTAGAGTAGACGAGAATTCGGAGATGAGGTTGAAGAGTGTGGAGATGAGGTTGGTTCGGAGATGAGATTGGGGGAGACAGCGACGGAACGATGGAAAAATGGATTAGAATGTGTGGCGACATGCTTCCAATATCATGGACAAGGTATTATCTGCGTAGTCCTCCTTTCTAGAAGAATGGTTCTGATTAGTGTATGAACCGCAACAATTACAAGAGTTGGTATCGTGATATTTGATGACCGCAGTACCAGTAGTTTGCGGATTGGCCGGGACACCGTTGAAACCGGAGTTCGGGATTCGGGAGTAAGCCTGATGAGCATCGATGAACCCCGAATCGATATTCCCCCAACTGCCAGGAAACCTTTGTGACCTAGACCAACAAAGCAAATACTCCGAACACGCTGATCCGCAGGCAAGCAAGAGCGGTCTTGGATGCTTGAGACCCGTGAGTGAAGAGCTGAGCACTGAGCCTTGAACCCCGAGTTGATATTGCCCCGAGAATGACCGCTAGGTTCAGGTAGACCGGTCTCGAAACCTTTGTGACCTAGGCCAACAAGGCAAATACTCCGAACACACGGCGCTGGTTAGTGTTGCCGCGGCTCAAGCCGTCACACCTTGTCACAATTCACCATCTGTGCTCCCATGCGAAAACAACAATTCATCCTGACCTGGTCGGTATGGGGAGATACTTGAGTACCCCCCAGGAATTTTCTCCGATGCTCAATATCACATAAAATGCTTTGTAGGTTTTTTTAGGTGGCCAATACAAAACCTGTCAAAACGGCTCGTGTGACGGCTTGAGCCGCTGAGCCGTAAGCTTCTTTTCCCTCGTAGTGTACCAAAAATTATAGATAGAACATATGTTAGCTGAGCATAAATGAGACCAACCTTATTGTAAACATGCCCCGTAACATTGATATTTGCCAAAATCTTACAGGAGCACGGTGGAAGTCAAGCCATGGTCGGAGCCGGCCTGTCACGTTAGCCGAGCCGCGGCAACACTAGCGCTGGTCCGCCGCAGGCAAATACGAGCGGTATTGAATGCTTGAAACTTGTGATTTGAAGAGCTCTCCAGCGAGGTTCCTAGCAGCACAATTTCACCGAATGTCTTGGCCAGCGTCAACTTATCGGAAGGAGATGGCTGATGCCTTGACATTCAAGCCCAAGCAAGAATTGCCCAGGACGCCGTATTCACTGTGGCACAATTGTGGGGGAGAAATGGCGTGGTCTAGGTAAGCAGTGGCAGTTAAAACTTCAGTTCCGAATCCCCGGAACAAATAAACGAGAATGTTGTGCCTTGAGGGAGTAAGGAAAGCAGACCGTCCAAGCTCACAGGACCGACTTGGCAGAGCTCGGCAGCCGCCAAGGCAAGCGGAGTGGGAAACTCCTTCCCTATGGGTCAACTCAAAAACTGGTTAAAAACTTCGGCAAGTCTTGGTTTTTTTCGACGACGGGCCTCCAAAGACTAACGTATAGCTGATCCACATGGATCCACAACACATAATCTAAGCGCCAAATTTAGGAGGCTTCTGTGAACGCGACTGACCGATTGACACTCGTAAGCGAGATGGTCGCTTCTCCCGTGAACGCCATTCAACTTCAGGATCATTCGTACAAATGCAACACAACGCCACCGCCGTCTTGGATATAGGTACAGTGTCAGGACACAAGGTAAAGAATTCAATAAGTAAATTCCAAGGTATGGGTGATGCAACGAAAAAATATGCGGGCAACAATCCAGTTCAAATATGTCACCGCTCAAGAGCGGGCGTCGAACGTTTCCAACCTGGGGCGTCATCCGCCTCGAGTGTTCTTCGCCAGCCCGGAGCATCATCCTGCTGCAGCTGCCTCCTCCAGCCAGGGGCATCATCCTCCTGCGGGGCAACCCGCTTCCAGCCTGGGGCATCGTCAGGTTGGACAGTCCTCTTCCAGCCCGGGGCATCATCAGCGACAGGAGCAGCACGCTTCCAGCCTGGGGCGTCATCGGTGACAACGGTCGGAACAACGGCACGCTTCCAGGGTGGAGCGTCGTCAGCAATCGGGGTAACGGTGTCTCGCTTCCAGGGAGGCGCGTCATCAGCAATCGGAGTAACCGTGTCCCGCTTCCAGGGAGGCGCGTCGGCAGCAATCGGAGTAGCGACGTCTCTCATCTGCAGCGAGGGTGAAAAACAGGACATCGGAGTGGGCGTATGAGATACCTCCAACGCCACTATTCGGGCATCCGCTGCCCGAGCAAGAGCAGGGGTCATGTCGTTCTGTGGAGCATCTCAGGGAACGGTTCTCACGTCGCAGGCAGAGGATGCGCTTACAAGGGGTATCGCATGGACGGCGGCAACAGCAGCGGCAAGAACCAGAATCGTGTCGCGCATGCTGGGCATGATTGTCAGTCAGTCGGGCAATCGTCGAAGAATATTCGCTTTATAAAGTTTTCGTGTAACCCCGGCGGTCATGATCATCCTCCTCGTGGTCTATCAATATCATAGGCACGCGGTGAAGATCAAACAAAGTCTAAAAATTGATCCGAGTCGCTTTGGGCATCAGAGATAGCTGGCGAGAAGTTTATATGTTTATCGCGTACCATAATAACATGTTCTCATGCTGGCAATTACAGACATCCGTTCACATAACCCCAGGAAGAATTTTACTGAACATTGCGCAAAGTGGACCGGAGTGGACGTTTATCGGGCACATGAGGACGTCATTCACCTGAAAATGTGAAATCCGGGAGCTCGTGACGATCACAGATAGATAGACGTGCCTGTGGCGTCAAAAGTTGCCCTGGGAGGTTTCACCCCATATCCGGACCATAGACTAAGCGACCGCGAGGCTTCGCGACGAAACATACATCAGCTGCCAGTGTTTTTCCTTGCATTTACCACCGTCAGGGCACCGAACATTCTACTCAGACTGCCATCGAGAACTAATAATAATCTGGATAAGATGGATAAACGCGCAAATCCTTCTGATCTGACGCAGAACAGAAAATCTTGCCAGCCGTGGAAATTTCGGACGCTGCTCGCAGCTGAAGCAGGCAACAAAAGGGTTTGACCGTTGATTTCAACTGGCGTTAACGTCCAGCATGTGTCTAGAACAGATCTCTGAGCTGCCAAGTTGCCATCTATAACGAGCGAATCAGTTTTCGAAAACCGAAAAAAGGGATGACGCGAACCGTATGGATCCCAAGGGATTCCAGTAACACTTTTCTCCATGTTGACGAGGATTCGCAGCTGCCAAGGAAGTTTGCAGGTACTGTTCCGTATGCACCGCGGCCCGACCCGCGGATAGGGCCGTTAGCAGCGACGACGTGTTGATAGATTCCAGATAAGTAAAGCGGGACCCGTCGATGAGCTCTGAACGGGAGATATACCACTAAATCGGACGGGATCCCATTGCATCCAGCATCTTCTGAGTGTACAGCTGCCCAGCTGCTAAGTCACAACCTCCGTCCGACTCCACTGGCCGGCCGCCGTAAGGCCAGCGAGAGCGGGATGCGGGATGTCGTGTTCCGCATGAACTAATGGACGCTTCGGGTGGAGGTAAGTTGTACACGTTAAAAAGTATCTGCTGCGTGGTGCCTGAAGCCCGAGAGTCGGCTGAGGGACCCAAGCCAAGCTGTCTCAGTATTCCTACTGCACATGCATAGTCGCCGGCATTGAATGAATACGATAAGTTGGCCATGAGTTTCCGTGAAAATCGCCTCCCCAGACCTGACTTTCCTTTGAGTTGCACCAATCGGCGACCATCGGTGATAGAGAGGGAACGAGTCCAAAGATCTGTCTTGACGAGATATTAACGAATCATGGCGACTGGTGATCCAAGTAATACTTGATATTCAGATAGTCTGCTCCGAGTAAAGACGAGGAGGGGAGAGTCTATATGCGGTCGCGGTCCGACCGCATTAATCGGCGTTCGCACCAGACCGGGATTCCGCTGAGCAACAGTCAAACGCCCTTGACGGCGGAGCTTCTAGATCTTTAATATCCACCCCAAAAGATATCAGCTCCGCAGCTCCGGCGGCTTGACTACTCTTGAGATGACATCTTCTCGTTCAATGGATGGTGTACGATTGAGAAATTCATGAAAGATTAGGAACCCTTGTTGTGGGTGGAGGAGAAGGATGCAATGGCAGTGCCAGATCCCGTGACTGAGACCGACCTTGACCTGGACCAAGACCGTCAGGCGTCGAATATACTCTGATTATTCGGGCTCCCTGGTCATAATTCTCGAAATTTTCATGGCCGGCTACTCGGACGCTGCCAAGAACTTGAAGATCTAAAATCAGAATTCGGTGAACCCTGGACCCGAAGGGTTGATTGACTGTTTAGTGTTAACGAATTCTGGTCGGACAAACTGCGGCCTCGGATTACGGTCTCTACGAACAGCTTCCTAATCCACTGTCACAATTTCTCCATATATGTATAGGGAACTCCGGGCTGCGTAACGTCCAACCCGTCACCCAACCACGCGCTCGGAAAGATCTAAGGTGGGCCCGGGAATACACATGCCCCAGCTACACCAGAGCCATTATTAATAGTATAGAGAAGACTGCAGGTTGCATTTGACGAAACAAGAAATAAACTTCCTTGTTTCTGTACTTCGTCGAATCGGTCAAGTCAACCCTCATCCTGTGTCGCAGTTGGCGATTCTTCTTGCTCAAAGTCATGCACCAGTAGGCCTGCCAATTATATTACCCGTAGTGATCACTTAATTTCTCCACTTATATCCAGAACATTACGCACCTTGTGCTTACGGGACTTGCAGCTCTCGTTGGGTTGCTCTCGGATCACCTCGAGGGTTAAAGCGCCCATTTAAAATAAACACCATCGTGAAGAGGAACTCACGGCATGACGGTAACTTCGGAACGAATGTAGGATGATGACGTCCCATAGACTTGTGAGTGAACATCTCTGGGGGCGCTGGTCTAACGTCCTTCAATCATCGGTCTAAAAGTGTTTCTGCTGCACCCTGCCTTCGAGAATCATGGAGTAACTCAGCCAATGCCATGATCTCACGATGTTTGAGGAGGATTCTACCAAGTGCGCAACTGGGAAAGGTAATGGACGACCCACACGAATGACCGTTTTCGACTAGCCTCACCCTGTTGCTTAGATCTCGGTCTATATATAAATCTTATGTCGTCAAGCGCTGATCTCAGCTTTACAACATATAAGAGTATATTCTCACTTCCCCCCTTTCGTATCGTCTCACCATGGCGTCGGAAATAACTCAACTTTCAGCGATAATCCAGTCCTCGGTACAGGATCTTCTTGCACTAAGCTCCACAAACGGCTGGTCACTCCCCGAGCTGAATAAACCATTCGATCCGGCGACCCAGACCTTTCGCGCCGATCCCGATGGTGCGCGAGCGTCAGCCAAGATCATTGCAGCCGCCATGCAGCTGGCAACGACATTGATGTCGCCGAAACAGTCTATCGTCAATACTTGCGTTCAGGGTGTATGTGATATTAAGTATCCAGCCCTTACTTTTCTGACCACCAAAGTAGCCGCTGAAAGGCGCCGCATTACGCGTCTGCCTAGGCTCTCATGTGCCCGAAATTTTGCGCGAAGCGGGACCCGAGGTGTGTGCATTGTCAAACAGGTCGATCTGTTTCTTACAATTCTCAAGGGGTTGCACGTCAAAAAGATTACAGAAAGAACGGGATCCCGGATCGACTCCGCCAAGTTAGGAATGTTCATCGACTTTCCGTTATCCTGGCCCTTGACTAACTAGAAAAATAGCCCGACTCTTACGCTTTTTGGCTAACAGCCATCTCTTCCGCGAGGTTAAACCCGATGTGTTTGCTCATACAATGAATTCCAGTGTGTTGGACGTTAGGAAGCCGGTAGACGAAATCCTGGCCAAGTCGGTCCTTTCAGTTGAACTGTTTTACGGCGTTTTTATTATATCCTCTCAGTCCATCCGCCAAGCATGATGGAACCCCAGGATTCGTCGCTCTATGGGAGTATACGTGAGTCGTTGATCTTGTTAGCTCAAGTTTTTTTTTGACGGCGGACAGACTCGACGAAGCTGCAAAATCATCTTCAATGCTTTTGGAAAATATGACCGATCCGAGGACCGCATTTTCGGACGATCCCATCCTTTCCCCTCACCAGCGTGTGTTCAACCACAACCTGTCGACGTATGACTGGTATGAGCTTCCCGAAAACGATTACCGCAGGCGTCGCTTTTCGACCGGCCAGACCGGCTTTGTTGCTTTAGCGGGATCCTCCATTTTGCGCGGTAATTTGACCCAACCCGATTCATCTTTGTCTTTTTCTAAGAGCCCTGTAGAGTACGACTGGAACGCCCTTCCCAAGGGATCAGTCGTCGTGGACGTCGGCGGCGGCTTCGGCGCATCGGCGAAATACATCGCTCAACATGCACCACATCTGCAGGTTATTGTGCAGGATAAGCAAGAAGTTGTGGCAGCAGGGCGGCAGGTTGGTTGATTTTTGCCAAAAATTCGCTTTGAGTTCTCAGCGAAGCGTCTAGGCCTGGAAGGAGCGTGACCTCCTGGAATCGAAACGCGTTGTATTCCAAGGTGCGTCTCAATGACCCTTTTTTGCCTAGCCATCTTGAACCATCCTAGGTCACGACTTTTTCACCCCGCAGCCGGACAATAAGGCCGCGGTCTTCGTGCTGAAAAATATTCTGCATAACTGGGGCGACTCTTACAATGTCTGTCTCCTCAAGCACCTGCGCGCCGCGGCGACGCCTGAAACCCGGATTCTGATTGTCGGGGCCATCATACAACATGTGTGCCCCTCCGATGGTAGTACGAGCGATTCGGGCCCGCTTCTCCCGACATACGGTGTCCTGAGCCAAGCACAATTTATGTTGGATATTATGGTAAGTTTTGCTTCCCAGCCTTCAAACTTCCTTCTTACATATGGTGCGACACAGATGTTGGTCAACTTCAACGCGCGGGAATACACGCAATCGGCCCTGGCTGAACTGCTGCTCCAAGGTGGCTGGAAGATTTGCGCGGTACATGAGAGGGATGACATCTTCGTCGAAACTACTGGGCTGGAGCTTGTTGTGGCGTCTCCAATCTGATGAGTAGCGGCGTGAAAAGTCGTTTATACCATCCAAAGCTCAACGTTTCTGGGTTATGCATAACAGATAATTAATCTGGCTTCTCGTGTCGGTTCAACCCCATATTTAAGCGCCGCTCTTCGATGTAAATAACTTTCAATATTAAACACACCCAAGGTTCTGGAAATCTTATGTAAAATTGGGTTTGCTCCAAACGAGAATAATGGATGAATCCTCTTCTGCACTCCGAATGCATGACCGTGTTTGGTCCAAGCGCGTTCTCGCATTCTTCTTTAGGATATTGATCGGTCCGACTGTTCCGGTTAACTCTCAGTCTCTCACGCCTGTCAGGCCTTTCTCTTGCCTTCATCAGCAAATCCTGGGTGTAGACCGCCGTAGTGAAGGTCCCATCTACGCAGCGGTACGTTAGACTGGAGCAGCTACACAGAGACACGTAGCTGAAAGCTGGGTATCCCGGGGTTGCTGATGTTCATATTTGGTCTGAACCCGCCGCTCCCCGGCTCAATACTAAGCGCCGATGCGCCTTGCTTACTAACGCCTTCACAGACTCGGAATCTTCTAACAGCCGACAGAACCAGAGCTAGACCCAGCACATAACCACTTCCCGATTACTTTCACTACTTCCCTGAACCGCGATTAACATGTCAACGTATGTTGAGACTCTCGAACTTCGAATACCACTGACCGGTCGATAATCAGTGACCTCGCCGATGTTGGGTTCATCGGTCTTAGTTCCCAGGTTTGCACCACTTTCGTGTCGAGTTACATCGATGCAATAATAATGGATTCTCGGCAGTCCAAAGACTTGATTCTCAACATGAACGACAAGGGGTTCAGTGTTGCCGTATATAGCCGTAATTGGGCGCGCGCCGAGGACTTCCTTGCAACGGAGGCCCAAGGTAAGTAACTGATTGACTGCTACGCCCTGAGCCGCCGATTACGAAGTTGCGTAGGTACCAACATTCGTGCGATAACCAGTCTTTCCGAGTTCGTCTCACAGCTCAAAACCCCACGAAAGATATTTTTAAAAGTGATGGTTGGGCATGCAGTCGACCACTTCATCCTCCAAATCCGTGAATATCTCGACCCTTCGGACATCTTGATTGACTTGGCGAATTCCAATTATCTGGATACCGCCCGCCGCACTCGAGAGCTCGAGGAACGGGGGTTGTACTTCGTCGGGTGTGGTGTCGGGGGCGGCCTAGAAGCCGCCCGGACGGGTCCTTGTCTTTCGCCTGGGGGATCTCCGTACGCATGGCCGGCCGTCCAGGCTATCTTGCAAAGTATGGCGGCGCAGGTGGATGGGCGCCCGTGTTGTGACTGGATTGCTGGTGGTGGTGCGGGGCATTTCGTCAAGACCATGCAGACCGGTGAGCCGGCTTCGGAGTCATCCATATCGAACCACAGTGGACGGAGTTGTGAGTTCTAATTGGTTTCGGATACAGGTATTTTACACAGCAATATGCAGCTGCTCGCCGAGGCATACGAGATGCTCCGCAGGGTGCTCGGACTGACTGAAGACGAGATTGCAGAGATCTTCGCCACCTGGAACCGGGGCCTTTTGGAATCTGCACTGCTCAATTTGACGGTGGACATCCTGAAGTTCAAGGACGATGATGGTGAGGCTATGGTCACCAAGATTATGGATAGAGCGGGAACGAAAGGTGCGGCCAAGTGGGCAGCTGTTGAGGCTCTGGAGCACGATGTTTGCTGTGAGTTGCGGGCTTTTCGAGCATTGGTATCTGTGCTAACTCATGCAGTCCCCATCACCACACAAGCGGTTTTCTGCCGCTATCTATCTTGGTTGAAAGAGGACCGCGTCCGTGCCAGTCGGATTTTTGGTGATCCACCAATGGAAACCTTCTCCGGCGACAAGCAGGCTTTCGTGAACGATCTGGAACAGGCGGTGTATGCGAGCCAAGTAATGTTGTATTGTCAAACATTCGGCGTAATGGCCGCGGTCCCGAAGAATCAATGGACTTTCAACTTTCAAACCATAGCACATATCTGGCGAGGGTGTCTCATCGCGGTGCGCCTCTTATTCTCGTTGGCTGGATTGTTATCATAGTATGCAACCAGGGCGATATCCTCATTCACATCGGCGAGGCGTATAAGCGGACACCCCAGCTTGAAGCCCTGATTCATCACAATTTCTTTCGCCAAGGTGCGGGACTGTGTCTGGAATTCAAGTGGCCGAGCTGACACGCAGACAGCCATCGAACGTGCGCAGCCAGGCTGGCGACGGAGTGTTTCAGAGGCCGTTATTCGAGGGGTTTCCGTGCAGTGCCTCAGCGCTGCCTTAGCCTATTTGGACGGGTACAGAAGCGCGGTGTTGCCCGCGAATCTTGTGCAGGCACTTGACACTTGCGCTCAACGCGGTCGCGTAGCTTGATTTTTTCTGTTGCGACTTGAAGATGATGGATGATAACTGGAGGGTGAAAACCCGGCACCTCTGCGCCCAAAGCATTTTTATTCAAGTTATTGCCGAAGTGAAAGAAGTTAACGTCCATATCGGCGTTATTCGGATCGATATTATATGTCGGCAGTCACGGGCCGGGCACCTTGCAACATTGGTTCCAAGTTCCAACCCGTGCCTCTTTTCGATTCCTGCCATGACGACCTCGTTCTCAAATTCTGTGAATTACAACCCTGATCTTGTGGACAAACCAGTCCATTCACCAATATCCAGGGATATTTTGGACGCCAATAACGATCCCCCCGCCGAACATAATCTCCTTTCCATTCGAGAATCCGTCTCACGCGGAAGCGCGCGCAGAGCGTTTTTAGATACAAAGATATCCTCGCTCCAGGCCAAGCTAGACAAGCTCCTCGAGGAACGCGACTCTCTCGATACCGAGATCCGGAAACACGAAGGAGCTCTCTCGCCGCTGCGACGCATCCCGCCCGAAGTCCTGTCCCTCATCTTTGACTTCGCATCGCCGTTCACCGAATGCTTTGTGATCATCGAAGACGGACCGTGGCCGCTTAGCGCGGTATGCAGTCGATGGAGGAGTATCGCCTTGTGCCAGCCAAGCCTTTGGACTGAGCTCTGGCTTGATTTTGCGGAGAAAGATGGGCCTGAATCCGTCGCGGGAATATTGTTGTTGGTCGAGACTCATCTCGAGCGTTCCCAAAAACTGTCGCTCACTATCAAATTCGGTCCATTGTATCTGAATCAGCGCCTGTGCACGGATACAGAGCAGGCCGTGCTCGATCTGCTCGCCACGCATTGCGATCGCTGGGAAACAGCTGAATTGGCGGGTTCAACCCTCATCTATGACACCTTGGAAAGTATCCGCGGTCGCCTTCCGATTTTGCGCAAACTGGATATCAGAATCTACCCCGAGTTCGATGAACCAGAGCTCGACATTCTCGACCTTTTCGCGGCTTGTCCTGCGTTGCAAGAGGTCTTCGTCAATGCTGGCCGTGATGGCGGGCGGACCCCCGCAATTGTCGATCTGCCCAGCACGCAATTTATTCGATACAGCGCAAGCAACTCATGGTCTAACCATGTCCGTGTTCTGACCTCGGCGGTCAATCTCGTCGACTGCGTCCTGCGGCTCATCGGACCGGCGCGATCGTGTTGTTGTTGCCGCAGCTCCGCCGCCTCTCGACGTCGACGGCGGCCGTGCTCGAGCACCTGGACACCCCCGCGTTGAGGGAGCTATACTGCTGTAACTATTCTACTGACCTGCCCGCCTTCCTGAAGCGCTGCCCCCAACTGGAGCGGCTTTTCCTTGGGTGGATCATCACTGCGACGGATGTTGACATCCTCCTGCGTGCAGCGCCCACCGTTAGAAACCTCTTCCTATACATTCCCATAGATTCTGCGTCCGACCTATTTTCACTCCTCGAAACCCCGACGCTGAGTGCGGATCCTGAGCGGCCTGCAACGATCCCCGTCTTGGATACTCTTTCGCTCTGTCTCATTCCCATCGGCGGCATCGATGATCTTGTTGACGAGGATCAACTCATGCGGGCAGTCGAGGGCTGGTGGCAGCACGGCAGTTTGCGTTCCCTCAAGTTATGGGCCGTGAGATTCGCTCCCTCGGTCGCTACGCTCCGTCGGATGGAGGCCCTCCGCGCGCAGGGCATGCAGGTTGTCCTTCACAAACGCCCCGATGACCTGTATACGGAAATGGTGCCCCCAGATTATCGGCTCTATAACGACTATTACTATTTACCGGACAGTTTTTCGGAATTTTCTTCTCCATGAAGGTTTCTGTGATGACTTTTTTCATCCAATATTAAAAGAGGTCAGACGACGAGCTGGTTCACGATACTGCGTAGCACTGCAATACTTCACTCTATAAACATCCACAGGTTCTTCAGTAATTTCCATGTCTTGACCTCAATATCTATGGATAGTCTACTTACTCGCGTCCGTTAAAGGAAAGAAAAGAGAATATCATTATTTAACAGCAAAGCACATCTACCTACACTTATACATATCGTCCGCCTTGACACTTACTTATATACATACGAGCGCAAGCGTTTTATAACGAGCGGGGTTTATAACGCCGCCCCATCGTCCAAACGGACCTTCTTCCCCTCGACGCCGCTCTCGCCCGGACCCTCGTCGTCCGCCTTGCGCTTCGTGCCGCCGGGGGACGACGAGCCCGAGGCTTCCGCCGGCGTCGGTGTAGACGCCTCCGCTGGCACCACCTTTTTCTTCTTCTTCACAATCCCCGTAAGGTCATTCACCACGGCCGCCCCGCTCCCCGCCGCGCCGTTTGGCCCCACCACTCCGCGCGCGTTCAGCTCCGCGTCGAGGGCCTGCTCCGCGAGCGCGGACGCGTTCTTGAGGGGCTCGTCTGGGCGCGTTTTGAGTTCTTCGACCTGTACATCGGCGCATCCTCGTCAGATATCATACAGTATAATATAAACGAGGCAAGGAACCAACCTTAATTGCGAGATCCTCCTTCAGCCCCGCCAGCTCTTTGCTCTCCGCCTCCCGCTGCGCGGCGGACATGCTTGCTATCACGTCGTTCTGCACCAGGCGCGTCGTCGCTTTGCCCTTGCCCTTCCCATTCGGGTCCGCCTCCGGTGCAGCAGGCTCAGAGCCCGTCGCCGGGGGAGGAGGGGGGTTCGCGAGCAACTCCAGCCGGCACTCGATGCTCTCGAGCGCGTGCTCGGCGTGGGAGATCGCGTCACCGAGGCGGCCAGACGTGAGGTCGAGCACCATGCTCAGCTTGTAGTGCGCCTCCGCGATCTGGCGCGAGCTCCGCGGGAGTAAGCTGTCTTTCAGCTTCAGGCCCGCCTCGTAGTCTGTTATCGCCTGGTCGAATTTTTCTGTGAAAAATAGCATTAGATGTGCGGATGGCACTCGCGAAGAAACGCAACCTACCGGTCTCGAGCGACACGTCCCCGAGCGCGATGTAGGTATCCGCGAGCTTGAGCTGCACGTCCTCGTCCGTGCCGTCGTCTGCCGTTTGCCGCGCGTATATCGCGCGCGCGAGGTCGAGCACCTCCCACGCGGCGTTGAAGTCGTCCTCCGGCTCTGCGTCGTCGTCCGCATCTGCATCGCCGTCCTCGCCCGCGTCGGCCTCCTCAGCGATATCCTTCAGATCCACCTCTGTGTCTTCCGCGTCGCCGGTGAACGACAGGATCGGTCCGTTCGAGCTCGAGCCTACATCTCAGTTAGTTTCCCGGTATCAAAGAAGAGAGAAAAAACGCGAAAACGCACCCTGCGCCTCCTCCGCGCCGTCCTCGGGCTGGTCCTTGCCCAACACCGAGCTCTGCGAGATCGCGTTCTCGAGCAGCGCCTTCCCATAGGCAAAGTAGAGATCAGCCGTCTCGGGCGCGTCCTCGCCGCATTTTTTCGTGCTAGAACGGGGACGCGTCAACGGGAGCACGGTTGGGGGTGGACGCGGCGTACATGAGCTCGAGGGCGGTGGCGTAGTAGTCGACGGCCTGCTCGTACTTGTCGAGCGCAAAGGCGCGTTTGGCGTGTTCGACGGCGGTTTCGAGGGACATTTCTGCGCTGGGGTCTGCCATTGGGGTGTCTCTGCGACACGATGAGAAGGGCACGAGGAAGGAAAACAATTTCTTACGAGACGAGGGTGGATGGTGGTGGCAGGAAGAAAGACGCGTTTTGGCGCGTCACACTGGCTCACGGGCTTATGGCAAAACAAAGAAACAAAGGCAGCGACTAGGTCTGTATTATACCTACAAAAATAAATAGCTAGCTAATCTACAACGAAAGCGTACCGTGCCAAGTCGAGCAGAGAAAATCAATAAGGTATGTAGGTGATGCATGTGAGTAGAGCGGTAAAAGTGCAAGATGAAGCGCGCGTGGGGGATATATCATATCAGAGACGCGTTTTGCTGCTGCTGCTGCTGTCCCTGCTGCGGATTCCCAAACGCAGGCGAACCAGAGCCAAACGCACCACCACCGAAGGCGCCTGTGCCTGTGGGCATCGCGCCGAATGCCCCCGTCTGCCCGGGCATTCCCCCAGGAGACATGGACCCAGCGCCCGTTGGCATTGCCCCCATGGCCATCGACGCGCGGAACGGGTTCGCCGCCCCGCCCGTCATCTGCGGCCTCAGCCCCACCCCCAGCCCGCCGCCTCCGCCGCTACCGCCAAACCCGCCGGTAGGACTCGTCGCCGCACCACCGAACCCGCCGCCGCCGAATGCACCCGTCGGATTCGTCGTCGCCGCGCCACCACCACCGCCGAAGAAGCCCGTCTGCTGCGACTGTACGCCCATATTCGGCGGCGCCCCGGCCCCAGTGACCGCAGGCGTCCCCGGCGCCGAGCCCGGTATCGGCGGCAGCGTCTCCAAAAGGCTTGCACCGAACGATGATGACGGCTTGAACGCCTTGACGGCGCTGCCTGTAGGCTGCGACGCCACCGGCGAGCTCGCCCCGCCTGCATTGAACCCACCCCCACCGCCGCCTGCTCCTGCTCCCCCTCCCAGCGGTGACGGCGAGCCAAGCGCCGAGTTCGTCGGGTTAAACGCAGATATCGTCGGACTGAAGCTCCCCGAGCTCCCCCCGCCGAAGGACGGCGTGAACGACGTGCTGCTCGTGCCCGTCATCAACGGTGTGGTGCCGCTCGTGCCCGTGCCCGTAAACGACGACGTGCCGAACAACGACGACCCCGCGTCGCTCGTGCCCGTCGTGTTGCTCCCGCTCCCCAGCCCTGTCCCCAACCCACTTCCACTCCCATTCATCGCACCCTTGCTAAACGCAAACTCACTCGCCACCCCCGAAATATCCGTTGCCCCCGCTCCCAACGCGCTCTGGCTATAATCGAACCCTTTCGTCGCGCTCCCCCCGAAGCCCGTCGCCTGGCTCTTCACCTGCTGCTCCTGCCGTTGTTGTTGCTGTTGCGCCTGCTGCTGTTGCTGCTGTTGCTGCTGCTGCTGCTGCTGGAAGTTCCCCATCATCATCTCCATCATCGTCGGCTGCCTCGGGAGCGCCGGCACCTCCTCCACCCGCGGCGCAGGCTGCCCAAACGGATTGCGCGTCCCCGTCTGGTGCGTCTTCACCGGCTGCAGCCCCGACCCCGACCCCGTTTGCGCAGGTGCGAGCGCGCTGAGCGGCGCCGACGCTGGGCGCGCGATGCCCGCCGCGCCGTTGTTGTTGTTCCCAAGCGCAAACGGCGGCAAGGCGGGTACAGGGCCTGCGCCAGACCCAGACCCAGACCCAGACAGCGCGGCGGGCCCAGTCCCCTGCGAGAACATCGTGCTCGCGCGGAACGGGTTCGCCGCGCCCCCGCCGCCCGTCATGTGTGGCCGCAGGAACGGCGCCTGTTGCTGCTGCTGCTGCTGCTGCTGCTGCTGCGGCGGCGGCGGCCCCATCCCACCCATCCCCATCCCTCCAAACGCCCCACCACCACCGAGGGCCGGCCCCGCGGACAGGCTTCCCGTCCCGGGCATCGGCGGCGGCATCGCCATCGCCATCGACGCGCGGAACGGGTTCGCCGCCCCGCCAGTCATCTGCGGGCGTAGCCCCACGCCCAGCCCGCCGTTGCCCATCTGCTGCTGCTGCTGCTGGGGCTGGAACGCACCGGTCTGCTGGGGCTGGAACGCCCCCGTCGCCTGGGGCCCGAACGCCCCCGCCCCCGGACCCCCAAACGCCCCGACCCCCATCCCCGTCGCCTGCGCCGCGAGCGGCCCAAAGCTCGACACGGGCCGCTGGAACGGGTTGAAGCCCGTCGCCTGCGGCTGCAGCCCGCCCCCGCCCCCGCCCCCGACGCCGAACAGCATCGCGCCGGTTTGCTGTTGCTGCTGCTGCTGCGGAAGCTGCAGTTGCGGCTGTTGTGCGAAGGCGCCCTGTTGTGGTTGTTGCGGGAAGGCGCCGGTGGGCTGTGGCTGGAAGGCCCCGAAGGCGCCGGTGGGTTGCGGTTGGAAGCCCGTCGGCTGGCCCTGCATGCGCTGGAAGGGGTTCGGGTTCTGCGCGGTTTGTTGGAAGTACGCCGTGTTCGGGCTGAGAGAGAGATGGTGCAAGTCAGTCAGTGTGTGAGTTTGACAGAGCAGGGAAAAACATCAACGCCACCCACCTATTCGTCGCGGGGTTAAACATCGTCGGCTGGGTGTCCTCGATCGCCGCGAAAAAGTCCACCAGCACGTCCGGCGTCGCCTTACCCTGCCCATTGCTACCACTCCCATTGGCATTACTGGTACTTGCGCTTGCATTAGCGTTCGCAACAGCCCCGGCGGGCAGGGCGGGCACGGGGGGCGTCTCCGCCTTCGCACCGCCCTTGCCCCCGCGCCGTACAGCGTCCTTGTTCGTCTTGTACTCGATCCGGTTCTGCTCGAAGCCGGGGTCGTCGAGGTATTCCTGCAGCGCGCCGGCGAGAGAGACGGGGGCCTGTCGCGAGTAAGTAAAATAAATTTATGAATGCAAGAAATGAGAGCGCGACCCACATGCTTCAAGTTCGGCACGGGCACGTTGAGGAGGTTCTGCAGCTTGCGTGCGACGCCCAAGTACTCTACGACGAGCTCGGTCTGCGCGCAAAAGTGGCGGTAGATTGTGAGGGCCTGGGATGCGGGGTTAGCACCGAAATGAAATATATATGAGGGGAGATGTACCTCGGTAGCATCGATGTGGGACATCTCGAAGTAGTGCTCGAGGAGATTTATAACGCCCTCGTTCCCCGCCTGGAACAGAATCAAGAGGTCCTTGACGAGCATGCGCAGCGAGGTGAGGGTGAGTGGGTCCTCTAGATCGTCTAGATAAAAGCGACACGCGACGAGGGTGTCGATCATGCGGTGCACCGCGCGGGTCTCGCGCAACAAACCCTTCTCGACGGTCATCGAGCGCAGTTTCCGGCCAGCAAGGGTTTTTGAGCGCTGAAGGGGTGCCGGGGTGCTGGGTAGGTGTAAGAACCTCTTTGTCATAATTTAATAAATGCAGACCCGTTTACTGCTGCCGTGGTGCGGGCATCGCGATTCGAGTCGGACTGGACCCTCACGGCGTCGTGCTTGAGGTCGCGGTAGGCATGTATGCGAGAATCCAAGTACGCTGCGTAATTCTGCAGGTTCTCCGGCGCCGTGTAACCTGCGCACCGATATGACCATTCCATTACTCACCGAATCACACAAACACTCACCGTCCCAGTTCCCATTGCTCACGTTGCTGAGCCGGAGCACCTGCGATCCACTGAGGTACCCCAGGACATTATCTGTGCTCCCGTTCCGGATCATGGTGTGCAGGACAATGAGCGCCTTGAAGACGATGATGGCGTTGGGCTCGCGAAAGCGCGGGGACAGGGCCTTGCAGACATCGTGGATGGCGCCGCCCTCGTCCCAGGTGGCGGCGATAATGGGGTCCAGGTATTTTGCCTTGGGCGGCGCCGCCTTGGGCTTGCACGCCAACTTGACCACCTTTTCGTACGAGGTCATCGCCGTATAATCCGCAGTGTGACAAGTGATCCCATCACACCTCCTGCCCGAGAGCATCCACGTCTAATTTAATGTATGTATTCCTCTTTCAAGCGAAATAAGTTGGATCGTAATCCCTAATGTTCTGCAGCTGCCAAGGACAAAGGTATCGAATCGCGCTGACGTGCGAGACACCGAATGATAAACAATTTTGAGAACGGCACATTTGAAAGTAGGCGTGCAAGCTCCAACATCGAGTTAATTCCACCTGGCATGCACCGATGATGGTTTATGTCAATGGCTCATACAGACACTAATCATTTCAGAAATAATGCTCGGTCAGAAGGAACAGATCGCGATAAAGCTGAAAGTCTGGGGACACCATTTCCGAATACAAGAAATTGGCGCGTTCGTAAAGCACGATCTGCATGCCCTGCGCGCTGAGGGCCTGCATCCGCTTGAGTGTAGCGGTGGAAGCCACGAATCCCATGGCGTACAAGCGGAGGGAACGCAAACTGCCACGCTGGAACCGCGCCTCCACTGTCCGCATCAAGTTATCCTCGTCGAGAGGACCACCGAGGGCACGGTCGAGGCCCGACTCGAGGGGGACGAGACAAAGCGAAAGCGTATCCAGGGTGGGGAGTGTTGCAGGCTGGCCGTCTGCAGGGGGAGTCGGGTTTTCGAGAAGTGCCAATAGGTCGGGCGCAAAAGGCATGGGGAGGTATAGGAAGAGATTCGTGATCGTCAGGGCTGCGTGAAGGAGCAGGCCGATATCCGCAGCGGACTGGGTACCCGCAACGAAAAGCCGCCGCAGGCTGGGCACGCGCTTCAAGTAGGAGTGGAGGCTGCTGGAATGGTCGCAGCAATAAAGCTCCTGCAAGACAGGAGTCTCCAGATAGTCGAGCACGTCCGCCGTCGACGTAGAGAGGCGGCGGAGCTGCGGCAGTAGTACGATCGGGCTTCCCGGCGCCGGTCCCTGCTCAAATTGGATGAGCCGCAAGACGCAGTCTACGAGATTGACCGCCGAGGTAAGAACGCGGACGTGGTTAGGCCAGTGGTTGCTTGCACTGTATCGTAGTAATTGCGCGCAGGGAAGATCGGCAATTACGGGGTTATCCCCGCTATAAGGTCCAACGTTTATGACAACCTCTTGCAACGCCGGACAAGCCGCGAAGAGGTCGGAGATGTCGAGCTCCTGATCATCATCCTCTTCGAATTGCGAGCAGACCCGGATGTCCAATTTACGTAAAATCGGAAGACGGCCGTAAATGCTGCCAATGAGGGTGTCGTAAAAGAGTGTTGAGCCGTATAATTCGACCGTTTCCCAGCGATCGCAATGCGCGGCAAGGAGGTCAAGCAAAGCCTGCTCTGCCTCCGTGCACTCGATCTCGTCATGCGGAAAGAATTTGATGGTGAGTGGTAACTTCTGAGAGCGCTCGAGATGGGCCTCTATCAACGGGAGTATTCGCCCGGCGGATTCCGGGCTGTCACGGTCGTCCACAAAATTGAGCACAAAGTCAGTCCACAGATTTGGCTGGGACAACGCAATGGTCCTCCAGCGACTGCACACTGCACTGAGGGTCCACGGCCCTTCTTTGACGTTCATAACATATGAGCGAAACGGTGCCGCGAATTTGAAGATGAGCGAAATAATTTCCACTGGCATGCGTCGCAGCGGTGAAAGGGCACCTTCGTGTTTCCGAACTTCGGCGTCGAGGGATTCGCGTTCCTCGAAGAGCTTGGTCAGCTCTGCTTCCAGCGCAGCTATCGTGGCGTCTAAATATGCCCTGCGCGCACTTCCGCGGGAGACGAACTCTCGAAGAGCGGGGTGATTATTTTCGGCCGGAGGCACGTTGGTGTTGAGGATATCATTGGATATCGTGCTCGAGACGGGCTTGTCTGCAAAAGTGGAGCCAAGTGTGGTCATGGTGGCAGGAACAAAGGACTGTTCTATATCCGAACAACGCCGATATTGGACTCTGAGAAACGCGGTCCAGTGACCTGTGAAGAACAAGCGAAGAACGCGCATCTCGAGTTTCTTTCCACCCTCTTGCACTCGCTGCTGCGTATAAATTGGCGTGGATTACGTTTCTATTTTTTCTGCGCTTTGCATGCTTTGTTGTGGACCTATTTATGATGTACTAAATTCCTGTAAACCATACTCAGTAACCCGGACCTATGCGTTTAACATGTGCAAGGTTGTATTTTGACCCCCCGACATCAGGGCATAGTAATCTCCAGGGCCCAGGAGTTCAAGTTGATCCCTACAGCGGCAGTGTTGCGGCTTGCCTGGTTCGAGCAGGGGTGAGCCCCTTCCGAAGTTCCGAGCAAATTCCGGTAAAATTTTCTCTCTTCCTACTACTTACTCCAGTGGCCGGCTCAACATATGGTACTTCCAAGCAAGGAATGATAGAGAGAAAGACACTGAAAACGATCAAATAGTATCCCAGCCCAATCCGAGAATCCCCAAAGAAATAGTCCGTGTCAAGTCCCGCGAACTGAACAGGCAACCCGAAAAGGAATATCGTAAAGGACTCGAAGAATATTTCCAATATTGACTTGAATTGGCAGAAGGGCAATTTTGGCTGGGACCGACGTGGACCTACTTACAATGTGACAATGTGGCGACCAACCCTGGACCCTCTTTCAACCACCACAATACCACCAAATTCTCAAAAGGTAGTCTTGTCTTTGCGCATTTCCGCAGTGGCTCAGCGGGCTGACAAGTTGCGTAGTTGCGCCACCCTGGGCTCACTCCGACTGGGAGTGAGCGCTCCGAATCTGCTCCCTCTGGGCCTGCTCCCACCCCTACCCTTTCGTGTCAAACAAGTTCACTCGGCTCCCTACCCGTTGGAATGCGGCCTTGGTCAAGATTGGGTCGAATGAGACTGTCACCGACAAATGGATGAACGACATGTATATACACCGCGCCAAGGACGCCGAGCACCTGGATGCCCGCAAACATGGCTTCATAGACCACTGTGAGAGCAATTTTGTCCTGACAGGAGAGATACTGTTGCTGGGGGTGGGTCGCCTTTAATTTGTCCAGATTCTCCACGGAGACTGACCCTTCCAGTGCAAGCCGCACGTGGATGGCCAGCCCAACCTCAAGGTCACCGAATCCCTAACAAGGACGCTGGGCTCTCCATCCGATTTTATCGCGGTAATGCCCCCCCGGAAAAACGCATGATGTTTTTCGACTTCGTTGACCCCTCGGGCAGCCCTGTCGACATGCCGCAAGGCTACACGCTGCACCAGGTTTCTATCGTCAGAATATCCAGCTAATGGCGGTGAACAAGGCTGTTGGTGTTCCAGCCCTCCCAGGGAACCAATATTTTGCCATTCTGGAAGATCTGTGGTGTGAGCTGGGCCGTCCAGGGCACCAAAACTGGCAGCGGGTCGCTGTGTTATAATCTGCCATTAGCATGTGCCGTTTAAAACCATTGAATTCATTAGTCGACAATCCCTTCATTTCCGCGTACGGCTAAACAATGCATGGTTCATACATAAACTAATCAATAAATCCAAGGATACCTCTCTCGTACAAAAAGAACCGATCGGTATAAAGCTGAAAGTCTGGGGACACCATTTCCGAATACAAGGAATCGGAGCGTTCGTAAAGCACAATCTGCATGCCCTGCGCACGGAGAGCCTCCATCCGCTCGAGTGTGGCAGCCGAAGGTACAAATTTCGTGGCGTGCAAGCGGAGGGAACGCAAGCCGTCACGCTGCAGCCGCGCCTCGACTGTCCGCATCAAACGATCCTGGTCGAGCGGATCACCGAGGTTGCGGCTGCGAGGGTTGAGGGAGGTGAAACAGAGAGAAAGGGTATCTAGGGCGGGGAGCATTGCAGGCTGGTTATCCGTAGGGGAAGTCGGATGTTCGAGGAGCGCCAATAGGTCGGGCGCAAAGGGCATGGGGACGTATAGGAAGAGATTCGTGATTGTCGGGGCTGCGTGAAGGAGTGGGCCGATATCCGCAGCGGACTGGGTACCCGCAACGAAAAGACGCCCCAGGTCCGGCACGCGCCTCAAATACGAGTGGAGGCTGCTGGAATGGTCGCAGCAGTAGAGCTCCTGCAAGGCAGGAGCCTCCAGATAGTCGAGCACGGCCGCTGTCGACGTAGAGAGGCGGCGGAGCTGCGGCAGTAGCACGATCGGGCTTCCCGGCGCCGGTCCCCGCTCAGGTTGGATGAGCCGCAAGATGCAGTCTACGAGATTGACCGCCGAGGTAAGAACGCGGACGTGGTTAGGCCAGTGGTTGCTTGCGCTGTATCGTAGTAATTGCGACCAGGGAAGATCAGCAGTTACGGGGATATCCCCGACATAACGGCCACCATTGATGAAGACTTCTTGCAACGCCGGACAAGCCGCGAAGAGGTCGGAGAAGTCGACCTCCGGTTCATCATCTTGTTCATCGAATTGCGAGCAGACCCAGATGTCCAATTTACGTAAAATCTGAAGACGGCCGTAAATGCTGCCAATGAGGGTGTCGTACAAGAGTGTTGAGCCGCATAATACAACCGTTTCCCAGCGATCGCAATGCGCGGCAAGGAGGTCAAGCAAAGCCTGCTCTGCTTCCGTGCACTCGATCCAGCGAAACGGAAAGAATGTGATGGCGAGTGGTAATTTCCGAGAGCGCTCGAGATGAGCCTCTACCAACGGGAGTATTCGCCCGGCGGATCCCGGGCTGTCAGAGTCGTCCATAAAATTGAGCACAAAGCTATTCCAAAGGCTGGGCTGGGACAGCGCAATGGTTCTCCACCGACTGCACACTGCACTGAGGACCCACGGCCCTTCTTTGACGTTCATAACATATGAGCGAAACGGTGCCGCGAATTTGAAGATGAGTGAAATAATTTCCACTGGCATGCGTCGCAGCGGTGAAAGGGCCCCTTCGTGTTTTCGAACTTCGGCGTCGAGGGAGTCGCGTTCCTCGAGGAGCTTGGCCAGCTCTGCTTTAAGCGGAGCTATTTTGGCGTCTAAATACGCTTCGCGCGCGCTTCCGCGAGAGACAAATGCTCGAAGAGCGGGATGATTGTATTCCGCGTGAGGGTTATTGGTGTCCAAAATGTCCCTGGGTATTGGGCTCGGGTCGACTGGTTTGTCTGCAAAATTGGAGCCAGGTGTGGCCATTGTGGTAGGGGACGAAAAAAGAGCGATCAAACACTGATATCTGAATAATGCCAATCTGGAATCTGAGTCATCTTTTGCACCTGGGGCTTGCACGCCAACTTGATCACCTTTTCGTACGAGGTCATCGCCATATAAGCCGCAGTGTGACGAGTGATCCCATCACACCTCCTGCCCTCATGGACGAAATAGCAGACAATCTATGGTTCTCTACGGATGTCGTGATACTCAGAGCAGAGACGCGTATATTCCGCGTCTTTGCGGCCATTTTAAAGGCCCAGTCTTCAGTTTTTGCGGATTTGTTCTCGCTCCCGCAGCCTTCCGAGTCCGCAGACATGGAAACTATGGAGGGCCATCCAGTCATAACGCTTCACGACAAGGCAGCAGACGTCGAGGTATTTTTGAAGGCGATATTCGACTCCAGGTTTGTCCGATCTTTCAGGAAGCATCCATGAATATTCAGCGAGACCAGCTTCTTCATGCCCCCTCCGGGAGAAATCCAGTTTGAGGACGCCCTCGCAATTCTGCGCCTCTCGCACAAATATGACGTTGGCTATCTCCGCCGTCGTGCGCTACAGCACCTCGGGCCAATATACCCCAAAACTCTCGCAGAATACGATGCCTGGCCAGGAGACTGCAATGCTAAATCGTCTCCCGATATTACCTTTATTCGTCGGACGAACACCCTCAAAGCCGCATCAGAAGTTGGTGCATCATGGCTTCTCCCAGTGGTGTATTATGATATATGCAAGCGGGATCTTGCCCGTATCCTCGCCCCGGGCTCAAGTTGGCACGATCTCGGCAAAAACGAACGCAGCGCATGTCTCACCGGTTACTCAACTCAGATCACATACGTCCTTAAATTGACGAAGATCTTGTCCGTCGCGAAGGCTGCCGGCGATGCCTGCGACAATTGGGAGACGTGCAATACCAAGCGGCTGAAGTTGAACTTTGCTATCGACGTGTCCCGCCTGATGCGTTTCCCCCTCGATTTTTGGACCGAGGACAGCGTATGGGGGACGATGCGGGTCTTTGGACTGTGCAATCGCTGCATCGCGGAGATCTCAGAAGTCTCCATGCTGCCGCCAGACAGGAACTTTGGGTTCGGCTGCCACAGATGTTCGGCCTTCCCAGGTGGGAGGAGCTGGAGAAATTGAAACGAGAGGCATTGGCAGTATGAGGATTCCTGTACTTTTCCACTTGTAATTCATCTACGTCTAATTTAATGTGTGTATTCCTCTTTCAAACGAAAGAAGTTGGACCTAATGTTGAGCACGTTCAGCAACTGCCAAGGACGAAGATGTTTAATAACGCCGACGTGAGCTGGCCTTCTTTACACAACTCCAGCACATCAACGATATGTACCTTCAATAAATCTACAGTCTATCTCTTTCAGTCGCCCCACGGCTACGTTATCCAGGGATACTAACTACTTCTGTCCGGTTCTCACCCGCGTTTGCCACACTGAGGGATCTTTCAGATTTTGGTGGCCTTTCATTCCGAGTCTGTCGTGAACTTGATTGTTGATCTCACCGCAAGTCCCTTCGTGGTGTGCTCTCACAAAAGAACAGTCAATGGTAGGTAGCAACAGTGTTCCATGTTAAGGGGTTATTAATGGTCGAGATTTTTCTTAAGGCCTAACATGGACGAGTGGAACCATGCTCGGTTTTGGTCGACGCTTAGCCTGATACCTTGGTTCGTTCTCTTGACTAAACCGCAACGGTCTGCTCTCAGCTTGTTGTAGTCAGCATGAAGGCTGCAATCACAGTTTCGACGTTGAGGATGCTATTCCCTCAAGATACTCTCCCCGCAATCTTCTCCCCGCAATCCGAGAGGGCCCCCGTGGACCCCGGAAAAGCAGAGTTTCTTTTATGCATCATAAAAGGCCACTGGGCTCATGGTCTGTCTGTCATTCTCTTGCCTGAATTCTGCCTCATTCCAGCTGTTTCCTTCAAGCTGCCGACCTGAATGTTGCGTGTACTTTTAATCGAAGCCATGCTGTATTCCTTTCCTTCTGTATCCCTGCTATCCTGTTTTAAGCTCTTGTAACACTAATCTAATCATTTACTTGAACCATGGGTCCGAAAATAAATTGCAGAGTTTCTCACTTTATGTGTCAATGAGGTCCCACCACTGCGACATGCTCAAAGTAGATGGAAGAGTTTGTGTATTTTTTCTGGTTTGATCATATTTTCCCAATGATTCTCGGTTCACCAATTGAGCAACCTTTGTGAAACACATTTCGCTCCTAACTCGGAGATGTCCCAACATGGTAAGGGAAAGTCCTTAAGGAGATATTAGGTGATTACCGAACCGGCTACTCATGAAACCGGTGCCGTGAAAAAGGTGCGCCACGCAAGGTACATCATTCTGGTGGTCAGTATCCGAGATTTCTATAGTCCTTCGACCCCTTCGGGGTGTCATACGAAAAATTGGAACGATACAGAGAAGTGAAAGTGGCTCCTGCGCTTGAATTTTCCGGGGGTCTGTCCCTTTTGGACCGTTTTCGCTCCAACTTCAGCGGGATACTCCTCCTAGGATATCTTTTACTTTACAGTCTGAGGATATTTAGCGCCCACCGCACATTTCCTTTTCACCTGGGGCTCTCTTTCTGTGCTGAGACTGTCAGTCACTTTCACCTTCTTCATTTTCACTTTCGCTTTCTCTGTCATGATTTAAACTTCTTGGATTTAAACTTCTTGATTTCCCTCTCACTTTCAGTTTCTTCACTTGCTTGACTTGGGAACTGCTCGCTTTCACCACTCCAGGACGTTGGCAACTTTTTTGTCTTGGGTAATTTTTGGCTGTAAAATTGGCCATTTCTGTGTTCGGATTCCGAACACAGAATTTCTCAATTTTACGGCCATTTTGAGGTAACACCTAATTTACGGTTCTCTTGGTACCAACTTGGACTTAGACTTACACTCGGGTTCTGTGATTGGACTTTAACTTTTGTGTCTTGGGAAATTTTTGGCCGTAAAATTGGCCGATTCTGTGTTCGGAATCCGAACACAGAATTTCTCAATTTTACGGCCATTTTTGAGGTGCGCTCGCAAAGGGTTGGAGCAATGGTGCAATTATCAAAATGCACATCCCGGGAATTGAACCCAGGATACCTCGGGAAGGCAATTCAGAGAAAAGACTGTTACCGCTTCGCCATACCGGCTGTTGAAGTCCGTCGCAACTCAAGCACCACATGGGGTTAATGCCGCCCTCACCAAACAACACGGGTTCTCCTACGGCGATCTCCGGCTCTCCCTTCGTGTCTCTCGTCCCAACGTCTTTAGCATGGCCCCTGCACAAGGATGACACGCTTTTCCGGAGTGGTAGACCTACGGGTCTCAATATTTATGCATCGTTTTGCAGGAATGGTGAACATATTTGTTTAAAGGTTTTCCCTGTTCAAAGCAAGGTCAATTCGTTTTCCGGCCACCTGGGCACCCAATAGACTTGTTTGTATCTCCTCAGCTTAGATATTTACCAACAGGAAGACTTGTATGTAACTCGCTCCCCAATATGAGTACAATATCTAGAGTAAATCTCAAGAGCAGGTCCAATGGTCAATCATACATGATGAGATACATTAATGTGTTATTCATGACCTTTTTTTCGATTTGGCCGAAATTCCCAAATTGGGACGCGATGGGTTGTTTGGGAGGCAAATATTGATCCCATCATTCAGCATAGACTCGATCCCAGGGCTCGCCGGAGGGTGTTGATGATAATTGATCAAAACCAACGGCGAAGCGACTAGTAGATACTGTAATCTAGACAAAATTTCGAGAGGGTGTCAGAGCCCATGGCAAGGTTGCTGCTGGGAAAGGACGAAGTACTAGCTACTAGCACATACATACTCCTCTCCCGCGCAACATCGCGATCCGCAAGCTTACATGCTTTGTGGATTGAGCTTGTACGTAGGTTCCCAAAATTCAGGGGTCCGCACCCAGCAGATGAACACAGTATTCACCTGCAGTCTGACGGTAGCAATCAACGAGAAGGTCTGCCTCTGCGACTCAAGTTGAAACGAGATTCTCAGAGGCACTTACAGTATTCGGATCACCTTTCCTTGTATATTTCTGCGTCTAATTTAATGGAATCCTCTTTCGAGCCAGGTTTATTTCCGACCTCTGAAAGAAGTTGAATTTAACCGTAGGCAATGTTCAACGCTTCTGCGCAGGACTTCGGGTCCAGCACCTCAACGGGAATTTTAATAAATCTAGACTCTCTAGAGTCTAGCTCTCCAAGTCTTCCAGCCCCTTCATTTCCGCGCACAACTGAACAAACTGTCTGGATTTCGCTGCCCTTCAAACCTCGTCACTGCAGCCCAACTCGGAGCTCCGCACACATTGAGTTGCACGACACCGCCCTTGACTGAGCTGCGACACAAGTTCATCACCGACGTCTACGCCTTACTCCCAAACTTTCTGCGCTCAACCGACGAATTTATTCGTGATCTAATCCAGAACGGCGAGTTCGATAGCGCCCCTAGCAAAGTACACATTCATGTCCTGTAGTACAGTCGTACTACTCAAGGTGCCCTGTATTCAGGCCAGCGGATTACGCGTACTGAACACTGCAACGATACTTGTTTTTCATATTCAATTCTGGGGGCCAGGCCGTATAAGCCGCAGTGTGACGAGTGATCCCGCTCTAGGACTGTGTCTGTCCTGTGAAATGCGTAATCGCGATGGGAAGAGGTAATTGACGCTGTGGCAGGCTATCCCTCCCCGTAGGGAAGCCAGCTCGGAATTTCCTGCCAGTGTTTATTTGACTGGTTGTCCGAATTTTATGGTCGCAATGCCGCGGGATAGTACCTAGTGCGCAATTCAAGCGATCAGTTGTCAGCACGATCTAATTTTCAAACCGGGATGGAGGCATTTTTTGCCTCATCACACCTCCTGCCCTCATGGACGAAATACTAGAAATAGCAGACAAACTATGGTTCTCTACGGATGTCGTGATAATACGAGCGGAAACCCGGATATTCCGTGTCTTCGCGGCCATTTTAAAGGCCTGCTCATAGGTGTTTGCGGATTTGGTCTCGCTGCCGCAGCCTTCCGAGTCCGCAGACATGGAAACTATGGAGGGCCATCCAGTCATAACGCTTCACGACAAGGCAGCAGACGTCGAGGTATTCTTGAAGGCGATATTCGACTCCAGGTTTGTTTGATCTTTCAGAAAGCATCCATGAATATTCAGTGAGAATGCCCCCTCCAGCAGAAATCCAGTTTGAGGACGCCCTCGCAATTCTGCGCCTCTCGCACAAATATGACGTTGGCTATCTCCGCCGCCGTGCGCTACAGCACCTCGGGCCAATATACCCCACAACTCTCGCAGGATACGACGCACGAGCGGGAAAAAACAAGCTATCCCCTGCAACGTTCATCCGTCATACCAGCACCCTCACAACGGCCGTGGAAGTCGGCGCACTATGGCTTCTCCCAGTCGTCTACTACGGCATGTGCAGGTACGACCTTGCGCAGATCCTCGTCCCCGACTCGAGCTGGCGCGCCCTCGGCGATCACGGACGCACCACATCCCTCCTCGGGCACTCCACGCAGATCACCCAATTCCCAAAAATAATCAGCTTCCTGTGTGTCTCGGCAGCTGCGGGCGAAGTGTGTGAGAACTGGATCAACTGCAACAGGCTGCGCATGAGCGTGAACTTAAACATCACTCGGAACATGAAACGCGCTGAGATGAGGGCTCCGCTTGATATGGAAATTTGCTGGGCGCGGATGAAAAACTTTGGACTGTGCAGTAACTGCCTCGTGGAAGCCAGGAGCCTCCATGCTGTCGCGACACAGGATCTTTGGGATCGGCTACCGCAGATGTTTGGGCTCCCGGGGTGGGAGAACCTGGAGGAGTTGAAAGGAGAGGCACTAGCAGTATGAGGATCCTTCGTCAGTCTTTCCCCCTTGCAATTCATCCAATTCTAATATAATCTTCTTTTGTGCCAGGTTTTTTTGGTCTCTGAAAACAACAAGGGACCAAGATATCGATGCATGGTTCATAAACTAGTCATCCTTGAGCATGTTCAGCATCTGATACCATACTCTACATCCAAGAACTGAAATTAACTGTCAAATTACCGTAACAAAATGAGGACGCCAAGTACAAGTTGGCTACAAGAACCCACCACCAGTAGCTACTTTCAATGGTACTCGACAGACGCTGCCTCGTACCACGTAAAACTCGCAACAAAGTAAACCCGAAGTAGCATGTGCCGTTCAAAAACATTGAATTCATTAGTCGACAATCCCTTCCTTTCCGCGTACGGCTAAACAATGCATGGTTCATACATAAACTAATCAATAAATCCAAAGATACCTATCTCGTACAAAAAGAACTGATCGGTATAAAGCTGAAAGTCTGGGGACACCATCTCCGAATACAAGGAATTAGAGCGTTCGTAAAGCACGATCTGCATGCCCTGCTCGCGGAGGGCCTTGATCCGTCTCAGCGTGGTGGCCGAGGGTGTGAATTTCATGGCGTAGAGGTGAAGGGAACGTAAACTGCCACGCTGAAACTGCGCCTCGACTGTCCGCATCAAGTAATCCTCGTCGAGAGGACCACCGAGGGTGTGATCGAGAGGGATAAGACAAAGCGAAAGTGTATCTAGGGCGGGGAGGGTTGCAGGCTGGCCGTCCACAGGGGGAGTCGGGTTTTCGAGGAGTGCAAATAGGTCGGGCGCAAAAGAAATGGGGACGTATAGGAAGAGATTCGTGATCGTCAGGGCTGCGTGAAGGAGCGAGCCGATATCCGCAGCGGACTGGGTATCCGCAACGAAAAGCCGCTGTAGGGTGGGCACGCGCTTCAAGTAGGAGTGGAGGCTGCTGGAATGGTCGCAGCAGTAGAGCTCCTGCAAGACAGGAGTCTCCAGATAGTCGAGCACGGCCGCCGTCGACGTGGAGAGGCGGCGGAGCCGCGGCAGCAACACGATCGGGCTTCCCGGCGCCGGTACCCGCACGGGGTCGATGAGCCGCAGGACACAGTCTACGAGATTGACCGCCGAGGTAAGTACACGGACATGGTTAGGCCAGTGGTTGCTTGCACTGTATCGTAGTAATTGCGCGCAGGGAAGATCGGCAATTACGGGGATATCCCCGCCATAACGTCCACCGTTTATGAAAACCTCTTGCAACGCCGGACAAGCCGCGAAGAGGTCGGAGATGTCGACCTCCGGTTCATCATCTTGTTCATTGAGTTGCGGGCAGACCCGGATGTCCAATTTATGCAAAATCGGAAGACGGCCGTAAATGCTGCCAATGAGGGTGTCGTACAAGAGTATTGAGCCGTATAATTCGACCGTTTCCCAGCGATCGCAATGCGCGGCAAGGAGGTCAAGCAAAGCCTGCTCTTCCTCCGTGCACTCGATCTCGTGAAACGGGGAGAATATGATGGTGAGCGGTAATTTCTGAGAGCGCTCGAGATGAGCCTCTACCAAGGGGAATATTCGCCCGGCGGATCCCGGGCTGTCAGGGTCCTCCGTAAAATCGAGCACAAAGCCATTCCAAAGGCTGGGCTGGGACAGCGCAATGGTTCTCCACCGACTGCACACTGCACTGAGGACCCATGGCCCTTCTTTGACGTTCATAACATATGAGCGAAACGGTGCCGCGAATTTGAAGATGAGTGAAATGATTTCCACTGGCATGCGTCGCAGCGGTGAAAGGGCCCCTTCGTGTTTTCGAATTTCGGCATCGAGGGGTTCGCGTTCCTCGAGGAGCTTGGCCAGCTCTGCTTTCAGAGGAGCTATTTTGGCGTCTAAGAACGCTCTGCGCGCGCTTCCGCGAGAGACGAATGCTCGAAGAGCGGGATGATTGTATTCCGCGGGAGGGTTATTGGTGTCCAAAATGTCCGTGGGTATTGGGCTCGGGTCGACTGGTTTGTCTACAGAGCCAGGCGTGGTCATTGTGTTAAGAAGCGAAAAGAGCGATCCGAATAACGCCGATCAGGAATTTACTTCCACACTGCCCAGTGGCCACGATGGCGTGGAATTCCTGTGTTAAAAAGGTGAAGAATGTCTGCGAGTTCTGAATCCCGGCCATGGCAAGTTTAGGATGTCGACGCTTTCCGCAACGTTGACGAGCCGACTCGAATGACTCCAAGCGCCATCTGGCATTGCAAGAGTGCAGTGGCGCAAGTACAGTACTCCGCTCGGTTGACTCGCTTCCCTTGCCGCTCACTGACAAGTCGAAAGGCGGACGATCTATGGCTCTCTAGCACGGATGTTGTGATAATCCGAGCGGAAGCCCGGATGTTTTGCATCGTTGCGAGCATTTTGAAGGCCTATTCATCGGTGTTCTCGCTCCCCCAGCCTTCCGAGTCCGCAGACATGGGAACTATGGAGGGCCACCCTGTCATCACGCTTCATGATAGGCCAGAGGATTTCAAGGTATTTTGTAGGCCCTATTTGACTCCAGGTTTGTCCAATCTCTTAAAACATGGTGTCGAGTATTCAGTCGCCGGCAGCTTTTTCATGCCCCCCTCCGACAGAGGTCCAGTTCGAACATACTCTTGCAATTATGGCTCTCGCACACAATATGACGTTGCGGATCTTCGCCGCCGTGCGCTAGAGCACCTAGGAACGATTTATCCCACAACTCTCGCAGGATACGACGCCCGGCCAGGCTGAATGCAGGGGTCCATACCCAGCAGATGAACGCAGTATTCGCCTGCAGTCTGACGGTAGCAATCAACGAGAAGGTCTGCCTCTGGGACTCAAATTGAAACGAGATTCTCAGAGGTGCAGTATTCGGATAACCTTTCCTTGTATAGTTCCGCGTTTTGATTTAATGCAATCCTCTTTCGAGCCAGTTTTTTTCCGACCTCTGAAAGAAGTTAAATTTAATCGTAGGCAATGTTCAACGCTTTTGCGCAGGACTCCGGCTCCAGCACCTCGACGTGAATTCTAGTGAATCTAGACACTCTAGAGTCTAGCTCTCCGAGTCTTCCGGCCCCTTCATTTCCGCGCACAACTGAACTTCAATCTGTTTGGATTTCGCTGCCCTTCGAACCTCGTCACTGCAGCCCGACTCGGAGCTCCGCATTGAGTTGCACGACACCGCCCTTGACTGAGCTGCGGCACAAGTTCATCACCGACGTATACGCCTTACTCCCAAATTTTCTGGCCTCGATCGACGAATTTATTCGTGATCTGATCTAGAACGGCGAGTTTGATAGCGCACCTAGTAAAGTACACATTGATGTCCTGTAGTACGTCGTACTACTCAAGGTGCCCTGTATTCAGGCCGGCGGATTACGCGTACTCAACACTGCAACGATACTTGTTTTTCCTATTCAATTCTGGAGGCCAGGCCGCCCTGGGATTCGGACCCCATCTCATGCAACCCGACCGGTTTTTTTTTTGGTACAAGTGTTGAGGAAGATGTATGACTGGGTACTCAGGTTGTGAAATGGCAGAAGGATGAGAATATCCGTAGCGTACAATTGACGCCTGTATACTACGACGCTCGGCTGTTTCTTAACGGGACCGCGCCGGAATATATCCACCTACCTACTTGACATATTTTCAAAAGCTCTGAGTCATCAATTCTCTGAAATCGCGGCAGCTAGAACCATACTAACTCCTTGTCTGCAATCCGCGTCCTAAAGTTGCTTGACACTCCAACACCACTCGCAACTCATTGCCGCAAGGAGATACCGAATCATAAACAATTTTGAGAACGGCACATTTGAAAGTAGGGGTGCAAGCTCCAACATCGAATCAATGTCAAGACGAATCAATTTTACCTGGCGTGCACCGAAGATGGTTTGTGTCAATGGCTCATACAGAAACTAATCATCTAAGAAATACTTCTCGATCACAAAGAAGTGATCGTTATAAAGTTGAAAATCCGGGAACACCATGTCCGAATAGAGTGAATCGGAGTTCTTGTAAAGCACAATCTGCATGCCCTGCGCGCTGAGGGCCTGCATCCGCTTGAGTGTAGCGGCGGAAGCCACGAATCTCATGGCGTACAAGCGGAGGGAACGCAAACTGCCACGCTGGAACCGCGCCTCGGCTGTCCGCATCAAGTAATCCTCGTCGAGAGGACCACCGAGGGTACGGTCGAGGGGGACGAGACAAAGCGAAAGCGTATCCAGGGCGGGAAGCGTTGCAGGCTGGTTATCCGTAGGGGGAGTCGGATGTTCGAGGAGCGCCAATAGGTCGGGCGCAAAAGGCATGGGGACGTATAGGAAGAGATTCGTGATTGTCGGGGCTGCGTGAAGGAGCAGGCCAATATCCGCAGCAGACTGGGTACCCGCAACGAAAAGACGCCGCAGGTCGGGCACGCGCCTCAAATACGAGTGGAGGCTGCTGGAATGGTCGCAGCAGTAGAGCTCCTGCAAGGCAGGAGTCTCCAGATAGTTGAGCACGGCCGCCGTCGACGTAGAGAGGCGGCGGAGCTGCGGCAGTAGCACGATTGGGCTTCCCGGCGCCGGTCCCCGCTCAGGTTGGATGAGCCCCAAGACGCAGTCTACGAGATTGACCGCCGAGGTAAGTACACGGACATGGTTAGGCCAGTGGTTGCTTGCACTGTATCGTAGTAATTGGGCACAGGGAAGATCGGCAATTACGGGGATATCCCCGCCATAACGTCCACCGTTTATGAAAACCTCTTGCAACGCCGGACAAGCCGCGAAGAGGTCGGAGATGTCGACCTCCGGTTCATCATCTTGTTCGAAATGCGAGCAGACCCGGATGTCCAATTTACGTAAAATCGGAAGACGGCCGTAAATGCTGCCAATGAGGGTGTCGTACAAGAGCGTTGAGCCGTATAATTCGACCGTTTCCCAGCGATCGCAATGTGCGGCAAGGAGGTTAAGCAAAGTCTGCTCTGCCTCCGTGCACGCGATCTCGCGAAACGGGGAGAATGTGACGGTGAGTGGTAATTTCTGAGAGCGCTCGAGATGAGCCTCTACCAAGGGGAGTATTCGCCGGGCGGATCCCGGGCTGCCAGGGTCGTCCGTAAAATTGAGCACAAAGCCATTCCAAAGGCTGGGCTGGGACAGCGCAATGGTTCTCCACCAACTGCACACCGCACTGAGGACCCACGGCCCTTCTTCGACGTTCATAACATACGAGCGAAACGGTGCCGCAAATTTGAAGATGAGCGAAATAATTTCCACTGGCATGCGTCGCAGCGGCGAGAGAGCCCCTTCATGTTTCCGAACTTCGGCATCGAGGGATTCGCGTTCATCGAGGAGCTTAGCCAGCTCTGCTTTCAGTGGTGCTATTTTGACGTCTAAATACGCTCTGCGCGCGCTTCCGCGAGAGACGAATGCTCGAAGAGCGGGATGATTGTATTCCGCGGGAGGGTTATTGGTGTCCAAAATGTCCCTGGGTATTGGGCTCGGGTCGACTGGTTTGTCTGCAGAGCCAGGCGTGGTCATCGTGGCAAGAAGAAAAGCGCGTTGAGCTGGTGACACTGACCAATATCGTGTGATATCCGAATAACACCGATCTGCCATCTCGAACTTCCTGTCTTCTTACCACAATGGCCGCAAATTCGGATCGTCGATGCCTTTCAATGCAACCACTCGAATGACTCCAAACGTATCTAGAATTCCAAAGGGCTCAGTGGCGTACAGTACTCTCAGTGACTCAGTCAACTCGAAAGTCTCGCAAGCCGAGTCTCTTCCTTGTCTCTCCCAACTACCAGGCTCCAGCACCCTTCATTTTTCGCATTCCTAAAATCTTGTTTTTGGATGCCGCTACTTTGAAAATCAGCTTGACTGTAAGCTATTAGGTATACTCTCTCTCCCTACTTTGCGCCTTTGCTCATCTTGTCTCCTCGACATTCTCGACAAATACCGCCAACGCTAGTGATCTTTCCCACCATCTTCCACCCCTTCAACTCTGCATACGACGTCTCACACATAGACTCTGTGGATTTCGCTAGAACCTGGTCCGACTCAGCTCGATCTCTCTGCGATCATTGCCTTGCGTATCTGGTCTTCTCCCACACCACTCCAACACCACTCGCAACCTCGACGATAAATCTACCAAGGTTACTAGTAGACTCGCTGCGTCTAGACTCTGCAAATATCGCCACCCTTCGAAGCTGGACCAGCTTAGCTCGACCACATACTTGTTCTGCCCCTCTAGAAGGGCCTTGTCCCATCTCTTTTTATCCCCCCCCCTCCTTCGACATTATTCTGTCGATATTTTCAGCAAACTTTTGTCAAGGAATATGGAGTCTAAACTCCTGCGTCCTGGCACGACCAAAAAATCCATCCGTTCTTCGCTATTTTATCCATGGCACAGTTCCAAGCGTCTGCCCTCTATTTCTGCAATTCCAATTACTTCGCCGCGGCTTGCTTCCTCATCCTCGAGTCGAACCTTCGCGCGACTATGCCAATCTCCGACAATGCACGGCTTTCTATTCTGAGTTGAGGCCTCACAACTCCGCATTTTCTACCAAGCCGTCTATCCTCGAAACACTGCTGTGCATGGATATTCCAACTTCCCAAAATATCTAGTCTAACTGTAGACTGCATTCCATTCCCCGCTAGTACGACCGGAGGATAAGTATCCGGTTATGGAATCTAATCTGGGCATTTCTCGGCTACCTGTCGCGCGCTGGAGTCCGCACCTCGACGTGTCTTCTCGAACCCCGGTTGGGCTCGCTGCGATATCTTTGGGACTGGCTGCCGCAGGTGTTGGAGCATTGAAACGAAACGTTACCGGGCACTTGCATGAGGATTCCTCATACACTTGTAGGTTTTCATCTTGTGATTCAAGCTAAGTAATGCTGACGCACGTTTAGATTAATCCTCTTTTGTGCCAAATTTTTCACCCACTACACTTAGCGGCTCGAATCATCGGAAGCTGGATCCGTACCCGCTACGCTGAAAGGTCCTAGCATGAGGGCCGAAATCAATGAGCTCCGTTGCAAGTACACGTACTTCGGGTTGTACTTACGTTGAAGGCTCCAAGAAACAAGCAAATGAATGACGCAGTATCTGCGTAGGCCGACCGCGCATGCGTAATTTGCGTCTTTCTCGTGTCATGGCGGTTCGCAGGTCCAGTCAGGTTTAGAAAAGTGATTTTTTTTCAACCTAAGTGGAAGTTCACCTTGAAAGTTGCACGTGTTTGAAGCCATCGCATACATTGGTACACAGCGCGTATGCGCATCTCAACAAAAATGCTGACGCAACCACCGACGTCCCATTAGAATACACGCTTTTTTTTTTTCAACGGGATTTGCCAAGAATTTGTGGGATCCCGATCGGCCTCCTGGGTTCGCGGAGAGGTCCCACGATGTCCCACGACTACGTCATCATGAGGTCCAGAGTGGTGACTCCGATCTATAGACCCTTTCAATCCTAAACTATAAGTAGCGGGGCGCACAGGATTAGACACATTTACTTTCACCCTCCCCCGCCACCAATTAAACTTATCAACCACTTATTTCCATCATGTCCGTCAAGCCGCGAGCAATTCACTTTGGCGCTGGTCAGTCTCCGTTTTAGACTAGTCCTGATCTCATCGCTAACGCATTGTGCAGGAAATATCGGCCGTGGATTCATCGCCCCCCTGCTATCTAGATCTGGCTACCATGTTGTCTTCACCGACGTCGACAAAGAGCTCATCGACACCATCAATGAGGAGAAAGGCTACAGCGTCTACATCCTCGACACCAACGGCTCTGACGCGGACAACGGCGAGAAGGAGGTGCAGCCGATTGTTCACGTTAAAGGCGTGCTCTCCACCACCAACGACCTCATCCGCGAAATCGAGCACCCGAAGCTCAAGCTCATCACCACCGCCGTCGGCCTCCCCATCCTCGACAAGATCGCGCCGACGCTCGCGAAGGGGCTCAAGGCGCGCCGCGCCGCGGGCGGGGGGACGATCAACATCATCGCGTGCGAGAACGCTATCGGCGCGACTGCGCAGCTCGCGAAGAAGGTGCACGCGCATCTAGAAGGGGAAGACGCCGCGTGGGCCGAGGCGCACGTCGGCTTCGCAAACTGCTCCGTCGACCGCATCGTCCCGCCCTTCTCGCCCGAGGACCATGACGGCGCCGACTCCGTGCTCGACGTCGGCGTCGAGGAGTTCTTCGAGTGGGTCGTCGAGGGTCCGTCGCTCAAGGGCGACGCCAACGGGGGCAAGGGCGGGGCGCTCGACGTGCCGATTCAGGGGATGACGCTGACGGACAACCTCGCGGCGTACAACGAGCGCAAACTCTTTACGCTCAACGCGGGGCACGCGATCGCGGCGTACCTCGGGCACCTCAAGGGCCTGCGCACCGTCGACGCGAGCATCAGCGACGAGGAGATCGCAGCTGTCGTGCGCGGCGCACTGGCGGACGAGGCGGGGAAGGCGCTGTGCCAGCGGCACCACTTCAACGAGGAGGAGCACAAGGCGTACATCGAGAAGATTATTGGGCGGTTCCAGAACGCGGCGGTGAAGGACGATGTGGTGCGGGTGGGGCGGCAGCCGCTGCGGAAGCTGGGGCGCGAGGACCGGCTGGTGGGCCCCGCGCGGATGTGTGCTGAGGCGGGGATTCCGGTGAAGCATCTCGCCACGGGGATCGCGGCGGCGCTGTGGTATGAGAACGAAGAGGATGAGCAGAGCGTGGAGATGCGCAAGGCGATCGCGGACAAGGGGCTCGAGAAGTATGTCGTCGAGCTGACCGGGTTCGAGGAGGGGAGCGATGTGCACAAGCAGATCCTCAAGTCGTATGCGGAGTTGAAGAGGTGCTTCAAGTCCGACACGCAGTCGAATGGCGATGCTGCCAGCGGTGGGGACGTCGAGGCTAGATTGTAGACACATAAAACATCACGTAGAATTAATCAAAACATTGTATAGTAGTGCACCACTTGTAATTCTAGACAACATTGCGATTTTCATTCAACTTCTTGTCCGAATGGTCTGGTTGGCGCGGTGAATGTGAATCCGGAAGGGTCGAGGGTGCGAGCGGCGTCGGACTCACTGGTGTGAAAAGATTGCAGAGTAGGCGAGATGGGTCGGACGAGGTTCGAAGGGTAGCTGTGTCCACAGAGTCTACAGACACGTCAAAATTCAGACGGTCGAATTGAGAGTTGAAGGGATTGTAACTTGGAAGATGGCTGGAGAGATATCCCACCGGATATTCAAGGTCAGGTCCATGTTCGAGGAGAAGACAAGGTGAAGAGTATACGGTCAAGCTGATTGGGTTCAAAGAGTAGTACTAGTAGCGATATCCACTGATCCACAGACAGCTTTTCAGATTCGACCAAAAAATGAGCCGCTGGAGCCTCAAAGTTGGACAGAGAAGGAAAAGAGCCTCGGAGTCTGGGATTAGAGGACTGTACGCCAGGGGCCTTTGTTCAATCGTCGACGTTCAGAAGTGGGCACTGGGCAGTGGGTGCAAAAGATGACCGCTCAGATCTCAGATTCCAGATCGGCATTATTCGGATATCAGTATTTGATCGCTCTTTTTCGTCCCCTACTACAATGACTACGCCTGGCTCCAATTTTGCAGATAAACCAGTCGACCCGAGCCCAATACCCAGGGACATTTTGGACACCAATAGCCCTCCCGCGGAATACAATCATCCCGCTCTTCGAGCATTCGTCTCTCGCGGGAGCGCGCGCAGAGCGTATTTAGATGCCAAGACAGCTTCGCTGAAGGCAGAGCTGGAAAAGCTCCTCGAGGAACGCGACTCCCTCGACGCCGAAGTTCGAAAACACGAAGGGGCTCTCTCACCGCTGCGACGCATGCCAGTGGAAATTATTTCGCTCATCTTCAAATTTGCGGCACCGTTCCGCTCATATGTTATGAACGTCAAAGAAGGGCCGTGGACACTCAGTGCAGTGTGCAGTCGCTGGAGGAACATTGCGTTATCTCAGCCGAGTCTTTGGACTGACTTCGCGCTCAATTTTGTGAAGGGCCTTAACACCGCTGGGCGAATACTCTCGTTGGTAGAGGCTCACATAGAGCGCTCCCAGAAATTACCGCTCTCCATCACATTTATTCCGTATTACCAGACCGAGTGCACGGAGGCAGAGCAGGCTTTGTTTGACCTCCTTGCCGCGCATTGCGATCGTTGGGAAACGGTTGTATTATACTATTGCCTACCGGGTAACCGGCCAAACTAGCCAACCGGCCACTTGCTTGAAATAAGAGGCCTTGGCATAAATTATTGGAAACTTCGCTCAGTGGGATGGAACGGGAGATAAGACAATGCTGTGTGTCAGATTTGGATGGATTTGGGCGCGGCGATCAGAGGCTACGGCAGGTTTCCGATCAATATGATGAGGGATCAATGCCGTTCCTTATCTCCGAACCGAGTCCACGCTGATGTACATCATATTTCTCCACGAAATCTTCGCCGATTCGCAAGTTTCGGGGCGCTTTTCCATCGCTACGCTCGGCACAATGACCCAGAACTATAAATTGCCTCCAAATTCCTCTTTCTCGCCCCCTGGTAGCCGGAAGAAGACCTTGCGGTGATTTCGAAGCACTTAATCTCGCCCCCTCAATAACCAACCACCCACATCTCCGACGGCTCTGAAACTTTGCTAGCGCGGTCAGAATATGCCACTCTGGATTCTCCCAACTTTTTGGGTCTTTATATCCTTTCTCTCTTCCGCATGGCGAGCTACTATCTAGAATCACCAAATTTCACCTGCAGATGAAGATGGACTTTGATGGACCGGCCATGGGCGTATGGAGACGGACTTGACGCTTGTAGGTGTTCAAATACTTCCTATAAAGATGATTTCATCTGACTTCGGGCCATATTTATGTCCTGCGCGTCGGCGGCCGGCCCATTCTGTCAACACCCCCATTTTGGCCATTTCCCCAGCCAGAAAGTCCAATACTCATATCACGAATAGATCTCGGATATGCGGTGTACCATGATTTAATAGTGGATATTTATCATATGAATTACTTGGGATGCCCTGAGGTGAATAGTAGGTGCGCCAAGGGAGCATTTGGGTGGGTGGCCGGTTAGGGTGTTTATCGCCATTTCGAAGTTATCACCGAAATTAAATTCGGTGAGCACCAAATCGGCATTAATAAATTCGAACGAAGCCTCCAACCGACTCGTTGGATGCATACCTTCATTTCCTGGCCCATATCCTGGCACCCGATGAGCAGTCTCTCAGTGCTGGGGGCCGACACTGCTAAGGTGGCCGGCTAGCCAGTAGGAAATAGTACGGCTCAACACTCTTTTACAACACTCTCATTGGCAGCATTTTCGGCCGTCTTCCGATTTTGCGCAAATTGGACCTCAGAATCTACTCTGAACCCTATGACCCAGACGATGAACCGGAGGCCGACATCTCCGACCTCTTCGCGGCTTGTCCGGCGTTGCAAGAGGTTTTCATACACGGTAGCCGTTATGGCGAGGATATCCCCGTAATTGCCGATATTCCCTGGTCGCAATTACTACGATACAGTGCAAGCAACCACTGGCCTAACCACGTCCGCGTTCTTACCTCGGCGGTCAATCTCGTAGACTGCGTCTTGCAGCTCATCCAACCTGAGCGAGGACCGGCGCCGGGAAGCCCGATCGTGCTACTGCCGCAGCTCCGCCGCCTCTCTACGTCGACGGCGGCCGTGCTCGACTATCTGGAGACTCCTGTCTTGCAGGAGCTCTACTGCTGCGACCATTCCAGCAGCCTCCGCTCGTATTTGAGGCGCGTGCCCGACCTGCGGCGTCTTTTCGTTGCGGGTACCCAGTCCGCTGCGGATATCGGCCTGCTCCTTCACGCAGCCCCGACAATCACGAATATCTTCCTATACGTCCCCATGCCCTTTGCGCCCGACCTATTGGCGCTCCTCGAACGTCCGACTCCCCCTACGGATAACCAGCCTGCAATGCTCCCCGCCCTAGATACCCTTTCGCTCTGTTTCATCCCCCTCAACCTTCACAGCCGCAACCTCGGTGATCCGCTCGACCAGGATCGTCTGATGCGGACAGTCGAGGCGCGGCTGCAGCGTAGCGGCTTGCGTTCCCTCCGCTTGCACGCCACGAAATTTGTACCTTCGGCTGCCACACTCGAGCGGATGGAGGCTCTCCGCGCGCAGGGCATGCAGATTGTGCTTTACCAACGCTCCGATTCCTTGTATTCGGAAATGGTGTCCCCAGACTTTCAGCTTTATAGCGATCAGTTCTATCACTACGAAATGGGTATCTTTGGGTTTATTAATTAGTTTATGTATGAACCATGCATCGTTTAGCCGCACGCGGAAATGAAGGGATTGTCTACTGACGACTTCAATGGTTGAACGACATGTACGTAGCACATGCTAACGGAAGATTATAACACAGCGACTACAAAGTAGTCGAGAACTGCCAGTTTGGGTGCCCTGGACGGCCCAGTTCACACCACACATCTTCCAGAATGGCAAAATATTGGTTCCCTGGGAGGGCTGGAACACCAACAGCCTCACCGCCATCAGCTGGATATTCTGGCGATAGAAAACCTGGTGCAGTGTGTAGCCTAAGTTAGTGCCGGGTTTGAAAGGCTGTATTAAACAGATGTATTATACACACGTGTATTATACATGTATAATACATTCCCTACATTGAGGGGTCCTGGTGGCCATGTATTTAATGTGTATTAAATGCTCACTTGTAGTGAGCTCAGCACCCCAACGTGCACCAAAAATTGGTCACCATTCCGTGTTACACCCACAAATTTGAGCTAGACAGCCTAAGAGAAGCCTAGGATGCGAAAACATGTGAATCAGACAGGCAGCATTTACCCAAAATACTCCTAGTCACCTGAGTTTAAGTCGGTCTTCTAAACTCTCTAGATTCTATTAATTTTCCTGAAAAATGGAATTCCTGCCGCAATCCCAGCATTTTGGAAAGGAAACCAGAGAATTTTTCACTTTCCAAAGCCCGATTCCGCCTCAGAAAAAAAATCATGCACAGCCACTGTATTTAATGTATTAAACGAGCCATACCTTCAAGACACCAGGGCCACCGGACGGCCTATTATACGAGGCCGAAATCATTTTAAACCCAGCACTAGTATTATAGCCTTGCGGCTAGTGCTGTCCATAATATGATATTGGTATGATTTTTGCCATATCGTATTATATCAATATCATATTAAGTATTAATAATATATTGAATAATATCAAAATAATACAGTTTACTTTACTCCTTGGGCAGTTTTTGCATCAGGACTCAAGGGAATTGTTACTGTATGAGCAATTTAACTATCCCAACACTCTGAAAATGTAATCTGGCTGAAATCCATATATTTTCAACCTCGGCGCTGCTTTTGATGGCGGCTTGATCCCACTGCCGAAAGTGATGGGAGTGTTCCGTCATGGAAAACAGAGGCTCAAGTTAGAAGAGGATGTTGATGTGATGTTTGGAAGCATCATGGAGCTTGAAAGAGACACTCCAGACACAGACTGATTGGTTTACATGCACTACCATGGACACATAATATGATATCAATATGTATAATATGGGTGCTCCATATTGTATCCATATTATTCATAATATATTATTAATGTATTATTTCGTATTATATTAATGGACAGCATTACTTGTGGCATGTCGACAGGGCTGCCCGAGGGGTCAACGAAGTCAAAAAACATCATGTGTTTTTCCAGGGGGGCATTACCGCGATAAAATTGGATGGAGAGCCCAGCGTCCTCGTTAGGGATTTTGGTGACCTTGAGGTTGGGCTGGCCATCCACGTGCAGCTTGCACTGGAAAGGGTCAGTCTTCGTGAATCTGGACAAATTAAAGGCAACCTACCCCAAGCAACAGCTGCAGTATCTCTTCTGTCGGGACAGGACTGCTCTCACAGTGGTCTATGAAGCCATGTTTGAGGCCTGAGGGCATTCAGGTGCTTGGTGTCCTTGGTGCAGTGTACGTACATGTTGTTCATCCATTTGCCGGTGACAGTCTTGTTCGATTCAATCCAATCTTGACCAAGGCTGCATTCCAACAGGTAGGGAGTTGAGTGAACTTGTTTGGCACAAAAGGGTAGGAGGTGGGAGCAGGTTTGGAACACTCACTCGCAGACCCACATATATATGATAGCAAACATCACTTCATGACAACCTGGAATTTTGGCTGTTTTCCTTCAAGATTTGAGATTTAGAACCAGAATAGGCTGTTTTATAGGCAAAATTTTCATTTCAGAAAAAACGGCAGTGGGGTTGAGCATGGGGAAAAAAAAGTGCGAAATCTCGGAGCAAAATTTACAAAATTCAAAAGTTCATACACACTACCTGCCTCCCTACTTTGCCTTTGCTTTTCCCTTGGCAAGCTGGAACTTTGCCTTCCCTCCCCAGTTGGCCATTGCTTTTTCCCTCACTGCCCATTCAGTTGTTGCAATAGCTAAGTCCTTTGCTGGAACTCCGCGGTGTGATCTGTATTTCCTGACTGCAAACTCGGCAACTGGACCTGTGGCTCCAAGACAGTAAACACTAGCATATTGATCAGCATGTCAAAAGAACCGTTAGATGGTTGCAAGCAGGCACAGTCGAAGTCCATCCTCAACAAGAGCTTTAGCCTTTTGCCAGGGTTGGATTGTTCCTGGAACCAGCACTTCACCCAGGCCCAAAAATATTCAATTGGGTTCATCTCTGGGTAGAACTCAGGCAGAAAATGGCACACCATGCCAGGTGCAGTTTGAATGAGCTACAATTAAATCAAATTAGTATGTAATTATATGATTGAGTTCAAGCCCACCAGCTCAAGTTGTGACTTTTGTCCTGCAAAATCTGGCTGCAAGGAGAGCAACTGTTGCATATAGAAATCAACAGGTCTCTCATCACTTTTGTCATCAGGATCATTCCCATTCTCCCCACACATTTCTCATTCTTCATCTGCTGAAGCCCTGTCAAGATGTGGCTTATGGGATTTGGCAGCTTTGCACCCTTTGCAGTCCCCGATCAGAGGTCTTCCATGGCTGTCTGTTATACAGCCACGTTCGACAAGGATTATCTTCATGCCCTTTGGCTTTCCCTCAAACTCCTTGTATTTGTGGTCATCAGGCAGATTCTCGTCAAAGGTCATGCTTTGGAATTTCCCGCCTTGACCATGAGGGTTGTCCACTGGGATTTCTGTTGCCTGCATTTTTGGGACAATCCCGCCTGGTTTGACATTCATCTTGGTTGCTGTCAAGGCATCTTTAGTAAGACTGCCATGTGCAGATGAGTTATCAAAGACCCAATGAATGATGGCCTTGGGAAAGAGGCAATGAGCAATAAGGATAGCACAATTGCATGATAGTGAGATTAAATCTTGCACCAGAAACAAACAACCTACTTGTTCAATCATCTGCTCCAGGTTCCAATAGGCGTCACCACCGGCTTTGCCATCTGGGTATGTTATAGTTATTGAGTCTGTAATTGCCAATCGAAGTTCAATTGCCATTTTCTCATTCTCTGCAATCATCTCCTCTGTGAGTGCAAGGAGGCCACAGTGTTCACATAAGAATGCAGACACCATGATTAGGCGTCCACACCCTTTCTTTTTTAAAACCTGTTTGTCTGCCTTCAGCCAGTAGTGGTTGTTCTGATAATCATTGGAGTGGAAGCTAGACTCGTCATGGACAATGACAACATGCTCAATTTCATTGTCCAGCAGTTCTGGGAGCACTTCTGCCATATCAGGCTCAGCAAATAATGATTGGAATGCTTTGAATGCTTCCAGCTCAGCAAGGTATTCTGTGCAACATTTTTAAACATCCTTCTGTTCATGCCCATCCCAGTAGACACCTTTCTGATGATGTTTGAAGTGATAGCCCAGTTTCTAAAGCCACCTCTGGCAGTGCCTGATTGATGCAGTTGTTTTCTTCAGAGAAAGGGAGGGAAGTAGTGCTGCTGCAACAGCTTTGGATTGACCTGACTTGAGTTTGAGCATGCATTTATAAAACAAAATGAATGTCTTATCGTCCCAGGTTCTAATGTTCTAAGCCACCGTTGGACCACAATAGAGAAACCTTCATTGTCCAAAAGGCCATTAGACTTCTGCCAGCAACCTTGGTGACTGGGCTTTAATGATCCAGTAGCCTCAAAGTATCGGGCTTGTGTAGCAAGCACACATTGAAAAGCTGGACCATGGCCATGGTTTTTGGCAATATGGAGTGCTGCCCAAAGTCGACCCATATGAGGCATCCAGTGATATAAATTGACAAGAGCTGCAAATAAAACTGTGCTGTGATAATCCTTCTTCTTCTGAGCATCCTTGAGACAGTCTGTGGCGAGACAATGCAGCTTGTCGGGCTCTGGAGGAGCTGCATCATCGAGGATAGTTTCAGCCCACTCTGCAATATCATTTGCCACGGCAATTGAGTCAACAGCAACGCCACCATCCTCTAGATGGGCCTGTTCCTCCAGTTCCGCTGGAGGGATCTCAACCTCCTCTTCAATGTCTCATTCAGGAAGTCTCCCCTCTTCTTTGTGCAAAACAGAGGATGGGTTCAGTAATGGTTCAGGACTGACTGTCTGGACTCGTTTAGCATTCAGGGAGGAACTGCCAGCAGGTACAGGAATTTCTCGAATATCATCAGCAATAGATGGGGCCTGAGTGTGTTTCTGTGTGGGGATTTTGGAGAACATACTTGTGATGCTACATTGGGTTTGAGTAGTGGGAGGCCTGGATCCCAGTGTGTCAATGACAGCAAGTTGGTGATCCAGCTCTTCTCTTGATATATCTAGCTCTCCATGTTGAAGCTGTCCCTAAGTTTCTTCTTTCTCTCTTGAATGGTACGGGTAGACAAGCCCCCAATAGTGTAAGGCCTTCGTTTTTTGTCTTATAATACGAATTAGTTAACTAGTCAAATCTTGTTGCAAAAATCTCAATCAGCTTATTTTGAGTCAACAGTACATCAAAGTAGTTATAAGCAAATGCCAGGGGTCCCTGCTTATAAGTAACCCTGCGATGACGATCAGCCGTCATAAGCTGTCTGCAGGGTGGTTGTCAGCAGTCTCCAGCTGTTACAACTCAAGCGCCATGGGCACATGAAAAAAAAAAAATGAAATAGATATTTATTTGATTCTAAGTGAAAGCTACGCAGAAGAGGAGCCGCTTCCACCATCATCGTCTGAGATAACAGGCATAGTCGACAACAGCTCACTCGTCCTGTTCATCTCCTCGCGATCCTCCTCATGGTCTGCACTCAGGCCATCGCTGAATCGAGAGCCGTTGGTATCTGGGAAAAGGTGGCTATCCCAAAAGAGGAAAAGCTCTTGCGCCCACTTCTGCCGGAGACGTAACCCTTCGAGGATTTTGCTGAGGTACTTGTCATGTTGATCACAGTAGTTGATGGTTGTCTCCTCACCCACGGGAGCAAAGTCGTCGTCAGCGGAAAATAGCCAGATGACCTGCATATATGTGAGTGCTAGATTACATAGAAGAGCGTGACTAACCCAGACAGCGCAAGCCGCAATGGCGCCTGGCGTGGTGTTGGTGATGCCAAAAATCCACTGCATGGCGTTGGCCTTTGGGAGGTGTGATGTGCCGTCCATGACACTAGTGGCAGACTTGACGCCGCGGATTATGGCGGCGTACACCTTACTGATAGTTAGCGACATCAATGCTTTCAGATGGCGTCAGCGACAAACCTTGAGCAGCATGGGGTGGCGGAAGACCTCGTCAAAGTCAACCTCCGATGACTCGTTCCCGTGGAGGATGGGAATGTCCCAGATTGAGTACCACTTCTCTCGCACCAGCCGATGGAAGTACGAAATGCGGCGAAGCGCTTGTCGGTGGTGTGCAGGTCGTCAAAGGACATATTGTTCATCAACAACTTCGGCGCGTTACGAAGGCGGGTGTGTGTGTTGGAGCACTGGCTCTTCATGCCGTTGAAGAACTGGGAATGCATAAGGGGAGAACAATACCAGAAATGATGTGAGCATTACACACTGCTTTGGCAAACCACGAGCACGTTAAGAAGGGCGCAAGCTCATCGGAAACAATGTTGTGGAGCTCGCAGAGCTGGCCTTGGCGGATGTCGTCATTGGAACTGAAGCGCATCTGGGGATTGTAGTCCTCGTCGAACGGCGTGTTGACAAAGGACTCAACATTGCCGCTGCCTGTGTTAATGAAGGGACCACAGAGGATCACGTACTTGCGCCCAATCCGGTGTGCGCGTGCTTCAAGCTCTTGCAGGGTGAAGTCGATGGACTTGACAGTTACACCATCGGTCCGCTTGTTACGGCAAGGGCGCTTGCGGGGCCTCTTGTTACCATTCTCAAGATTGACGAGGCGATGCTTGAGCTGCTGGTGAAGGCGGGTCTGAGCGTCCAAGCACTCAGACAGGTGGGCACGGAGCTGTCCCATCAAGTCAGTCTCAGGTGGAAAGAGATGCACGGTACACGCACCTCAGCAAGCTCGTGACGATCCTTCGACAGGGTGCACTGGAGGACAAGAGTCTGGGCTCGCGCAGTGTAATCTTGAGTGAGGTCAACGTCGCTGGGCGGCGTGCGGTTGTGAGGCTGAGGTGGGGATTGAGCTGGGGATTGTGACATGGTGTAGATAGCGCACCTGGGCCCTCTCATGGCCTTGTATATGTGGGCGGGTGGATACCAGCTAGGCGACATGTCAGGGTCGGGACGTTGGCGGTAGTGGTGTGGTGGTTGTGGTTGAAGTCCAAGGTGTGGGGCGTGGAGTTGCTGACAAGACTGACGTCATCCGGGCATCACTGTTCGGGCCGGGACCCACATCGCGCACATCTGCACTTCGTGTCCGCATCAGCGCGTCCCTCGACTTGAATGTTATCTGGCCACAATTGCAAGTGCAAACACGACAAAAATGACCCCGCACTGCCACGCTGCCCCATTTGTCACGAGCCTCTGGATGCGCGCGGGCTCGGAGACCATACTCGCATCTGCCACGTGAATAATTGGTACCAGGCAGAGTTGCAGGAGGATACACGGGAAGTGAGAAGTCTGAAGACACGCGAGAGGAAAGATAATAAAATGTTGAGGCTGCGGCTGCAGGTGCGCTCTCTCAAATTTTGCAAATATTCCGCTGACTTTAGATCTTTTAGAAAACCCTGATCGCACCGACCTGCCCTATACCCTCGTTTCCAGACCAATCTGGGGACCACTCTGAATCTTCGACCTTGTGGATCCTGAGCTGGAGGCTACTACTACTCCGCCACCAACCGATCCTTCGTCAGAGTACATACTTATTGTCCCCCACCCTCATTCGGGTCTTCCGTCCAGGAAAGTCTCACTGGATGGCTCCGTCTCATCAATCACCCCCTCTACACTCGCTTCCACCATCGACGCCTCACGACCCTGGGCACCTTTTCGCTGCGAAGCCGATTATGTCTTTGCATCAAGCTGCGTGCGCTGGTCCAAGTCTGAGGCACTAATTAAGGAGGAGTTGCACAACTACAAAATGGAGACGCTAGCTGGGAAGAGTAAAATAATGTTCAGCACTGTCGCAGACCTCAAGAACTCGTTACAAGTGGCGCGACAGAGCACCGTGCAGGTAGGTCTTCTGATTTCTATGACTACGATCCTTCTGGTTGAGCCAATATATCCAGTTTGAACAGAAAACTGTTACCGTCAGCTTTGACAGCCAAACACTTCGCTTTCGCAACCGATACAAGGTCGAGCTCGACTACCGTGACCCGTGGAAAGTTATCGTAGACTGGGTTCAGGACGAAACTTTGGCGCCGCACAGCACATGGTATTCTGTGTGCAAATACTTGTATCGGGGTAGAGGAATCATCGAGGACATCTTTGATGAGCCGTGCACGGGAGAAAACTGGCGTGAGGTCGACGTGAGTTTCCCGGTACGGCACGGATCTTAGACTGAAAACTTATGCCCATAGGATACTCTACCATCCCCTAAAACAACACGGTATCCGTCTTGTTATCTCCCCCTTCACATCTGGCTCAATAAGGGCCAGGTCTCAACGAAGGTGAAGATGCACCCGATTCTCATGCGTGGATTGTGGATTGATTCATCCATTCGGAACGCCTCGGGTAACGGAGGCGGCGCTCTCCTCGGGTACATCATCATGGTGCGTAACATTTCAGCCTATCAATATTGACCCAGTAACTTATCCTCATGTAGCCTGTGGAGCTGCAAAACATCAATGCAAAGAGTTTGAGCGGGCCGGGGGCCGAAGACTTCACGAAATTGTGAAGTCTTGTTTATAACAAAATCAACTCGGTCATTCTTGACAGCCTTCACGCCCGCTCTCATTATGGCGCTACTTTGCAGTTTGGCGATGGTGTTGTGCGCACCGGACACCCGGGCATCATGATTGAGTCAATGGACTTCCAAGAGCTCTCGGCCTGGCTTGCGATGCGGAGTGCAATTGCCACATACCCCTGCCCCAAATGCCTGGTCCCCAAAACTCAGCTAGCATCACTGGAAAAATGGTTCGAGCGTCGCACCCCAGATAAAATAAAGGCTGTTCTTCACAAGGCACGTGCACAGTACAGCAAGAAAGACCACAAAGAAGTCCTTAAAGGTTCAGGGCTCCACAACATCGAGGTTGGTCATCCTTCTTGAATGCAACAAACAAGCTTACTCATTTGGAAATAGCAGATCTTATGGGATTTCAGGTTCTCAGACCCATACAAAGCCGCGTCATACGACACTCTGCACTGGACAGATGAGGGAAAATTTGGTGCACATCTCTGGGAAGTTGTTAAGAGTGTCCTGAACCAAACAGGAAAGTCGAATGAGTTCAACGACTGGTACATTACATCAGGAAAACCAGCTGACACTTGACAGTGTTTGACAGTGCTGCATAGCATCCATAGTGTCTCTATCAGCCATAGCTACATCCCCAATATGCAGCACTAGGACATCACTGTGGGATGCTTGACAGCTCCGCGCCACAACTATGGGATACTAGCTGATACTAGGCTATTGCTGGAAAGCCAGCCTGTGTGCAAGCACTTTTCTGCTGCTTTTCCGTCCATAAAAATTCTCCTCAATCCACAATAACAATAAAAAATCAAAACCAATAGTATTGATTCTACCAACATACAGAAGGACTACCGGTACATGCCCACCACTGCCTTTGCTCATCCAAACTCATCGCCAGATCCCACATCTGCGTGCCCAGGTTGGGCACGTAACCGTGCGCAAATCACCCTCGTCCTGCTTGCCCCACCCCCCTCTGCACTGCAATCGACAATAACCATCCGGCACGCGAATGACCGCGTCCCGAGCTCTGCACGCTGACCTCGAACCCTCGCCGATAGCGCTCCATGAACGCAAGCATCTGCTTCACCGCATGCGTACTGTGCCTCCTCCTTGGCACGGCCCATTGTGTGGGAGGATCCTGCGCTGTATTCGATCTGACAAGGTGAATAGGTTAGTGCCAGTATGGATAAGGAAAGACAGAGGAACAGCTGGACTGACCTCAGCTCGAGTAGCCTCAGCGACAATGTGCTGCTCACCGCGCAGCTTCACCTCGCAGTTCTGCACCAACTACGCGAGCACTGAGGTAGTGATACCGAATCCGCTGTCGCACACCGCGAAGGGATCCGACGTGGTGAAAGCCAAGAACGTGATGTGATCCCTATGTACGCCCGAAACCTGCTTGTCTATCTACCAAACACCGCCAAACTGCCTCCTGTTCTCGCTTCCACCTCTCGTCCCACTACCGCATCTGCCCCCCTCCTTGCAGCAACGTCCTCGTTGCCCTGGTCACCGCTCTCCTCGCGCGCAACCGTGCCCCAATTGTGCTTCCTTCCGTTTCCTCATCCTCCCATCCTTCGTCTTCTTCGTCTTCCTCGTCCGTTTCTTCTTCGTCCTCGTCCGGCTCATTTTTCTCGCGCCTACTCTGCGCCTTGGCTCCGTCTGCTTCGTCTGCCGCTCGGTCATCCAACCCTTCCATCAGCTCCATCTCCGCCTTTCTCGCTACCTTGAATGCTTCTAGGGATGACCCTGCCGGCGCCTTCAGCGGTCGCAATCGCCTGGCGTTGTATTTCCCGTCCAACTCCTGTCCATAGATAGTTTCAATGATATAGGAGTTGAGCAAATGTTCCTTGACCCGGAAAGCACCCGACCACTCCGGCAATATTTTCTTCGTGGTGAGGAACGTCTTCTTGAACTTGGGATCTAAGACCTGGACCAAGTCCCCGACTTCGAACACCACTTCTCCCGCTTTGGAGTTCAGGACCTTCTCGTCGAACGCCTTCTTCCGCGCCGCGCCATGCGCTACGGCTCGTGCATGACCATCGAACCTCTGCTGCTGCACGTAGATTTGCTGAGCCTCGATGTCATCGAGCGATATGTCGCGCGCTGCGGTCTCCATCCCCGTCACTGTGGTGTTTATGACCATGCCGAAGAACAGCTCGTTCGGTGTGTGGTCCAGCGCCCTGAGTATGCGGTTGTTCAGTAAAAAAATGGTGTTATCGAAATGCTCTGGCCAGTTTGCCGGTAGGTCTTCCCACTTCTCTATCGTCTTCCACCCCTCTTCCCCCAGGTCCGGTGCACACATTCTCTTCAATATCGCCAACAATATCCGATTCGTCCCTTCGACGAGCCCGTTCACCCACGGCGAATATTTGGCGACTATCTCCGTCTCCACTCCGAACTCCGCGCACAGTTGCCTCACCTCCTCGTTATCGAAGTGGCTTCCCCCATCCGACATGAACACCTCCCAAGGCGCATGCCCTTGGAACATTGTTCGCAGAGCTTTTGTTGTCGTTTTTGCCGAGCCGTGCGTCTTGTACTTGAAGCCGAACACCCACTGCGATTCCGTGTCCAGGTATAGTCCAATCTCCTTGTACCCGCCCTTGCCTTTTGGCATTGCCAAATAGTCGCCGACCAGCAGCTCGAAAGGATGGCGTCGCGTTATCGGCTGCAGCAGGGCATGTATGTGCGCTGACCCGAAGTTCAGGCACTCACCGCAGTTCTGGATCGCCTCCATTATGACCTTGTCGATCGCCGGCGTTTTGTATTTGTCGGTGAGTTTGAGCTTCATCAAGTCGCGCCCCATATGTCCTCCGCCCTTGTGCTCTTTTTCCGCTAACTTCCGCATCTCCTCCGGTGTTACGCACTCCACCCGCGCTCGCGCTTGCCGAGATTTCCCCCCTCCCACTTGCCACAATTTCCCCCCTTCTATCATGTACTCCCGTGCCTTGTGCCTTGCCCGCCTCGTTGCCGCGTCCTCCACACCCCTTGTGATCGTCTCCAGCGCCTCCACCGCCTGCAGGAACACCGGTACTTTCGCGAACCGGCTTTTCAGCCCTGCTATGTCTCCCGCCTCGGTGACCGTGTACACGTCGAACTCCAATCCGCTCCCTGCGAACCAGTCACAGTCTACTGACCAGCTGCTCCTGTCGGTGTCAGTGCGCGGCCTGTTGGTGTACTTCCTGCTCAGCGCGTCGCCGACAAAGTTGACCGCCCCGGGTAGGTGTCGTATTTCCCGTATGTCGTGGCCCATTACCGCCTCGAGCCATCGCGCATGAGTCGTCGATAGGTTGGTGCTCATTACCGTGTCCCGCAGCGCCTGGCAGTCCGTCTCGATTTCGATGGGGAATCCGTACGTTGTGTCGCAGAATTTGTCCAGTGCGTATTTGAGTGCCGCGAACTCGAGCAAGTACGGTTTATACCGCTCTTCCGATAGTGACGTCCGCTTGGATACGAACCCAATCGGGTGCAGGCGTGAAACGACCTTCCCATCTGGTAGTGTCGTCTCGAATCTTTGGCATAGCATTCCCCCGAATCCTTCTTTCGAACCGTCCGTCGTTATTACGAATGGTCGTCCGTCGAATACGGGTCCTCGCAACACTGGTTTGGATGTCAGTGCCGCTTTCAGCTTCACAAACGCCACCTGATGCCGTTGTGTCCACTCCTTCCTCAATTCCACGGCCCGCATCCTCCGCCTCCACTCGCCCTTCGAGCCTGCACCTCCCACTCTCGCCAACCTTTCCAAATCCGTCAGCGGCTGCACGATGCATGCGTAATCCTTGATAAGGCTTCGGAAGTGTCCACACAACCCTAAAAATGATTTCAGGTTTAATAGGTCGTGTGGTGTATCCCAGTCGACGATCGCGGTCAGCTTCGTTAGGTCCGGCTTGATGCCCTCTGGCCCCACCCTATTCCCCGCGAACGTGGCCTCTGTCATGAAGAATTTCATCTTCTGGGCGGAGAGCGACAGTTTGTGTTCCCGCACCCGAAGGAATACTGTTCGCAGGTCGTCCATCTTTTGCTCGAAGTCGTCTCCTGCCATCCCGCCATCATCGACAAACAGCTGGATCTTTGTGCCCACCAGGTCTCCCAGCGCTCCGCCCGTTGTTCTCCCAAACGTGGACGGCGCTCCCGTAAGGCCCATTGGCATTTTGCAGTATGTGAACAGTCCTCTGCCTTCAACGTAGAAGCACAGGTACGGGCGTATGTCTTCCGCCATAGCGCACGCATAGAATCCTTTGGCGAAGTCGAATACCGATACCCACCGGTGCCCCGATAGTAAACCCTGCTTCCGCTGTATGTCGCCTGGCGGCAGGGCTGCCACCTTCGTTTTGCTATTGAGCTCCCGGTAGTCATGGCATACTCTCCATGACGGTGCTTTAGGATCGTTCCTCTCCTCTGTCTTCGGCGGTCGCGGTGGTAATACAAAGCTTTCCGGTAGGCCTGCCACAACGCATTGGTCGTTTATCTGATGCTGTAGTTCCAGTATTGTGCGGGTTTGTCCGTTTTGGTGTGCCTTCTGCGCTAGCGTTGTCAGAGACACGCACTTCGCGTCCTTGGGGTCTATCGGCTCGATAATTCCGGCCTCTAGCATTTCGTCTATCACCCCATTATACCACACCTTTTGTGCCGGTGTAGTTGGCCGCTGGTGTACTTTCGTGCTGAATGTTGCGTCTGCCGGTATATTCATGGTGTGCTCCGCGCCCAGTATTGGTATCACCTCCTTCATAGAGAGCGCGAAACAATCCGCAAACTCGCTGATGAACGCTTGCACCCTGCCGCGCTGTTCCTGCGTCAAATCGGGCCCGATTGTCACGGCTTCTAGCACCGCTGCCACGCGTTCCGGCTTGTGCGGTTCCGTCAGCCGCGTGAACACTGAGGGGTCTTCCCCCGTCTCGATTTCGGGTTGCTCGATCCCCACGTCTTCGTCTGGGTCCGGTTCCTTGCGCGATTTCGGTATCCCTTTGCTTGCCCGCGCGCTTTGACCAATTTGGACCAAGAACGCCGCTACTCCGACGGGTGACGCCTGCCTCAAACCTTCTAATGCTTCCATTTCTGCCGTTTCTGTGTCAGCGAACGTTCCCGGCATGATAGGCGTTGGTTCAGGTACTCCCCTCGCGGGGGACTCCACATCGTCCCCCTTTGAGTCTTCTCGCGTGCTCCTTTTCCGCGGCCGGACCACCTTCCCGTGGATTCTCACATCGTACTTGATCCATTCTGGCACTGCACCCCATCCACAGCTTTCTCCGACGTCCTCCTCTATCTCCTCCTCCGTTTCTATCTCTGTCTCCTTCCTCTGCTTCCGCCTTCGCTTCGCACGCAGCCTGTTCTCGCTCTTCGTATAGTATCGCCTTGCGCCGTATTTGAAGAAGATCTTTGGTGCTTCTACCACGCTCTCTGGCAGGACTGCGTTAGCGATCGCTATGTTCTCCATCATTCCCCCGGGAGCGGGTACTTCCCTCGACAGGGATCGTTGATCCCCGTGTGGTGTCCCGTGCGTGTTCGTTTCCAGCTTTACGCCCCCGTACTGTGCCGCTGCAACGAATGTGCTCCCCGCAATCACCTGCCCAATCATCCGCGCCGTTTTACGCCATGTGCTTGCCAGCGATATTCCTTCCCTCTGCGGGGATCGCGATATATCCCCGGGCAAGTACTCTCGTGTTTCGCTTTGCTCCCCCGTGTGCACCGTTCCTTCCCGTTCCTCCTTGTCCTTCTCGATCGGTTCCTCGGGTGCTGTAAAGAAGATCTCGTCAGTATCATCATCGTCCGTCTCGTCCTCCGCGCTCATGACTTCCCTCAAGGGGGATGGCAAGTCCCCCGTCGAGTTTTCCTGTGCCTTTTCAACTTCGTCGGTCTTTATGTCTTCCTCGCTAGCGTCTTCAATAATTTTGTTCTCGTGCGTCTCCGTTGTCTGGGTCTCGAGTTTGTTAATGCTTTTGCCTCCTTCCACAGCATTTTGACTGTGTACTTGCCTAACAGGGGGTGCGCGTTGTCCCCCCGTTATTGTTGCGCGCGTCTTGGGGTCTAGGAACACTGCGCGCACGTCCCCGCGCGCTAGATCCCAAGCTTCCCTCGTCTTCAGTTCGTTTCGCACCTCTGCCACTCCTCCGCCCTTCCCTGGTATTCTGATGGTGTCCGTGCCGTAGTCATGCACCGCTGCGAAGCGCTCCAACAGCGGTTTCCCAAACAGGAATGACCACGAGCCTCCGCTGGGGAACACCTCGAAAACCATTTGTACGCGCGCTCCTCCAAATCGCACGTGCCCTTCCCAATACCCTCGCGATGACACCAATACCCCGTTCGCCATCCTCAGTATCTTCCCCGATCGCCGTAGTCCTCCTATGCGGTGCTTGACGCCTTCATACATTTCCGTGCACATTGCGCAAACCAGCGCTCCGTCATCCACCAACGCGCGTATTTTCACCACCTCTCCCCTCGGCCCTTCCGCTTCGATCTCGCCGATGAACGGCACGCTTGTCCCCTTCTCCTCTGCTTGCCTCACCCCCACCGCGTACATGTCAACGATGTGGAATTTTGCTGAGGCGTACATGGAGCTCAACGTATTACTACGGAGTTGGGGGCCAAGCGATATGTCCTCGGGCGATGGCGCGACGCACCCGAGGACTGGTGCAGTTTTTTGCTCTTCTGGGGCTGTCCGAGCTTTTCTTTGGACAGCCCCTAGGCATTTCCCTGCCCATCCACCTCCTCGAAGCGGCCTGCGTTGCCCCCGAACGGTCGTCCCGCGTCGTCCACGTCCTCCCAACCTCCGTATTCCACCAACCGCACCGGTATCGGCTCCTTCAACGCCTGCGCTGCAATCCTGCGCCATGCTTGCTCCCTCCAGCTCAAGCAGCGGTCATCTGGCGTTGTGCACCCCCTCTGGAAATTGGTGTGGCCTGCGTATCCGCAATGGAAGCATTCGCCTGAGTTGGCTGGCGCTCTTCCTGGCTTCAGCGGGTACGGTGTGTTGACTGAGACGGGAACGTTCCTGTGCGCGGTGTACCACGCCTGCTGCTGGTCTACGTGGGCTTGGTGACCCGCTGGCGTGTTGGGGTGGTGCACAATCCTGGCCATTGCCGCCACCAGTGTTGCCCTATCTGTTCCTACCAACGGTTGCTGCGCCTCGCGCTGCTGCTGTGGTGGCCTTGGCGGCTGTCGTGGTGGACCGAACAAGTTACCACGTCCGCCTCCTCGTCCTTGGAAGGGGTTAATGGGGCCTGGAGTCTGCGCGGGCGCCCGGGGCGGTGGCTGCCACGTTCGCGGTCCAATCGCTGCGCCAGCTAGCTGCGCGCGTATGCCCGCGGTCGGTGACGCTTGCAGTGCCGCCTGGTGTTTCTTCAGCGTGTCGATCTCCTCCTTCTTCGCCCGCCACTCCTTCATTTCAACTTCTAGGTCCGACGGATCCACATCCCTCACCGCCTTCAAGAACACCGCCTAGTTGACGTGTCCCTTCCCGATCTTGCTGCGGATTTGGCTCGGCAAGTCGAGGCGTACCTGTTCCATGTACGTGCTTCCTGTCGCTACCCCCGCGTTGTTTGCTAGCCGCGCCATCTTTGTCGCCCAAGCGTGATGCGCCCACACTTCCTTGTCTGCCACCTTCACCCTTTTCCCCAGGTCCTCCTCGTTCAACTTCTCCCTCGCCAACATCACCTCGTACTCCGCCTTTGTCGGCTGAACACTCTCCTGCTCTGGGTATTTCGCCTCCAACGCGGCCTCTATCTGGTCCATGTCGGCCTTGACGCCTGCTGCTAGTCCTTTGAACCATATGTCGACCTCGCTCCCCGACACAAGATAATTCTTGAAGGTTTTCGCTTTGTCTGCGCTCGCCGTCGTACGCTGCTCTCGATGGAATGCGCGCAAGAAGTCCTGTGCCGATAACTTGTCTGTATCCCCGTCCCATGCGTCCATTGAAGGCATGTCGTCACTGCGGTCTATGTTGTGTGTGGTGGTCTGTTCTGGGCTCGCCTGTCTCGTCTGTGTTCGCTCTGGTAGCCTCTGCGACGGTGCGAATGTCGGTAGTTCGTCTGATGATGATCGCGATAATGATGATTCTGAACTCGGTGACGGTGGTGTGTTTAGCGCGGATGTGGACGGTGTCTGCACGTCGAAAACCCTGTGGAAGTTCTCTCGTGCTTCGCTTAGTGTCCTGCTGCGAAATCTGCCGTTTTCGTCTCGTCGCTGTCATCGTGCCAGTGTGCAACAAGAGTAGGATTAACGGAGAAGAGATGGTCCGAGGGTCTTGGGTTCAAATTCCGCTCCAATCACCAGATGAGGTAGTGATACTGAATCCGCTGTCGCACACCGCGAAGGGATCCGACGTGGTGAAAGCCAAGAACGTGATGTGATCCCTATGTACGCCCGAAACCTGCTTGTCTATCTACCAAACACCGCCAAACTGCCTCCTGTTCTCGCTTCCACCTCTCGTCCCACTACCGCAGCACCCCTGCCGCTGATCCAATGACATCCGCCCCAGCAGGTGCACGAGCTTCACCGCCTTGACGATCGCACTATATGGGCGGACAATAATAACCAGCATCGTGAGCAACATAACAACATCAGCCTCACCTGAGCTATGACCACACTCTGTGATTACGCAGGTTGACATCAAGTGTGGCAAGTAGAGGCGGCCGATGGGCGGAGAAGACGCCACCTGCAGGTATTGGAGCAGGAAAACTGGAGTCAGAAAGAGTATATGGGCGGCCGACGTTGAGGGAGATGGGCAGACGCACCACATGCCACAGGCCGTTTCAATGGATTCTAGCCACTCGGCGGAGGTTCGAGTGCGTATGCGTGGTGGGTTGCCACGCTGTGATAAGGAGCCTGGTAGCGAAGAGCAAGGGAAGAGGGAAAGTCGAGGACAAAGAACAAACCGGCCACCTCCGGCCACGTGGTTGCCACATATCCATTTCAAATGATCCGTCGGCCACAACAGCTCACCTACATACTCCCTCGCACATCCTCCTCGCGAACACCTTGCATCTTCTCGAACTTCCGACCGGATTATAGGCTCGAGTTCAACCACGACTGTTGGTCTCCGAAGTCCTCTGGACGCCATCACTCCGGTTCAATTTTGCGCGTGTTGCGATGGGTGGTTGGCTATGGGGTTTTTCGTCACCATTCTCTTGTCTTACTTAGAAGTGTTTGAAATTATCTACATATCTGTATTACTTTGAATAATAGTCATTTTACTTCCTCAATATTATGCTGGTTCACACCGTCGATAGGAACTGACGGGCATTGTCAGAAAATAACCGACAGGAAATTCCCAGTGGTCCATAGTGGTGGTGTGCCACTTGCATAGTGCTCCATAGTGCTCCATAGTGCTCCATAGTGATTGGTGCACCACTGCATAGCACTATGAATTGCTATGGGTGCTATGGAATACTATGGACGCTATTGCCAACTATGGCTCGGGTACGGTTTTCCTGATGTACCACAGGTTCCTTGCAAATGTACTGTTGACAATGACTTGCAGTTTGAACGAGTTTCCACGGTGGCCAGGACTCATCTACGTATCTGCGGCAACGGTGATCAACTACTCCGAGGGCCAGATGTTCTTGGACATCTTGAAGGCGAGTTTCTCCCTGTACCAGTCAATCAACACTCATTATTCATTTCCCCCAGTGCATCATTCCTTGTCTCGTCCATTTACTCCCCAGAAACTCCGCCATCATTAAAGCTCTTCGTGCCCTCCAGCAATTCCAAACTTTCATGGGAATGCACTGCCTGACAACTAACCGGCTGGAGGTGATGAAGACCGTTATTCACAGCTATGAAATGGCCTGTCGGGTAAGTTTCTGTGATAAATTTCTCTTGTCGCATCACTCACGGTGTTCAGGGTGTCAAAGACAAAGACTTCAATTTCTTGAAGCAGCACATTACGTGCCATGCCCCAGATGACATTCGTCAGAAAGGCACCTCCAACCATGCGACCACAAGAACCGATGAAGGTTTTCAGCAAGAAGTCGCACGCCACTACGCACGCACAAATAGGGTCAATCCAGAGTCACAGGTAATTGTTTCCGGATTATAATTGCCATGCTGACGCCTGCCTATAGATGGTTCACATTGACGAAACAGAAGAAGCTATGGCTCGGCTCGACATGATCGTTGCCGACTGCATGAAAGCCACACATCCGGATAAGTCTGCTGACAACAAAGACAAGACTTTGGATGCTGACTGGCATTTTGGTGCACTGAATCCAGTTCAAAGCTCACAGCGGTTTGAAGCTGATATGAGCAGCATTGATCCTGCTTACGCCGGGTTTGATCTGGCCCTTCGCGAGTATCTTGCTCGTATTCACCCCGCGCTGCAGATCGCATACGAGGATACACTACAGGTGGGTCGCTGCCTGTATTTTGTGAGCCACAACATTCTAATTTTATTTTGAGATTCATTCTTTCTGTTACCTCCGTGTCCCATACCAATTGAGGGTCAACTGGTACCCCGAGCGTGACATCTTACGTTGCAGCCCTGAGTTCCACGGTCGTCCCCGCTACGATTTGGTATTGTTCAATGCCGACGACGACCCTCTGGCGCTGGCCCACCTGATATCTCTCTTGCGTGTTGAAACAAACCATGGGATAAGGTTTGATCTCACCTTTGTTTATAGGTTCAAGAATTCAAAATGGAAACCCCGAACCTTTTGGGATGGATGTCATGTCATGGAGTGTAGCAAGAAGCCCCAGTTTCTTCCCCTGGACTGTGTTGCCAGAGGTGCACTCCTCGCCCGTGCTTATGGCACGCAACACAATGATTTGTTCTTTGTGGTGGACACTGTGGACGGTGACATGTACTTACGCCTCAATAACATTGCATAGTTGTTTTTACACATTAAATGACCTCAAGTACGAATGAATAGTGGCTGGGCCCACCCAGCCTGATGCCCTGGCGAGTTCTGAGTGTCAATTGCTTGAGTATTCCTATCAGCACTGTCGAGCTTCCTGTTGTGTGCTTATAACCACTTACACCTCTCCAGGATGATTACCACCGCTGAATACCGCTTGCAAGCAACCTCAAATTTGCTGATGACTGCTGACAAGCTGCGTATGCTGTCACCATCACTTATAAGTGAATCACCATTTTTGCGACACTCTTTCAAAAGTTACACACCCTGCTGATTGTCCATAACTCCTCCTTCTCTGTGCTCAGCACTCCGCATCTCTGCAATCCTGTGCTTTTCCGCAGCTATCTGCCTCTCTTCAACATTTCTGGTCTCTTTCTTCAAATGTCTTGGGTGTGGGCTGGCTCTCCCATGCCTCAAAGTAGTTGTCGTCCTTATCTAGATTCGATTCTGTTTCACACTCCCAGTCCCCGTCATCTGAAAGGGAAGACGGCTACAGCAATTTCAATGGCGCCAAAAAATAAAATACACAGCAGCGAGTCCAAAATGGGAAACTTATGAGAAAGATCACACACAAAAGCTGTATAACCTCCAGGTGAAGAGCAGAGAGAGCAAGAAGGAGATAGGTGCAAATACATGACAATGAACTGAGCAGAGAATCTTAAGAGAACGGATAATTTAATTAATACAGTGATATTTTAACGGTTTTTATAGGTGGCCATTTTTTCCCCAGCTCGTCACCTATTACGAGAGACCGTGGGTTGGGCGGAGCAGGAGGATCGGGGGAGATGTCGGTGATGTCGGAGATATTGAAGGTCATTGGGTCGCGAGATACCAAGCGGTATCCAATCAGGGGTTAGGCCAAAAAAACGATTGATCTTGAAAAAAACAAAATGGCAGAAATTTCAGGGGCCAGTTTCTCAGTCTACAGCGCTCTTAGACAGTGCTCTTCGTTTGCGTGATGCACTCACGGCTACCGCAGAAATATTGCGAACATCATCGCCCAGTATGATGACCCTCGAATGTGTGTCCTCCTGCTTTATCTCGAGCCGGAGCGTCGATGCGGCCTGGCCATTTCAAACTGAGCTGGTCTTGAAGGAGGGGCAGCGACTCACAATGAAATCTTTATACGCATCGTCCAAACGGCTCCTCATGTCTGCCAGTAGTCGCTCATTGTGGTTCAGATAACGAACACGGGACAGTGTGCCTGCGCTCGAAATTTGCTCCAGGTTGCCGCAGATTTCATCCAGGAGGCTGTTTTGTTTTTGGCAGTCAGACCATTAATCGGGTGGGTCCAGCCCGAAGAAGCTTACACTGTGAACCGCTCTATACTCTCCAGCATCGGGGTTGGAACAGCTGAACCATCTGGAATTGCCTCGGCCACAACATCGAGGATCGCCTGTGTTCGATCTGCGATGTCCCGGGCATCAGCTCTCGAATGCTTGGAGCGCTTGTCCCAATGGTATGGTTAGTGGGAGCGTATACGTCTGTGGGCGGGAACGGACATACCTCTGCAACGTCGCAGAGCGCGACCACCGCTGAAACGGCGCTCTTCAGCGGAGGGAATGCATCGGCTGACTCCTTCAGTGCGATGAGGGACGTCCACGTCACATCTGAGTGTGCCCGGAAAACTGAGAGGAATTGTGCCTTTCGCTTCCGCTTAGCTCGAGAGGGGAAGGGAAAGCCCATGTGGCTTTGCGGACATACTGGCTGGCAGTGGCCACTTATAAGGAGATGAAAGGCTGTAAACACGTCAGCAGTCGAATGGAATCGTCCGACATGGCATCGGATTCAATAAAGACTTCTGGCTATTGGAGGAATATCCGAACACGACTTCATGTCGAAGCGAAGCTGTAGGGCTGTTTGATGGAAGAACACAATCTTCGGATACATCAAAGCTGTAGCGCCAGGGGTGCTGCCATGCGGTACCCAAAAACGAGGCGCTGTGTCGTCGGCTGTGTCGGTTCTTGTTCAAGTTGTTGTCAAAAATAATCACATCAGCAAGATATGCCTTCGCTTCGCTCCGGCAGCAAGAAACAATCCCCCCGACACTGGAAATATACGGGGCGGGTACGGTGCGGTAAAATACCGTCCGTCAACCGTCCGCCCCGTCAAATTTCAACTTCTGAAGGCCGTGAACGCGTTTCACCTGCTAACATGTTGAAACAGTCCAGTGTGGGTGCTAATCGGCCACACAACATCTCTTGTACTTGTAAATGTGGGCAGAATTAAATTCTTCGCTCAGAGCGACGTACGTGAATTCTCTTCCAGTTTCAGCGACTCACGTGATATTGTCGCATCATTCAAAATGGTGTCCAAGCCTAGGTTCGGAACAAGCCGCCTTCTGATCACATGATATCCACGTGCTTCGCAGGGGATTTCAGAAGGGGCTTGTGCCAAGATGACGAAAAAGGGCAATGTGTTCAAACTGGTCTCCTGCTTCAGTAAGTGCCCCGTTCCCTTTGACCCAAGTTGCTAGTTTGTACATTGGAAGTGCGAAAATAATCTGGCCTACTCAGAATGTTCATATGTGTGCTCAAAGTCTCGGAGAATCCGCCGCTATCAAGGCTTGATGTCAAGAATTGAGAAGCTGAATTACTTCTACCACACCCACCTCGGGGTGAATTAAAAAAATCTGAAGAGACAGTCCGCTTCATTTCATTTTATTGACCTGGAAACTATGTTCACCCAAGGCAGATAATGGGTATTATTATGCTGTAGGCCAGGAACATGAGGGAGGGGATATTTACACTGATATCACATTCATACTCAAGATCTTCATTTCATTTAAAAATATTCCTGGGGGCTAGTAGAATCTATCCCTGTTCCAAAATCACTCACCGGCCATTTTATTCCGGCTTAGCTCTCCAGCTCGAGGCAAGACAAGGTGGATATCACACCTGTCACGCAGTGTCACACACATCATCAATGGACATAAATATATTTCCTGCATGAAGAAAGAAGTTTTGGATATAAAACTTGGTGGGAGACCCTCTGTAAATCGTTCTCCGAGTCCCTCGAGCCCATAAAATCAACAGAATTCCAAATGAACTTGTTCTGCCTGATGAAAACTGGAAGTGCATTCTCCTGTGCAAAGATCAGATTCATTCCAACAGTGATGGGGCATTGGCTCAATTTGAGTTGCCAGGTCTCTTCTAGGACATCTAATAAACATTTTCTCAGGCAAGACTATGAGGATTCGAGTTGAAATGGTGGAGAAAACCCAGTTTGAACACATCACCCTTTTTTGGCAGTTTGTACCAAGCCTCTCTCCGAGAATCACCGGCTCGCCGGTGCGGAGAGAGGGTTGCTCCGAACCTAGTCCAAGCCTAAGGGAACCGAGATATGGAATAGAGAATATTCAAGGGGATATACCCGGTATTGTAACAATTTTCAACCACCACAAACATGATGTTCGGAATTATCAGAATTTTTCCGGAAGGGACTCACCCTTGCTCGAACCAGGCAAGCCGCAACAGTGCCTGCGCTGTAGGGATCAACTTGAACTCCTGGAATGTGCAGAGTACTATGCCCGATGTCGGGAAGTCAAAATCCAACCTTGCACATGTTAAACGCACAGGTCCGGGTTTCTGAAATAGTTTACAGGAATTTAGTACACTGTAAATGGGTCCTCATACTTCATCCATGATAAAGGATGCAAAGAGCAGAAAAATAGAAAAAAAATCGTAATCCACGCCAATTCGTACGCAGCAGCGAGTGCGAGAGGGTGGAAAGAAAGTTGAGATGCACGTTCTTCACAGGTCACGGGACCGCGTTTCTTAGAGTCCGAGATCGGGGTTGTTCGGATATCGAACAGTCCTTTGCTCCTGCCACCATGACCACATCTGGCTCCAGTTTTGTAGACAAGCCCATCTCGAGCACAATATCCAATGATATCCTCAACACCAACGTGCCTCCGGCCGAAAACAATATCCCCCCCATTCGAGAATTCGTCTCCTGCGGAAACGCCCGCAGGGCGTTTTTAGATGCCCAAATAGCTTCGATGAGGGCGGCACTCGACAAGCTCCTCGAAGAACGCGACTCCCTCGACGCTGATATTCGGAGGCACGAAGGGGCCCTTTCGCCACTCCGCCGCATCCCACCCGAAATCCTGTTGCTCGTATTCACTCTTGCATCGCCGTTCATTGCGCACGTTATGAACGGCCGAGACGGACCGTGTGTTCTCAGCGCGATGTGCGGTTGATGGAGGAGCATCGCCTTGTCCCAACCAAGTCTTTGGACTGAGGGTAGGCTTGAATTTGGGAAGAGCCGTCGTTCGGCATTCATCGCAAGAACACTGTACCCGTCACGGTTGGTAGAAGCTCATCTCGAGCGCTCCCAAGCATCGCCACTCACTATCAATTTCTCTCCGGCGGACAAGACTTACTGCGTGGCGATAGAGCAGGCTATCCTCGATTTGCTCGCCGCGCATTGTGATCGTTGGGAAACGGTTGAATTGACGGGGTCAACGCTCCTCTATGACACCTTGGAAAGTATCCACGGTCACCTTACGATTCTGTGCAAATTGCACGTCAGAGTGTATTCGGGACTCGAAGAGCCCGATGAAGAACTGGAGGTCGATATTTCCGACCTCTTTGAGTCTTGTCCGGCATTGGAAGAGGTCTATGTCAACGCCAGTCGTTTCTGCGGGGAGATGTCTGTAATTGCCCATTTTCCCTGCGCGCAATTGATTCGATATGGCGCGAGCAACCCCTGGGTTGAACACATCCGTACCCTTGGAAGGGCGGTCAATCTCGTTGACTGCGTGCTACGTCTCATCGACCCACTGGACGATGTCCCACCCCCGAACTTCCCCTCGTGCTGCCGCAGCTCCGACGCCTCTCGACGTCGATGGCGGCCGTGCTTGACCACCTCGAAACCCCCGCATTGCAGGAGTTATACTACTACAACCATTCCAGCAGCCTCCACTCCTATTTGAAGCGCTTACCCAACCCACAGCGGCTATTCGTTACAGATACCCACTCCGCTGCGGATATCGGCCTGCTCCTTCACGCAACCCCGACTCGGACGATCACGAATCTCTTCCTATACCTCTCCATGCCTTTTGCGCCCGACCGACTCCCCCTGCGGACGGCCAGCCTGCAATCCTCCCCACCCTAGATACGCTTTCGGTTTGTCTCATCCTCCCCGATCGCACCCTCGGTGGTCCTTTCAACGAGGATTATTTGATGCGGACAGTCGAGGCGCAGTTCCAGCGTGGCAGTCTACGTTCCCTTCACCTCTACGCCATGAAATTCACTCCCTCGGCCACCTGCCGAGACGGATCAAGGCCCTCCGCGGGCAGGGCATGCAGATCGTGCTTTACGAACGCTCCAATTCCTTGTATTTGGAGATGGTGTCCCCGGACTTCCAGCTTTACGCCGACTATTCCGTCATCGATGAGACCTTTCTCGAATAGCTTCTCCATGATTGTTTCTGCACCAGATAACTTGCAATTGTCTTGTTGAAGGTGACCTGATTCGACTTCGGATTTACTTCGCTGCGAGTTTTACGTGGTACGGGGTAGCGTCTGTCCGGTACCATTGAAAGTAACTACTGTGGCTGGTGGTGGATTCTTGTAGCGTCCTCATTTTGTTACGCTAATTTGGATGTAAATTTCAGTTCTTGAATGTAGAGTACGGTATCAGACGCTGAACATGCTCAAGATAATTCTTGTTTCTCGCGGCGGCGTTGGATCCTCCGACCTCCCGGCCGTTTACAAACTCAACTTCTCAGAGGTTTATACCAAATTATAGTGCATCAATGGTTAACCTAGAATTACAAAAAATGACAACGATCATAAAGGGCCCTCTCGTTTCAATTTCTCCAACTCCAGGGAGGCCGAACATCTGCAGCAACTGATCCCAAAGTTCCTGCCTGGCTGCGGTGTAAAGACATTTGACCGCTTCCATGCAGCGATCGCACAGTCCAAAGTCGCTTCGCAGCCTCTCCCATACGATATTCTCCGATAAATCTCGGATGATTAGTTTATGAACCATGCATCGATATCTTGGTCCCTAGTTGTTTTCAGAGACCGAAGAAACCTGGCACAAAAGAGGATTGCATTAGACGTGGATGAATCGCAAGGGGAAAAATATTGACGAAGGACCCTCATACTGCCAGTGCCTCTCGTTTCAACTCCTCCAACTTCTCCCACCCGGGGAGCCCGAACATCTGCGGCAGCCGATCCCAAAGATCCTGTCTCGCGGCAGCATGGAGGCTCCTAGCTTCCACGAGGCAGTTACTGCACAGTCCGAAGTTTTTCATCTTCGTCCAGCCAGTTTCCTCCGTCAACATGTCAAGCGGAAACCTCATCTCAGCGCGTTTCATGTTCCGAGTGATGCTCAAGTTCACGCTCATGCGTAGCCTGTTGCAGTTGATCCAATTCTCACACGCATCGCCCGCGGCTGCCGAGACACACAGGAAGCTGATTATTTTTGGGAATTGTGTAATCTGCGCGGAGTGCCCAAGGAGGGATGTAGTGCGTTCGTGGTCGCCGAGGGTGTGCCAGCTCGAGTCGGGGGCGAGGATCTGTGCGAGGTCGTGCTTGCACATGTCGTAGTAGACGACTGGAAGAAGCCATAATGCGCCGACTTCCACGGCCGTTGTGAGGGTGCTGGTACGACGGATGAACGTTTCAGGGGATAGCTTGTTCTGTCCCGCTCGTGCGTCGTATCCTGCGAGAGTTGTGGGGTATATTGGCCCGAGGTGCTCTAGCGCACGGCGGCGGAGATAGCCCACGTCATATTTATGCGAGAGGCGCAGAATCGCGAGGGCGTCCTCGAACCGGATCTCGGCCGGAGGGGGCATGAAGAAGCTGGTCGCACTGAATATCCATAGATGTTTCTTGAAAAATCGGACAAACCTGGAGTCGAATATCGCCTTCAAAAATACCTCGACATCCTCTTGCTTGTCATGGAGCGTGATGACAGGGTGTCCGTCCATAGTTTCCATGTCTGCGGACTCTGAAGGCTGCGGCAGAGAGAACATGTCCGCAAACACCGATGAGCGGGCCTTTAAAATGGCCGCAAAGACGCGGAATATCCGGGTTTCCGCTCGTATTATCACGACATCCGTAGAGAACCATAGATCGTCCGCCTTTCGAAGAGAATCGAGATCGTTCATTGGAGTCTGAAGCAGGCCAGGTATGGTGACGCATCGCGAGCTGATTTCTGGTCGGCCGAATAAACCCGACACTGCCATCCGGCTCTCTGACTCGAACGTTTACAACTATTTGAAGCCGAGCAGTTGAACTAGGCGATTCACGATCCGATATGTCAAGCGCTGAAGCAATCGCGAAAGCAGCAAAGAATGCTTTCGAAGACTCACAATTAATCACATCTGCGGAACGTGCAACTGCTCTGCACCGTATTTGCGAAACTCTTCAATCCAACAAGGCTGAAATACTTGCTGCGAACAAGGAGGATTTGAAGGTAATTTTGACCTCTCGCTAACGCGGCCATGCTCAACGTGCGCACAGGCTGCACAGGTTGAAGTGGATGCTGGCCGGATGTCGGAATCTTTGCTGAAGCGTTTGGACCTCGACAAGGGCGACAAGTGGGACTCCATGCTGCAAGGAGTCTTGGATGTTGCAGCTCTTTCCGACCCGCTTGGAATCGTCTCTTACGCAAAAGAACTCGACGATGGACTTGAGCTGTATCGCGTGTCCTGTCCGATCGGTGTGCTGCTCGTCATATTTGAGGCGCGACCGGAAGTGGTCGTGAATATAGCTGCGTTGGCTATAAAGTCTGGTATGATACTCAGCGTTCTTACTTTGCCTTGCGTTAATTTCCACGCAGGCAACTCCGCAATTCTGAAGGGCGGAAAAGAATCCAACAGAACGACGCAGCTTTTGGCACAGGCCATAGCAGCGGGTCTATCGCAGTCTTCTCTCCCGGACACATATGTGCAGAGCATTCAAACACGCGCAGAAGTATCGTCTCTTCTGGCGTTGGACCAATACATCGATCTGGTTATACCTCGAGGCAGTAATAGCCTCGTCCAAAATATTCAGAACAACACCCGAATCCCTGTCATGGGCCACGCAGATGGCATCTGTAGCGTCTATCTGGACGAATCGGCCGATACCGAGAAAGCGGTTCGTGTGGTGCTAGATTCCAAAGTACGTACTTGAAGCCACTGTCTGGCACACAATCTCATTCGTGCACCTGTAGACGGATTACCCCTCCGCTTGCAACTCGACCGAAACGCTCATCGTCCACGAGTCCCTTCTGCATTCAGTCTGGCCAGTGGTCGGGCGCGCTCTACTCGAAGCCAATGTACGGCTCCTCTGCGACCCCGCGACGCTGAGTGTCCTCCAATCTTCCCCTACCCCTCCCTCCAACCTCTCCCTCGCTGGCCCCTCCACTCCCGAAGCCTACACCACCGAGCACCTCACCCTCACCCTCTCTGTCATTGCGCTCCCCTCCCTCCCCGCCGCAGTCCGCTTCATCAACGCGCACTCCTCCCATCACACCGATTGCATCGTCACCGAGTCCCAGCCCGCCGCCGCCGCGTTCTGCCGCGGCGTCGACAGCGCTGGGACGTTCGTCAACGCTAGCACGCGCTTCGCGGACGGGTTCCGGTACGGCTTTGGCACGGAGGTCGGCATCAGCACGGGGCGCATTCACGCGCGCGGGCCCGTTGGGCTCGAGGGGCTGGTGATATACAAGTACATGCTCCGCAGCACAGGCGCGACGGGGCACGTCGTAAGCGACTTTGGCGCAGGAGGGAGGCGGTACAAGCATGCGGATATCGCGCCGACGTTGCCGTTTTGAGTGTCCGTCCGGAAATTAAAAAGTACAGTGTGTATGTAGATCTACCTAATGTCTATGCGATGCCAAACCGCTCTTTCTCTGCTTGATCCCAAGAGAATATAGGTAACGGGTGCGCCTCCGTGTTGAAGACCCAGGCGTCTAAAGGGAAGGGCTCCTCATCGATGAACATGAGATACAAGTACTTGAGCCTGGTCAAAAATGAGCGAGGAAACAAACAGATAAATTGGACGGCCTACGTTTCAGAGAGGAAGTAACTAGCATACAGTGAGCACTGAGCGATGGGGAAGAGACGAGACGGACACCCACCTCGGCATTGAATCCGTCTTGATCCCGGGGGAAATTTCCACCGTCTTCAAGCTCGCGTACCCGATCGGCGTGCGGGTCTCCCGCTCAATCGCTTCGAAGATCCGCCACCCCATCTCGCGCCACCTCGTCTCTTTCGTGACGCGCCACATGATGTACAGGGACTCAATCGTCTGCCAAGAGATGAGGAGCGGTTCGGTAAGGTGCTGGAGCCATCTTTACCTCCGGGCGCAGCGGATAGTCCGTCTTCCTACCCCCGTAGTCACGTCCCCGGCCTGTGCCTCGCGTCCGTTCTAGTTCAGTGTACACCATCGGTTTCGCGTCCTCCCCCACACCAGGCGGCAGGCGGCGCCCCTTCCACGTCCCCGAGCCCGTGCTCGCCACGCGCCACGCCTCCACCTCGTCGATCCACCGCCGCCCGCCGCCCTCCATCCACTTCCCGTCCTTCAGCCCATAGCGCGCGTCGCCTTGAACCTTGAAGATGACCTCGTCGGGTGCAAGCCCCGTCGGCTGGTCCGCGTACAGGAGGTAGCACGTGTCGGCGAGCCCCGCCGCAGCCCAAAGGTGGATCTCCCGCAGCGAGGGCTGCCGCGCAAGCGTTTCATACCCGCGCGCCGCCCAGCCCATGTCGGCGCCGAGCGCGTGCAGGTCAAGACCCAGCGCCGCGGGGTCGTCGAGCGGGAGCGTGTGTGCGCCCAGCGCGAGGAGCCCCGGGAGGAAACAAGAGAGGTGTTCCATCTTGTGCGTGGGCCGGCCCGCGTGGGTGAACGTCGCGGTTGAGGTGTCCGTGACGTACAGTAGGTGCCGCGTGGGCGAAACGTAGAGCATGGTGGTTAGGATGTGCGTCGTCGCACGGATGTCTGTGTCTCGCCTGAGCTGTGATTCACGAACCAAAGAGAGACATACACATCTCGAGGCTCTTTTTGTTCGATTGTGCTGTGAGGAGGTACTGCTTGAGCAGATATTCATGGGCGCTGTCGGCTCTGGCGCCAACCGAAAGATGTGCTGGACCGACATCAGCTTCCAGATGGAATGTCGATGTCTACCACTCACAGTCAAATGGAACCCCCGAGGTCAAGTTCCACGCGATGGGCATCATCCCACCAGTCTTGTGCAAATCGGCGCTGGCCAGCGTACTCATCACATTGTTCGCCTACAAGGTTTGAGTGGTGGGATCGGAGATGGCTAAGGACAAGCACCGACGCGGTCAAAGTAGCGTTTCTCCCCCGTTGCTTTGGCCAAGTACAGGTACTCGACTTGGAGACTTGCCATCTCCGCTAAGGCTCCGATCTTGGGCCCAACAACTTCTTTACTGCAGACGGCGCTTGAGCAATAAGAATGAGGCAAGGGAAGACACGCACGAGTCGGTGTTGACCCCGAATACCGGAAACATTCCCCCGTACTTGTCAAAAACGGGGTCTAGTTTATCGGCAAGCTCCTCGGCGCGCGCGAGGAGTACTTGGTCCTTGGATATCGCGTAACCAGAGAGGAGCCCGCCCAGATAGCGAATAACGGTCTCAAAGAATGGAGCAAATTCGCTCGAGGGCATTAAGAAGTGCATTTCGGACACTAGCTTCAGCGCGCGACTGTATTCTCCGTCGAGCTTCATCAAAAGCATTGTGTCCAGAGAATCGACGGTGGTTACACCCCAGCCGTTGAATCTGTTCACAGGATTTAGCACACCGGCAATGAGGGGGACAGTCCACGCACTCATCGCTGAACCCACTTGATAATGGGGTAAGCTCATCATGGGGGGCCGCATTTTGCTCGTAACCATGATATGCGTGTAGAAAGGCCGCTTTCACATGCTCGCCCCGTTGGTCCCAGACCTTTGTCGGTGTGTTTGTAGGAAAGGCAAATTGGTCTCCAGTGAAGGATTTAGGAAGGTATTCATGTGGGCCAGCTTTCCATAGAAATATTATAGCAACAAGGAAGATTCCAGCGCAAACAAACGGTCGATGACGGAGTAGCTGCAGTATCTGGAGCGTTCTAGGATTCTGTCGGAACCGCAAGTAGGGTGAAGGATATCTTTGGGGGATTCTAATGTTCATACAAGCATGGAACGAGTTCCCTCAGAATATGGCCAAAGTAGATGGGCGTTGCGGGAGGCGAAACGCCACATCGACGTCAAGTCCCAACGGACTTAACCTTGGACTTAACCATCGATTTGCTAAGTTCGGTAATTATTTATTTCTCAAAATAAACTTCTTCACAACCGTCACCTCACCGGCTTTCCGAGAACAAAGAGGGAGATTGGCCTCATTGGCAGCATCTTTGATAGTTCACAGGCTCCACGAATCAGCATCTTGGCGAATCTGATCACCTTCCGCGGTGTTCTATGAATTCTGTTGTGCATCTTCATGATTGGTCCGGACATGGCGTAGATACTAATACCCCGGCCGACTTTTGATACCCACCCTTCCCCCCCACCACAAGCTGCGGTGCCATGGAGGCTTCATTCCTACGGGCGCAGGTGTGGGGAATGTTCCTCGAAAGCCTCACTTTCGGAGTGTACTTGGTCACCTGCGGCTCATGTTATCGAGTATTCTTTTCGACGACGTCGCGGTACAGGGGACTCTCTGAGAGGAACTGGCCTATGCTCCTCATCTTTCTCATCTTCTTTGCCAAAACAACATCCTCCGTCGGGATTCATCTCTACCTCAATCTGCAGAATGTCACCGAGACAGACCTCGGACAAGCTGTACACCAATTCAGTGACGCTTCACGACCTGTCAATGTTTCGAAGGTGTTTTCTGCATATTGGTTACATCGGCCTGAATACTAATATGTACTACCCACAGTACATCACCATCCTGGTACAGACGGTCATAGCCAGCGGTTTCTTTGTGCGCAAATCTGCATCATATCATATTTTATTTCATCAGTCCACAGATATACCGCTGCTGGATCGTCCACCATCGGTCGTGGCTCATCGTGGCTCTACCCCTCGTCCTTTGGCTTGGCGCGGTGGCCCTCATGGGTATCGTCATCCACGTCGACACCTCCCTTAACATCCAGGGGTTTTTTGCCATTTCACAGTCGCGAGTTTTCGGATCCTGCTTTTGGGCGTTCGTAATTGCAGTCAACATCATCACCACTGGTATGCTCCCGTGTTGTCTCGGAACCTCCCCCAATATGAATCCGTGCAGGTCAGATTGCGTATCGGATCTGCAGGGTAGATCATCTCAAGAGCCGCTCAAATGTCCAAAGCAACTCGGACGATAGCATGTCGCCAACGGTGCAAAAGTCCAGCGTGTCCCTCATCCCCGGCGACCCGATGAAGTTTCCAATCCATGTAGCCATCGAATCAGGGATGATTTACACCACAATGACACTACTAGTGTTCGGTCTATTTGTTGCCCACAGCACCGCTGTTTACATTGCCATCGGCGTCGTACGTACCCATCCTCTCTATAAATGTCTACGGCTCACCGTCCATCCGTCTCCCCGCAGCTGGTGCAGGTTATAGGCATCTCCTTCAATCTCATCGTCATCCACAACCGCCCCCGATCACAGACATCCTTTCTATCCGAATTAAACAGTGTCCCGCTCCAGTTCACTTCATCCAATCTGAGCGTCCCTGCCAGCGCAATCGAGTTTGCGTATCCTAAACACTTTATGCCTCGCCGCAAAAATCGCTTCGCCGGCGAGCCGGAGAAAGAGGACGGTACCCAGTGCCCACTGCCACCGAGCACACCGGGATTACCACAGAACCCTTCATATCAGTCAATCCAGTAATGTATTCGATTACGTGCGGACTCTCGGAGAGCAGTTTCAGCTCAGTCAATGTATGATACTGATGTACTACTGGTACCATTGTATCAATACGCTTCGATATGATCCACATATGGAGCATGCCGATTCTAAAATGAGGGCTCCACGGGCGGCATTACAGTAAGCAAAGACGTTAACATCGCGGAGAGGGTGGTGGATAGGTGGAAATGGAATCTAGATCTAAGCAATAGACGCTGACTTGCATCAAGCCCATATCACTCGAGCGCTACCCGGACCAAAGTCTGGTTCTCCGCCTAGCGACCCAAGCATGTCCCCGACGTAATTAGAAGGCTCGATGCCGCGCTCGAACGTCGCCGACCACCCGTCGATGATTCCCTGAACGACCTTGACACCAGCGAGGCGCAGGTTCAAGAGCGCTGGTGGGAAACCAACGGCCGGCGCAAACAGGTTGTCGGCCGCACTCCCGCCCTCGGGCGGACGGTCAAAATCAGACGCCGCACGCATGACGATGATGCGCGAAAAATCTACGAGGTCGAAGACGGCGCCGCGGAGTAGTGCGTGCAAGACGGCATTATCCTCTTGCTGCGACGAGCAGTAAACAGCCTGCCCGTTCGTGAGCAAAGAGGTGGTGTTTTCAAATGCTTCCGCGAGGAGGGCGCCCGTCCAATACGTGTCCGAGGTGAGCGTGTCGCACATGACGATCGAGGGCGGGGCGGCGCCGGCAGCAAATATGGGTGACGAGTATGTCGCGCGAAGACGCTTGCACTCGTCGGTGTCAGTCAAATTAGCCGCCTGTGCAAAGCCGACCGCGACTTGGCGAAGCGCATCGTTGACCTCGAAGACCTCCGTACCGTCAAGCCACCCTGGATATTGACCTGGCGTGGTGGTGCCTTGCGCAAAGTACCCCGACGGGAAATGCGCGGGCTTTTCCCGCGCGTCGATTTCGTGTTGCAGGCCACCTTGTACTGCGTATCGCGCAAGGGTCACGGAACCAACGGTCGCCCGTCTCGGGCTGACCCCACCGATGCCCGCGAGAACGAAGTATGTCGAACTAAGATCGAAACGATGTGAATGGAGAAGTGAGGACACGGTAGACGCAGCATTTATCTCTGCCTGACCGGTGACGAGCTGGCATATCGAGCCGTCCTGCGTGCAGTGGACGTCAGGAAACAGAGCCGAAAAGCCTGGGACCGTGATATTCTGCGCGAGAAGGTCAAACTCGGGGATGTTGTGCCATTCCTGCGCTTCAGAGCCAAAGAAGTTGACGATAAACACGCGTGGCTTAATTATGGTGTACCCGCCGCCGGTCAGGAGGAGACTCGAGAAAACGGATTGCGCAATTTGCGACCAAAGCATCGTGATGCAGCCCAAGATTCTGTGGCCTTAAAGCAATGTTTAGGGTTGAGAAAAGCAGTATTCAGGATTAACGGACGTTAGCTGCAGAATAATCTATGGACCGGCAGGTGTGGTGGGCAAGAAGCACAAGTCGCCTTTCTTAGTCATCACATGTTGGTCATCTACGCAGCTCGATATGGTAATGCTCCTTCAGCTTGCCTTCAGCTATCTATTTTTTAACAAGTCTAAGAAATCACTGAATTAAAAGAAATCATCGTAGATGCAAAAGTCAGGGGACACCATTTTGCGATACATATAATCGGAGCGTTTGTAAAGCACAATTTCCATGCCCTGCGCACGTAGAGCCTGCATCCGCCCGAGTGTGACAGCCGAGGGAGTGAAGCGCATGGCGTACAAGTGAAGGGCACGCAGACTGCCGTGCTCCCATCGGCCCTCTACTACCCGCATGAGCTGATCCTCGTCGACGTCAAGAGGACCGAGGGTGCGTTCGATGGAGTTGAGACCGAGGGAAAGAGTGTCCAAGACGGGAAGCGTTGCAGGCTGCTCTGGATTGGCAGCCAGAGTCGGTGTATCGAGGAGCGAAAATAGGTCGGACGAGAAAGCTATGGGGAGATGTAAAAACAGATTCGTGGTCGCCGGGGCAGCACGCAGGAGGACGCCAATATCTGCGGCGGTGGGGATCTCCCCAGAGAAAAGCTGCTCCAACTTGGGACACCGCGTCAAAAAGGCGGACAGGCCCGTGGAATGGTCCGAGCAGTACAACTCCCGCAACGCGGGGGTGTCCAGATGGTCGAGCACGGCCGCCGTCGACGTCGAGAGGCGACGAAGCTGCGGCAGCACGATCGGGCGTTCCGGCGGTGGGACACCCTCGGGATCGATGAGACGTAGCACGCAATCCACGAGATTGGTCGCGGAGCTCAGAACCTCGATGTGATTGGTCCAGAGGTTGCTTGCACCGTATCGCAGTAACTGCACACAGGGAAGCTCAGCGGTTACGGGAGTTTTCCCGCCGTAACGGCCAAGATTGATGAAAGCCTCTTGCAATGCAGGGCAATACTCGAAGAGGTGGGAGATGTCGGCCCCCGGTTCATCGTTTTCGAATGCATCGAGTGGAGAGGACACTCGGATGTCCAGTTTGCGCAAAGTCGGAAGGCGGCCGTAAATATGGACCATCAAGGAGTCATACAGCTCTGCTGCACCGGAAAAGAGAATCGTTTCCCAATGATAACAATGCGTGACAAGAAGGTCGAGGACAGACTGCTCTGACTCCGTGCAGTGGGTCTCGTAATACGGACTGAATGCGATATCGAGCGGCAAATTCTGGGAGCGCTCGAGATGAGCCTCTACCAGCGGGAATATGCCCAGAACTTCTGGTGTTGCGAGAAGGTCGTCCGTAAAATTAAGGCTGAGCTCATTCCAAAGACTTGGCTGGGACAAGGCAATGGTCCTCCATCGACTGCAAACTCTGCTGAGCGGCCAGGGTCCGTCCTCGAGGTTCATGAGGCTTGCGTTGGACGGCGAAGCGCAAGTGAAGATGAGCGATAAAATTTCGGGTGGGATGCGACGGAGTGGCGAGAGAGCCCCTTCGTGCTTCCGGATTTCGGTGTCGAGGAAGTCGCGTTCCTCGAGGAGTTTGTTCAGCTCTGCCCTCAGCGGAGCTATTTTGGCATCTAAATACGCCCTGCGCGCACTTCCGCGGGAGACAAATTCTCGAATGGAGGGGAGATTATGTTCAGCGGGGGCATCGTTGGTATTCAAGATATCCCGGGATACTGTGCTCGAATCAACGGGTTCGTCTGCAAAACTGGAGCCAGGTGTTGGCATCATTGTGGTAAGAACTGGAAGGAAAAACGCGATCAACATTGGGAATGTCGCAAAAAATCCGTTTTGAGTTATAAGCCAAGATAGGGGCTTTCTGAACCTTATAGGCAAGCCGGCATACTTATAAAGGCTTATAAGGGGTTATAAGTACCTATATTCGCTTATGATTCAAAGGGACCCCCCTCAGGCTGCATTCCAAATCCAATATTGGTAACGTACGCACAGGTTGAGTTGAGTATTGTATAAGGCTCAAAGCCCTTATCCTGACTTATAACTCAAAAGCGATTTTTGCAACATTCATCCGAATAAGTAACGCCGACTTACATTCCTCCGTCTGCCATACCACCCAGAATATTGATATTAATGCCCACCAGGCAGAAGGACAAGCTGCTGTATAGATCATCCTGCGCGCACACCTCCATCTCTTGCAGTCAAATTGTGCTTCACTGTTAGACTGCAGCGTACAACCTATGAGTTTTTATATTGAGCATCTATGTAATTAATGTCAAGACTAGCTATTTGGAGTATGGTTTATGTATTCATGTATCCGTATCCGTATCCGTATCCGTGTCCGTGTCCGTATCCGTGTCCGTATCCGTATCTGTATCCGTGTCCAAATTCCGTAGTCAGTGTCCTAGACCTCGTCAATGTAATGGGTGAATTCCCATATAATGTAAGGATCCTGGTAAACCCGAAACTCTGGGACTACCATTTCCTTATACAGGGGGTCGGAGCGTTTATAGAGCACAATCTGCATGCCCTGCGCGCGCAGAGCCTCCATCCGCCCGAGCGTGGCAGCGGAGGGAGTGAAATGCATGGCGTACAAGCGGAGGGTACGCAAGCTGCCGTGCTGCCACTGCCCCTCGACTGCCCGCATCAGCTCATCCTCGTCAAGAGGACCACCGAGGCGGTTCAACCTCAAGTCGGAGGGGACGAAACAGAGCGAAAGAGTCTCCAGGGCGGAGAGCGTTACCCGCTGCGTATGGTCGAGGAGCGAAAATATGTTCCATGCGTAATCCATGGGTACATATAGGAACAGGTTCCTGATCGTCGGGGCTGCGTGAGGGAGTAGGTGGGCATCCGAACCGAACCCGGCATTTGCAACGAAAAGCCGCTGCAAGTTGGGCAAATCCAGCAAAAGGACGGGCAGGTTGTAGGATTGGCAGGTGTAGAGCTCCTGCAGGGCAGGAATCTCCAGACAGCTGAGCACGGCTGCCGTCGACGTCGAGAGGCGACGGAGCTGCGGCAGCACGATCTTGCTTGTCAGTCTTGAGACATCATCGGGGTCGATGAAGTGTAGCACGCAATCCACGAGATTGGCTGCAGAGCTCAGAACATCCACGTGTTCAATCCACGAGTTTTTTGCACCGTATCGCAGTAATTGCGCGCGAGGGAGATCGATGGTTACTACGGGGGTCTGCATGTAGCGGCCAATATTGATGAAGGCCTCTTGCAATGCAGGGCAAGACTCGAAGAGGTCGGAGATGTCGGCCTCATCGTCCTCATCGTCCGATTCATTGGATGGAGTGGCGACCCTGATGTCCAGTTTGCGCAAAATCGGAAGGCAGCCGGAAATGCTGCCAGCCAGGGACTCGTACAGCTGTGTTGGTCCAGATAATTCAACCGTTTCCCAACGATCGCAATGCGCGACAACCAAATCAAGCGCGGCTCGCTCTGTCTCCTCCATCATCTCCTCCTCCTCGTCGATCTCGTCCCGCACAGATAATTTGACCGTGAGTGGCAATTTTTGTGAGCGCTCGAGATGAGCCTCTATCAACGAGCATAATCCTGTGGGGAATGCCGAGTCCGCAAATTCAAGCCTGATTTCAGTCCAAAGCCTGGGCTGGGCCAAGACCATGCTCCTCCATTGACCGCACACCGCACTGAGGGCCCACGGTCCGTCTTCGATGTTCATAACGGATGCGGTAAATGGCGATGCGAGAGTGAGGATGTGCGACAGGATTTCGGGTGGGATGCGGCGGAGTGGGGAGAGAGCTCCTTCGTGCTTCCGAATTTCAGTGTCGAGGAGGTTGCGCTCCTCGAAGAGCTTGTCCAGCTCTGCCTTGAGCGGACCTATTTTGGCATCTAAAAACGCCCGGCGGACACATCCCCGCGAGACGAATTCTCGAATCGAGGGGATAGTAGTTTCGAAGGGGGTATTATTCGTGTCCAAGACATCCCGAGAGATTGTACTCGGGTCGACCGGTTTATCTACAATTATGCGGTTCGAAGACATGGTGGAAGATGGGGAGGGACAAAAAGCGTGATGTTTCAACATTTCAACTTGCCACTGGTTTAACAATGTTTGTATTGCAAGCTTACGATCAACATCGAGATCAAAATAATCTGAAAACACTCATATGTATTATAGAGTCAATGCCGACTCATCTCATTCACACCGGGTTTCAAAAGCTAATTACTGTCCGGGTATTTGTATGCATTATCAAGCCTCCGCAAACGTCAGAGGTGCAAACGCCTGAGAGATCCATTCATCAGAAAGCTGAACCCAGCAATGAAGGAACCGAAAGAAACGCACATATCCAGTCCCCTCGAAATGCTTGCTGTTCGCCTCGACCCAGTGCAGCCGAAGCGCGTGCAGGAACGCCGACAGACCCTGCGGTGCGCGCGCGGAGGGTTAGTTTAAACGCAAGACGGAAGGAGAAGGAACGCAACGCACCTCCATGAGACACAGAATGCCGACCGTCGCCGCAAACCAGAACACGCCCGCCGCCGCGAGCACGACCCACCCAAGGATCGTCGTCGGCCCCAGCATCGGCTCGAGAACCATGGTCCAGAGCACCTCCGACAGCTGCGCGTGCGCGAGCGAAAGCGCCCAGAGCCGGAGGTACGACGCCGTGTGCGAGATGCACCCGAGGCAGAACTCGATCGTGTGGATCACCTGGTGGACCACCACGTCGCCGAAATCGTGCTCCTCCTGCGCCGCACGGACGAATCAGTATTTACACGGTACACAGACGAGACGAAACCGCTTACAGGCTCCTCGTCTTCGCCGTCCTCGACGACCGCGCCGCCGTGCCCGTTCCCATTCGCCGCATCCTCGTCCCCAAGCAGCGCGTCGTCCTCGCTGTGGCGCTCCCCGTGGCCCAGCCCGACGTATCCCGCCCCCTCGTGCTTCTTCATCTCGCGCCACACATAGTACGGCTTCCCCACCAGCAGAATCGGCACACACACCGCCGCGCACAGGAGGAGCACCGTCTGCACCACCGCCTGCCCGGGGTACAGCTGGTCTTTGGCCTCGACCGTCCCGGGCGTGAGGAACATCCCGATGAGCATGTTCAGCAGCGACGGCGGCGATGTCGCCGACGTGGACCAGTCGACGCTCCACTTGTACAGGATGCACACGACGAGGTAGCCGAAGATCGAGTGCAGGAAGACCATCTGCGGGATGAAGTTGACGTAGATGTCGATGTAGCGCTTGAAGCGGAGGTGGTTGGGCACTTGGAGGCAGAGCGCAAACGTCATCTGGAGGGCGGGTCAGAGAGTTTGGGGCGCAAAAGGAATAATGCACATACGTGGATAACGCCGAGAACGACGGACATCTTCATCTTGTACGAGTTCGTGAAGACGAGCCCGTTGTCAGAGCCGTGCCAGCCAGGGTCCAAGCCGAAGGGGTAGGTGTGTCCATTTGGAGTCGCAGTTACCCGCGCGGTGCCGTTTTCGAAAGGGGGGAAGTCCCATCCAGAGTGCCAGAGGTGAAGCGACTTGGAGAAGATGTCGTTGTAGATCAGACCGGAGTACATCGAGAACAGGCCCATGAGAAGGATAATGTAACGACCGCTGAAGAAATGTGGTCAGAACGAGTTTGTTAACGCGAAGGAAGGACGCACAAGAAGAACTGCCCGGTAATCTGGACGAATGCGCCGTCAGTAAAGGAAACGGCAAAGAGCAGCCAGCGTACCTCGTCAAGATCAGCTTTGGCCCACTTCTTCTCGACCGAGATCATGTACAGCGCAGCGCAGAAGATAATGAACCCGTGCCCGATGTCACCGAACATGACTGCGAACAAGAACGGGAACGTAATGACGGCGAAGAGCCCGGGATTGACCTCCTGATAAGTCGCGATCCCGTAGCTGTCCATGATCGCTTGGAATCCGCCGGTAAATGCGTTCGTGCGATGGTACGTCGGCGGCGTCTTCGTCGTGTGCAGCTCGTGCAAGATGGGGGGGATGCTTGTCCCAGAGTGTTCCTGCATTAACAGAGTCAGCTAGGCGCACTGGAAGGTTAAAAACCGTACCGTCGCCCGCCTGAGCGTCAGCTGGATCTCCGGAATATCTCGGGTGGGCACCCATCCCTCCGCGATGAGCGTCTTGCGCCTGACGTCGTAGTTGAAGAGATTCAGCGCCTCGTAGATCTTCTTCTCCTTCCGCACGACATCCTGCCAGCTCCGCAGGCTCTCGCCGACCTTGACGAGCTCGCTGCGCCGGTTCGAGCCGGTGTTGTACAGCACCGTCTGCAGGTCTTCAAGGCGGACGGTGACCTCGCGGAGCGATTCCGCGCGCTTGTCGGCGTTGGCATCGATGGGGTAGAGCGTCGCACCCATCGACTCGGCGACCTTGCGGATCTTGGCGAGCAGTGCGTCGCCGTGCGCGAAGATGATGAACACGTTCTTGCGCGTCTCGGCCCCGGTGAGCGGGTCGACGAACGGCTCGGCGATGTCCGTGTGGTTCATGTACAGGTTCCCGCGCAGGACGCGCCAGAGGACGCGCTCAAAGGTCGGCACGCGCGCGCGGTCGAGGGTGCCCGCGACGAACTCGAGGTCGAATTGGATGCTGGATGCGGAGAATTGGTTTTCACGGTCGTCGTGCTGGAGGAGCGGCGCCGAGCTGTCGTCGAACGACGAGCGGATGTCGGAGTGCTGGACCTGCGCCTGCGGCAGGTTCAGAAGATGCGGAATAAATTAACAAGAACCGTACCTTGTCGAAAAAGACCGCAGTCTCGCGCAAGACATGGCGGGCCTCGACGAGCTCCTTGGTGCGCTCACTGAGGGTCTGGTAGCTTTCATTCATTCTGATGAGACGCGACTCGCGTTCTGCCAGGGTGACATCCAATTCGTCGATGGTTTGTGCAGCGCGCGGGCCAACAGTAATGAGCGGCGCCGAATCGTAAAGGGGTCGAATAGGAATAACGTCCTTTTCCTTTTCGATTTGCGAGGCGAAGAAACGGACTCTGCGGGCCATCTCGTCGACACGCCGTATCTCCCCGACGAACGAGCGCTGAAAAGGATTGATGCTTGGATTCAACTGCGCATAGGATGAGCTGTCGGTCTACAGCCGAAATATGATACTTGCGTCTTTGAATTGGACGTTTCCAAGCTCTCCGAGCTCCGCTACTGTATCATGGGCAACCTCTGTCGGTACAAAGAGCTGCACCAGGCTCATCTGCTCCGAGCCTATTGCGCGAAGAATTAACGAGATTTTGCGGGGGAAAAAAGCAGCCAGAACATACGGAACAGACTAGGGTATTCACTCGACATCCCTGAAGATATCTAGAGAGGAAAGGGGACCAGAGGGATGGAATAAGGCTGGGGTGCAAGTGGTACGAAGGAGAGTGAGGTTCGCGTGGTTGTTGATCGGCAGCTTACGTTGTAAATAACTTACTTACTCCATGGCAGAATATCCTCCTTCAGTGTCAAATCCATCGATATCTCCCGAAAACGTTCTCGTGGTTGTTGATCGGCAGCTTACGTTGTAAATAGCCCTTTTCAACTTACTTACTACTTGCATGGCAGAATATTCTCCTTCAGTGTCAAATCCACCGATATCCCCCGGAAACGTTCTGGACACGAATAATCCGCCCCTTGAATCCCAAATCCCCCTTTTACAGGAATTTGTTTCCAGGGGACGTGCACGCCTGGTTGTTTTGCACGACCAAATGGTCCTGCTTCAATCTCGTCTGGGTGAAATTCGCAAAGAGAGCGATGCCCTAGCTAAAGAAGTTTTGAAGCACGAGGGCTCCCTTTCTCCCCTTCGCCGTTTACCGACAGAGATCCTGTTGCGCATATTCACCTTCACCCTGCCGCCCCATCAACGTGACCCGGACAATGCGGCCTTCACGAACGCACACCCAAATCCACGGATGGTCGAACGGGCCCCATGGACCGTCAGCGCAGTCTGTGCACGCTGGCGCGCGATCGCTGTCTGCCAGCCCCGTTTCTGGGCCCACATCGACTACCATTCCTACTACAACCGGAATAACAGATTCATGAACCGTCTCAGGCTCGAGACCCAGCTTCGCAGGTCGGGGGAAACACCCTTGAACGTCGAGTTCGGCACAGACCTTGATGATGTGGTAACATCCCAGGACTTGCGCATCTTACGAACGCTTTGCCAACATTCTGCACGCTGGGAGACCGCGTCCATTCATGGCCAAACAGTGCTATTCGACTCCCTTGCTCGTTTTGCCGCGAGTCGGTTCGCTCTTCTACGGGAATTAGCGATCGAGGTGCTGTACGACGCCGGTGACGGTACTCCATCGCTGGATATGTTCAGCGATGCGCCCAAGCTGCAGCGAGTCACCGTCAACAAGGGATTACGGACCTACGCCATTCAGATGGTGCTCCCTTGGCCGCAACTGCTGCAATTCTGCGGATGCGGCCATGGAACACCCATCTCCAAGACCTCCCTGCTGCCCGCAATCTCGTAGAGTGCTCTTTACAGATCAATGAACCGTTCGTCGTACCCCCGGCGCCCATCTTCCTGCCATCCCTGCTTCGGCTCTTCCTCTCAGGATCCGAGATTTTAGAGTGCCTCGACACCCCTGCACTCCTGGAGCTGTACTGCGGCTATTCCCCTCCGGTCCTTCCCTTCGTCCGCCGGCAGGGCTGCGCATTACAGACATTGGTATTATGGGAGTACGCCTCTGGCCCAGCTGATCCCCTCTACCTGGCACAAATCCTGGACGCAGTCCCGACCATCGCGAATCTAACCGTAGCGCTTCCCCTCCCCAACGAGTTCGCGCGCGACTTCTTCGCCCGCCCCCACATGGCGCCCGCGCTGAAACGCATTTCCTGTGTCCTTCCCTCTTATCAGTGGGACATTCCAGACGTGAGTCGTACCGCCGACACGCAGCTGCACTTCATCCAGGCGGCTGAGGCGCACTGGCGGGCCAATCAGCTGACGGCCGTCAAAGTGCACGTCGACGGACTTGCACCGAGCGTCTGGAGGCTGACAGAGCTGTTGCGGACGCACGGGATGGATCTGTCGATTTTCGCGTCCCGGCGGGCCCTCCTCGATGACGCGGTTCCTGCGGAATTGGCCATCGACTCGTACTCGAATATGTGAATGCCCTTGCAGAGTCGTCCGTGTTGGCTTGCACTTTCGAGAGCGACATTTTCAATCTCGTTGGATGTACGTTCGCTCGGTCCGCGCTGGCCAAAATCTCTGAATCGACGATTGCTATCATTCGGTGCGTGGCCCGACTGCTCGACCTGTCTCTGCGTCAGTGCTCTATCTATCTTTCGCTATTTATCTTGAGGGTACCATCTGGCAGGAGTAGGCACTGAAAGGCAGAGGAGGTGCGGACACTACGGGATCTTGTCGGCGTTTTGCGAGAAGGGTGTATCTTGACAGAATCCAATGTACGTTCGCTCGGTCCACGCTCGCCAAAATCTCTGAATCGACGAGTGATATCATTCGGTGCGTGGCCCGACTGCTCGACCCGGTTTCGTCTGCGTCAAGTGATTATCATGGAGGGATAACGGCGGATGCTGGAATTAGGTGAGACCATCCTGGTGCCGTCTGCCCGCATCAGCTCCAACACCATCGCGGAGACGTCAGGACATTCGCGTACATATACATAGTGAATCCATTTTTATTTTTATACATACAAAACGACAAAAATTTATACAAGTACATATCAGTTACACCTTCCCGTCCTCGATGAAACACTACAGGTACGCATACTGTACATACGGATCTGGATCCAAATTACATAGACGAAAGTCCTCCGGGACCATATCCGCGTACAGCGCGCCGGAGCTCGGGAAGCGCACGATCTCCACAGCGTGGCTGCGGCCGCGGCTGCGGCTGCGAAGGCGCTCCGGCAGGAACTCCACGCCGCTGCCGGTGCCGCCGTACAGCTTCAGCGACCGCAAAGCGCCTTGCGCCTCGACCGAGCGCATGAGCGTGTCCTGGTCGACAGGCGCGGGTGCGCTCGAGCTCAGGGCGCGGTCGAAGTCTGGGACGAAGCAAAGCGAGAGCGCGCGGAGCGCCAGTGCAGGGACGCCATCGTCGCTCGGACGACTTCCGAGGAGGATCGTGAAGAAGTGGGCCGCAAATTGCACGGGGAGATAGAGGCACAGCTCCGTGACTGGCGGTACTGCGCGAAGGAGACGGTCAAGGTGGGAGGTGGAGGAGATGTCCGCGACGAAGAGCTTGCGCAGCGTGGGCACGCGCGCCAAAAACGCGGGGAGGTGTGTGGATTGGTGACAGTACAACTCCTCTAGCGTGGGGGTATCCAGGAGCTCCAGAAGGTCCGTGCTCGAGACCGAGAGGCGACGGAGGTGAGGCAGGTGAATGGGGGATTCAGAGGGCGCGGGGGAGCCGATGAGGTGCAGGACGCAGTCGACCAGGCTGGATGATGTAGAGCGTAGGACGTAGGCGTGGTTGGCCCAGGAATTGCTTCCACTATATCGCCGCAATTGAGAGAAGGGTAGGTCGACCACGATGGGGCGGTCCCCGCCGCAGCGCCCCGGATTCACAAAGGCCTCCTGCAGCCTCGGGCAAGAATCGAAGAGGGTGATAGGACCGCCCCGGGGTACACAGTGGTCTTGGCGGACACGAATATCTATCGCGCGTAATTGAGGCAGGTTACCGCGAATATTTTCCAGGTGATAATACAGCATCGCGCTTCCCGCGAAGCTGATCGTTTCCCAGCGGTTGCAGTGCTGCGCAAGGAGATACATAACCTGCAATTCTCGCTCTCTGCAGTAGGCTTCGTGCCAAAAGGCGCGGAAGGTGATGTGCAGCGGCACCTGCTGGGAACGCTCCAAGTGCGCCTCCAGCCTCGGTTGTATCCTTTCAAAAGACGGTGATTCCCAGTCCTCGTGCGTGAAATCGAGGAATATCGTTGCCCAGAGACAGGGCTGGGAAAGGGCGATGGCCCGCCAGCGGCTGCACACGGCACTGAAGACCCATGGTCCTTCCTGGACGCCGGAAAGCCCGTCGGAAGCGGCGAAAGGCGGTAGTGCGAATGCGAAGATGAGCGAAATCAGCTCAGTCGGCATGCGGTGGACTGGCGAGTAAGCCACCTCGCGTTTCTGAATTTGCGAGTCGGGTCCCTGGTGTAGGTCCCTGTGAGCGTCCAAATGCCCCGCGGCTGCATCCCCATAAGCATACACAAGAGACTTGAGGGTGCAGAATAGACTCGAGATTAAATTCGAATCGATGGCGACGATTGGTTTGCGAAATCCACGCGTGAATTGGTCTCGGAACGAGTTGGCGAGGAGGAAAGCGAAGTTTATACAATCCGAGTACGATACCGCTGCCATTTGGCCAGTGGGCAAGGGAGGTGAAATGGGTTGCTTCCAGGTTCCGCACCGTGGATTATGTATCAGACCGGAAGAACATATTCGCACGCGCAGAAGACGAAGTTAGTCCCGGTGACCGAGAGGAATATTGCCTTCTTCGTGGATGACGTTAGTTATCGCCGCGGCGCACCATTACTTGATTCCCGGGGCTATTTTTCTCCGGAGGAATTCGTGCAGTTCCAGTCGGCCAGTTTTCACTCCAAGTCATTGAGTAATCCAGCGACAGTAAGCCCGAGGAATGTCCCCGCCGTGACCGCTGTTATCGAGCGCGATGAGCTCAAATGTTGCGAAAAAACGCAATTAGTTCCCGCCAATGCAAACGGGAGTAGCACATACCAGCGCTGCAGCCTATAGCTAGTATTGGCAATGATCGTCAAATGGAATGAGTCGCCGGCTCGGAACCAAAATTGACCCCGTTAGTGCCGGCCGACGCTGAGTCACTTCGCACTACGTTGGCATGATAGGGTTGCGTGCGCGACGAATCGCTTGAAAGGTGACAAGCGGCACACATTTACGCGTTACATGTTGTATTCAAACCGGATCGTTAGTTTCTCGCTGTTCCATTCAATATATGTACATGCACGAGGCTGATCTCGTGTTCAATTCTGGCGACCTGGCCGCCCTGGGGTCCGGACTAGTCTCTCTAGAGTCTAGACAGTATACTGTGATGCCACCAGCTCGTACCTCGCTCATCACACCTCGCCAGTATTTTATTTTATTCCTGAGCGTGACGCGGGAGATGCGTGGATATCGGCCGGAAGGGCACTTAGGTGAAGAGGTCAAAGCATCCGTAGCATACATAGTGACGCATGTATGTAGTACAGGCCCCGTAGGGCAGGTCACGACCGTGAGCACTACGACCGTGCAAGGGTACGGCCGTAGTACCAGTACATTGTCTTACTGGAATAATTTTTTCCTTCTTCTCGGTGTGCACAATTTTGATGAGAATCAATCATCATCCAGTTCACTTTCTTTACCCCCCACTTTTATCTACAATACATTCATGTTGGCGGATGAGTTTGCACCCGCGCGCACAACACCACAATTAGTGTACCTGTTCCTTGCCCTGGTACCGACAAGATAAATTCGTACCTGATTACATACAGTAATTATGGACTTGTGTTTAAATACTTGTGGATTCTGAATAAATTCCCCGCGCGTTTGCCGAGGGTCTATTGCTGAATATCCGGTGTGCGGCTTTAATTCCAATAATTCACGCTGTTTGAGTCCACCAAACCAATTTTTAGCCCCAAATACGGTCGTGTTGCCGTATACGGCCGTAAACGGACCGTCACCGTACCGTCTGAGGCTTACCTCGATCTTGTCCGGCCCGCAATACTCTACAACAAAGTAGTCAGGGTGAACGTCGATGCAACCATGTTGGTTCTGAGAAAACCGGAAACATAGAACCCGAAAACCGAAGTCAATGGGAAGCAGAATAAGAAGACGTCGATCACGAGCCGGTGGCGGAGGCCGAATAATAATGCGGCAGCGCTACTAAAATTGATGCATCCACAGGTACTTGCCCGCAAGGGGAACTCGGGATTAAAATTTCGTACGTGGGGAGGGGGGGGGGGGGGTCCCGGGGGAGGCTGAAAAAAACTTTGTGATACTTTTGTTAGAAGATGTTGGAAACCCTCAAAACACCATTTGAACCATGCCAGAGGTTTCAGGAAGGGTTTGTACGATGTCCGAACCATCTTGAAGGTCAGTTTCCTAATATGGAATGCCAGATCACGCACGGCGCTGTAGATTTTGCCTTCTGTTGGCTCAACCACTTTCCCAGATGTCCAGGAAAACAGAATATGAGACTCACTATCATGGATATACAGTATCATTATTTTCCCCTGCCAATATGCACTTAAGTTGTGATGATTTGGTGCCTAGTGCCGGAGTGGGGGTGATAGACCAGATAGCAGCACAGGAGTGTGAGGAAAAGCACACTAGAGGTGTACTAGATGGCCAGGAGGGTGTTACTACTCTGTAGGATAGCTATACTGCCCGTCATGCCCACCTCCAATGGTATATTGAGCTGCGACCGTAATCGGAGGCGACGGCCCGGCGCTAGGGGTGGGAACCTCCTTCCCTATATGGAAGGAGGGGGGGGGGGGGGGGGGTCAGCCGAGGGTCGAAAAAAACTTTTCGACCCTATGTACTTATTTCGAATCCCGAGTTCCCCTTGCTTGCCCGTGCAATGAGAGGTTATCATTCAAGCGACCCCAAGGGGTGGCGCCGATCCAGATCGCGTACCCATCAAGAAGCACGACCCACCCCCCAAATAAGGAAGGAGTGATGGACAGGTGTCAATGCGGCAGCTACGGCCGTAAGAGGCGGCACAGACGGCACGGGGCTAAAATTTTCTTCTCGACGCGTCGCGTCAGGTCGCGTCGCGCTTAGTGGTACCGCGCCTGCGCGCCTTCCGCCCCCTCAATACACCGTCACAAAGCTGCTGTCCACATGGAGACTCAATACATCTGTAAATAATGTCCATATCACCACTTCCCCACCATCCTCTGGCGTACCAACAAATATACATGTGCCACAATATCTTGAAAGAGGGAATTACGGGCAGGGGAACCGAGAAGTTCTTTGCCCCCACTCAAACCCGACTGCGACCTGAACAGTACTGCCGAATGATCCCATGTGTGCCGATAATGATCCTTTCTTTGATGTGCTGTCAGGGTGCTGTCAAGTCGGTGGCGCATCAGGGTCTGAGATCTGGATCGGTGCCACCTCTTGAGCGACCCACCTCGATCGATGAGTGAGACCCACCCGAATGATACTTTGAATGTGTTTCTCGAGTTCCGGCGCTCGAACGAGATGGCCGGCGTTGGAGGGCGTTGAGCGTGGACATGATGTTCGTTATATATCACCCAGAGCAAAGGCAGAAGAATTTGCGCTGTTCGGCTGACAGACAACTGTGTGGTGCCCAGGGACGAAAGTGGAGCTGGGCTTGGAGTTGGTTGCATCGGGATTCCAGCAACAGTGCAGGGTAGCGTCCCGAAACATCGGAGAAAAGCCAAATTTCGTTAATCCAGACTGCGGGAATGCAGATAGACGGTGCTCAGAAGGATAGAAGTAGCTAGAAGAAGTAGAAGAAGTAGTGCTTGTAAGTGGAATGACTCGGATCGGGCGGCTATCGGATCTTCTCCACCGCGCCGCATGTCTGAGAAGCAAGCCATAAGTAATGCCGTGCTCACGGCCGTAACGGCTCCACGGACACGGTCAACACGGCTGACTCCCGTGTTGTGTCGACTCCGTGCCGTGCAGAAGAACCTATCAGACACGGTACCGTCACCGTATTATAGTGCCGTATTCCGTGGCTCACGATTACGGTGTCCAGCCCTAGGCCCCGGTTGTTCCTTAACGGGACCACTCCGGAATTTACCTTACCGTACTTACCTTACCATTTCAATTTTCCGCCACATTAACCTCAGGCCCATGGATTTACCAGGATTATATTGAGCGAGGTACGAGCTAAGGTACAATAAAGTGTTCGTCTAGAGAGACTAGGATATCCATTATGTCGTTGTTATGTCGACAGGGTCTGGCAGGACACTGCGATTGCGGACAAGGATACGGATACGGATACCACAAATAAAACTTTCCTGCATGCCAGATGGCTAGTCTCAAGCCAGTCTTGACATTGATTCCACTTTCCGGAATTCCAACTTCCCTACTTCAGTCCTCTTTCTAATTACACTTAGTCTCTGGCAGACCGTGACAACGCTTCGGCAGTATGCAACTTGAGTAATCCAATAGCGAATTGCACAATTTCACCGCAGAAATGGAGGTGCGTGCGTAACATAATCAACATAGCGACTTGTCCTTGAACGGCATTAATATTCGGTGGGATGGCAGAGGGTCGGAAGAAGGAAGAAGGACTAAGAGCAAGAGATGGCGGGCTCATCGGAAAATTTTGGCATTATGTATGCTAGATTATCCTGGTGGCTTCAGCTCCAGGGCCTTGGGGTTCTCCCTCTGCGCGTAGTCTCCCTCATGTACATGTACTTCACTGTCTGAATCCATCTTCATAAGTAAGTACATGTAATACAAAACAACACAAAAAATTAAGTATACAAGCAAGTACGGTAGTGATCAGCCATACACTCCGTCCTGTTCCCGACGAATCACTACAGGTGCATATACGGCACATACGGATCCGGATCCAGGTTAGACAGGCGAAAGTCCTCCGGGACCATATCCGCGTACAGCGCGCCGGAGCTCGGGAAGGGCGCGACCCGGAGGCGCGAGGGCAGAGGCGGGAGGAGATTCACGCCGCCGCGGCCACCATATAGCTTCAGCGAGCGCAAGCCCTCGGCGCAGCGCAGCAGTGCGCCCGGGTCGAAAGGTGTGGGTGCGGGTGCGCTCGAGCGGTCAGAGTCCGGCACGAAACACAGTGACAGCGCGCGCAGCGCCATCGCAGGGACGCCATCCCGGCCCGGGCGACTCCCGAGGATCGCGAAGAGGTGCGACGCGAGCTGCACGGGGAGGTAGAGGCACAGCTCCGCGACCGTGGGCGGCGCCGCCCAGAGGATCCGCTCCAGATGCTCCGCAGAGGGGATGTCCGCGACGAAGAGCTTCCGCAGCGCGGGCACGCGCGCCAGAAACGCCGGGAGGTGCGCGGAGTGGTGGTAGTACAACTCCTGTAGCGCCGGCGTGTCTAGGAGCGCTAGAATGTCCGTGCTCGAGACCGAGAGGCGACGGAGGTAGGGCAGGAGGATGCGGGATGCAGAGGGTGCGGGGGAGCCGATGAGGTGCAGGACACAGTCGACCAGGTTGGATGGGGTAGAGCGCAGGACGCAGGCGTGGTTCGCCCAGGAATTGTTTCCGCTGTATCGGCGTAGTTGGGAGAAGGGCAGGTCGATCGCAAGGGGGCAGTCCCCGCCGTAGCGCCCCGGATTCACAAAGGCCTCTTGCAGTCTCGGGCAAGAATCGAAGAGGGTCAGAGGACCGCCCCGGGGTACAGGGTGCTCTTGGCGGACACGGATATCTATCGCACGTAATTGAGACAGGTTACCGCGAATACTGTCACTCAGGTGATAATAAAACATCGAGCTTCCCGTGAGACTGGCCGTTTCCCAGCGGTTGCAGTGCAGTGCAAGGATATTCATAACAGGCAATTCAAGCTCTCTGCAGTGGGCTTCGTGCCAACAGGCACGGAAAGTGATGTGCAGCGGCACCTGCTGGGAGCGCTCCAGGTGCGCCTCCAGCCTTGGTTGTATCGTTTCAAAGGACGGTAATTCCCAGTCCTCGTGCATGAAATCGAGGGATATCGTTGCCCAGAGACAGGGCTGGGAAAGAGCGATGGTCCGCCAGCAGCTGCACACGGCACTGAAGACCCATGGTCCTTCCTGGATGCTGGAAAGCCCGTCGGAAGTGGCAGAAGGCGGTAGTGCGAATGTGAAGATGAGCAAAACCAGTTCAGTCGGCATGCGGTGGACTGGCGCTTCATGTTTCTGAATTTGCGAGTTGGGTGCATACGCAAGAGACTGGAGGGCGCAGAATACACGAGAGATTAAACTCGAATCGGTGGCGGCCATTGGTTTGCGAAATCCAGGCGTAAATTGGGCTCGGAACGAGTTGGCGAGGAAGAAAGCAAAGTTCATACAATCCGAGTACGATGCCGCTGCCAAAGTGGGTTGCCCAAGTCGTGCCGTAGGATACTTATGTATCAGACCGCGAGCAATTCGCACGCAGGAGCCGAACAATATAGGCGTTGTTCATAATTGTAACATCGTAAGACCGACAGCAATATTACCTTCTTTGTAGATCCCGTTAGTTATCTTGGAGCGATTGAACCCAACGCATCAAATCGCTCCGGGTTGTGGCAGCCTCACGGTCTCACCTCCGGAGGATCCGCGCAAACTGCAGTGCCTATCTCACTTCAAGTCAAGGAGATAGTAAGGTCCTGATATCGCGACTGCGCCGAGATCGATATCAAGCCTAAATATCGCGAAGAATGCAATTAGTTCCCGCTAATGCAAACGAGGAAAGCCAAGATGGTACTTAGTGAGAGATAAGGTGGATTAGATAACGGGATGTTCCGCGCCTTTGATGTATCATCAATTTATTCCTCGTCGCGTACTTCCATACGCGCCTCGTCGCCCGCTTCATTCACTCGCCACCTCGCTCTATCAGCATCTTTTTGAGCCCCGCCCGCCCATCCCTTTTCTGGTACTTCACGCTCGCGTTGTTTTGGGTCTCCTCGCCTCAGACCCGCTTCGCGCTGCGTACTGGCCCTGGGTCCCGCTTCCCTCTTCCTGCCCGATTCGCTCCTTCATCATCCTGATCTCTTCCTTTTCTTGTCTTTCCCTTTGAGCGGTCCGCAGGACCGCACCCCTCTCCATTATTCCTTCCCTCACTCGCGCTCGGGAGTTATCAATCCCATCTTATCTAAGGAAAGCTCCGTCCTTCAACTTGTTTGGACATCAGTTCGAACCAAACACTGATTAGATGTGGTAGCCAGCCAATAGCCAGCATTGCAAGAGGCCTTCATCAATACTGCCAATACTGGTCTTTACATTTACACAAGATCGTGCTGCCGCAGCTCCGTCGCCTCTCGACGTCGATGGCGGCCGTGCTCGGCTGTCTGAAGACCCCTGCCTTGCAGGTGCTCCGAGTCTACACCTGCCAGGTGTAGCCTGATGTGCTAATCCTTCGACCTGCCCTCCCTTTTGGTGGGCTTGCCCGGCTTGCAGCGACTTTCCGTTGCAAATTCCTTGTTCCCTTCGGATGCGCACCTAATCCCCTATGTATCCTCACCCTCAGGAACCTCGATCTCGCGTATGTACAACCTACTTTCACTCCTCGACCATAGCCGGCAGGTAACGCTCTCTGTCCTGGATACTCTTTCTGTCTCGTCCCCTCCGGCTTGGACCACCTCGGTGGTCCTGTTGACGAGGATGAGTTGATGCGGGCAGTCGAGGGGCAGCGGCAGCACGGCAGTTTGTGTACCCTGCTCCGCCTGTACGCCATGCATTTCACTCCCTCCGCTGTCACGCTCGGGCGGGAGGCTCTACGCGTGCCGGGCATGCAGATGGTGCTTTAAAAACGCTCGGATAACCTGTATCACGAAATGGTGTCCCTAGATCTTCGGGTTTACCAGGATAAAGAATCTATCCATTACGTCGACAGGATTCAGGACACTAATATGATTACGGGGATACAGATACGAATACGGATACCACAAATATGTAAAACTTTCCTGCATGCCAGATGGTCAGTTTCAAGCCAGTAGTGATGCCCAGGGCTCGCCTTGGCCGGGCTTGGGCCTGGCTTGAGTGGGCTCAGGATTGCCCAAGACTTCGGAGGGGGCGTGGCTTCGCCTGGCTTGGGCCTGAGCAGCTGCCTGAGCCCGGGCTTAGGGTGACTGCCGAAATTTCGAGGTATGAATTTATTTTCGGTCACAATATTCGTTTTTTGGCTGTAGAATACTCAATGTCAATTGAAATCTCAACAGTTTTGGCTATTTTCCTCGGTTTAGTGTGATGCTGCGTCGTCTGGGGGTTCACAATCTAAGTAAGTTAATAAAACCAAATTGTAAGAAGCTGTAAAAAAGAACCTTGCCTGCCTGGAATCTCTTACAGAAACATCCAACAGAAGAATAGAAGTTACAGCTTGAGATGGGTTACTGGTGGATTCGCGTGTACTCCACGTAGTTTATACTGAGGGTATCTAGGCCGGGACTTTCCTGTCCTTGGGCGGCATTGACATTCAGTGGTATGGCAGAGGGCCGGAAGTCGGAAGAAGAATTAGGAGCAAGAGATGGCGGGCTCATCGCAAAAATTTGGCATTATATGTAGGTTAGATTATCCTACTGGCTTCAGCTCCAGGGCCTTGGGGTTCTCCCCCTTCGCGTGGTCTCCCTCATGTACATGTACTTCACTGTTTGAATCCATCTTTATAAGTAATACAAAACGACACAAAAATTAAGTATACAAGTAAGTACAGTATCAAGTACTTATCGGCTACACACACCGTCCCGTCCCCGACGAAATACTACAGGTACGCATACGGCACATACGGGTCCGGATCCAGGTTGCAGAGGCGAAAGTCCTCCGGGACCATATCCGCGTAAAGCGAGCTGGAGCTCGGGAAGCGCACAATCTCCACAGCGTGGCTGCGGCTGCGGCTGCGGCTGCGAAGGTGCTCCGGCAGGAACTCCACGCCGCTGCCGCTGCCGCCGTATAGTTTCAGCGACCGCAAAGCGCCTTGCGCCTCGACCGAGCGCATGAGCGTGTCCTGGTCGACAGGTGCGGGTGCGCTCGAGCTCAGGGCGCGGTCGAAGTCTGGAACGAAACAAAGCGAGAGCGCGCGGAGCGCCAGTGCAGGGACGCCATCGTCGCTCGGACGAGTTCCGAGGAGGATCGTGAAGAGGTGGGCTGCGAATTGCACGGGGAGGTAGAGGCACAGCTCCGTGACTGTCGGCGCTGCACGAAGGAGAGGTTCAAGATGGGAGATAGAGGAGATGTCCGCGACGAAGAGCTTTTGCAGCGCAAGCACGCGCAGCAAAAAAGCGGGGAGGTGCGTGGAGTGGTGGCAGTACAACTCCTCCAGCGCAGGGGTATCCAGGAGCTCTAGAAGATCCGTGCTCGAGACCGAGAGGCGACGAAGATGGGGCAGGAGAATGGGGGATTCAGAGGATGCGGGGGAGCCGATGAGGTGCAGGACACAGTCGACCAGATTGGATGAGGTAGCGCGCAGGACGTAGGCGTGGTTGGCCCAGGAATTGCTTCCGCTGTATCGGCGTAATTGGGAGAAGGGCAGGTCGACCGCGATGGGGCGGTCCCCGCCGTAGCGCCCCGGATTCACGAAGGCCTCCTGCAGCATCGGGCAAGAATCGAAGAGGGTGAGAGGACCGCCCCGGGGTACACAGTGTTCTTGGCGGACACGAATATCTATCGCGCGTAATTGAGACAGATTACCGCGAATACTGTCCAGGTGATAATACAGCATCGAGCTCCCCGTGAAACTGATCGTTTCCCAGCGGTCGGAGTGCAGGGCGAGGAGATGCAGAACACGTAGTTCCCGCTCTCTGGAGTGGGTTTCGTGCCAAAAGGCACGGAAAGTGATGTGCAGCGGCACCTGCTTGGAGCGCTCCAAGTGCGCCTCCAGCCTTGGCTTTATCGTTTTAAAGGACGGGGATTCCCAGTCCTCGTGCGTGAAATCGAGGAATATCGTTGCCCAGAGAGAAGGCCGGGAAAGGACGATGGCCCGCCAGCGGCTGCACACGGCACTGAAGACCCATGGTCCTTCCTGGACGCTGGAAAGCCCGCCGGAAGTGGCAAAAGGCGGTAGTGCGAATGTGAAGATGAGCAAAATCAGCTCAGTCGGCATGCGATGGACTGGCGAGAAAGCCACCTCGCGTTTCTGAACTGGCGAGTTGGGGTTCTGGTGTAGGCCCCTGTGAGCGTCGTCCAGACGCCCCGCGACTGCATACACAAGAGACTTGAGGGTGCAGAATAGACTAGAGATTAAACTCCAATCGGTGGCGACCATTGGTTTGCGAAATCCACGCGTAAATTGGGCTCGGAGCGAGTTGGCGAGGAAGAAAGCGAAGTTTATACCATCCGGGTACGATGCCGCTTCCATTTGGCCACTAGGCAAGAGAGGTAAAGTGGGCTGCTTCCAGGTGCCGCGCCGTGGAATATGTATCGCGCGCGCAGAAGAAGTGAGTCGCGGTGACCGAGAGGAATATTCTCTTCTTCGTGGATGACGTTAGTTATCAATATATTACTGCCGCGCACGAGTACTTGATTCCCAGGGTGAGGTTGCCAGTGGTTCCGGAGGAATTCGTGCGAGTTGGGCAGTTTTCACTTGAGTAATCCAGCGACTAAGCCCGAGTACTGTACATAGGGCTGCCGCCCGTTACCGTTACGGCAAGAATCGACGGCCGTTTGCCAGAAATTCGACAGGATACAGGACGGCCGTGACGGCCGTAATAATAACGGTAACGGGTCGAGTGTCAAGGTAATTTCACCTTTATGAAATGGTGGGTATCCCTTATGCAACATACGCAGTTGCTCACCTTGGTCTTCTTGGCCATCGTGGAAGAAAAATGGGAGCCGAGGCAAGGCGAACACGCGGGCCGGCCTGAGCGAAAGGCAAAGTAGACGGAGGCCATCAGTGTAGATTAGATTATATCCAGCACTGCCACATCTTTGCCCTTGCTCTCAGCTCATCGACATTTACTACAAGTCTCTTTCTGAGCTTTCCTCTCGACAAATTCGCAAGCTTTTTTTGCCCCACCCTCCCGTCCCTCTTTTGCTCTGGGTCTCATTCCGCGTCTAGACCCTCGGCGGCCTTTGTGTACGGGTTTGGCCGTCTCCCCCCGCTTTTGCCCACACAGGCTTTTCCCGACGGCTCTCTGCCGTCTCCTCACAAAGCCCAAAACCGGCCGGAACGGTCAGCCCCCTGCAAACACACCAAAAATCCTATCTTCCATTCAGAGAATAAATTATACCTAGAGTATCAATTATTCTCCCACTATCTTCTCCTTATCACCTCATCCAACCCTTGGCCGAGTCCTACGTTGCCTGTGCTGAAACTTGGTAATCATCTTCGGCTCTGCCAAATATCGCAACAACACAGAAATTTGTCGCCTTTCTCGCCAGACAGAGGAATTTTATTTAATAGGCAACCCTTGCTACATAGAAATATATTTGCGCAGAATAATCAGTGAAAAGTTGGTTTGAGCGAAGAGTTGAATGACCCGTTTAAACGGCCGTTACGGCCGTTGTTTGACGGACCAAACGGCCAACGGGACGGGCACGGCACCCGTCAAACGGGTGCCGTAGAAAGGCTCTGTCCTTCAACTTGTTTGGACGTCAGTTCGACCGCCTTGGAACAAATACTTCCCCGTTGGCTTCACTGTCTGAATCCATCTTCATAAGTAATACAAAACGACACAAAAAAGTTAAGTATACAAGCCAGTACAGTATCAAGTACTTATCAGCTACATACACCGTCCGGTCCCCAACGAACACTACAGGTACGCATACGGCACATACGGATCCGGGTCCAAGTTACATAGACGAAAGTCCTCCGGGACCATATTCGCGTACAGCGCGCCGGAGCTCGGGAAGCGCACGACCCGAAGGCGCTCCATCAACGGCAGGAGCAAAGGCACGCCGCCGCCGTATAGTTTCAGCGAGCGCAAGGAGCCAAGCTGAGACTCGACGAAGCCCAGCAGCGCGTCCTGGTCGACAGGCGCGGGTGCGCTCGAGCGGTCCGAGTCTGGCACGAAACACAGCGACAGCGCGCGCAGCGCCAGCGCCGGTGCAGGGACGCCGTGACCATCCCCATCTTGCTTCGGAGGACGACATCCGACTCCGAGGATCGCGAAGAGGTGCGACGCGAACTGCACGGGAAGGTGGAGGCACAGCTCTGCGACCGTGGGCGGCGTCGCCCGGAGGATCCGCTCCAGATGCTCCGCGGAGGGGATATCCGCGACGAAGAGCTTCCGCAGCTGGGGCACGCGCGCCAAAAACACGGGGAGGTGCACGGAGTGGTGGGAGTACAACTCCTCCAGCGCGGGTGTGTCCAGAAGCTCTAGGAGGTTCGTGCTCGAGACCGAGAGGCGACGGAGGTGGGGCAGGAAGATAGGGGATTCGGAGGGCGCGGGGGAGCCGATGAGGTGCAGGACGCAGTCGACCAGATTGGATGAAGTAGAGCGCAGGGCATAGGCATGGTTCGCCCAGGAGTTGCTTCCGCTGTATCGGCGTAATTGGGAGAAGGGGAGGTCGACCGCGAGGGGGCGGTCCCCGCCGTAGCGCCCCGGATTTATGAAGGCCTCCTGCAGCCTCGGGCAGGAATCGAAGATGTTGAGAGGACCGCCCCGGGGTACACAGTGTTCTTGGCGGACACGGATATCTATCGCGCGCAATAGGGATAGGTTACCGCGGATACTGTCCAGGTGATAATATAGCATCGCGCTTCCCGTGAAACTAATCGTTTCCCAGCGGTCGGAGTGCAGCGCAAGGAGATACAGAACACGCAATTCCCGCTCTCTGCAGTGGGCTTCGTGCCAAAAGGCACGGAAAGTGATGTGCAGCGGCACCTGCTTGGAGCGCTCCAGGTGCGCCTCCAGCCTCGACTGTAACAGTTCAAAGGATGGGGACTGCCAATCCTCGTACGTGAAATCGAGGCATATCGTTGCCCAGAGACAGGGCTGGGAAAGGACGATGGCCCGCCAGCGGCTGCACACGGCACTGAGGAGCCATGGTCCTTCCTGGATGCTTGAAAGACCATCCGAAGTTGCGAAAGGCGGCAGCGTGAAGGTGAAGATGAGCGAAATCAGTTCAGTGGGCATGCGATGGACTGGCGAGAGAGCCGCCTCGTATTTCCGAGTTCGTGAGTTGGGTTTCGAGCGTAAGTCCCTTTGAGCGTCGTTCAAACGTCCCATGGGTACATCCACAAGAGACTTCAGGGTGCGGAGTAGACGAAAGATCAGACTCGACGCGGCGGCGACCATTAGTCTGTGAAGTTCACGTGTAAATTGGGCTTGGAACGAGTTGGGGAGGAAGAAAGCCAAATGCATAGAGTTCGCGGACATCGAGCCACTTTTTACTCCAGTCACCGAGAGAACGCTATCGGGCACGGGAGGTGAAGTGGGTTGTTTCCAGGCGCTGCGCCGCGGAATATGTACCAGACCGCGAGAACATGTTCGCACGCGCAAAGGAGGAAGTCAGCCCCGGTGACCGCGAGGAAAGTTCTCTTCTAGATCTTCGTAGAGGGTGTTATCAGTCAATCACCGCCGCGCACGTCTTTGCGGAAGATCAAATCGGCCCGGCCTATAAGCAGCTGCAAGTGTTCTACGAAAGACGCGCGAAGGTAGCAAGGCAGCAGAAGACCGTGACAGCAAGACTTCGAACGATGGTGGACGGGGCGACATATGGACCATGACAGAAGATAGTAATCCGAATGGCCGATGATCATGATGGGGCTTTTGCTGGCTAAACGGCTTCAGCTGCACTTGATTTCCCGGGCGAAGCTGGAGAAATTCGGGGGTTGCGACGGGACCAGCTTTCGTTTCATAATCAAGTGACAGTAGAATGAGACTTCGGATAAATTATACCGACTCCCTTTCGAAAAGCCGTTGATACCGACGAGCGCTGAGATCGTCGCAAAAATAGCAACCCGGAATAGCCAGCGTTGCGTATGTATGTGATGGATGATCAAAGGAATCAACTCGACCAAATACCTCCCTGTTGGCGCGGGCCGACGCTGAGTAACTCGCACCATGTCATAATAGGGATCCGCCGCCTGCGCGACTAGTGAGGCCCCACCCCACTTACACCGTAGATGTCGTCTTCAAACCCGCCCGTTAGTTTCCCGCTCCTTCAATCGATATATACACGCGAAACTGATCTCACTTCCACCGCGTTAGCCTCAGGCCCACGATGCCGCACGGTGAGGCAGCCCTGCGCAGTCGGGATTTGGCTGGATTGAAGATGTTTTTCTTTCAAGTCTCGATGCTCAGCATGAAGCGTTCACGCAGTACTTCGACGGCAAGCTCGGGATCGCGCCATTGGATGGCCTGCGTCCGAGTAAAATCATAGAATTAGGGTGCGCATGGTGCCCTGAACTCAGTCTAACGACGTATGCTAACACAAATGCACTCCCTGATTAGATGCGGGAGTGGCGCATGGTCAGAACCTATATATCCGGCCCCAAATTTGTCTTGAACAATCAACGATTAACGATGAGTTTCCCGCAGGGCCATCCAAGCTGCGGTGCAATTTCCCGATGCGCAGATCGTGGCCGTGGACCGCGCTCCTCCGCCGGAAGGGTGGGTAGTGCCATATGACAAGTCTTCAAAGGCGAACTGAATTTTATGGTCCGTGCAGAATCCTCCCTCCGACCGTGACCTTCCAGCTCGCAGACCTGACGAAGGATCTCAAATTTGACGCCGAAACGTTTGATATCGTGCATGCGCGCTCGGTGTTGATCCATGTCGGTCCTCGTATTCAATCATTGTGTTCCCTGGCTAAAGTACGATGGCCAGGTCGCGAACGCTGAATCCGTCCTCCGGCGCGCCTCGCGCCTCGTCAAGCCCGGGGGCCTGCTCCTCATCGAGGAAGCCGACGTCCTCAGCTTCGGCAACTCCGGCGGGTCCGCTACGCGCCGATTCATAGGCAAAGTCAAGGAGATCCAGGACAGCCTTGGCGCGGACGTCGAGTTCGGGCGCAAAGTTGAGGGGATCGTCGGCGCGCTGGGCACGTTTGAGGAGGTTCATGTCGAGAAGATAAGCCTGCCGTTCGGCGGGAATGGGCCGGGTGAGTTTGGGTTTCAGAGACGGTTACCAATGCTGATTGTTCAATTTGAATCAGACAAGGCGCTGAATCAGCTTGGGCTCGGGATGAAGCAAAGCCTTGCGACGGCATCGGGCCCGCTCGCGAAGCGGTTCAGTGACCGAGGCCTCACTGAGGAGGTGGCTCGTGAGTATAATGAGGAGCAGGAGCGGAGCGACAACGAATCTGCGATGGACTTTTATCTCTGTTGGGCTCGTCGTTCCCTGGAATAGAGATGAGATAAATCTATGAAGAAGAATTCGATTTTATTATCAGCACCTTGAGACCTGAACTCCTACGTCGAATTTCTCGAGTAGTTATGAATGAGTACCTAAACCAGCCCGCGATGAACAGGAGCCATCGATTTTATTTCTGTTCTTTCTAAAATTGCCGCTTTGGGACGAAGGCGTAGCGGCCGCGTTCAGGTTCCGCGGATCATGTTCTGTTGAGAGGGATCATCCAGGATCATCATTATCAAGTCACTATCAAGCCTTCAAGTGCGATCTGATCATTCCGTCCACGGGCGCGCCCGGAGTCCTCTTGCGAATTGAGTTGTCGTGCGGCGCTGTCATCTGGATTCTGGTGGAGTATGACGGTTAGCAGTCATGCTGGAGTCAGGCTCACGGCATGCGCCTGCATGCGCCCGTCGCAAGCCCGACGTTTCAATTGTCTTCTGATCTCTGCTGATCACAAGTCTAGGAATCTGAAGCCAAGGAGCACGCGGGGCCGGATGAACGGGGCTGAGGATGAACGCCGATGCTTCGCACTGATTATTATTTGGAGGTTTGAATGGCGGGAGAACGAGGATTGACATTGAGCACACGGGACGCATCTGTGCACCAAGAATTCGAAGAAAATGAATGATCGTTCGTAAGGCACGCGGTCCAGCTGACAGAATGTAAAATTAAAACTGGTGAATGGCGAGATATTTCGCGCGGAATGCTGGGTCTATTCAGAGAAGACGTCAACTGCAAGTGGCAGGGCGCATATGAGCGGCATAGAAGAGCCAAGAAGGAACGTACGGGAGCGGGCTCCGGCGCGCGGTTGTGACCGGGCCGGCGGGAGGAAAGCATATGATAGGGGCCGCTCGATCGCGCCGCGCCTCTTACTCTTCCCTTTCTCCGCCCACCTACCACCATGTCGAAAGCCGGAGAATTCGTTGGCTCTCTTGATTGCGGTACCACGTCAGTGCATACCCCAGACCACAGAGAGCCCGATGCCACTCTGACGTTGCCTCCTCAGTTCCGTCCGCTTCATCATCTTCGACAAACACGCCGACATCGTCGCCCAGCACCAGCTCGAGTTCCCCCAGTACTACGAGCATCCTGGGTGAGTACGACTCCGCAGGATGTTGCGCGCGCTGACACAAGCGTGCAGCTGGCACTCTCACGATGCGACCGAGATCCAGACGCACGCCGAGCAGTGCATCGAAGCGGCGGTGAAGGACATGGTGGCTGCGGGGTGGGCAGCAGACAGCATCAAGATAATCGGCACGTTTCCGCCGCTGCATCATCCGTCCTCATCTGATACATCATCTTCTCAGGCATCACCAACCAGCGCGAGACCGCCGTCGCATGGAGCCGCAAAACGGGCAAGCCGCTGTGCAAGGCGATTGTTTGGACCGACTCGCGCACCAAAAACACCGTCGCCCACTTCGAAGCCAAGCTCGTTGAGCCGGGAATCGAGGTCGCGCCCGGCGAGTGGAAAAAGGGCAAGGACGGCATCGAAGCCCTGCGTAACATGTAAGTACTGAGGAGGCACATCGCTCCGCTGTACGCACCCTCATCCGACCAAACTAGCACCGGGCTCCCGCTCTCCACCTACTTCTCTGGGATTAAACTCCGATGGATGATCGACAACTATCCTGACGTAGCCGCAGCGCACGAAGCCGACGATCTTGCCTTTGGCACCGTCGAGTCGTGGGTGCTATACAACCTCCTGGGCGGCACGGAGACGAACATTCATCTGAGCGACCTCACCAATGCCTCGCGCACGCTGCTTCTCAATACCACCACGCTGCAATGGGAGCCGTCGCTCCTCGCCTTCTTCGGCTTCCGCTCCTCGATTCTCCCGAAACTCGTGTCGACGTCCGAGGTCTACGGCAAGATCGCCGCGGGCGCGCTGAAAGGAGTCCCAGTCGGAGGACTCGTTGGCGACCAGCAGGGCGCGCTCGTCGGGAACAAATGCCTGAAACAGGGCGAGGCCAAGTGCACGTACGGCACCGGCGCGTTCCTCCTCTTCTGCACGGGCGGCGAAATCGTGAAGAGCAACCACGGCCTGCTGAGCACCGTAAGCTGCCTTCACGCCCTTCGTGATTCCTACCCTACCCTAACCCCACCCAGATCGCATACCAGGCCGGTCCCGGCGCCAAGCCCGTGTACGCACTAGAGGGCTCGATCGCGGTGGCTGGCAGCGCCATCAAATGGCTGCGCGACTCGATGAGCCTGATTGAATCGGCGGCGGACGTGAACGCCCTCGCGGCGAAGGAGCCGACCGCGGCCGGGCTGTACTTCGTCACCGCGTTCTCGGGCCTGCTCGCGCCATACTGGGACTCCGGTGCGGCGGGGATGCTAATCGGCATCTCGCAGTACACGAACCCGTCGCACATTGCGCGCGCGACGCTCGAGGCGAACGCGTACCAGACGCGCGCGATCATCGAGAGCATGCTGCTTGACTCGGGCGCGTCGCTGAAACACCTGAAGGTCGACGGGGGAATGACGAATGGGGACCTGGCGATGCAGGTGCTGGCGGATGTGGGCGGGTTCACGGTTATCCGGCCGGAGATGCGCGAGTCAACGGCGCTGGGGAGCGCACTGCTTGCGGGGAGCGCGATTGGGTTGTTCGGGTGGGATTTGAACAAGCCTGAGACGCTCGCGGAGGTGAACACGAAGGGCAGCGTCGAGTTTGCGCCAGGGCTGGAGGAGGCGGAGCGTCAGAAGGGGTGGGAGGGGTGGCAGCGAGCTGTCGAGCGTTCCAAGGGTTGGGAGGAAGGTGTTGACGAGTAAATTGGGAGCAAAGCGCAGCGTGTCTCGAGAAGACGGTGTAATATATCTCTATGTAACTGTACCAATCTCAGACTTTGACACCCTCATCGCATACTGCGCGCGAATGTGTAAACGGGCTTCATAGGCTCTTTGAGTCGGTGTAGAAGCGGAGGGCTAAGCGCGACGTCGAAAGATCATCGGGCGCGTCGCCGTTTGGAAAACAGGGTGTCTCGCGAAGGAACAGGGAATGTGTATCCTCCCAATGCTACACGTCGAACTGGCTTCAGAGTAGAGCAATTTCCAGTTCCTTCGTTCTTTGGTGTCCAAGAGGACATTACATTGTACGGCTATGGTGTGATTTTTCCAGCGTCCACTGCAAGAAATTAAGGGTCCTATTCGAAAGGATACAGATTGAGACCAGGTTTGCAAGCATAAGGTAGGAGGAAGGAAGAAGGGCTATCGTCGCCACGTGCCACCAAATTTTCTCCTCTCGTAACCCTCATCCTCGCTTCATCCTCATTTCCTCGCGCAATGGCATCCAGCACTCGACCGCAAGCTTGCCCGCGCTGCCTGACTCCATTTGACGCGCTACTAGACGCGACAAAACCATCTAGGGTTCCGAGAGATATTCTCGACACCAATCGTCCGCCGACGGACCTCGAAATTCCCCGCATCCAGAGTACCATGGTGGATAAGCGGGCCCAAAAGATGCGCTTGGTAGCGCGAATTGAGGCTGTCCAGCTGTTGCTGAATGAGCTCACGGCGGACTGTGAAAGTTTGTGCGAGGAAATTGAAGCGCACAAGGCCACATTATCTCCCATTCGACGAATGCCCCCAGAGCTCCTTTCGCTCATCTTCGCATGCGCGTCTCAATCTACTCTTTATGACCGCAGGGACCCAGCTCCTTGGACCGCTAGCCAGGTCTCCCGGCGCTGGCGGGCGGTTGCCTTGTCCCAGCCCTCACTTTGGACGTCGATCGACTTGGACTTTGGATGGATAAAGGATGGCCAAACCAGGACGACATACCGGCTCGAGGCTCACCTAAAACGGTCCGGAAATTTACCCCTCGACATCGACTTCGGTTGTCGTGTCCAATTTCACAGCTCGGAGAGGGAATTGGCCTTGTTAAATGTCCTCACCCGGCACTCCGCTCGATGGGAAAAAATCCGAATTAATGGTTCACTATCATTATCCTCCGCTTTAGCTTGTATTCGCGGTAATCTCCCGCTGCTACGCAAGCTGCAAGTTCTTTTCCATCCATACGGACTCGCGGACCAGCCCTCGGTAAACTTGGACGTTTTCGGGCTAGCTCCTAATCTACGAGAAGCATATGTGAATCTGGAAGGGAATGGACAGGTCGCCATCGTGTTGCCCTTTTCCGGGCTCACGCGATATGCAGCGCACAATACATGGAATGGGCACCTGAGAGCCCTTCGCTCTGCTCACAACCTCGTGGACTGTGCTTTACAAATAGACGGCCCTATATCCATTCCTCCGACCACGTTGGTCACCTTGCCACATCTCCTTCGCCTCTCCTTGCGGGACTCGAATTTATTGGACTGTCTGGATGCCCCCCAGCTCGAGGAATTATATTGCTCCAGTAAATCCAACCACCTATCATCACTATTTCACCTACGGCAGCCACCACAATTGAAGAGACTCGTATTATTTCTCCCCGCATCTGTCACCGATTTGTGCAGCGTGCTTCGATCGGTTCCGACAATCACCGACTTGGGCGTCTCCGTTTCCGAGAAATCTGTCGATGCTCTGTCCAATTCGCTCACCCTACGGAACGAGCCGACCGACATCGCCCTCGCATTGAGATGGATCATCATCTCCACCGCTAGCCCCGCCATTTTTGTTCGACATTATGACGATCACATTCTCGCAAACATGGTAGCATCACGGTGGCGAAGCGGACAATTGCGCTCGATTACTGTCCCCGAGACTTGGATGAGGAGTGCCCATACACAATGGGAAATTTTGAAACAGGATGGGCTGGCACTTACTTTCGATCTTGGCGACGGGGACTTGAGCCTTATCGACATGATACCCCGTCACTTGCGGTTCAACGATTCTAACTAGTTCAACATCCCAATTTCATTCGAATTGCGTATTATATGTTTTCAAGGTGAACATCCCTTCTATCATACGAAGCCCCCAGTACTCAAGCTCGGCGGTAGATCTGTTTGGCCCGTTCCCCATGTGCTGTTCTTGCTCGAGCCCATGACGAGTTCCAATGTCCCTCCGTCAGTAAATAATTGATGCGATATCCAGTTCTTGGTGTAGGGTTCCCCGTTGAGAGTCGCGGATTGGATGTAGATGTTCTCGGCGCTCAAACCCTGCGCAGTTATCGTCGCGACCTTGCCGTTGACTTCGTTGGTGATGGAAATCTTGGGGAAATATGGGCGATTGAGCAGATATGTTGCTTGCCCAGCAACAGGGAAAAATCCTACACCATGTTCAGTTTAAAAACTTGCAAGGAAGTTGAGTGTACGTACCGAGATGGCTCCAGACGACGTATGCGCCCATGGCTCCGGAATCGTCGTTACCTGAACGCGACATGAGTTAGTGCTAATATTGTAGCGTCGGGCAGGAGTGTGTCGTTACCAGGTAGACCATTTATGCTGACGTCAAGTGAGCACATTTTCTACAGTTCATAGAGGAACGACTTACGCCGTGCTATAGAACTGTTTGATTATTGAATCGACCCGGTCGACAGTTTTTGCCGGTTGACCGACATAATTGTAGAGATATGTCGGAACTAAAGATATTTGCTAGACTGAGAGCGGAGGCAAGACCAAGTCGATGACTTACGGAAACCAGGCTCATCACCGATATCCTAGAAATACGAATGAGTTTGTGCGAGGACAAGTCGTGATTCAACCCACATGGAAACCGGCCGAGAAGAATGTGTCCAAACGAGAGCTGCAATTTCGTTAGAAACGGGACGGCTGCTTTTGAACCGCAGCACTGACCTAAATGTGTCTGGGCCACCGATGGTTTTGACAAGACTGGCCATATCCTGCGGGACATACCAGCTGTATTCCCAAGATGACGCCTCATAAAACTCGCCACCATCGCTATTCTGCATAATTAAAGGCGTCAATATTCATTCACGATATAGTTATACGCGTGATACGAACCAGGAAGCAATCCGTATGCCCGAAGACAGGGCTGCAATGGTCCGGCCGGAAGACGTTGTTGAGATCATAGCGAGGGTCGAAGAAAAACGACCCATCCGCATTCCGCGGCTGGATGAATCCTGAGAAGCCGGTATTGCTGGCGTTGGGGTTCCAGAGGTTGAACCAGTCGCCAGATTTGTTGAAGTAATGCGCTACGTCGTCGGTTTTGCCCAGGCCTTTTGCGACGAGGCCGATTCCGAAATCATTGTATGCGTATTCCAAGAGGCGGGAGGCGCTCCTGAAGACATCATTTGAGGAATATGTTCAAGCTGAAGAAGAGCTAAAGAGGGAAGAAATGAAGTGTACCTGGTGTTGGGTCCCTCGTTCGGTGGGTTGTCTGATGTATCACCGACCGGCACGTAGCCAACTGCTGCTCTCGCAGCAATTCCGCCTCGGCCTTCAACAGTAAAGTCACCCTCGACGGTCGCATCCTTGACCATAGCCTCATATCCCGTTTCCCAGTCGATGCCGACGGTGATCCCTTTGGAAAAGGAATCCGAAAGCAAGCTGTCGGCGTTTGAACCGCCCTGTGTGAAGCCTTTATCCAGGGACATCCGGCAGTCAGGGAGCCAGCCGGTGTTGCGGTAAATGTCGATAAGCGCCCGGACCACCTCAGCTTGTGCGGTTGGAGCCGTGATCGCGTACAGAGGATGGACAACGCGGAAGGAATCCCTGCAGAGGATGAGACATGCCAGTGAGTTCGAACCAAAAATCATACCAGATGCAATAGAAACTGTCCCAGAACGGCTCCGTGCTGTTCCAGAGCGGATTGTCCCCTCAAATATTGAAATTAGCCACAGAAAATAAGATTGGAAAATTGTACCTACCAGTAATGTTCGTAGGCGAGATGTAGGTTCGGTAAAGCGACGACCAGAATAGTTCCTGGGTTTCGGCACTCACACCGGTAGCGTCGACCTCGACAGTGCCGAGCACCTTATTCCAGGTTGCTCTGCACGCGATGAGCACAAGTTCAACTATGAGTTTTTTACGAGCCATACCTCGCCGCAGCTTGAACAGAATCGAACGCAGAGATATCGGGAATCTCCTCCTCCGCGTATGTGCACGCTTTCGCGGTGCTCGTCCACGAAATACCAATCCTGACGTTCAAAGTCGCCGCCGTCCCAGGAGCGAAACCAAACAGCACGCCAGCCGGGTGGGTTTCAACTTGCCTGTCGAACGTCGCAGCAGGATCGAGATTGGTGAAGGTGGATGTCTCGTAGTACTTGCCCTGCACGAAGGTGGTGGGCGCATCGAAGCAGAAGTGGACTTGGTAGGTGCCTTCGCCGAACGAGGGTGTGAATCTGCCGCCCCCAGTGACGCGCGTCCCGTTCGTGGTCGGGTTTGGGGACACGGTGACCTGTCCGTCGCCTTGGAAGCTTCCGGATAAATCTGCACCGGGGTTGAGCGATGCTGCAACGCCGTTCACGTAGAGTTAACGCACCCGTGGTTGCATCCAATAAAAAGAGTAGCTGTTTCGTGTCATTTGGGTACGTGAAACGATGCAGCGCGGCGTGCTGAGTGACTGTAACCTCTGCCTTGACGCCGTTGTTGAGCGGGATACTGACTAAGACAACTAAGAGCCTCCACCGCAAATTTAGAGCTGGAAAACATACAGTAGCCTGGTGATGCAGTAGGGTCCCCATGACCGATCGCCCTCAGCGTATGATCAACCGTGCATTTGGTCAGGTCATTATTAGCACATTGCGTGCTGGTGAAAGGCAGGAAGGGGAAGTTTCCGAGGGATGCCCCGCCCCCAGTGCCATCGTCGTGTCTGGCTTGCTCAGCGACGGAATTGCGCGAATGTAAGAGGACTTACAGCTGGGAGATACCGGTGATATTCGTCCCATCGCTCACGTACCCGGCCTGGTTGTCCCCGGAAAGACTGTCTGCGACGACTTTGACGGATCCCCAAGGCAGAGTCGCGCCGGCGAATACGTGGCCACCGTTACTCGTACCGATGAAATGATTCACAAATTGAGCAGGGTCTTGCGCGACTGCCGATGCGACAACGACGCCAGAAAAGACGACACCCAAGGCTTTCATCTTGAGAGGAGGAAGACCTGAGCGGTGCGCCACTGAAATATGGGCTCGAGCCTATGAAACCTCTTGTCGTTGACAGTGACTCCACAGGGATCAAACAATCGTTGAGGATAGGGATCCCAGTGACGCGACTCTATACTTGTACCCATGGTGGAAAGGCGGGACCATGCTTGGGAACGTGTCCCGTGGTCCCAAATAAGCGTTCGCTGTTACGGGGCGGGCGACCTGATCATCCACATGCTGATGGCCACGAGACGCAACCGACTTCCCTGGGCTTCCGTCGCAACAGAACCTCACCTATACGAAGCTCGAAGAAGATGAAAGAAGGGGTGCCAGGTAGCAGGAATAGCAGTTGCGTTCACTTTGCGCGTCGGTGAAGTCAAGTGCGGAGCGCCGCTGCCTTCCAACGTGAAGTTTGTTCGGAGCAAGCTTTAGGCGAGCTATTTAGATCCAGGCGAGGCTGGTGCTGGAAGTCGACAACCAGCACAACCGGTCGAAATTCCCGGAATTCACATGACGGAGTCCACATGCATCAGGAAAATCAATTGTATTTTTTTCACGACCACCGGCGGCGTTGGCCACCGTTGAGGAGGCAAGTTCATCCATTCAGAAGAGTGAATTCTAGTGAATTCGTTTGGAACTCGTTCCCCGGAGTTCGCGTCGTGGTCGTGAAAGACAAGCGTGTGTCACCAGCGTGACGCTTCAAAATCCCTCCTTCAGGTTCAAAGTAACTCTCTTCACCGTTCTGGCTGGGCTCGAATCCAGCCTCTAGCTGCATCGACTTCGCGCCGTGAAAGAAAAAAACTTCTCACCTCTTCTTTCTTCAGTACTACTGTGACCGACACGCTTGACCATCAACTGCTCTTTGAAAGTTTCTTTCGACATGAACATCCCACAAGAGATCGTCGAAGCAATTGCCGATGAACTCGAATACTCCTCCTTATACGCTTTCAGTCTGGCATCGATCCATTTCGTTCATCCCAGCCAGGCGCGAATATTTCGGTCGTTACAGATTCGAGTCGAGGGATCATCCAACGACGGTGGCCGCACACTCAGTACAGACTACAGACATATGTCTCCTTGGCAGGCGGACCGTGTCTTCTCGTCGTCACCGCACCTGGCATCGTACGTTCGGCGCCTTTGGGTAGACATTCCGCCACCTAAGCACTATCCCCGGATGATGCGCGACCTCGTCCGGCCGATGTATTGCTATCCGCCGCTTCAGATCGTCCTCCCGACTTTCAGTGGCATACGAGAGCTTGTCATAAGCGGACCTTCGAGCCAGCGGTGGGCAGTGCTTCCTCAGGCGCTCAAAGATGCCATCCAGGCTATCATGTTACTGTCATCTCTGAACGAGCTCCATTTCTCCGGTCTGAGCATACCACCGGCGCTCATTGGCTTTGTGGTGGCGTCCGTCTCGGCGCTGACACTTTCATACGTGGTGGTCGAGAATGCCGAACTGCAGAGTCTACCCACGGCGGCACAGGTGCTTCGGATACTTACGCTCCGAAACATCTCAGACTCCATGGTCACTTTCCTGGCCAAACCCGGCGCACTTTCCGTACAGCATCTCTCGTTCATGTATCCCGTGATGGGGGACCACATCAACAAGATTCTGCAGGGCTCCGCCGACACGCTCACCCAGCTGCGCTTCGGCGTCGAACATATGCGTATGTCCTCTGCTAGCTCTGAAGTCCGATAATCATTAAACTTGTGCAGGCCTGCTGGGTGACGTCCAAGTTCCGTACCTGCATGAGCTGCGCGTCCTGGAGCTGGATTCAGAGCTGTCCGTTACCTTAGGGCCGTACTACTGCCTTCCCCGCCTGTTCGTCTCCATCCTCACTCAGATCCCGCGCGCGATGCCACACTTGGACCGGGTACTGCTCCGTGCGACCATCTCCGAGCTGCGGGCGAGCATGTGGTCTGGCGGCGAGGATGCCAGGTGGGAGGACAGTGGGCCACTTGATCTGGGTCATCTAGGTGTTGTACATGCCCAGTTGCGCTTCATCGACTACCTGCCGTTCGATTTCTCTGAGGCGACGCGAGAGCTGCGCGAGAAGATGTACGGCAGGTTTGTGCGCTCCATGGGAGAACAGCTGCCAGCGCTGCGCGACAACGGGGGGCTTTCGTTTTCACAGCTTGTCATCCCGCTATACACTCAGTCCAAACTCTAATTTGCCGCTGTGTCGTGTCAGGTATTCAACATACTTCATTGAGTAGCTCGAGACTTATGTGCTTAAAATTGTATTGGTCCAGCGCAGCTGTGATCCTTGGGGAGCTATTTATCTCATATTGGGGAAGCACCTCATTATCTACGATTCGACTTTGGGATACCTTCGGGGTTCCTGTGTGTTTACCTTGGTCTTGGCTGTTATAAACTGATTTATCCACACAGACGCCGCCTTTGCTCTCTTCATTACTGCACAGGTATTATATTTCTCACTGAGTGACCCTGAGGATTCGTGTGCTTTCGTGCGTTTTGTTGTGGCTTCCTGGTTGCCGAGACGGTCGTTCGTCGCAAATGATTACAGGTATCTATGTTTCTTCTACAGTATCATACGGTCGAAGTAATACCGACATGTTATCGTGGGTCTTATCAAATGAATGCTATTTGAATGTGGGATGTACATCCAGATATCTAGGCGGGGGCGCGCGCAAATCCGGGAAGAGAGCAGGATATTATTATTAGGTGAGCTGTAGATTGCGGCCGGAGAGCGTGACGATATCGAATACAGATATCATGGACAGTGACGAGGATAGCTTTCAGTGGCTCACTTACCGCAGCTGATAGTGGTATAGCGGCGGAGGGGTTGGGTGGTCGGCTGTGAGGTGGCGCGAGCTGTACGCATCGGACAGTGCCATACTGCGACTTTCGTCGGAGTCGGACGCGACAGGCGAGGGCGAGCTGCGGGTGTCCCCGCTGGGGCGCAGGACGTCGGCGCCCGAAGACGTTTCCTGGTAGTACGACGCGTCCGAGACCACCGAGTGTCGATCACCCGCGGTCATGTACGCCAGCGCCGAGCCCGAGACCATCGATTGGCGGTAATTCGTGGTCAAGTGTGCCAGCGCCGAGCGCCAGTCGTCCGTGCGCGGGACCGAATAGCTGAGCGTTGGCGCAGTCGAGGAGATGCTGTATGCCCCCACCGGCGCCGCGCTAGTGCCCAGGGCACGCTCCGGGGCCGCCAGCTGTGCCGGCGGTGGGGTCCCGTCGAAGCGGGTCCACGCGTCGCCGTCTGAGCTGGAAAACTCGAGCATGTACGGGACGACGTGCCCATCGATTTCTGCGGCGTGCTTCTTGGCGCGCGCGCAGCGGCGCTTATGCACGAGGCCTGCGGCGAGAAGGACGAAGAAGATGATGAGAGGGATAAGAATGTTTGCCACGAGCGCCGATTTGTTGGAGGAGGAGGAAACGGAGATGATGTCCGTGGACGAGGGTGACGCCGCCGCAGGTTCGGATACCATCGACGATAAATCAGGCGCCGACCCCGCGGCGTCTGTCGATAAGTCCGTGAGGAGGGAAGGGACAACAGCGGAGGCCGCGGTTATGGAGGAAGCGGCGGGAGCGTTGTGCTCTGAAGTAGTGTCACTTAAGTGAGCCGCCGCTGAAGAGCCGGCCGCTACAATTTGTGGGACCGTTGTAGGGCTAGCCGTTGCAGGGGTAGCCGCTGTAGGAGTAGCCGTTGTGGGGGTAGCCGCAGACGTAGTCGGAGCCTGTTGAGCAGTTCTGGAAACAGAGATATTGAAGCACTTATTTTAACGGAAGGAAAGAAACGTACAGAGTGGAATCTGGCGCCGTATGCGTCGACGTTGTCGTTGTCGTTGTGCCATGCGCTGTGCGCTGTGTCGTTGTCGTTGTGGCTTGCGTACGAATTGGGCTCGTGGATGTTGTTATCGTGTTGGCACCACCAGCACCGTTATTGCCAGTATATATAGTTATCGGAACACCGAACAGTGTGAAGGTATAATTCGGTATCGGTGCGGCCCATGAATGAACGACCTGGGTTGATAGGAAGACCAGGGACAGTCGGTAAAAGAATGGAAGGCGGGCATGGCCCATTTTCACTAGCAGTGTGGCTGGCGAGTCCACTGCGCCTGTATAACGAAGGTGAGTAGCGTATGCACCGCTGGGAAAGGGGTAAGGCACGACGAAGCGCCGGGGGATGAGAGAAGAAGGCACAGGCACACAACCAGCCCCTGAAGTAGGATAAGATATATACCTCCAGCTCACAGGGCATGCTTCAGCACATTGAGACTTAGATGTACGAGCATCTTGAGTATGCATAGTTGGTGGTCAGGACGAAAACCGTCTGCTTAGATGATCTCCACCAGACCGAGCACATGCTGGACGACGTTCGTGGGTATACTGAATCCCCCGCCCTCTCCTGAGTCCTTTCATCCAAGAGGGTGTCTGTTCCAAATGTCCCAGGAAATCGACGCAATGGGGCACGAAAAAAGCAGATCGTGGCAAGATCGTGGTCGAGAGAGCAGAAGACGCCGAAATGGTTAGTGGCAGTGTCTTGCTTCTTTTCTGGATGCGTGTGACGGAGGCGGTGATACATGATGCTTGAAATAAGGCCATCGTGGCTCAACACCGGGAAATTTTGAGGCACATTCAATAAGTTTGCATTGGATCGAAAAATGTTCAGTGAACGAGAAAACGGGGCAGCCGCTCGGGCAAGTCGACGGCCTTGAGTGTCCAAAGTCCGCTCGGGCACACCGTCAATGTCGGTGGCGGCGGAGGTGACCGACCGAGGCCCCAAGTGCAGTTGAGGTCCGAGTCGACGGCGCGATCATATCGACATCTCCGGGCGGTGCCTTGGTGAGGCGTGTCCATATACCCTCGTCCGCGCGCTCGGGGAGAGTTTACGCCGACCCTAGTCCTCCCACAGAAACATGCACACCGGTTGCCGGAAGTGTGAGGCGAGCAATTACAATCGAAGATACAGCACATGATGTGGCCCATTTCCTGGGCTGCCAACGCCTAGCCAGGTCAGATTCCCACTACAATTGTTGCCTCCAAGTTAAACGATCCATCCATGGGCAGCTCAAAATATTTTGATTTGTCCAATATTCGAGCTTGCTGAAGTTCGCGTCAAGGCATCCAAGCATCTTAGGGGGCCTTTGCATTGAATCCTAGATACGAAACGGCCATAGTGACTTCAGCCTTTGAGCTTCAAATTCAGCGGTGATGGTCAGAAGAAACATAAATGCACCTGCTGCCACATCGCGGGATTTTTGCCATTCGTCCGGAAAATGGGTGTGAGAAATCAAGACGGGAGTTACGTCACATTTCTTCTCCCAATTTGGCCAAGGCGCGGATCCTGATCCACACAAAAAAAAGCGAAAACACGGTTACATTGATTGCAGTGAGTAATTGTTCTATCTAGATGATACCGTCCTAAGATACTTGCACAAGATGGCGGAATAAAGATACGAAAGCAGATGGCAGAATATCGTACACAACTTGACGCGCCGCCGACGCGGCCTACTAAGCCCACTTGCCGAGCAGCGCCATGACCCCACAGCCGAGGAGCATCGTCCCGAGGGCGTACACCAGCCGCCCGTTCGAGCTGTTCATCATCTCCTTGTTGAAGAGGAACTCGTGTGCGAGGAGCTGGTGGGTGCCGGCGTTACTGTCGAAGCGAAAGGAAGGGAAGGAAGAACGCACCTCGACAAGCCCCGTATAGATGAGGATTCCCGCGCTGAGCGAGTCGAGAACGCCGCTAACGATGGACGCGGTGGCGCTGCCGGGGTTGTACGAGCTGCGCAGGCCGAGTCCGATGGCGATGCCCACGGGGGTGCTTAGGCCGTACACGACCGCGGCGAGCACGGGCACGTAGTTGTACCGCGGTGGGAGCCTGATGAACGCGAGGCGCGAGCCCAAGCCTAGGCCCTCGAATGTCTCTGTGGTCGATTAGATTAGTGAGGTTTCCATTCCAGAATAAGAGGAGGACGTACGGTGGAAGACGACGACGACGAAGAGGATTTTGAAGCCCTCGTCGACGGCAAGTGTCAGACCTATCAGGACGCTGTGTAATAGGACGCCGAATTCCAGGATTGCGATGCCGACTATTTGGGCACTGGCAGAGTCGTCTAGGTGGGTCAGCTCATGGTGGTGGTGGTGCTCGTGTTTTTGCTCCTCGACATCGCCGTTTTCTGTTGGAGGTGTCTGTGCTCCCTCGGGCCCGTGAGCGGCATGTGAGCCAGTATAATGTCCATGTGGATCTGCGTGTCGGACTTATTAATGAAATGATCAGCGAACACCGAAGCACCTACCGTGGCGCAGGCCTAGCCTCTCTAGTTTGGATGTCCCCCATCGGAATGCAACGAGCTCTAGGATGAATATCGAAAATATGCTGAGAAGGCACAGGGCCAATGCATACGGCTATATGAAATGCGGAGTGAGTGCGGGTTTGTCTTGGTGGGGTGTTGGACCCACGTATTCTGACCACCCCGGCGATAGACATGGAGACGATAGCTCTTCCAGTCCTGGGGATAGCAGATGTATAAAGGCGGTCGCAATCTACAAGTAGGCCGTCTCTGAGTATCTTCGCCGCCGATGTGGCCAAAACGCTTACGATTACGCCCGATCCGAAGTACTTCGCAAAGCTAGCAGGGTCGATATCAGCGTCAGCACTACACAATCGGCCTGGACGTACTCGAAGACGGATTTCGGGACATGTAACCGTTTCGAGCGTCGTGCCAGCACGGGAAACAAGGTTCCGGTCGTTGCGCACACGAGGACGATAAATACCGAAGCAACACGAAGGTGCAGGTATGTATTGGGATTTCTTATGGTCGTACAATCATCGGAATCGGTCGACATTGAAGAGCCGGGAGGAGGGGGTGGATGGAAGGGAACGTTGAGGCACTTATGTTTTTTTTGGGCAGGCTGACAGCGACCGGGGAGGTCCTCTGTAATTTCCAAATTGGGAGAGCCAATCACACAACGAGGATACAAGGTGGATTTGTACTGTTCAGACCCACGACAGGCTGAATGCTGCTGGAAGTCTAAAATATGGCAGCTAAGTATTTCGACCTTTTTCACAACAAGGCGTTCTGGTTCCGGTTTTTCTCTTCTTTTACCCGGACCACCCTACGCCTGGAAACCCCGTGCATGAACGCTTCAGCTCTTTGTATTAGGCCTGGCTGGCAGCATCCCGAATTCAATCCTTGGACTGGGGCCATGGTCGTTACATCGCGTATTTTATAGACTTCCGACGCACGCCGTCTCCATGTCTTGTCCATGTCTCTTCAAGGCAAGATCAAGATGCGTACCAGAAGCGGAAGATGGCTGATGCAAAAGATGATGTGCTTCTCGCCGCCTTTTCTGTACCCTGATTCACTCCGCCTCGACATCGTTCGTGCCCGGGTCTCTCAGCGCCGCTCGCCATGAGCCATGGCCGCCTCGCATTCTTTTCGCCACTATCCTTGGTCTTCCTACTGACCTTACTCGCTCTTTGCTCTGCCGCCCCAGCACCGGCACCGGACTACACTTTTACCTTCCTCGGCCACCCGATAACCGTCCACACGCCCTCGCAGCCCACCCCCGGCGGGGGCGGGGGCGGGAACGGGTTAGGAAACGGGTTCGGAAACGGAGGCGGAGGTGGTGGTGACGGGAACGGGAAGAACAACCACACTCCGACCACCCCGAATCAGACGCCGACGGCCTCGCCGACAACGAAGGCCACCACACCTCACACAACGACGTCGACAACCCCACCTCCACCCCCACCCCCACCCCCACCCCCGGTTACCACCCCAAAGTCGGACCCAGTCGCAGCTTCATCCCCCCCAGCCTCATCTCCCCCAGGCAGCCCATCTTCGAAAGGCAGCAGTTCCGCTAGTGCGGCTGCCTCCTCGAGCATCAAGAAAAGCAGCTCCACCTTGGGGCCTACCATCCCAGCCGATCTGGTTACAGGCACCTTCCCAACGGGAGCATCGCTCACCGGTATGTCGACGATGACATTCGACCCGTCGACCCCGAGTGCTTCCACGGGCGCCGACAGCATCTCCGCCTCCGCGAAATCCTCCGCGCACCTGGCGGCGATCATCATACCCATCATTCTCGCCCTATTCTTCCTCATCGGCGTGGCAGCCTTGTTCAGGCGTCGCCGCGCCCGTGCGAGGCAGGCGCAAGCACCCCCTAAGTCACAGTGGCTCGGCGGCAGCGGCGGCGGCGGCGGCGGAGGCGGCGGGGGCGGCGCGTGGAGCCGCCTCGACATGGCATCGCGCTTTGACCTAGCGTCGTCCTCGCCTCCGCCCCAGCCCCAGTTCCAGCCCCAGGCCCCGTTGGTGAGCGTGCTCCCCGCACGCGCGCGCACGCTCGACATCACCGAGTTCGACGGCGAGGCGATGTCGGTGTCAACGCTCAGCTCGGCGCCGTCCTCGGAGCACTCGCACAGCAGCAGCGGCGACCTCGGGGCCGGGATGCAGACGCCTTCCACCGCCGCACCGACGATGGGGCACTCCTCTTCAGGGCACTTCCCAGGCGCGTACTCCGCCGCGGGACACGCCACATACCCGCAATCTGTGGCGGGACGCACCGCGCGCACGGAAGACGGGCACGACCACGGCTCGGTCTTTGCCGCGGACTCGCCGTTCGAGAGCGAGAGCCCGCTGCACTGGCAGGACGAGCCCGCGCTCGCGGATTCCCGCCCGACGTCGCTGGACGCTCCCTCGCCCGTCCGCGACTCGGCCGCAGACGCACCGGTGTATGAGTATGGCATGCGCGGGAGCACGCTGCTCGCCTACGACACGCCCGAGGTCCTTAACCCGCGGAACGCACACCTGTAGTAGCCGAGCTACCTCGCGCATCTACATACCACATTCGAATTGATCCCCCGTCCCTACCTCACTTCCCTTGCCCTTGCTGTTATCCACCTACCCTTACTTACGAACCCGCCCGCCTTCACATTCACAGCTTTCATCGTTATCCTCCGTCATACACATATTGGAATGGATTGTACGCTTGTTTTGATTTTTCGGAGGCTTCCAGTGTGTATCGCTATCGGTATTGGTACTTGGACTTCGACCGCAGAATCGCATTTTTGAATTATGGATATCTTTATGCATTCTGTGACGAACGACCATCTCCCATGCTTCCCTTTGCAGCGGGAACCAGACTGATATTTTACCCTGCAAGCATGTAAATTTCTAGGCTGCTCAGTAAGAATTCAAATACCTGATACAAAATCGCGCATCGCCGGTTACGCGGTGTATCCTAGTACGACCACCTTTGAAAACGAAAGCGCTCTCGTGTCCCACAGGCCGCGCAGCTGCATCAACTGCAGGGTCATACAGAGCATGAACCTTTATACACCCTCCTGCGCAACTTCCGCGTCGCCTCAGAGACAGGCTCGAACGCCGGCCAATAACCCAGCTTCAGCCGCGTGCACTTTATACGCAGGACTTCATTCAAATTGGGGTCTACGCCGCGCCATTGCTCCTCCCACGACCGCGAGGTGGTCACTTGGATAAACAGCCATTCTAGGTTCGGCATCGCGGTGGGAATCTGGGTGAGGAGCGAGATGAAGAAGTCGGGGGTATCGTAGGACGGACAGATAGGATCGATGACCGGCGACTGCGGCTCTAGCAGGCACAATTCATGAAGCGGCGGAACTATCAAGGAAGTATATATATATAGGGTATGAGTCTAATACCACCGAAGTGCAGCTGGGCGAGCGTAAGGCGGACTCTTGCAAGATTTTGTGGATATAGTCCCACTGGGGATTGCGTAAACGACAGACGTTCCGCGGTAGGTGCACCAGGGGTTGTCAGGAAAGTGACCACGGACTCTGAGAATCCGTCGAGCATGAGTTTCCGAAGGGCCGGTGTCATGTATGAAAGTGTCAGTGATGGGACGGACGCCGCCATGGGGCAGAGGAGCGCAACTGGCATGCAGAAAGCAGAGATGAAGCTCGGTGAGAGAGGGTAGCAGCATGATAGCCTGCATGACGTGTTTCAGCGCCGCGGGAAGAACCTCCCACTGCATATCCGGAAATACCCACCAACCGCTCTTCGGGGGCGCCCTTATGACAAGGTGCCTTACTCTCATGAGGGCTGGAAGGATGGCCCGCGGGGCGAATAGCAGGACCTGATTCGGAATATCCAAAAGGAATAGTGCCGAGGTGGCGGGATGTCGACCTGAAGGCGCTGGGCGTAGGATGCGAGGTGGGGTAACGACGAGAAGAGACGCTTCGCCTTCCACGGCGACAAAGATATGTAGTGCCGCACGTGGACTTCATGGCACTCGTCCGAAACGACGCGAATGCGTAACGACCGAAACTTTCTCGTCTGGCTGGAGCGGACGAAATGGGTCGACGCGAGACATAAGGCGTGTAAGGATGAGGCTTTGAGTTCCTCGACAATTGCTTCGACAATCTCCTGCGGGAGATGCATGGGCAAAACGTTCGGAGGCGTGTAGGAAGGGAGTAATGGTGTTTCGGCTTGGTCAGGTGGCTGTGTCGGGAGGTCTATGGTATTTACATTCAAACTTGTCCTGGAAGGGCGTAATCTCATCGTGGGTCAACTACACGAAGGATCCCGCGCCCCGTCGACAAAGGCATGTTCCTCGGCAGTCCCGCAACCAGCGACGGGGACTTTGATTCCACCGTAAAAGCCTGCAAGCCAGCGAACTGCTCCTCGGTGAGCTTTGTATCGAGCCGCCGCCAGCGGGGAGTCATATTTCGGCGGTGTCGCTTGTCGAGTAGGTTCACGATCGCGAGATCGCGGGACCGGAAGCAGGAGAGGGCCTGGAGAGCCGTAGTCGCCATATCTAGGTCGCAGTCCTCTTGGAAGACCAAATCTAGCCGGCGGAGGCCTGTGCACGGGACCAGAATGACAAGGTTGTCCTCTGGGTGCATGTGTGAGCTCAGATAAAGAGGGAGAAAGGAATAAACAAACGTTCGAAAGGTGAGGATTCAAACTCTAGTCGGAGAATGTGCAGTGCATCCCCAATATGAAACAGATATCTTCCCAGCCCTGGCTTTGTTGGGTCGGTCTCGGCAGACAACGAGAGCGCCGAAAGAACGGGAATCGGCTTGAGAGTGAGAAATGTTTCGAGTAATTCAGAGACGTCAAAACTCATGACAGTCAAAGAGTTCCACTGCGAAGGAAAGTGGTATGCCACCTCCAAGGATCCGGGGTTATCATGAAACGAGCGGACCCGATCGAGCTCGAGCCTTCTCAACAATGGAAAGGCGCAAACAGCAGAGAGAAGAGAGCCCATCCGTAGGGTAACGTTACTAAAAACGAGGGTGGATACGTTGGAAAAGGTGTCGGCAAGAAGGGTGAGGTTCCAGAGAAGAACGTCCTCCTTCACGCAGACACGCAAGGCTGTTACCAGTGGCAACGGACCAAGCTTACGAAGAATTCCATCCAGGCCCCATGCGCCCTCCCCGCCGGCGATTCGGGACGCATCCGCTGGCTCGCCCTCCAAGGATAAGGTGAGCGAACGGACAGCCATTGCGATGGGGACAATGGAGTTGTTTACGATATCTAGAAAAGGTTCGACGGTGCGGTCCGTCAGTTTCACATTGGCAAAGAGACCGTATCGACTGGGTCGGTGCCAGCTTTTGCACACGAAACCGCACTGGATAAGAGTATGTTTGTCGATGGGGTCATCCAGCCGAAATTCGCCAACGATGAGGTCCACGATTTCCTGCGGTAGATCTTGCGCCATTCCAGCTTCCGCGCGTCCTGAGTCGTGTCTGTAGGTCGTGGATATCAACGCACCGCCTGAAGTCTTTGGGATGGCGACAATCACCGTTAAATCAAAAGAGAGAGACAACGTCAAATTCCTCGCCTATTTCTTGCTCTTCAGCCGGGAAGCTCAGAAATGGAGGATGAGCGGTGGAGGATCGAAATCAACCGCGACTGTTGGCACACGTGACTCCTGGTTCTGACCCTCTTCCTTCCAGCTAAGGCCTGAGGAAGACGATACTGTAGCATTTGATTCAATTCGTACCACCCTGTGACCTGTGACCGCACCGTACGAAATTCACTTTTCGTATTTGGGTCGGGTCCAGCGTGACACCTAATTTTTTTTCGTAAATCGGCCGAAAGTTGGCAGGAGGCCTCGGATATTCATATTTGCCTTCCCAGTAATGACCAGGTAGTTGTAGAATGGTTCAAAATAATTAGATCTCACTTGGGATTCCAAAACGGGCACTGGCATCATTGCATCTGCTGCCCGAACACGCTGTACACGGCGTTCTGGAGACATGCCAACGAGGATGTTGATGTGCCGGGAATTGACGTACCCGAGAAGTAGTCGCTGTTTTGTTTCAATGTAATAGCATTCATGAGCAACTGAGCTGAGGTGAGTTGGTGACGACGGGGAGAAAGGAGTCAAAAAGAAGTTGACAACTTATCACCGATTTGCTTCGGCATCTGTCAAAACTGGCACCTCGTGCGAACGCCGCGGCGCCGCTTGACAAGCAGGCGGTGCGGAGGCGAAAATTCAATTTGTTGAGCCATTTTCTGGCGATTTTGTGACCTGTTTGGAGGTTTCGTATATGCCCTCGGTGACCTGTGACCAGTACGAAAAAATTCGTAAATTTTTGGGCCTGTGACCCATGACATACGAATTGAATCAAATGCTACAGTATTCAAAAACCGCCAACATTACTGTGGCAGGAATGTCTCACGATTCAATTCCCGGCCTAGCACTTACTCTGAGAGACGTCTGGGGAGTACTTTCTGGTCTTGTGAGAGCTGCCTTCTCCAGTGGTGTACGCGCCACAGGGAGCCTCAGAAACTTGTTTCCTGGCTCAAGTCTTGCTCTGCGCAATGTGCATCGTTTTCGACATAATTGGCTTCAAGCAAACATTCAAGGTATGACAAATAAATTAATCGACGGTGTGGGGATCATGCTGCGATGCTCGCCCGAAGGAAGGCCCTCCAATCCTTCAACTCCGGATACTCGTCTCGCACCGCGGGTATATTGACATTAAACCCTGCCTCGTTGAAGAACTGCACAGAGAGACGCCATCTGAGCAAACCAAGATCGACGGGCACGAACGACTGCACAATTGCGCACCTTGAACATCAGCCGCAACTCCTTCTTCCCTGTGCGGACCGCCCACGCAAGCGTATTGCCACCAATCATCTTGGGACGCAGCTCCTCCCCGAACACCTCGCGCCAGCCGTCCTCGAAATCCTTGGGCGCCAGGCTCTCGCCCGCGATGTCAAAGTCCTTCCCGATGTATCGTTCGGGATGCGCCAGCACCAGCGCCGCGACGCCGCCGATGTCGCTGCACGCGACGCACTGCAGACGCGTCGTGGGCTTCAGCTGCGTCAGGAGGATCAGTTTGGTCAGCCGCGCCGTCGCGGAGTCGGGACCGTCCGGGATGAACTCGTCCATGAACGTCACCGGCCGCAGGATCGTCGTCGGCAGGGTCGGGTGCTTCTCCTTCAGGTGCTTCTCCGCCAGGCGCTTGGATTCAAAACTGCGAACAGGCAAGAAAAAGTCAGATCCAACAGTGTCTGTGGACCAAGCAGACGAGGCGACTCACTGCGGAACACCCGTGTCCGCCACCCCGCCGAGGTTCACGCTCGTGTACACGAAATGCTTCACGCCGTGCGCGGCCGCGGCGTCCGCAATTCCGTTCGCCTCGACTGTCTCGCCCGCCACGCCCTTCGGGTTCTCATAGCTCTGCTGCACAGAAAACACCGCGTACACCGGGCCTGGCGCCGAGGCGAAAAGCGCCGCAGGCTCGGTCGGCACGCCCTTGTGCAGGCGCACGCCGCGGAGCGATGCCAACGCCTTACTCTTCGCGGACGCGGGGTCCCGCGTCTGTGCGAGGATGAGCCACGGCTCAGCGCCTTCGGGCGCAGCCTCGTTGGCCTTGGCTAGGGCTGCAATGTATTAGCGGTCGAATTTCGTGCGCAAGATCAAACAACGAAAACGCACCGTGTACCACTCCCCTGCCCTGCCTCCCCGTTGCGAGAAAGACGAGTACGATCTTAGGCGACGTCGGCTCTGCCATCTCTTGCTACTCTGTTCTGCTCTTAGGCTAGATTGAATTCGAATGCATCTCCAAGCCCGTCCACCTTAAATTTGATTCAAGCTCCCGCGAAACCAAGCCGCACACCGATTTGCGCGCGTCGTTAATAACTAACTTATAAATGCGCGAGTCGGAAAGGCCGAGGGGCTCGGAGCGCGTTGGGGGGAAAGGCCGAGTATGTCGGGCTTTGGCTGCTGCTTTCCGCGTTTCCGGCGATCTTGGCCGCGCTGTTGCGGCGCCGGAAGTGCTCCCGAGTCATGCGAGGCGGGTTTCCGCAGGGCTGGTGCCGCATAGTATTTAGCCATTTAACCGTCGCGCCAGCTTAGGGTGATTCAGCCCTCCTCCTGTATTAGGAAGCGTGTTCTGGAATTTGCCATTTGGCGACGCGTTGCTGAACATTGCGACAAGGATATACCCAGCTCCGAATCCAGATCTAAGTACGTCTTTCCCTCCCGTCCTTCCTCTCTTTTTTTCTTGCCGTATAATGATACAGACGCGCCTACCTACCTGACCGAATCCAATTCGTCCGTTTTATCCTTGCTCCGAGTGCTTGCGTTCCCGTTTAACGTACATACTCGGCTCAAAAACGGGTCTGAAAATTTGGGTAGCATCCCGTCCTTTAAATGAATTAAAACTGAAACTCTTTGAAGCTTGTATGATCGGTACATATCGTGTGGTGGTAATTACCGGTCTTCGTGCCAAACTCATCACAGTCCACTGGTACTTCTTCACCGAAGTGAGTACACAGCTACGCGTATATTTATAACGGACGCGTACATGTAGAGGTACATTAGTTATATGCAACATTAATACCACACCCCAAATCCCTGCCCCGTTTGCGTTTATCGCGACAGTCCAACCGGTACCACGAGAAAAATATCTTTATCGCGGTAGGTCAAGCATCGTATGCTGGCGGCGAGCTGCCCGCGAGCTGTTCCCTCAGCCGCCGCACCTCCTCTTCCAGAGCGCGTTCGCGCTGTGTCTGTGTCTCTGCTGGTGCCGGTGCCGGTGTCTGTGGCGGCCGCTGCGGTGTAAGCTCCGTTGCGTCTCGTGCGGCAGGAAAGACCGGCGGCTCTCGTACGCGGGGCGACGGTGGCTCCCACCGCAGGACCACGGGCTCTCTCCCTTTCCCTTTCGCAGCGCCGTTGCTCTCTGGGTCGGCTCCGGCCGGGGCGGTGCCTGGGCGGGGTGAGGAGATTAGATTGGCTGAGCCTCAGTGGAAGGCACGACAAGAGAAGAGAAGATAGGGCCCGGGTACATTCGTGAAGGTAGTGAGGTAGAAAATCTCGTGCTCACCTGCCGAGGCGCGACTCGGACCGCTCCCTGGCGTCTCCTCCTCTGCGTCCCAAGGACTGAATTCACGTTCCCCATCCTCATCGGCCCGCTTGGTACGCGCACCTGAACCGCGGGCGCGGCCAAAGCGAATGAGCAACGCGCAGTATGAATTGAGATACGAATCGGCTCACCAGCGAGCGCCGCGCTGACCGGCACCGCGAGGAATGGCTGCTGCTGCTGCTGCTGCTTGGGGTCGGGCGCGTTGCGGTGCGGGGCTGGGTCCGGGTTGTGGTCTGCGCCGTGTTTTTCGACGTGCAAGTCTTGCAGGCGCGTATTCCGGCGGCGGAGGCACCACCACCCCAGCAGGGCGAGCATCACCGCGAGGACGCCGCCGCCGATCACCCCGCCCGCAATGGCACCGGCAGCATTGTGGTGTTTCGCGGTGTTGGTGTTGGTGTCGGTGTTGGTGTTGCTGTGTGGATAAATTGTCAGTCGTCCATTTCACATATTATCGAGCAAGAGAGACCTACGTGGGCTGGGACGCCGATGCGGTATTGGTGCTGCCGCCGCTCGAGCTGCCTGCACTCGCGCTGCTGCCGCTGCTCGGACCGAACCCAGACGGCAGCGCGGTGCCCACCGCGCCCGCAGTGAGCGCGGACGGCGCGATGCCGTTGGAGACGCTAGCGACCGTGCGGCAGTTCGACGCGCTGGGCGGCGCGGGCAGGGGCGGCGCGACGGTGATCGGCGGGAGCGGTTCAGTGTAGACGGAGAATCCACCGCCGCTCCCCGACGCATACCACCCCGGGGGCAGGCCGGCATCTGCGTCGCAGCTCTTACTGTGCACATGCACGCAGCGTCAACTCGGAATTGGGAATTGATAAACAGCCGCAAGGGCTTGGCTTACAAGGTCTTGTCCACGGCGGCGTAGTCCGCCGGCATGAGGAACGCGCACCCGAGCAAGTCGAGGTCCGTGCGGCACATGTCCGCCGCGCGGAACTGCGCACTCGCGCCGGTGCACACGCGCAGGCAGAACTGGCTCGCAGAAAGGATGAGCAGCCACTCGGCGAAAAACGCGTCCGAGCCGCCCAGCGCGGCGCTGGTGACGTTCCCCCCGACCGGGAGCCCCCTGCCGTCGGGCCCGTGCGGATTCAGCTGCCCGCCCGCGTCGCCCGCCGCGATGTTGAGCTTGGTGAGGTCGCCGAAGCCGAGGACCTGGAGGTAGAACGGCGTCGTGAGGAACGCGAGGCCGGTGAACGTCCCGTCTGGAATAACGCGCGCGTTGTTGCGCGGGAGCGTGCACCACGCGACTTCGTCGCTCTGCAGGCAGATTCGAATTCAATGCGCCGCAGAATACGGCTCGGATGCAGACGCGACAGACCTCCGAGTCGCCCACGAGCGTGCCGGCTTCGCGCGGGGCGAAGATGCAAAAGTCGTGAATATCATTGACACTGAGAAGACGCGCGACGGAGGTCTGGTTTATTATCGTGGGCAGAGTGGGCGCGGGCGGGTCTGTGCTGCCCAGGGTGCCTGTTGCGAGCACTCCGCTGGAAAAGCCACTGGCAGCCCGCACCGCAACGAGGCTCCCCAGTACCGATAGCCAAAGAGGGAGCATTGCCCAGACCAGACTCCAAGGATGAGGATATTGATAGCGCTAAAGTCCAGGGTATCAGACACCTGCTAAGCGAGATTGAATACAGCCAGAGACAGCCAGAGACACCCTCATCGAGCTTAGCGCTAGTAATATGCAGTCGTGGAGAAGCCTTTATCCCAGGTATGTCTTTCTCGGTACACCGCGCATTTTTTGAGGACGATGTATTGGCATCTGGAGACACTGCGGGGATAGATCATTTTTTCCCATTGAAGAAGGCCCTTTTAAAACGAGAGATTTTTACAAGGAGCCTTTTTCTCAATTGGAAAACCCACGAACAAAGGAGCTTCCTTTGTCACTCCGTTTTCCTCCATGGAAAACCAAGGATTGGTAAAATCTCCCGTTTTAAAAGGCTCTTTTTCCATGGGAAAAATTAATTGGTCCCCGCAGTGAGAGAAGCTTTTGTTGCTCCCACAGCCTCTAGACTCAGTTCCAAAACAAATGGGTTTTTGGGTATCATCCCATCCTCTAATGAATTGAAACATGAAACAGAAGCTCGGAAACTACACGGTAGCTACATTTATAACTTGTAACTGACTGTAAGGTGTATATAATGCATTGCGGAGAATATAAGTAGGTCGGGTCGGGGCGGTCTGTAGGTGGGGATGTATATGGGTCGGTCGTGCGAGTCGTAGGTATTGGGAATGAGATTGAGTTGTGTACCGGGAGACAGTGAAGTGGATAAAAAAAAGGAATCAACAGAGAACAGGGAGAGAAGAAGGAAGGGAATGCAGACAAGGCGGCGCCCTACGACGCCGCCATAATCGCCTGCGTCTTCACCGCCGCCTCCGCCAGCGCCAGCTCAAACGCATGCAAATGCTCCTGCACCACCTTCCTCCCATCCACGCGCTTCGTGTGTCCCGAAGCCAACTCCTGCCCGCGCACCGGCGTCCCCGCCGGCGTGCTCGTCCCAGACCCCGTCGCGCTCGCCCACCCCTCGCCCGCCTCCCACCGCTCGATGCGCCCCCGGCTGCGCTCCGCGCCCTCCCACTCCGCGCGCCAGCCCCCCAGCCGATTCCGCAGCGCGCGCAGCTTCCGCCCCGCGTCGGCGGTCGCCGCGCCGTTCACCTGCGCGTGCTCCGAGAGCGCCGTGAGCGACGCGACGAGCGACGTCGTCTGCGCGCGGAGCGCGGCGAGCTGCGCGGGGGCGCCGCGCGCGGTGCTGCTGCTGCTGGGCTGCGCGGCGGGGAGCGCGGGCGGGATGGCGGGGGAGAAGGACGGGGAGGCGAACGTGGGCTGCGCCGCCGAGGGAGACGCGGACGGCTCGTCGTCGTATGCGGGGTCCGTCGTGTCCCCCAGCCGGTCCACGTCCGGGTCCGTCTCCCAGTCCTGCGAGAACGCGCGCAGGTGCTGCGGCCGCACCACGGGCGACACCGTCGGCGAGTCGGGTATCGATTGTTGCACGGTGGTGGTGGGGGCGTCGGCGTCGGCGTCTGCCTCGACCTCAGGCAATGCGTCGAGCCGCCCGAGGACGTCCTGCCCGCCGACCTCGCCGCCGATGCGCCGGAACTCGCGCTCGTACTCGAGCAGCTCGCGGACCTGGCTCTCGCGGTCGCGCGCGGTGTCGTTGATGCGGCGGATGACGTCTGAGGCGAGGCGTTCGAGTTCGGGTTGGGATGAGGAGCCCGAGCCCGAAGGCGCAGACGGGGAAGAGGGGAAGGCGGGGGGCGCAGAGGAGGATGCGGAGGAGTCGGTATCGAGACGGCGGAGGTGCGAGAGGAAGTTATCCGTCGACTCCAAATCCTGCGCCAGCACCTCCATCGCGTCCTGCTTTGGCGGTGCGCGCGCACGCGGAGGCGACCCGAAAGCTGGGTCGCCTCCAAACGTTGGATCCCCTCCGAACGAAGGGTCGCCACCAAACGTCGGGTCCACGCCAAAATCCGGCGGCTGAACAGGCGCCAGCCGCACAGTGTCGTCCTCCCCGTCCTCCGCTGGCTGGTCCCCATCCTGAACGTGTATCTGCGGCCGCTCATCAATCCCCTCCGCGCCCTCGTCGAACTCGATCCCGAACTCCTCCGCCAGGAGCTTGGAGCCCGCACTCGGCTCGGGCATCATCGCGACCGCGAGTTCGTGCGCGAGCGAGAAGCGGCCATTCGCGCCTGCGTCGTCGTCGCCGCCTGAGCCGCCGAGGGTGGACGAGCCAGCGCGTAGGGATGCGCTGGATCGCCGGTTGGAAGGGGCCTTGTGTTTGGGGGAGGCGAGGAAGACGTCGTCGGGCATCCTTTTCTTCTATGTAGTCGCGTAGATTGTCAGGTAAGACTGCTGCAATGAAAAGGCGTCCATTAGACCTCGTAGACGCGAACTGACCAGAAAAACGGACAAACTTTGCGAATGGACGGAACGCGGCGTAGATTCTCGTTGCGGCGTGCAACGGGTGTAATATCCTCAATCACGCTTCAAATTCCACAAATCTAGATATGCTGCCCCAGCAAGTGATTCGTCTTGTATCGATTCAGACGCGCCTGTGCGGTCTACGAAAGTCGGGTTTCGGTCGTGGAGGAGAGTGGCAAGGGTGACAAGTAACAGGTGCAAATTTGCTTGCATAAAGACGCTTATGGGGTAGAAATTCTACATCGAGCAGCCGTCAATTGCATATGTACATCTACAGGTACATGTAATTTCTTTCTTCCATACACTCCACGCAAATTATCCGCTGTATTTGAACCTGGTAAATTATCATCACCGTGAGAAGAACAACTCGAAGCAACGGTTACGCACCATACTTCCCTGCACGAACGCCAATCAGCCGAGCAGAGCACAAGGAGGAAACAACAACGAACCTCGCATCAACCGCCTCCCTCCTCACCCCGCGCCGCGGGTCGTCCAGCGCCGCCGCCAGCTCCCGCAGCACCTCCGCCTTGACCGGGTGCAGCACGTCGTACCGCACCACCGCGGGCAGCACGCCCAGGTAGCGCAGCGCCGAGATGCGGATCCTCTACAAGCAAAATAATCGCACCCATCAGCAAGCAAGACTAATTGGTAGAGGAGAAGGAGCGCCGCACAGTGGAGGTAACCGGCGCCCCCGGCTTCGTGTACGCGAGCATCTGCCGCGTCAGCGCGGGCGCGTGCTCCGCCAGCACCGCGTGCGTGCTCTTGTGCTGCGCCGCCGCCGCGAGGAGCGTCTCGATCACGTTCGCGCGGATCTGCGCGTCGGGGAGGAGCAGCGCGCGGAGGAGGAGGGGGAGGAGCTGTGGCGAGGCGCGTTAGCTGCGTTTCGTGTAAAGGCAAGAAGGTGGGCGGACCTGCGCCATCTCGTGCGCGTACGCCGCGTTCGGGATCGCCTTGATGAGCGCCGTGAGCGCGATCAGGTTCGCGTGCTGCAGGGCTGGGTCTACACATCCAGTAAGCCCCGAGCTCAAAATCACGTCGACGGACGCACCACTTTCATTCCGCGCCCCGCCCATCAGCCGCGGCAACATCCCCGTCGCGAACTTTTGCGCCCACAAGAACTGCGTCCCACAGATAAAAAATCAGCCCTCTCTTCTCGTATATCGCACAGCAACGCAAACGCACCCGAACCACCGCCGCATTGCGCTTCGTGAGGACGCCGTCCGCGGCCGCGATATCGCCAAACGCCTTCGCCGCGTCCGTGCCGATCGTGGCGTCGCCGAAGACCTCGAAGAGGCGGTCGATGGCGGGGAGCGCGCGGGGGTGCGAGCGTACGAGGAGGGCTTTGCAGAGCTGCGTATGCGGTGGGTCGTTAGCGAGGATGAGATGAACACATAGCGCTGTAAGGAAAGGTGCAGGGTGATAAACAAGCGTACGTACCCAAGTCCACACCCGAATCGCCTGCCTCCGCTGCGCCGGCGTGCCCGCGGGGTCTTGGATCCGCTCGGCCCAGTACACCGTCGTTTTGTGCTCCAGGAAGGGGCCCAGCTCTGGACGAATGAAAGTCGATTCGTCAGTTTTGAAGTAAAAGTGAAGATAAAGAAATGCGCACCATCGACATGTTTATTCACGATCGACCCAACGGTGCGGAATACCGCCTCCGCCTGGCGGTCCGTGTCGGTGTGCGCTAGGCCCTGCACCAGAATCGTCTCCGTGCAGGCGTTGATGTCCGCGTCTATCGTGACCTATGGACAAGCACCCCAGTAAAGTAAGTAAGCATAAGCGGGGGAGGGGATGGGAGCGCACAGATGGATGTAACGGGACGACTCCCGCCTCGAATAGCACGAGGAGATTGCGTTCGGCCGTCGTTGCGTCCGCCTAGAAGCCAGCAGATCAGTCAATTCAAATGAGTTTTCAGGAAGGCTGGAATAGCTTACAGCGAACGGGAAGAACGTATCCTCAATCGAAACGTGCTCGGCTGCACATAAAGGAGCGATCTTCCCGGAAAGAAACGCAGGGAACAGCACCACTGCGAACGCCTGCTGCCGCCTGTCAACCCCTCTTCATTAGCCAGCCACTCTACCAATCAAGAAAGGAAGGCACTCACGCCGGCGCGGTGCTCTGCACAACAAGCCCCACAATCTCGCCCACCACGCCCACGACGCGCGGCTCGCGCGCGGCAGGCCCTCCGCGCAGCGCCGCGCGCACACACAACCCGTACAGCGCGGGCACGAGGGTGTCCGCGTACGCCGCGACGTCCGTGTGCCCCTCGTCGACCTTGCCTTCCAGCGCGCGCTTCAGAGCCGCGAGCAGCGCGTGCAGGTACGCTGCGCGCAGCTCGGGGTCGTCGGCCGCGCCGTCGCTTTCGGCGGACGGAGCGAACGCGATGGCGGTGAGCCGGGGAAGGAGCGCCGCCACGAGGGTCTCGAAGAGCGGGGGCGGGCCGCAGAGGGTGCTGAGCGCGCTGAGGACGTGCTGATAGCGTGCGCGGGCGGCGACGGCTTCCCGCGGGGGCGCGCTGGCGGGGAGAGACCCGAGCAGAAGGGGGAGGGTCTGCTCGCGGACGTGCGCTGGCGCAGTCGACGAGATGATCATCAGCAGCTTGAGGATTGCGCTCCTGCGAAAACCCGTTCGTTAGCACCGGCAATATATAACGGATAATCTCGACATACCGGTCGTCGGAATGCTCCTCGTCAAGGCACGTCTCGAGGACGTCGTTGACCTTGAGCACGACGAACCCGAGCTCAGCGTCGGAGAGGAGATGCGGGGTCGAGACGAGGCCTGTCAGGCCCGCAAGAGCCGCGCGAGTGATCGCGAGGGTCACGACTCCCGAAATGAGCGCGCCGAGTACCTCGTCTTTGAATGGTGCGAGAGGAGGCTCCGGCGTAGAGTCTGACATAGGCTCTTCGGGAGTTGATTTCGCGTTGGCTGAGTCGCGCGCGGCGGCGATGAGGTCGGATAGCAACAGCAAGATAGGATGTCTGCTCGGCACTTCATTGGGGTCCGCGAACAGCTTGAGCAGGTGCGGCACGGCGTGGGCGAGCGTGTATCGTGAAACCGAGGCTGCAAACATTCATTTTAAGCATGGGATAAAGAGAGAGATGAGGACGTACGGGTGGTCGACATAAACGCGCAAAGTACCTTAATGGCGGGCTTTGCCTGGCTCTTCTCCGGTTCACGCAAAATGCCAATGCACTCCTCGCACGCATCGCGCGCGAGGCCCTGCAGGTCCTCGTCCTGAGCATCGTCCTCGGCGTGGATTGTCACCACGAGCGCCTGCATCGCCGCCAGCGCTGCCTCCTCCGTTGCGCTGTCCGTGGGCTGGAAGATCTGTGAAAAATGATGAATTGCATTTCATCGTGAGTGTCGCGAAGTGGTATACCTCCAACTTGACGGCATTCCACAGCTTCCGCGCTGCCGTGCGTAAGAAAACCGGTCCATAGACAGAGAAGCACTCTGTCATGGTTTGCAGCGTGTCGCGCTGGAAGGTGGTTAGCTAGAACCTCGCCGGGAAGCGAGGAGGATACCTTGATCGCGGGCGACCCTGCGGCAAGTTTCTCCAGAAATATGGGGATCGCGATGGGACCGAAGCCGGGGTGAGCGTTCAGGCAGCGACTGCAGATGGGTCAGATCAGGGTCCGCAAGCTCTGCTAGGGAGCATGCAAACCGTAATGCAATCCGCAGGTCTTCCGGTGTGATGCCGTAGGGATCGTTCGCTGGGGCGCGGAAGGTGATGGGGAAGTAGCAGAAGACGATGTTAGATAGGGCCTATTGCGCGTAAGAAACAGAATTAGAGGGCTCCAACGGACGTACTTCTACGTGATCAGTAGGGTCGAACTCGATTAGGATGACCCGCGCAATAGCGAATGCGACGAGCAGGTTGCGTGGGTCTTTCTCGCCCTCTGCGAGACTGATATAAGGCGCGATGAAATCTTTCTTCATGCCCTTCAGAGCTTGTGCAAAATCAGCAAAGTGGAGTCGATCGCAGTACCAGACACACTTTCTCTGTGATTGGCTATTAACCCATCGATTATCGTGAAGACATGGAACCGGACGGATTGCACGAGTGCACGCATTTTAACGTGGGCAAAAATACTGTACGCGCTTTCAGAGACTAGTCATTCGAGGTAAAAGCGAACACTTGCGCGTTGATCATGACAAGGGCGTCGCTAGAGCTGCAAATGGGAGGCAGACTCGCGAGCCCCTTGAGGGCGGGCACAATTGTCTCGGTATCGTCGAGCTTGTCGCAGAAAAAAGCAGTCAATACTTTTACTACGCCGCAAGAAAATGAGCATTGAAGAGTTTCCAATGAGGAAGAACAGCTACCAGACTGCCGATTCAAAGCATTTTGTGGACAACGTGTAATGATAGTAGCCAGAAAATCGACACCTGCGGCCAGAGGTCAAGACCTGCAACCTCCACAGGAAAATTGCCCGACAATACCCTTTGTCCGCAGATCATCCTGCTCGGAGGTAAGGTACGTTCCGAGAGCTTTCACCACACCAAGCAGCCGACCTTCAGAGACCTCTAGGAATCAATTATCAAGACGGCCGACTTTTGAAACAAGCGCCAAGCGTGCCTGCTACAGCTGCGGCGAGCTCCTCATCCCGCCCGGAGACCATCCATGTCGTTACAAGCTGTTCTACCGAGTCTGCCGCCGTTGAGGACGTCGAGGCCATTAGAAATCACTTTGAAGTAATTTTAGAGCACTTTTTCGAGCAAGATGCTTCGGATTCCTTCCGATATGCACGGATTGCGTTCCTGAGCAATGCAGACGTTCACTGAGGACCAACGCGCCAAAATAGTATCCCCTAAGCGCGAAGGCTTGATTGGTGGCGAAAGACAAGAGGGAAACGTGACCAAGTGACCGCGTTCTCGTTCAATGCTTTTGGCACTTGCCACAACAGCCACCCGACCCTCTTGTCGCCGGATACCCCGTCTATTGCGTTTTGCTTCGAAAGGATCCTCAGACTCGAGGAAACCACGGCCGCGCTTGGCAGAGGCCGAGAAACCTGAGACTGTGCCGGACAGATGGAACTATAACTCGAGTACCCTGCTCGAGGGGGACGCAAAGTCGCAGGAGGAGCTTGCTAGCTACCCCCTCGTTGACGCAAATGAGCTCGAAAAGGGCAAAAACCCGCCGCGGCAGGTGAAGATGCTCGTGCGCGACTGGATCGAGGACTCGTTGTATAATCCAAACTATGGCTACTTCCCCAAGCAGGCGGTCATCTTTGACACCCAGCACACCACATTTGACTTTGAAAGACTGCGGGACTCGGTTGAGTTCCAGGAGGAAATTGGCACGCAATATGCACAGTACGGCGCGGACAAGCACCAGGGCCCCGGGCGGCAGATATGGCACACGCCGACGGAGCTCTTCAAGGTGCCGCCTTTTGCATGAATGGTGTATGTTGCTGATCCTCTCCAGCCGTGGTATGGCATAGCCATGGCAAAGTGTCTCGTGTCGGAATATCTGCTCAAATATTTTCCTTATGAAGACTTTATAATCTACGAAATTGGTGCGGGGAATGGCACCCTGGCCATGAATATTCTGGACTATCTGCGCAGCAACCACCCGGAAGTGTATGACCGGACTCGATACCATATCATCGAGATCAGTGACAGCTTGGTCGCGTTGCAGCGGAAAAAGCTTGCGTCCTGTCATCCTTGTGTAAAGGTTGTCCACAAGAGCATTTTCCGCTGGGACAAGAAAGAACCTGCGCCGTGCTTCGTTGTAGCCATGGAGGTTATCGTGAGTTTTGGAGGACACCCACCCTTTGCCTTTCATTGACGTGTTCTCCAGGACAATTTCGCCCATGATTTGATTCGTTACGACCTCAGGACCCTCCAGCCTCTGCAGGGGCTCGTCACGGTCGACGAGCGAGGCGACTATGACATGATCTACACGCCAGTCACCGACCCCCTCATTGCCTCCTTCCTAAAACTCCGCACACGCCTCGCTCACCCCCCAGCGATTCCCCGCCTTCTCCGCGCCGCACCCGCCCTCCTCCGGGCCTATTCTAATCTCCCCTTCGCCCCAAATCTGTCCCGCGCCGAGTACATCCCAACGCGCCTCCTCAGCCTCCTGCGCACGCTCCGTAACCACTTCCCGCGGCACCGTCTGCTCCTATCCGACTTTTCCTCGATCCCCGACACCATTCCCGGCAGTAATGCCCCCGTCGTGCAGACACGCTTCCAGAACACCACCGTCCCTGTCACCACCCTGCTCGTCGCACAGGGGTACTTCGACATCTTCTTCCCGACAGACTTTTCCCGGCTGCGGGATATGTACGAACACATCCTCTCAGAGCCCGCGACCGGCGAGCTTCCCGGCGCGCCGCGGCTGACGCCTCTCGCTGGGAACACGAGCAGCCCGCTCGCGCTGGGCGCGGACTACTTCTCGTCGTACCACCCGAGCAACCGCCGCCGGCCAGTGGACGGCGTAACGAGCGCGAGTGGGCTGCCTGTAGGCGAACGCAAGTCGAGCGTGTTCACGCACGCACAGTTTCTCTCGACATATGCGGACCTGCAGCGCACGCGTCTAAAGAGCGGGGAGAACCCGATGCTGGAGTTTTACCAGAATGTCAAGTTCTTGTTCTAGGGTGGACATTATCTATCATTGCTAATAATTGCGACGATCTGCGAATCCCAACTCTGATAGGCTGTGATGCTCGTTGTGGATCACCATTGCTGGATGAAGACGACGATCTCCGTCATAGAAAACGCACAAATGTCGATGATGCAGACAAAAGGCACTGTTGTGAACTACCTGCGGGTACGATACGGGTACAAGAGGATGAGATCGTTCGAATATTTAACCAATAAATGCGGTGAGCCTGGGCGCGAGCCCAGCAGGCAACCAACGAGCTCGGCGCAGAATGAGAACGCTGAAACGGGGCAATATCCATCATGTCGGTGTACATATGTGCATGCCAGTGGACCCATAAGCGATGCCTCCCTCTCTCAATATCTGGGCTCGAAGCGCGGCTGGGCCTCGCTGTGCCCGACCAGATCTGCTTGTGACTGCGCGGCGCTATCGAAGCGCGTCCATGAGTCGGGAGGCATCGAGACGGGCCCGCCGACATTGCGCACAGCATCTGCGATCTCCGCGTGCGTGCGCTCCCACTCTTGCCGGTCGCGCACTTTTTGCCGGCGCTTGTATGCCATATATGCGGCTGCGGCGAAGAGGAGGACGAAGAGCGGGACGAGCACACCCGCAATAATGGGTGCGACGTTGGTGGATTTCGTGGACGCGGCGGCGACGGAACCAGGGGGGGGAGAAACACTCGCAGATGCGGCGGGGGGATTGGATCCACCGTTGGCAGTGGAGGCACTACCGATGTTGCCTACGGGATATTGGTAGAATGATGAATGGTTTGGGGGGCCAGGGGGGGGCGAAGAAGCCGTGCTTTCGCCACTGGCTTCAGAGCGGGACGGCGACCCAGTGCTAGAACTGCCCGACCTGATCTGACTGCCGCTATTCTGACTATTGCCGCTGCCACTCTCGCCGTTGTTTCCTCCCACCGAGGGTTGACCTGACGCCGCCGCCGACGTCGGAGTATCCGGAGCGGAGGACGCAGGAGGCGTTGGCGGATCGGTAGTCCTGTGGACACTACGATCAGTTTGGGCCTGCCACATAATTATTGTCGACGTACGGGGTATTGGGCGGGTTAGTTGGCGGTGTAGGAGGATTGGCGGGGAGATCGGGAGTAGAGGTCGAAGGGGGGGGATCCGGAGTTACGGTCGACGGGGGTGGGGGTGGGGGTGGGGGTGGGGCTGCTGTGGTCGGATTTTGATTAGAACCACCACCGCCGTTGTTAGAACCGCCGCCGTTGTTGGAACCACCGCCGTTGTTGGAACCACCGCCGTTGTGGTTAGAACCACCGTTGGAACCGGAGTCTTTGTTCGGCTTTGAAGGAAAGAGTCCCATAATATCCTCACCGCTGGTGCAAGGATTCGAGACGGTGTGTAGGCTTTTAGGCCTAGTTAGTTACCATAAAACGACAGTGGGTGCGAAAAGCTCGCGAGGATGCCCAACACCGAGTAGGGGTACGATGGGGTCGTGGGGGAAAGTGGAAAACACGGGAGGCGCATTCTTCACACCCAATCCTAATATGCCAGCCAGGAACAGCGACCCGGTGATATCGAGTGTCGAGTGCTGTCCATAATTCGGCCATCAGAGATCGCCGTTGTAAGAACTTGACGTTCATGAACATCGAAGAGCCTCGGACGCGTCGAGATTCCAGTCCACTCTAGCTGTCTGTGGCTGTCGTCCTTGAAGTCGAAGGCCACCAGAAGTCAGTGGATAAGTCGGATGACTCTGTGTTATTGCTAGCCTGATGTATATCCGGCGGCGCCTAAGTGAAATATCAGACGGTGGTTACAATTCAATTGTGCGGATGCTGAAAAGACCGCCAGCAATTAATTAAAGTGAATCGACCAGCTTAACCAGCGAGTCAAAGCGAAGAAAGGCAGAGAAGAGACTGGTAGCTTTGAAACATTGTGGTAGGTGCATCGGCATCCTACTGCCAATTGCAGTAGACGCTTGTGGTTTGATTGGTCGATGGCGGGGTGGGTAGGGAACTAGCTCGACCAAACATGGGCATCATGAAAGAACAGTAGAGAAGTGTGGAACTTGATGCGGTTGGAAGCAAGTGGCGCGTGCTGTAATCTATGATGTCATCGCTCCAGCGGAGTGCGCTTTTTTGGAGACACGTAGAGTCCATTGCGCGTCGCCCTTCTAACGGTGGGTTCTTCTGAGTCGACCGCAGGTGATGGAAGGTGCAACGTTTTCAAACTAGCTTATCTTCTGAAAATTATGTACATTACAAATTATTTGTTGAAACCCGCTCGTTTTAAGTGACTTACATAATAAGCTTCCTCTGATGCGCCATAAATGATGGCGCATCGTGTTGAACCAAAACATACAAGTGTTTGCGAAAGTTAATAAATACAATTACAAAGAAAAAAAAGAGATAAAGAAATGCTCAACAATCCCCTACCCTGACTGATAAATTGGAAAACTGTTCAACTTCATCTTTGTTCTACTCGAGTAGCAGACTCCCGTCTGCGGCGCGGTAATGAGATTCATTCTGCCCGCAGGAGCCCATTAAACCAAACTGGATGCCGGCCCGGAGTGAAGTTCACCGCCAGTGTGTTCGAGAGGGCCTGGCAGAGATGGGTCGCCGGATTTCTCAAAGAGCGGTGCGGTGTCGCCCTCCAGTGGAGCCTTCACGTCGTTGAACGGGGGTCTCCACGCGGGCAGCCTCGGGGCAGGCGTGCCACCGACCTGGCGAACGGCGTCTGCGATAGCGTCGTGCGTGCGCTCCCACTCGCGCCGATCGCGTGCTCGCTGGCGCCGCTTGTAAATAATGAAGGCCGCAACACCGATGAAGATGAGAACGAGGGGGACGACTACGCCTGCGATGATGCGTGCGGTTTTCTTGTTAGACGCGGCATTGATCGGAGTTGAAGAAGACGGCGTTGGTGTGGGACTGACAGCGTCGGAGGAGATAGGGAATGAGCTGGAGATGAAGGTGGGGGTGGTGTTTGTGGGTATGGAAGTACTGCTGGAGTCTACGGTCGAGGCTGATGAGGTGCTAGTGGACTTGGGCAGCGGCTTCGGAGAGAAACTAGGGGTCTGGAGAGGGGTCGGAGTACTAATAGATGTTTGTAGCGTCATCACGCCGGAGGGCGGGGGTGGTATGCCCGCACCGCCATTGGCACCCGGGCTTGATTCGGTCGGTTTACTTGTGAGGGCAGGGGCGGGAGTAGTAACGACCGGCAAATAGGGGTCAAGCTTGGTCCTGTTCAAGCTCAGCTCCAATAGGACCTGCAAAATCTGTCCACTCACGCAACAAAAGCGCTTCCAGTGGCTTCCCACCAGGAGAAAAAAAATGGAGGCACCGTAACGGTCGGGGGGTGATTCCTACCAATTTTCCTCAATTAAAGCATGCGTGCATACATATGCAAGAGCACGTACGCAAATAAAGTACTTCCCGTGGCGTGCCACCAGGATTTAACATCTGGAGGCACATTCACCCCCGGGCGCCGTTTTTCGGGCGCATTTGGATCGTGACCACCCTCCATATTCGAATGTTAAGGGTGACGAGGATCTGGATGAATGAAACAAAGTCTAAGCACGCAGCATGCACAAAGGGAAGAAGGAATAGCAAGTGCTGCGCAGAGGTCGTGGAAGTCTGAGTAAAGAAGGAGATGGACTGCATCACCTTGCGAGATGCTCTGCTGTGCACATCTTCCCGCTCAATTCATGGGATCTCCCAATTGAAATCAACGGAATCACATCTTTGTTGCCTGTGCTGAGGCAACGGGGGTAACGAGGTACCGTGCGGTCCAAAATAATGCACTCGTGTGAATTATGTCTATTACAGGCCCGAGTTGGGTGTGAGGGAAAAGATTTCGACGGACTCGGATATTTTTGATTCTTGTCGCGACGGTGATGAATGTCCTCCCGATGAGTGATGTTTTATATTTACTGTCGCACTGCACTAGGTTTCAGCCCGATATAGCGTCCAGTTCCTAAAAACTTGCAGAGGTGGATCCAGAGACGAAACGAAGGCTCGGAACAGGCTTGAAGTGGGCATACCATCGACGGTAAAACAAGGGCAATAATATCGTCAGGATATGCAGAGCAGCTGAGAGCCAGGCTGAGTCTCTGAGAGTCCATGCCAATAATATAGACGCCAGTGGGAGCCGCAAGGTCCGGGTGTTCTCTGAATCAAGATGAAGATGAATGTCGCAACCTGAAGACTGATGGTAGTACCATTCGAATCCGGGCCGCTTTGATGGAAGTACTTAATCGTCTGCGGCTGTGTTGCTGGTGGAAATAATACCCCATAATACAAACACCTTTAAATCACTGAATGTGTGCCATAAGGCGGGAGGCGAATTTTAATTTTAATTTCATTGGGAGGAGCCCAGGGTACACTTTCTGATTTTTTCCCTGAGTGGACTTTTTTTTTTGGTAATCTCATTTTATTTCCTGTGCCATAGGCATATGTAGAAAATAAACTACCTCTGTACTAGTGTCCGATCACATATAAGTCCGTATCTTAGGAGTATGTGTCTACTCGAAGCGTCTGAGTGGTCTATAATTTGAGCTCCTGCTCGTCGACTGCGATCATTCGGGCAAAATGGCGTCAGGTTTGGCACTGTACGCTGGAGGAGAGCCATCCGCGAGCTGTTCCCTCAGCCTCTGCACCTCCTCTTCCAAATCGCGCTCGCGCTGGGTTTGTGTCTGTGTCGGCGGCTGCAGTGCAGGTGCAGGTGCAGCGGTTTGTGGTGTAGCATATTCGTGTGTCTCTGCTACCGCGGGTCTCTGTGCTAGAGCTGGCAGTGGTAGTGAAGCCGGCAGCTCCCACGGCAGGACCACAGGATCTTTCTCTCTCGCAACGGCGTTGCGGTCCGCTATAGTTTACTTCAGATTTCGATGGTAGAACGAAGAAGTTACTGTCACCTCTAGAGTGACTGGAACTGGGACCAGCAGGGGCCGTCCCAGTCCCAATAGGCGCCAATTCTGGCGTATCCGTGAACTGCTCGGCAGACATGTCTGGGCCGCCACGAAGGAATTTGTATGAGTAATTGAATAAATTCAGTATTAAGATACATCTCAACCCACCGAATGGCGCTACGCTGGCCAGCACCGCGAGAAACGGCTGTGGAATGCGGTTTCGGGTTGAGGTGGGGGCGGCAGTCGCGTCCACGGGGCTATTTTCGACGTCGGAGTGGTGCGCCAGCCACGTGTTCCTGCGGCGTCGGATGTGACTCCACCATAACAGAAGGGCGAGCACCACCGCGAGCATGGCGCCAACCACGCCTCCAGTAATGGCGCCAGTCGTGTTGGGGTGTTTCCGTGCCATCGCAGTGTTGCTGAGCATGTACGAGCAATCAGTCAATCTAAGCATAAGTATTTCTGCCGAGCAAGGGATACTCACGCCGATTGGGATGCCGTTGGGGTATTGGAATTGAATGAAGTGCTTACACCCCCGCTGCTGCTGGCAGAAATGTGACCAGAACTAGGCAGCGGAATGGTTTGGGTCGCGGGGAGTGAATTCGAACTGCTGGTAGGCTCGCTTGGGTGGATGGTTTTCCCGTCTTCGGTGACCGGTGGGCCGCCACCACCAGGTGTACTCGGCCTTACGCTGCTCGCTGACCCCGGGGGAGGAGGGTTGGGAGTAGTAAAGACCGGCAAACTGGGGTCAAGCTTGGTTCTGTTCAAGCTCAGCTCCAATAAGACCTGCAAAAACTGTCCACTCACGCAAAAAAAAGTGCTTCCAGTGTCTTCCCACCAAGAGAAAACGAATGGAGGCATCGTAACGGTCTGGGGGTGATTCCTACCAATTGTCCTCAATGAAAGCATGCGTGCATATATATGCAAGAGCACGTACGCAATTAAAGAATTTCCTGTGGCGGCGAACCAGGATTTAACATCTGGAGGTATCACTCCCGAGTCTCGTTTTGGGGGCGGATTTGAATCGGTACAACCATCCATGTTCGAGAGTTGAGCCTGAGGGTTTTCGGGACCCGGACGGATGAAAGCCTACACAAGCAGGCTGCGGTACAAAGGGAGGAAGTAATAGTGAGCACTGCAGCTGAGGTCGTGGAAGCTTTGAGTAAAGAAGAAGGTACACCACATCACCTTGCGAGATGCTCTGCAGTGCACATCTTCCTGCTGAATCCATGATATCTGCCGGGACGTAATTGATATCGACAGAATCACATCCTTGTTGCCTGTGCTGAGGCAACCGGGGTGATGAGGTCCAAAATAACCACGAGGAAACCTCTGGAGGTACTGGATGGAGCGGACTTCGTTCCTGACGATTAACCTTATTCGATTGTGGTCCTGTCCAGGATCTGAAAGAATGAAAGTCTGACAAAAGAGGAGCACAATGGAGAGAAGGAGCAGCGGGTGTTGTACCGACGGTGGTGTGAGTTTTGATTAAAGACAGAAGTGGGTCAACCGTCACACCAAGGATGCTCGACGACAGTGCACATCTTCTCGGTCAATCCATAGGATCTGCCAGTGCGTTATGGATATTGACAGAATCACGTCTTGCCTTGTGCTGAGACAACCAGGTCGGCAGGGAATCTGGTATCACTTCAAAATAAGTTGAACAAGATGACCGTCAGAAGCAAGTTGATAGAACGGTTTTGATGGCGAGAAAGACACGCACAAATTGATTCCTTCAATCCAGATTTATTACACACAGGTTCGAAGGCAGAAATTCCATTGGATCATCCAAATCCATGCAAAATGAGTGTATAGAATTTATAAAGATTGTAGTGAGAACGTGTATACATACACCCTATATAGCCCTATCTTTGATCGTCGTCAGTATGTTCAACTTGCTGCAGCACGTAAACATGAATTATATCATGCTTGAAGCAAGAGAGGAGGCGGAGGTATACTTGGGAGTGGGCGCTGCTCAGTGTACATAGGAGGTGGGCTAGTTTCGAGGCTATATACGGAGGCTGAGGAGGATGGGCCGCTGTAGTTGATGGACGCATCCTCCTCTCGTATCCCAGATTGAATGTCCGTGGCGTATATTGCTGAGCTTCCGTCGAGCCGTGAGCCCGACGGAGACCGTTCCAGCTCCACCATCTGACTCTGGGCCCCATCCCCGATTGTGGCGGCGTGATCCAATCTAGCGCTGCGCCGTGAGGACGGGTCACTGTGAATGCTTGACGACCGCGATCCGAAAAGCGGGGCGTTGCGGGATTCTATGTCGGAACTATTGGCGCGCCGGCGCCGGCAGAAAAAGACCCCGACTGCCACGATCAGAATGACGGGTATGAGCGTTCCGGCTAGAACGGGGGCATAATTAAATTTCTTCGACGAGGCGATGACTGGAGGTGCCAATGAGGATGAGGACGACGACGGCCCAGAGGAAATTGGCGGCAATGCAGGGATGGAACTGCTTCCCAGGGTTGTAGATGAGCTGCCAATCGTCGGGGACACCAGGGGACTCGGAGTACTAGCACTTCCGGAATGAGAGGAAGAATGTGATGGAGAGGCGGGGGCAATCGAAGTCGGTGTGGGGGATGGGATTTTCTCTGCCTCCGTATCCGTTGCAGTGAAGTGTGTTGTTGAGGTCTCAGTCACGGTATTGGTTACTTGGACTTGGGCGGTGGTGGGATCGGAGACTTGGTAGCTAACACGCAGCTCAGCGATGTAAGCACAGCGAAAGAAAAAGGAATAACGCACGTATACTCGGCATAATCAAATAGCAGCAGAGAACCCGAGGGATTATTCGTCGCAACGATTAGCTGATGAGCCCCCTGGCTCAATCCGCCTACTGTAAAAACCTTGGCACCATATTCATAATCTGACGTAGAATCTGAAGTATGCGAGAATGGTTGCTGTGAGGACCCGTCGAGCGTGAACGCAAGATCTGTGGTCGTTACTGCGCCTGGAACCGTATTTGCGAGGATGCAAAATACATCAATTCCGATTCCTGAAGGTTGAAGATAAGCCAATGCGTTAAAATATGCGGTTCACATATGTACCAGTAAAGGAGAGAGTGACTGAAACCGGTGGTGCGCCGCCGAACTGCGAGCTATCGTGCCATGTCCCACCGAGAGCTTTCTGAGGATCGGGATGTACTAGGCACCCATCGCAGTTGGAATTCTGGAATAGACACGGTAAATCATGGGGGGTTAGTCACAGAACGCAATCTGAAGACGCACAGCGGAGAAAGAGCCTGAATAGCTGGGTTGCGCCCCAGTAAGGGAGTCTCCCGTGGTGTCGTCTATCGTAGCGGTTAACACGGAACCGGATGAAAGAGCGACGTGCGTGAGGACGACAAATGACAAGACCAACACGTCCGAAAAGAATGAAAGGAAGGTGAGCATGACGGCCTCCGAGTCTAAGTGGAGACCCGTCACGAAATGGACGACGTGGACGGCAAGGAAGAGGACACAATCTATCCTTAGTACAATCATCCATCATGATACAGCGATGGGTGCCAAATAGGCACTAGCGCGCAGGTACGCATCCCATTCATAAACCAGCCGATGTGCGGCATTAAAAAGGAGGGACCACCGTCTTGAACTTCGACCGAGTCAGGGGTAAGATTACTCGCCGAACTTGCAGTCGTGTGAAAGCTCGCAGATGCCATTGAATCAACGCTGCAGGCCCGAGGGACCAGGTGGGGCCCAAGTAGACCAAATGACAGTTCAATCCAGACCCAGGTTGATACTAAGATGGCATTGAGCGTAAGCCGAGTATGCCAATGCCGGAAGGTTTGCGGAGCCCGATCGGATGAGAAGAGAGCAGTCGTCGGTCATTATTTGCTGGTCACAGGAGGGCATATGCCAGACAGGGCCTGCTCAATCCTCAGTGCCAGCGGAGATTTGACTTCGACACTGCGCATCTTGGCCGCAAGAAAATGTTAGTGGTTGGTTGGTGACAGCGAAGCCGCACTGCCGTAGCTCGATGGCATCACCCACAATACAAACAAAGAATACAACGCTAAATGCCTATTTTGGAAATTTCCGCTCCCTGGAGGGCACAAATTCACGGAATTTATATTGGCGTTCGGGGAGGCTTGAGATAGAGACACGCGAATAATGAGATTCCATTTTGGAAAGCTCTGATACTTCGAGAGCATTAGACATGATGCAAAGCCCACGTTTCGAGCCAAAAGCAAGGAACTTCGTTCCGGTTGCTTATCAAATTGTTGTCATGTAAGACCCGCTCTGGAAATGCAGTTCCTGCCCCAGCACTGACAGAATTCCAGCTCACAAAACGTTGGAACGCGTGAAACATGTCATGCCGTCAGCTGCGATGATCTACGGCCGGAAACCGTCAAAAATGAAATATGCCACGGATTGCAAGGCTTAGAGTCATGGTCTGGAAGAGAAATAAGAAACGGTAAGTAAAATTGTCAATGGGTGCCGTGAAGTCACCACGAGCGGACATGTTGATCGGGCTGAAACGATAACGCTTGCCCGTGGTCACAGGGACAAGCGAATACTGGGTCAAGGGGTTCGCCGCTGAAGCTATCAGCGCCGTTGAACAAGCCACTGTTGATTCGCTCGGTCCATGTCTTCAGACAGAAAATTTACGCGTCGGCAGTTGAACCCAACGGAAGTGGCTGTTCGACATTTGGATATCAACCGGCCAGTCATACTTCAACCACCATGATTCAGTGTACGCACCAACGTGCCGTTCGTGTCTCGTTCTTGCAGTTCGCTACCAGAATATTGGGTATGTCCGTTCTGTCGTGGCCCCGAGCGAGCCCGAGCGTCAGAGTGCGAGTCGAGGCATAGAGCCCACGGCGCGAAAGTGACGATGGCTGCGAGTCCAGAATGTCTTCAGGGCCGGGGAGGTCGGTGTATGACTCGCCCCTGAGTCCAGACGGCTCCAGCCTTCACAGTCAAACCAGAGTCTAGGCTCTACGTTTCTCGGAGAACTTCGAGTTTTGAGGCTCTTGAGCCCCAGGGAATAGATACAGCCATGAGGATTTACGGCGAGAAAACTACGGTCAATCCCCTACTTTTTCGTACAGTTTTGTGCTGTGTTGTGGTTGAGACAAAGGGACACCCGGGGGATTCCGGGGTCGCTGTCGTAAACACGTGTGAACTCTGATGTCGATCACCGGCACACGACCCCGGATTCTCGGCTTCCCCACACTCTTCCTACTCCAGCCTGCTCCCTGTGCGGCTCTCTCTGACTCCACATTCTCTCAGCGAGCCTCCATTAACCCTCGCTAACATGGTTTGACCCCCCCTCCTTAACCTTTCCCTGCGCTAACCAGGTTGTTCCGGCAGTCTGCCTACCCCGCACTCGCCATGGGCGGTTTCTGCGTGCTCGGTGGATTAACGGGCTTCAGCCGGACCCGCAGCATCCCCTCTCTTGTCGCCGGCCTCGGGTGCGCTCATGCTCATCCCGCTCCGCAAACGTTTTGACCCTAACTGAGATCAGTGTCGGCGCCGTATACCTGTGGGCCGGGGATCGAATCCGCAAGGGTCAGCCGAACGGGATCGAGAGCGCAATCGGTGCGTTCTTGCCAGCCAATACCGAGCTGAACACAAAGTTCTGAATGATGTCTAACTTTCAGGCGCCTCCGCCGTCCTCTTCGCCTCGTCCGTGCCGCGGATGGGCAAGGGGCCCGTACCGGCCATGCTGGCCGCCACCGCATCGATGTCCGGGCTGTACTACGGGAACACTCTGTATGCCCTGCGCAAACACTGAATCGGTGCATTATACACGTTACATGTTGGGACCATGGTCGGCGCCTCAATGTATGTAGGAACACATTGTAATTCAACTCACACGATTTTTGCTCTGGATTGCCTACGAACCCATTATGGATGCGTGGCCGCAACGATTGAAGCGTTCAGAACTTCTCTTTGTCCCTCGGATGCTTCGTCCAATCTCAGGTTTGATTTGCATTCGCAAACAAACTGAGGGTCTACCACCGGGCTGCTCGGGCGATGGTCAATTTACCGACCCGTACACTCGATTGTCTTCGGTCAGTCAACTGGCTTGAAGAACCTTTCAGCATCAAAATAATTATAGCACGTCTTTTGTACACCGTCTCCGCGAAGGACATGGTCAATATATCCAGATATACATGCCTCAAGCCAGATCATCGAAAAGCCGTCTTCTCTGTCTCGGGAAACCCTATTTTTCACCCCTTTACCTGTGTGTCTCCGTCCGAATTCAGCGACGACACAAAGTCTTAGTACAACGAAATATCGCGGTCCTGTGACTTGCACTGAACACGCATATTAATTTTATACGGATTCGCGATGATCGCGCGTCGGCCATCTGGGCTATCTGTCGAAGTGCGTTCGTTGACTTTCCGGTGCTGTCCCAGACCTCGGGATGTCTGAGTCTCAGGCACGGAAGTAAATTCGTCCGGTGTCTCACCCCGACGTCCCTTTATAAAATTCCGCCCCTCTCCCCTCCTTTCTATCACTCACTCTTGCCACCACCATCTTCTTCGTCGCTTCCTAAAAACATCTCGGCGATATGCTGTCCAATCCTATAGCGGAGAATGTGTTCGGGACTCTGGGTGGGTGGTCTTATTCTTCGGACGGAGCATTAGCTGATGCGCTGCCCCTCGTAACAGGCACCATCTGCTGGACGGTGCAGCTGGTCCCCCAAATATGGAAGAGCTGGCGGGAGAAGTCCACAGAGGGGCTCTCGCCGTGGCTTGTGTGCGTCCATCGTCGTCAATCATTCGTTCCAGTATAATACTCACTCACCGTTATATATGCAGCCTCCTGTGGGGCGTCTCCGCGCCCTTCCTGGGTGCATACACGCTCATACTGAATCTGAGCGTCCCGCTCATCCTCGAGCCGCACTTCTTCGGGTCGCTGTGTCTCGTGTCCTGGTGCCAGGTCCGTCGTCTGGTCTTCCCTTTCACAAGCTCCACTTAATCTGATGCCCATGCAGTGCCAACACTACGCCCACCACCGCTCCTGGCGCACCTCCACCTCCATGACGCTCGCCATCGCGCTCCTCCTCGCGGGCTTCGAGGCGGGGCTCGTCTTCGGCCTGCGGCTGCTCTTCGACGCGGGGAGCGCGCCCGCGCGCCACGCGACGCAGTTCCTCGGCGTCTTTGGCAGCGTGCTCATCGGGCTCGGCCTGGTCCCGCAGTTCGTCGAGATCTGGCGCCGGCGCGAGGTCGTGGGCATCTCGAAGCTGCTGCTCGCGCTGGACATGCTGGGCGGCGTGTGCATGGACCTGTCGCTCGCGTTCAAGGACCGGTTCAATGTCGTTACGGGGATCACGTATACGCTGATTGTGGTGCGTCCCTTAGCCTCCGATGAATTCACCAGAATTGCAGATTGATAACTCGGGGATGAATAGGTCCTGGAGTCCGGGCTGGTCATCGCGATGCTGATTCTGAACCCTCGCGCGGAGAAGCGGAGACAGCGGGAGGAGAGTGCGAGATTGGAGGCGGAGAAAGAGATTGTGGCCAACACAGTCTTGCCCACGCTGGACCGGTCCGAGTCGTGGTCGAGCATCAAAATCGAGGATGAGCCGGAGTCTGGTGACGGGGTTGTTGCTGCTGAAAGTAAAGTTTGAGCTGAGGTTGCTTTTCGGGACTCTGTATGATTATCTGTACTAGTGGTATCCTTGGGATTATGGGACGCGGGTGGTGCAGATTTTTTTGAAAGCCAAGAGTTGCGTCTGTCTGTCCTTCTCCGGACGCGCGATGGGGACGCGCACCGGGCTTGGAGGCACTCCGAATCAGTCGCTCGTGAGGCTCTCGAGATGCCTGTGGTTGAGTTGCACGATGCACCGGCCTACAGCATGGGTTCCCTCCACCAATTGTCCGGCGGGCATATTGCAGGTCCAGGCGGACTTCGATGGGCGACGATGCCGTGGATACAGTGCCATCGTCTGGCAGTGCCGACCTCCAACGCTTTTCTCGTCGAAAACTCCGGCTCAAAGCCTTCTGCACGCGTCAAAAGTTGATTTCCTGCACGATATTCATCGTAAATCTTCAATACGCGTCCCTCAGCCATTAATTCGCGTACAATTCTTCCTAATTTATTTTTGGTTATCAGGGCGAACGCGAGGGTGTGTGACATGGGTGTGACGATGAGACAATCGCTTAGACTAGTACTTGGACCTGCCTTCTAGGATCTCCTTGCTTCCTTCCACCATGTCTGCTCCTGTCCCGCAGGAAGGTAAGAAATCCCCTAATAATCCCGGATTGTACTTGATTGTTGCGCAGAACTCCCTATCTTGGAGGCCGTTATCAAGTTTGTATTCCTGCTTTCTCAGCCACAGGACGCACTGCACCGTGTCTGAGGGACTTGTCTTCGCGCGGGCTTCTGTATCTTGTAAAGTGATACAGGTGAATCGCATGTCGTTCACGCCGAGAACACTGGGATATTTATTCATTCAAATACCCGACTGTTCAGGTTGCTCCACTTCTGCGGGGATCAGTGCGTCCTGTGGGTCACAAAGGTCTGTACTGACGCCGTTCACAGCATCCGCAATAGGCTCACCGTCCTCAAGAAGGACAGAGGCGAATACATCAAGGCCTCCGACGTCAACTCGCTTTACCAGGCCGTGGTCAAACAAGGTGCGGCCGCTGCGTTCTCCCTCATCTTCTCTGTCCGTCTAAACATGTACTTGCGCGCAGTCACGAAACTGAACGACGTCCGCGACGACAATGCGACGTACAATAACCGGCTAGACACGACGCTCGCGGACGTCTTCAGCCTGCTCTCCCTGTTTTACCTCACCATTGGCAAAACACGGGACACCCCGGCGACCTATTCGCAGATAGCGTCCATGCGGGTCCGTATCCGCCGCCAAGTCAACCTTTGTCTGACCTGCTGACACCCACCGTGTGCAGCAAATACTCCAACACATGGATGAGTCGGCGGTGTACAACGAGTCGGACCTTGCGCCGTTCCGCCGGCGGCTTGGCGACCTGCGCCAGATCGTGCAGCACGAGGGCAAGCAGGCGAACGCGCTGACGAAGCTGCTCGAGCGGCAGCTGAACGAGTGTGGTGCGTGCATACCCGCGATGCGTATGGACTGACTGATATATATATCTATATGCCAACAGAGGCGATTGTGCGCGCCCTCGAAGAGAACCTCTCCGTGCTCGATGTGGAGCTCATCCCGATCCACCAGCGCCTCGTCACCATCCGGCGGCAGCTCGTCGCGCTCGCGGCCAAGGAGGGCTCGCACAAGGCCGAGCTCAAGCCCCTGCAGGAGGAGCTGCGCCGCATCGACTCAAAGCGCGTGGACGGCAAGTTCCTCGGGCCCAACGGCATCGTGCCGGCGTCGCAAGCGGTGTGCTCGTCGCTGCTCGAGGAGTGCTTCGAGATCGCGCAGGAAATCAAGGCGCACGAGGACCTGAAGAATGTGGCGGACACGCTGAAGCCGATACATGAGAGGCTGTCGGGGATCCGCGCGGAGCTGGAGAGCCTGGTGTTGACGCATAGGTGGACGCTGCGCGAGACGGACCTGTGGAACTACTCGTCGGCGCTGCAGGAGATCGACAAGATGCGCGTGGATGGGAAGTTCCTCGATGCGGAGGGCGGCCGGCCGCCGGGGCAGTATGTGCGTTGCGTTGTGCTCCCTCCTTTATAATTCCTTCCTAAGTGATTCCCTGTAGATCCTGCTGTACCTCCTGCGGCGGTGCTACGGGCTCATCTACCGGCTGCTATCCTCGAGCGAGCCGGTGTCGGAGGAGCTCATGCCCATCGTGCGTGGTATCTTTCCTTCGTGGTATGAAGTATAAGTATAGCTGCTGACCGGACCGGACCGTACAACAGGCGAATAAGCTCTCGACGGTGAAGAAGTGCCTGAATGAGGTGCTCAAATATGGCGGGACGTTCAGTGCGCGCGACCTCTACCCCGTGCGTCGTCCCTTTCTTTACTTTCTCTTCTCTTCGTGTTCCCGTGTCGGACGGTGCTTTCTCCTTCTCTATCACCTCCCTTTCATTTTCATTTGCGACACACACTTACCTGCGGTTCTCCGTGACATGACCACACCGCTAACCACACCACGTACCACACAGTACCAGCTCGCGCTCTTCCAGATCGACTCGATGCGCAAGGACGGCAAGTTTGTCGGCGCGGACGGGAGCACCGTCCCCGAGGGCCAGGGCATCGTCATGGCGCATCTGAATGAGTGCCATGAATTGTTGGAGATGGTGCGTGTCGCGTTCCCCTTTCCCCTTTTCCTTACCTCCCGTTCCTTCCTTCCCTACTTCCCGTTCCCTCGCCTCCTTGATTCTCAAAATGGGCTATTAAATATGATCACTAACGTCGCTCGCTCCGCAGCTGAAAGAATCGATGGACGAGGAGGAGGGCGAGGACGAGGATGAGGATGAAGACGAGGATGAGGATGAGCGGGAGTATGACGAGGACGGCGCGGGGAGTGCGTCGCCTGTGCCGGAGAGTGAGGAGGAGGAGGAGGAGGAGGCGGAGGAGGGTGCGGCCAAGCCGTAAGCACAGAGCAAGGAAGAGATAGGGCAAAGAGGGGAGGCGAACGGACGAGCCGAGACGCCTTTTAAAATGCGTAATATGTATTATTTTTTTGTATAAACCCAGCAGATGTGAAAAGGCCCTCCTGCATAAATATCGATCCATGATGCCCGAGAATCGACGCCAGAAATCGTGGGGACGTTGTGAACGGCGTTGGAGGTGTATTCAGAGACGTAGGGCAAAGATGTGGCAGTGCTAGATTCTTGGAGGTGGCCTCTCCGAGTCGTGGCCTCCGTCTACTTTGCCTTTCACTCAGGCCGGCTCGCGGGTCTCAGCACCATTTTAAAGGTGAAATTTACCGTGATAACTTGACACCCGGCCTGCTACCGTTTGCGGCCGTCACGGCCGTCCTGTCGAGGGTTTGAACTTCTTGAAAACGGCCGTCGACGGCCGTTGCCGTAACGGTAAGGGGCTACTGTCGCAGGATTAGTGGCTTGGAGTGAAAACTGCCCGACTGGCACCAGCTTGGAGCTAGCGTTTAGCGCATGGGATTTTGGATGCACGGGGATACACGCGGCGAGGCGCGGGTAGCCCGGAATGGGGATGCTGTATAGTTGACAGGTAGCGGGGAAGTCTTTTCTTCACTCGTTTGACGCTCGTTTTTACTGGACTAAGGACTTTGTACTACGGCGACAAACGACATTCATTGTGTGTGGAATTTGGTCTGGCGGCATCTGGGCTGGACGGCAAACTTTAACACTAGCCTCACCCCGGGAATCAAGTACTCGTGCGCGGCGGGGTGGCGGGGTCGATAACTAACGTCATCCACAAAGCACGGAATATTACTCTTGGTCTGACTTCTCTTCGGCTCTTGCGTGTTCTCGCGGTCTGATGACTTTCATGGAAGCAACCCACTTTAGGCAGCGGGATCGTACTCGGATTGTATAAACTTCGCTTTCTTCGCCAACTCGTCCCGAGCCCAATTTACGCGTGGATTTCGCAAACCAATGGTCGCCACCGATTCGAGTTTAATCTCTCGTCTATCCTGCACCCTCAAGTCTCTTGTGTATGCAGCCGCGGGGCGTCTGAACGACGCTCACAGGGACCTACACCAGAAACCAATTCAGAAACACAAGGCGGCTTTCTCGCCAGTCCACCGCATGCCGACTGAGCTGATTTCGCTCATCTTCACATTCGCACTACCGCCTTTCGCCACTTCCGACGGGCTTTCCAGCATCCAGGAAGGACCATGGGTCTTCAGTGCTGTGTGTAGCTGCTGGCGGGCCATCGCCCTTTCCCAGCCCTGTCTCTGGGCGACAATATCCCTCGATTTCACGCACGAGGACTGGGAATCACCGTGCTTTGAAATGATACCGCCGAGGCTGGAGGCGCACTTGGAGCGCTCCAAGCAGGTGCCGTTGCACATCACCTTCCGGGCCTTTTGGCACGAAGCCCACTCCAGAGGGCGGGAACTACGTATTCTGTATCTCCTCGCCCTGCACTCTGACCGCTGGGAAACGATCAGTTTTACGGGGAGCTCGATGCTGTATTATCACCTGGACAGTATCCGCGGTAACCTGTCTCAATTACGCGCGATAGATATTCGTGTCCGCCAAGAGCACTCTGTACCTCGAGGCGGTTCCCTAACCCTCTTCGATTCTTGCCCGAAGCTGCAGGAGGCCTTCGTGAATCCGGGGCGCTACGGCGGGGACCGCCCCCTCGTGGTCGATCTGCCCTTCTCCCAATTACGCCGATACAGCGGAAGCAATTCCTGGGCCAACCATGCCTATGTCCTGCGCTCTACCTCATCCAATCTGGTCGACTGCGTCCTGCACCTCATCGGCTCCCCCGAACGCTCTGAATCCCCCATCCTCCTGCCCCACCTCCGTCGCCTCTCGGTCTCGAGCACGGACCTCCTACAGCTCCTGGATACACCGGCGCTGCAAGAGTTGTACTGCCACCATTCCGCGCACCTCCCCGCGTTTTTGGTGCGCGCGCCCAAGCTGCGGAAGCTCTTTGTCGCGGACATCCCCTCCCCGGAGCATCTGGAATGGATCCTCCGGGCGGCGCCGCCCACGGTCGCGGAGCTGTGCCTCTGTCTCCCCGTGCAATTCGCGTCACACCTCTTCGCGATCCTCGGAAGTCACCCAGGCCAGGATGGCGTCCCTGCACTGGCGTTACGCGCGCTGTCGCTGTGTTTCGTGCCAGACTTGGACCGCACACTGAGCTCGAGCGTACCTGTCGACCCGGACGCGCTGCTGCGCTGTGCCGAAGGCTTGCGCTCGCTGAAGCTATACAGCGGCGGCGGCGTGAATTTCCTCCCGCCCCTGCCCTCGCGCCTCCGGGTCGCGCGCTTCCCGAGCTCCGGCGCGCTGTACGCGGATATGGTTCCGGAGGACTTTCGCCTGTGTAACCTGGATCCGGTTCCGTGCGTCCCGTATGTCGCGTACCCGTAGTGTTTCATCGGGGACGAAACGGTGTGTGTAGCTGATAAATACTTAATACTGTACTTGCTCGATAATATACTTAATTTTTTGTGCCGTTTTGTATTACTTATGAAGATGGATTTAGACAGTGAAGTAAATAAGGGAGGCTACACGAAGGGGGAGAACCCCAAGGCCCTGGAGCTGAAGCCACCAGGATAATCTAGCCTACGCAACGTCAAATTTTTGCGATGAGGTCAAAATGAGCCCGCCATCTCTTGCTCGTAGTTCCTCTTCCGACTTCCGACCCTCTGCCATACCACTGAATATCAATGCCGCCCAGGGACAAGTTGCTATATTGATTATGTTACGCGCACACCTCCATTTCTACAGTGAAATTGTGCAATTCGTCAGTCGCCATTGGATTACTTAAGTTTCATACTGCTACTGCTGAAGCGTCTGAGACTAAGTGTAATTAGAAAGAGAACTAGAGTAGGGAGGTCGGAAAGTGGAATCAATGTCAAGACTGGCTTGAGACTGGCCATCTGACATGCAGGAAAGTTTTATGCATTCACGTATCCGTGGTAGTATCCATATCCGTATCCGTATCAGTATCCTTGTCCGTAAATCGTAACAGGGTCGTGGATCCTGTCGACGTAATGGTAAATTCTTCAGAAAAAATCTATCCTGGAAATCCATGGGCCTAAGGCTAATGTGGCGGAAATGAGATCAGTCTCGTGCGTGTATATTGAATGGAACAGCGAGAAACTAACGGTCAGGTTTGAAGACAACACCTCAGGCGTAAGTGGGGTGGGGTCAAATTGCCGCTCGTCGCTTCTAACTCAATTTCAAGAGGCGGAAGACGGGGGTCGTGACGAGGATGCTGTGGTCGACCAGCACGGATTGCGCGACGAAGGTGCAGAGGTCGTTTGGGGGTCGTAGGTGGAGAAATCGGTCCCAGGGACGACGCCCTCCACGGCCCCCATGTCTACCCGGAAGACCATCGAGATCAATGGGACGGCGCGTCGGCCGGTCTTCGGGTAGTTCCCATTGAATATCAGACGCTTCATCCTGCTGCCGCCGCCGTGAAGGGTTTGCTTGGTGCAGAGGGGCATCCGCTGCATGAGCTTTTCATACGTGATGTCGACGGGAGCCCATCGCAGAGGGAGACGAGATTGGTCGTGAAGCGCCCGCTATACCCGCCTGGATAGTCAAACTCCCGTGCCATTTCCTCCGCACGACACTCCGTGAGCAAGACATAGGACTCGGCAGACGGTGACCACATGCGGTAAGACACGACGGTGTCGGTCTTGTCCTTCCGGTCCCAAAGATGGCTATCGAGGTCTGGTGGGACGGAACGCGACTCCAAGGGCGCAACCGGACGTCGGGCTCAGGGATGAGTCCCATGCCCCCTATAGTGAGGATCAGAGGGAAGACCAGAAGAAGAACAAATAAGACATTTACCTGAATGGCAGGAGTCCAAAATCACAGTCTACGGAGGCGAATGAATCAGTAATACGATACGGGCGGCCTAAGGAGCAGCAACCCACAATAAGTATTGCGGCCCTTCTTCTCGGAAATTTCCCAAAGGAGCCATCCTCGGGGATCGTGTGCACGTACTCCCCGCATCATCAATCGTTCTCTCATCCACCGGACATATCGCTTCGACTTTGGAGTCTGGCGCCATTCTATTGCCTGGAACCTCGACAAGGCGGCCGTGACCCGCGAAGAAGAATATCATCGTCTCGTCGCCATGATCTGGTATCTGCTCGTTCTCGAGAAAGCGGGATTTGGATGCGGACAGGATGGCTGCGCGCGTGGCCTTCTCGTTTTCGAGCATAAGGATGTTGGACGGCGGAACGTGGCGCCTGTCTACCAGGTACTTTTGGAATGTTTTCGCGTCGTTCACGGCTCCTCGCAGAGGGGTAAGGCGATCGTTCGCGATATACTGGGATAAGCTTGAGCGGTAAACTGAACATGTAAAGAAACAGAACGGACATTATTGATACCGACGACGAGCGCAAAGACAGCGTCTTTTCCTGTAGACGAGGTATATTTCCCTGTGGCCGACAATCTTTGACTTTGGATTGTGTCGGATGCTGGTAACATTTTGGTCAAAGAAGTTACAGACAACTCTTGGACAACTCAGTAGAGAGCCTTGTCGTTGAGTTGACCCAGGGAGAGAAGGAAAGTAGACCACCGCCCGAGGGCTTGGATAGTAAAAATTAGTTGTGGTATCGGGCGGCGCGTCGAGCCATGTATAGACCAGAGGCCGTCACTGGGACCGGCAAGATCCTGGATAATGAATTGTTCCCCCGGTCACGAAGGCAGGCCAACGCGTCGCTCCGGTTCCAGATCCAAAGCTTGCCCCAAAGCGCCGTGGACCTGGTTCCCAGACCCCCAGTACGGGACTCATAAGTTACCCAGAGATTGTATTTCTTGGGTGGTAAGTTGAATGTTGTGGTTGCAGCAAGGAGGAGTATCAGATGCATTGTCGTCAATTTTGTCGACTGTTCCTGTCAAAGCCGAGGTTGCGCCGAGGGTGGGAAGAAATCAAGAACAAATCGACCACATCAAACCAAACACATCACGGGTTCAATCTTCTCCCTTGTTCCTGGACCCTTGCCTCTGGTTGCAACCCACCACAACGGTTTTCGGAACCGCTCCATGACGCATCTCCTTGGCGGAGCCGTCAAGACCGTGGGCGGCCGACCCTTCGCGCAACCGTCAATTGAACCCGGCGCAAATCTCACGCGCGGCAACTGGTTCAATTTAGGCTCGACTAAACCTGGATATTCTAAATAAAACTTGGCTTGAATTATCTCAGAGTTATCTTGGTGATTTTTACCTGCCATGTCCGACATGGCGCCCCCTCCCCCAAGATCTCGAACAAAACAGACGTACGTCTTCCAAATATGACTGCCAGAGAGTGTGGGAATCAATTTTATTCCAATCCTCGCCATTGGCAGGAGATTTCTACGTTGGGCTACCGCGGACGTTGACTTGATCCCGAAGCCATTGGCAACATGAAACGACTTGGAACCATGCTAGCGTTTGACGTAAGATGACGCTCCACCGATACAATGCCCTTGGCGTGGCATTCATGTAAGTTTAAGCCTCGTCTTCCTTTGATGTCCGGCGGAAACACAATTGTGCAGAAGTTCCGCTGATATGTAATCCTCCAGTTTTCTATTGGCTTCCGGTAATTCTCTCTCTTCTTTCCACGGCTGACTTGTCCTTATCCCTAGGAGTTTAGTACCCAACCTCCGGACGGCACCGCCCATACATGCACAGTGCGCCAACTCGCCATCTGGCGCAGCAACATGATTGACGAAGATCGAAAACCTACCGCTGCTATTGGCTTTGGTGCTCCCGCCCACTGTTGCGGGTCCGCATAGTTTCGCGCGAGACTATGGACCGGCCTCACGCCCCGCTGATCACGCAAAATCGCGATGTAGTTGGCACACAGTATTAAAGGAGGTTAGTTTGTGGCTACAACTTCATAGCCCATCATGAAGCTTTCGACGGCGACTGTCCCCGCGTTTTTGTCTCTCCTCGTTGCGGCCGCTCCCCCGGCGCCGAAATTCAACGACGTTACCCTCGACATCGTTAACGCCCCCCTCGCCCCCGATGGATTCACCAGGAGTTAGTCAACGAAATTTACACATACTATTTCCACGGCTAACCGCTGTATTCAGGCACCGTTTCCGCCAACGGACAGTAGGGATACTGGTTTCGTCTATAGCGCGAGTCTTGACCATCTGCAGGTTCCCTGGTCCTCTCATTCGTGCCACGAAAGGAGACACGCTTCGGGTCAAGACCAACAACAAATTGGTGAGTGTCAATCGACGGCTGTCTTACCTTGCGCTTACGCTTCCCTCGTGAATAGACCGACCCGACCATGCGTCGTTCAACCACGTTGGTGAGTCTTTTTTCCCCACGTTGCGCTCTAATACTAACAATTAATTAAAGGACTTTGACGGTATCTTCTTCGATACCCCGAACGCTTTCAACGAAGGCACTCCTTTCGTCACGTGTGTGGTTCAAATGATCGCATTAATCCTCGCTGAAATTGTTTGCTTAGCACCTGCCCTATCGGCCCCGGTGCTTCCTATACCTATGGTACGCGTCTAATTATCTTCTCTACTCGAGCCTTGGACTGACATTGGATCAGTTCTGCCGCTGTGCGCTATACCATCAACGCCGCCTGTACCCATCTCATTTTCTTTGTAGCGGCCAGCAGACCGGAACCTACTGGTACCACAGCCAGCTCAGCATGCAATACGCCGATGGCCTCAGGGGGCCGCTAATTATCTACGGTTTGTCCCAGTCCTACCTCTGGGAACCGTGGTTAATATGAGTGAACAGATCCCGAAGACCCGCAGGCACATCTCTATGGTCGGTTTTTCGCTCGACGCTCTTTGAACAAGAAGTACTCACCATACGTTAGACGTGGACGACGAGAGCACCATCTGGTTCATCAGCGATTGGTGGCACAACGCGACGTTGTCGCTGCTTGAGTGTTCGCAGTTCTTTTTGTCATTCGTCAACACTCGCAGCTAATGAACCGTCGTAACTAGCGTACAACTTCAATCAGATCATCCCCGTCTCCGACTCTGGGCTGTTCAACGGCAGGGGCCGGTACAACGGGGGACCCGAGACCGAGTACGCGGTTAGCACCGTTACGACCGGGAAACGGTACCGCTTCCGCATCATCAACGCGTCTGCCCGAAGCGACTTCACCATCTCCGTTGATAACCGTGAGTATTTCCCCATATTGAATCAGTGTAATTTTTCTAATCATCGTTGCGCGCAGACACGTTGAGCGTGAGCCTTCTGCCTCTCCCATTCAATCCTCAAGTTTCTGATATATTTACTTTCCTTTCTACTCTAGGTCATCGGAGTTGACGGTATGATCTTTCCGCTTTCGCGTAAATGGCGTCTGACGAGATTCTACAGGTGTTCCCGTAAACCCCCACACTGTCAGCGTGATTGACGCCCTTGCGGGACAGAGATATGATGTCGTTGTAAGCCGCTACTCATTTTGATAGCACATCTCCTGATTGACTTTCAGCTCACCGCGGACCAACCCATCGGCAACTACTGGATCAGTGAGTCGCTCATTTATTGACGTGAATATTGTTGCTCAACATTATATGATTCCAGACACCGTCCTCGGTGGTGGAGCTCCGCGCCACAATCTCAACTTGAACGTGAGACAACTGATTTTGGTTCGGCATTGAATGGTTCAAACAATCTTTGGAATAGGTCACATTCGGACGCGGTGTCCTTCACTACGATGGCGCACCCGATGCTGAGCCCACTGGCCCGATGACCCTCGGCCCCCAGCCAGGCGACCCTGCCCGGATTCTCCTCAACGAATGGGAGCTCACTGTGCGTCGGTCATTACTGAGCGTTTCGCGATTCTAACCACACACACAGCCTCTCTTCCCCGTCGCTGTAAGCAACTATCTACCTGACATTTCGAAGCAGGACTAATTAAACAACCATACGTAGCCTCCCCCGGCCGACATTGAGCTTACCTTCCTCACGAGCATGACCCCCAACGCGAGCAGCCCGTCCGGATTCGATTCCAAGTGGAACATCAATAACATCTCTTACGTGTCTCCTCTTGTTCCTACCCTGGTCAAGATTCTCGACGGCGATGGTGACGATGCTTCCGACTAGACAGCAAGACGGAGGACACGTTCATCTTGCCTGCCAACAAGGTTATCCAGGTCACCTTCCCCCCGAGGTGTGTATTATTACTATTCGATGCCGGACGCGGCATTCAGCTGATTTTATTTCAGCACGGAAGACGAGTTGCACCGTACGGTCCCCTCATTTTTATTCGATCTCGAGCTAACACTTTCGCGCTTAAGCCTTCCATTTGCACGGAGTGAGTACCAATATATGGCTCGATGATATCTGTTCTAAACAAATCAACAGAACAATTTCTGGGTCATCAAATCGAACGGCTCTGATACCATCAACGAAGTCAACCCGATTCGTCGCGATGTACGACTCGAGGGTCATATTTACCGCGCTTTATACTCACTCTTACTTCCAGGTGTCCGGTGCCGGAGCTGGAGGAACCATCCTCCGGTTCACGACTGACCGCCCTGGTGAGTTTCTTCAATACAGTCCGCGCTATCCAATGCTAACTCGTCCTCTCAGGCCCCTGGTTCTGTAAGTTGCCTTCAAATTTCCCTCCGAATCATTGAAAAACCTGTGTTCCGCCTTCGAGTCCATTGCCACAGTGAGTCCAAACCAAATTCCACTTCGAATTCCTGGTTTCCTGACGAGATAATAAATAACAGTCTTCTGGCACATGAACGCCGGCCTCGCCGCAGTCTTGGCCACCGGGGTCAACGAGACCCGCCACGCAGTGCACCCGACTGGTGCCTGGGACGATCTCTGTGATGCCTACAATGCTCTTCCTGCAGAGCTGCAGTGATTGGTTCCGAGTGCCGGTTGAACAGTGTTTTAAATTTTAATACCTGTCTGTTAAATACTAGTTGCTTAAGCTTCACGGATGATCAAATAAAATTATGGGTTTCTCTTTATTGCATAAATTGAGCTCCGGCCGCGATGTTTCCGCGGAATCAATCGAATTGATTGTTGAGATTCCCAAAACGGGCGTTGAGCGGTGCAGAGCCCGGAAGGGCGGTCACGGTTTTCGCTTCGAAGGCGTGACCAAGTACTGTGACAGCTACCTGCACATCGATCTCGCTACCATGTCCGACAGAATCCGCGAAGTATGTGGGCGGGTGCAATGTGGTGCAGTGCTCACCATGTCCCCAGAAAATGAACCAACTCCGCGGGGAGGTAGAAGCCGCGACAAAGCGCGCGGAGGAGGCTGAGGCGAAGAACAAGAACTTAGAGCAGCAGTTGCTGGAGAAGGAGCACGAGACGAAGTCGTTGACCATCAAGCTCGAGCAGCTCGATTCTCAGCTCGAGAAAGCGGAGCACTCCATCGCGGACTCAAAGGCCGATCGCGATGCGGGCGAGTCGACAAAGATGACGAATGAGGGCCTAACCCGCAAGATACAGCTGCTGGAGGATGAGCTCGACGCGGCGGAGAAGAACGTGAAGGAGACCGTGGAGAAGTGAGTTTGATCTCTTTATCGTATTCCGGTGGTACTGACCACGTTTGTGTAGGCTGAGGCAGGTCGACGTCAAAGCGGAGCACTTTGAGCGGCAGGTGCAGCGCGCGGAGCAGGAACGAGACATGTGGGAGAAGAAATACGAGGTGAGTCGCGCAACTCTACGATATAATTGCCCCTAACTCTTCTTGCTACGTTCTAGGATGCCGTGGCTAAATTCAAAGCAGCTGAAAAGGATTTGGCAGACCTTGAAGCTAGCATGGCGGATCTCTAGATGTCTGTTACAGTTTCTCGGCATGTATTATCACGACGGCGCCCTATTGGCACAACCACGCACGACTCTCGCTACTTTCTGAATGTCCCTAAAGCTGAATTCATTTCCTTTTCTTAATTGCAATTTGTTCCTCGTCTGAATCAGTTTCATTGTCTGCTGCGCGGATCTACTGCCTTGGTGCTACGCGCTCACGGTTTCTTCGCCAGTGCCACAGGGCTATTACCACGCCTGTAGCTAAACTTGGTGAGCACTTTGAAGTTACACGTCTCGAGTTGTAATAATGACTCTGCTTTAGGACCTCGAATTTGAACAACGCCCAAGTCTTGCGAGTAGCCAGTCGATTTTTGATCCCCTAGCTGCGGTTCTCGATTATGCATTTTGTTCTTGGGCTCGCTCATGGTGAGTCTTGTGGCGCTTAGTCTAGAGTTCTTTCTCATGGATCAAATTTAGAAGCTTTGCCATAATTCATTATAGTATCGATAATATCAAAGTGACCCCCAAGAATTAAAATCTAAGCAATATCGAGCGGAATCTGTCTTCGTTGAGACCCACCCGCAGGCCTGCTCGTCGCTTATGGCGTGTAGTTGCAGCTAGAATCACTTGTCAATCGACGCGAGTGAAGCCAAAAAGGCGACGCACAGGTAGGACGAGATGACGTCGTTGAAGGGGCGCCCTCCGCCCTCTTCCCCGGTGTTGAACGACTTGCTCAGATCGGCGACGCCAGGAGCGCTGATGGGTCCAATCCGTCCGCTCAAGGGGTCGCAATCAAAGCCGCTGCATTGCGACAAGGTGAATAAACACTTTTCAGCCAAAGCACAGAAATTTACTCACGCGAAGACGTAGCACTGTTGGTTCGGGTCGGGGCCGAAGCTCGAGACTTGGTCGTTGAGGTCCGCCGCGAGATTCACGCACTCGCCGGGGCCGGCGTCGGTGATGTAGACGCAGTATTGCTGCCAGTTGGCCGCCGTGCAGAGATATCTGAGAGATTTTTTAGTTGTTCACTGGTATGATATTCGACGGTGGGATTACACATTTCCTGCATCGCGCGCCTGGAGATCGGTGCGGCGCTACAGGAAATCTTGTCAGTCGCAGCAGACTGAGTTTCAACCAAAACAAAAATTACCCCGACAGGAGGGAGATTTGCGGGCGAAAGAGTACCATTCGCGATGGCCTTGTACGTCGCCGCGTCAATGGTGTTGAAGTGCGCGGGGGTGACGCTTGCGGCAAGAGCGGCGGCGGCGACAGAGAGAGTGGTGAGGAGGGTGAACTTCATCGTATTGTGCTTTGTGCTTCGTGGAAGGGGGTAGTACTCGTGATTGAACTGAGGGAAGAGAGTAGAACAAGTGCGGTTGAACTGAACTGCTGAGGAAGGTTTTTTCGTACGCGTCTTTTAAATCACTCGCTTACAGCCTGTTTTCAGGAGCTTCAACAGGCCTCCGCCAATCATGCATGGGCGCTGCATGCTAGGACGCAAAACCGAGTACGGTTGTACCAGGGTCAGTATCTTCAATTGATATATTGATCGCCAAGGTTGGATGGGCGTGGGCTGTCGAAAACACGCGCTGGGGCGAGCTACAGAGCGCTGTCACTGGCATGCGTGCCTGCCTACGCGTACCAGGATTCTATCCGTCGCAGTACGCCGGAGTACGAAGTTCCGAAACGTGTGTGACTTTGTGAATGATGTACTTTACTTACCAAGTGTTCAATCGCGCTGCAGAATCTCGGTTGAGACGGTTTGAATAATGTTTTCAAACCGACAGCGGCGTCAGGGGCCCCGGCGGTATGTAGAAAGGAATCTATGGGCAGAGCTTGCCTCTGTCCGGGTTACTCGAAATGAATGAAATGTGCGAGTTTGGCGGCTGCCAAGCATCGCAGTGGACAAGGTCCGATGATATTATTGTCCAGTGTACACCCTGCCGTGCCATCGGGTCCGACCATCGGCTCTCAGGTGTCACTTGGGCGCTATGGGGCGTTGACGTTCAAAAATTCGAATACCCCTGATCGACGAGCAGGAAATTCCGTACGGCGTAACGGTGAAAAGAAAGGATTCATTTGAGCCTGAAACGTGAAAGAAATTCGTTGCGGGGTTTCCGTACATTCCTTTCATTCGCTTACCTTCCCCCATGTTTCTCATGTTTCAACTTTGTCGAAGAATTCCACTGTTAGTGATTCCGAGAACCCAATTGGGTTTTCCTTCGGCTTGAAACTGTGTAATCTACGTGCATGTTGACTAGGAATCTTCACAGATATATGGGTCTGCCGATCATGAGGCGTCCGTTTCTTCACCGGATTCAGAATACGTACCTCGGACGCCGCTGGCACCAATTCTCTTGGCAAAGTCATGATAGCAAAGCTCGGAGTCGGTCGAAGTTAGTCGCCGTTCTCCAATTTCGGATGGGTTGTGTACGAGGCAACATTGACCAGAAATGCAAGAAAAGTATCAATGGTCTAGTTTGACCCTCAAACCTTCTTGTGCAAGTTCAAGTTGGTTCAGAGTTGAACTAGCACGTGACTGATTGAACCACGTTGAAAATAGAATCAAAGAAAGGAAATTGGTCCTGTGATAGGTCTTGGACGTGCTTGTACCGTCATTTTCTCATTTTATGGACGGATGAGATGCTGGAAAGAGGAAAAGTCGATCAAGAACATAGAACAAGCGTCGAGATCTCCTAACATATTTCGGGAATCAACTCGATGCAGTGTTTACTGGTCAAACAACGAATTGTACATCGGTCTCAATAAATAACTCTCAGCAACCATATATCCGAGGAGTACCAGGCGTCGACGAGGAGTATGATTATTTCAGAAAAAATCATATGTGCACCTATATCAAGATATTAGAGCGCATGAAACGGAACGCTGGAGTACTAGATACGTACGAGTAGGACGAAATCACATCGTTGAAGGTGAAACCTCCGCCCCCCTCGCCAGTGGAGAGGGGTTTGCTGAGATCCGCGTATCCAGGGGACCGAACAAAGATAGCATCTTCCCTGTTGACGCAGCCATGTTGACTGCATTTGCGTTCAATTTTGCATAATAGAAAGTCATGTCTGGAAACCGCGACTCACTTATAGAAGGCGCAGGTTTGGTTCGGATCCGGTCCGACACTCGACACTTGATTGTCGAGGTCACCGGCAAGCTCGACGCACTCGCCTGGGCCCGCGTCGGTGATGTAGACGCAGTACAGCTGCCAGTTTGCCGCGGTGCAGAGATACCTGAGAAAATTATTGTCAAAATAGTTCGCTGGTTGTCTGGACAGTGTGCTTACACGTTTCCTGCGTCGCGCTTTTGGAGATCCCGACGCTATATGTTAACTCTGTCAGTCAAAGGAAATCGATTTTCAACAAAAATTCGAATTACCCCGACGGGGGGGAGATCTGCGGGCGACAGAGTACCGTTGGCGAATGCCTTGTAAGTGGCGGCGTCGACGGTCCTAACGTTCTCCGCGGCAATGCCGGCCGGAGTGATACTGGCAGCAAAAGCAGCGGTGGCGATGGACAGAGCGACGAAAAGGCTGAACTTCATCTTGGTTTTGTGCGAGGGAGAAGAACTGCTAACGAAGTGGTTGCAACAGCAGTTCTTTTAAGTCGGTTCGGCCGTTTAAATACTCGGTGAACCTTTTTCGCCGGTCCCCAAAGTGTTGGCGCTGTCGAGGTCGCTTCGCATCCCTGGGCGCTGAAGCCAGGATACTATATGGGAATGCAAGTACAGCTGTACCAGGATGGATTGCCAGGATGAGCAAGTTCGGAGTCACCGTTTCTCGGCGACTGCCTTCTGTTAATAAAATGAGTAGGTAAGCAGCGGAAACTCCCTCGAAATGGACGCTAAGTAACCAGTACTGGTACTTAGTGCCGGTAAATATTTGGCGAAAGGAAATTTCTGGATCGCAAATCCTAAATTGAACACAGTTTGCGCGGACCGCGGCTGGATTGTGCTGAGCCTCAGAGGTACCCAGAAAAGATTCGGAGCGACAGTCTCAGCCTCGAACGGTTGCCTCAACAGCTCGGTGCAAAGTCGCAAACATGTTGCGGGAGGTAACAGGTTAAGTATGAATTGTTGATCTGACTTCGGCACCCGGCGTGTTCCGCGCCAAGGTTCAACTTATGCACAGCTTCGTCGCTTGCAAGTTGATTGAATTAACTGCAACCCTGGCGGGCGCTGACAAGATCCGAGGCACGCCACGATAAGTACTGGAAGTAGTGGCGTACATGTTTCGTTCGCGAGATTGCGCGACGGCGCCTGAGCAAACCTGTCATGACCGTATGCGCCTTTTGTCCATCACAGCGATCATGTTTTTCTTGGTCGCTCGGAGGTCCAAGCCCCAACGATAAGCCTATCTTGATCTCATTGTCACAATCACGCCAAGAAACACAGTGGATTAGAAAAGCGGGATTGTACCTTCACAATCCTCAGCAGTTCTTGCCCCGCAACTACATACTCCTCCGGTCAAGATGAAGTTCAGCTTCTTCCTCATTCTCGCCGCTGCCACCACCGCCATTGCGACAAGCATCACACCGGCGCACACCAAGACCGTCGATGCGGCGACATACAAGGCCATCGCGAACGGTACTCTCTCGCTGGCAGATCTCTCCCCTGTCGCGGTAATTTTTGTTTTGATCCAAACTCCATTTCCTGCGACTGACAAGATTCTAGCGCCGCAACGATCTCCAAAAGCGTGATGCCGGAAATGTGTCAGTAGACATTCCTCTAGCTGCACTCATTTGATGATATTTTTGTTGCGTCTACATAGGTATATGTGCACGGCAGCAAACTGGCAGGAGTACTGCGTCTACATCACCGACGCGGGCCCGGGCGAGTGCGTCAATCTTGCGGGTGATTTAAACAACCTGGTGTCGAGCATCGGACCCGACCCGAATCAGGAATGCTACCTGTATGAGTAAGTTTCATGGTGTTTTCCGTCGTTGTACCATAACTAAATCTGGGGTGATGCAGCGAATTTGACTGTAACAACTTGGGCCAGCGCCTTGCCCCCGTCAGGGCTCCCGGCTATGCAGACCTCAGCCAAAGCATTTGGCTCGGGGGCGAGGGTAGTGGGATCGTATTCAATGACAAAATGTCATCCTACCAGTACGCGTCCACCTCATCATATCTTCTGTGCTAATCAATTATCTGTAGGTGTTTCTATTAAGCCATAAATTCCTCCGTCACTCAGTTGGTCCGGATATTTTATGGAGCTGGGTAGTTCAATATGTGCCTGAGAGTTCTCGAGATATAATCTTATTGTGTTGCGAATGATGACTTGCGAGGTCGATTGGATCCCGTCATCCTGAGAGCCGTTGTTGGGAAAACGATTTCAGTAATTCTGGTTCAAACTCCATTGTTCTCAGATGCTGTCTCCGGAAAATCCGAATTAAACGTAGCCTGGCACAATATTCTGCCAATGAGCCGACGTTTCAAGAGAAGCCGCAATTCAACCAGTGTTGAAATTGGCACGTGGTCTATATATTGCCTGATTCGGCTTTGAGCGTAGTGACCAGATTTGGCAGCGATGATCGATGATCGGCCTCAAGTCTATAATTCCACCCACAACAACCCTCAATCTTCGAATCCAAAACTCTGAGACGGCCGGTCCTCCGATTCTCCTGTCATTTGCTCGCCCACATGACTCAATTGATGGCTCCCCAACTGTGACAAACATTGCCTGGTCCGTGCGCGCGGGCTGCCGTATAAAAGGATCGTCCCATTTCGTGAACAACTCATACTTACCTTGATGGCACAGGCCCTTTCACATCCCTGGGTCTGTGGGCCGTGGGAACACTCCATAGCACGGCGACCCTGTCCATACAGAGTGCGCCTGCGGCTTGTATGTGCTTAGGTGCATGCACCGTCCCAATATTTTCCTGTCCCACCACGGCCACTCGGCTGGGTGGGCCTTTTTTTCGGATCCTTCGACTCCCTAACCCTAACCTTAGTGTAGTCGAGTAATATATTCGAGAATTCATGCCTCTTTTTCAACCGTTGATACCTCGCGAGCAAAAGCAGCTTTGCAGATGTTGCAGGCCTGAAAGTTGCAAGGTCGTTCTGCAAGGCAACAAATTTGGTCTGTGGGACTTATATGAGGAACAGTTTATTTGACCGTCTACAAACTTCCGTGAGCCATGATTCAATCATTGATAACCATCTGAGCGCTGCTGCATATCCTGAAAGTTGCTCCCACATTCTTCAAGGATTCGAACCTTTCACTAAGATGTCCTTGCTGGTTGCCGCACTTTTTCTTCTCAACCTCGTGTTAGTCAGAGATGTTCAAGCTCAACCTACTTCAAGCCCTCGTGTCCATGTAGGCACAACTTCCGTCATCGGAACCACTGGGCCAGACACGGTCGAATTTTTCGGAGGTTTGCTCAGACTTTCAGCTCTGCACGGGCTGAATCTCGAATATATTAGGCCTTCCTTTCGCGCAGCCGCCTTTAGGGAATCTTCGCTTTCGCTCACCTGTCCCCGTCACGACCCTCGGTGGTAGTATGTTCAACGCCACCAATTGGGGTGCTGGATGCCCGCAGGTCCTGGATACTGTGCGTCCGTTCAATCCGTAGTTGTGATTCGAATTAACATTGCCTAGTTGCCAGGTCCTGTATTGTCGGAAGACTGCCTCAACCTGAACATATTCCGCCCGGCTGGTACCAAAGCAAGCGCGGAATTACCTGTCATGGTCTGGATCTACGGTGGCGATTTTCGAAGTGGGCAAATCTCCCTCATCTCCAAACCCGTACGCTGACGTCTTTTCAGTTGGAGCTGCCGCTTCGTATAACGGATCCACCATTGTGGCCCGTAGCGCAACGCGTGGTACTCCGATCATTTATGTCAACTTCAACTACCGCCTGGGGTCCCTCGGCTTCCCCACTGGATTTGAAGCTGACGAAAAAAAGGCGCTGAATTTGGGCCTCCGAGATCAAATCGCTGCGTTAAGCTGGATCCAAGAGAATATCGAGTTCTTTGGTGGTGATAAACACAAGGTGCGCAGGCTTTGTGTCTACTTTACATGTGTATTTTCCGACTTCTTGGATACTTGTCTAGGTTGCTTTGTTCGGAGAGAGCGCTGGTGCGATTTCGATCGCTGATCTTTTCTTGAACTCTGACTTGGAAAATTACGTTCATGGAGCGGCAAGTGTTATTCAGTTGCATGCTTCCCATGGCGAGCTGAACCTTTCACCAGATTTTCGAATCAGGCACGATGGGCACCAACCGGTTGCTTCTCCCTTCGGACGGCCAGGGTCTCTGGACATCGTTCCTCTCGATGATCCCTGCTTGTGCCAACACGTCTACGACATTTGATAGCTTCGAGTGCTTGCGCAATGTTCCTGTTGAGGAAATTGTCACAGCTCACGCTGCTGCAGTCGCCACCACCGTCGTCGGATGGACTCCTGTGATCGATGGTCCTGGCGGGTTCATACCGGACCTGCCTTCGAAACTTGTGGCCGAGGGCCACTTCTCTCGTATTCCTTTTATTTCTGGAACGAATCTTGACGAAGGTATGTTTATCCGCCTCGCACTTCTCCGTTTAATCATGAGGGATCGCTCCAGGTACCTTATTCGTTGACCCATCAGTGGCCACGACAGATGACCTCCGCCTCTACATCGCCTCTCAGCTCCCCGGAATCTCAGATCCCGCGCAGATGAACGCGACCGTCGACCGCATGATGGAGCTGTATCCGGACGACCCGGCGCTAGGCAGCCCGTTTGGTACAGGGAACGAAACCTTCGGGCTGAGCATAGAGTGGAAGCGCGGCACGGCTATCAGCTGCGACGTGAATTTCTCCGGCGTCCGGAGAGGCTGGACACAAGCTGCTTCGAAATTCGGCGTCAAGACCTTCGTGTACTTGTTCAATGATCCGCAGTTGGACGCTGGGTTCCTTGGAAGTAAGTTACATATCAATCTATTTCGCCCTACGGACGTGAATGAATTCTAGTCCCTCATGCAAGCGAGGTATCGTATGTGTATGGGACGCCAACCATCACCTTCGTGACACCTGGGTCGCCAGAGGCATTCGCCGCTCTGAGCCCCGTTATAATGGATTACTGGATTTCTTTCGCGTCGACCTTGGATCCGAATGACGGAAAAGGTGTTAAACGTGGGTCTCGAAATTGATATTCATCTCTTTTGTGCTACTTAATCATATGCACCTAGGCGCGCATTGGGAGCAATTTACGCCCACTCATCAAGCCCTCATGCAGTTGCATGCGCACAACGTCACCATGATCCCTGATGATTTTCGTGTGGCACCTATTGCGTTCATTAACGATTATGCGCCTTATTTCGGACATTGAAGCGACAGTCGGTAGCATTACTAATGCTTGAATCCACTCGTATTCGGATGGTGTCGCAGATGTTCTTTATAGGGATTTTTAATTTCAACCGAAGTTCAAAGTTCAAGACGCTTGGCATAAAAACAATCTCTACCACTTTCTTACATGTTACTGCTATCCTACATCCTTCCAAATACAGCACGCCGTAACCTCGCCCACGTGGAATTGTCCCCTATCGGCGGCCGCGTCGTTCTTCGATCAGAATAAAAACTCAGAGGGGAAGTCCATTAGAGCCGGCGCAAATCCTGGCTCACTGAGACTTCTCCACTCCGTCACCCTGCTCGAATTTAAGCGAGACGGAGTTGACGCAGTGTCGCTCGTCGGCTAGAATAAAATGTCGGCAACAACACATCATGCCACAATTGCAACTTACTCGGAGTGTCGAACTTCTCTCCCTTGAAGACGTGCCCGAGGTGACCTCCGCATGCGGTGCACACAATCTCGGTACGCTCCATGCCCCAGGACTTGTCCGTGTGGCGGGTGACTGCGCCGGGGATGGCGTCGAAGAATGCGGGCCAACCGCAGCCGCTCTACAGACCAGTGCTCAGCCAAATTATTCGGGAAAAGAGGAAGTTGACGGACGCTGAACTTCGTGGTGCTCTTGTACAGTGGCGTAGCGCACGCTGCGCAAGAGTATACACCCTCCTCGTAGTGCTTGTCATATTCGCCCGTACCCGCACGCTCGGTCCCCTTCTGTCGGATAATACGGAACTATGGTACCCAGTGTCAGTGTCGTTGGATCCACTCAGTCCATAACGTTTGACCCACCTGTTCGGGAGACAAGATTGCCCTCCACTCTTCCTCGGTCTTCTCTACCTTGGTGGCCATGCTTCGCTTGAGTGTGAGGGGTTTAGGGAGGATTTGGGGTGTGGGCCGATGTAATGGGAGATGGATACGAGATCTGAGACGAGCGGTGTACGTTTTATAGCTCCGAACGATGTGGAAGGCAACCTGCATTCGCTTGCACGCGGGCATCAATCTCGTTATTCATCCATCACGTGATACCCACCCTGTTCGGTCAGCTCAACACTCATCTCTGCTGCGGACGGTGGATTCGGGCAGCAGCAAGGGCAACGGCGGGCACACCGATGACTGACCGCAGTTCTGCAGCGCATTTTCGCACTCGGAAAGCCTGAAATCTCCTTTTTGCAACTCTTTTGAAGCATCCGCCCGGTATCCGCTTTGCTTCACTATTTGTGCCACTGAAAGATCCGCTCGCTCAGTTCTATTGGTGCCAAGTATGAGCCATCCGTCACCCCTGGATGCTGTTCGTGGTCATAAAAAATCCGCGTCAACACATTTAGGAATCATGGAGCGCCCGTTTCAGCTTTTGTTGGCAGCAAGATTCATTTGGATAGGTAGAGACGAATTCGGAAGCACTGAGCCACATAGCTCAAATTTATACGCAGCACCGGTTCCTCCCTTGATACCGAGCTTCAACTCGTGTCAAAAGCTCTGGTTCGTATTACGGCTCTGCATTCATTCAAGTTTCAGCTTCTGGCAAGTCTAAATCTCGACATTTACATTGGCACCCAATCTGACAAATTTCCAGAAATAGTACACTTCAGACCCACCGTTATTTCCGATCATTCCTCATCAACGCCATTATTGACAACGTGGAAAGGTTGAGCATGAATGGACGCTAAACCCAGGATTCTGTGAAACCTGCCAGAATAGTACACTTCAGATCCACCGTTATTTTCGACCATTCCTCATCAACGCCATTATTGACGCAACGTGGAAAGGTCGAGCGTGAATAGACGCTAAACCCAGGACTCTGTGAAACCTGCCAGAAATAGTACACTTCAGACCCACTGTTGATCATTCCTCATCAACGCCATTATTAACGCAACGTGCAAAGGTTGAGCATGAATGGACGCTAAACCCAGGATTCTGTGAAACCTGCCGTTAAAAATCGCCGATATCATGCATGCGTCCGACAACGCCATTTATGCCGAGACCTGGTTTGAACATGATGGCTGCCTTGGAACCAACCCCAGTCTTCCCTTTTGTAAGCCCCAGCGTTTTACAAATCCCTGCATACTCCAACAACTTCAGAAGGAGCCTATTTGGATTGGCCAAAATCGTCTCGAGGGCATCCTCCGTGATGCTTTGCAGAAGTATTTCTGCGAGGTTGAGTTTGGGACCACTCTGGTTTCTCTGACTCAGGATGTGAACGGCGTTCATGCGACGATCGTCAAGGGAGATGGGAAGGAAGAGACCCAAAGATTCGAATTTCTCGTGAGTGCCGACGGTGCCCGAGGAGTAGTGCGGAGCCAATTGGGCCTCACATTCCTTGGCGAATCTCGTCCCGGGGACAAGGCCATCATCGGCGACATCCGCGTCGAATGTTTAGGCCAGGATGTAAGTCGACAATTTTTTCCACTGGCTACGGACTGACCATAGCTACAGTATTGGCACATGTGGCGGGAGCCTACGACCCGATGGTTCGCGTTTCTCTTCTTCTAGTTCGCCCTATGATTTAAAGTCAGAGTAGTGCATTCCTCAGACCCACAGGCGAACCCAACCTCTTCGGATTAATAGAGAGGTTGCGCAAGGCCGCATGCGGCTGCGCAATGCCGCGTACGGATTTGCGCTCGTTTGCCTCCAGGCACCCCCAGAACTCTTCATATCACCCACCGGATTGCCGCAGCAGAGTTTGGAAAAAGCCGCATGGAAAGACCTTGCGCACCATGCGGCTTTTGCGCAACCTCTCTAATATTGACCTTCCCCGGACTCGACTACGACGCGGTTATGAAAGACCGGGCCGCTTTTCAAGACGCCATCCACACCACTACAGGCCGGGAGGACCTCAAAGTTCTTGAACTGGTCTGGCTCGCGCCTTGGAGGTCAGTTTTTTCTCTTAGTTGACGCATTCATTCGATGGCCGATTTGTTATCCTACAGACCCAATATCAGAATGGTGAATAAATTCTCGGCTGGCCGTTGTTTCGTTGCGGGAGGTAAGTGTCCAGTCGCCACTGTACGTCATAATTAGTAACCGTATTGGCAGATGCTGGCCATGTTCACAGGTAAGTCTTCTTCTCGATGCACCCAACAAATGACGAACAGATATCCTCCCAGTCCAACTAGCGGCCAGGTACTCATTTTCCACTCCCCACCTTTCATTGCTTTTTTTCTCAAATTCGTACAGGGTCTCAACTCCGGTGTCCAGGATTCCTTCAATCTCGCATGGAAGCTCGCTCTCGTGGCCAACGGCCAGGCGCCGATTTCTCTCCTCGACTCGTATGACGAGCGCATACCCGTCATCAAAGAGATGCTGCACACAATCACCGCACTTCTCAACCGCACCACCGACGTCACCAACAGCGACGACAGTTCCCGTTGGGACCGTGGCGGTCCCTTCCTCCAGCTGGGGGTAAATTACCGCTGGAGCACCATCGTCCTCGACGAGCAGGACGGGGAGACCACCGAAAGGACGCCGAACGACGCGTACGGCGTCGAACTCCGGGGGCTCAAGGCGGGCGACCGTGCCCCCGACGCCCTCGAACTCAAGGACGTCCGCGGCGGACAGGCCGCCGTGCGCCATTGGCGCCGTTCCCGAAGGTGTTGGACGGTATTTCAACCATATCTTCAACGCGTGATTTCAACCACGTTTTATTTACTCGCCGTAATCATGGACTACATAGTAGCTTTACAATTTTATTGAATGTTTTAATGCGCTTTCCGCGCGTTCAACTCCAAAACCAATCAGACCTAGCAGACGAGACTGATTGAGTCTCCGTTTTGGAGGATAAAGCGGGACATGCGACATCGGGGTGATGCTTCCGGACAGCGTCATTGGTGCCGTTGTTGGCAGTCCCGAAGGTGTTGGACGGTACTTCAGCAATACTTATATTCAAAGCATGATTTCAACCACAGTTTGTATTTGTTTGCTCGCCGTAATCTGCATGCCATATGTACTACATAGTGAGTTTTAGAAATTTAATGGATGGTATTATTTACCACGCATGTTCACTTTGAAAACCAGTCGGCTTCGGGAGAGGAGATTGAACAATTGATTAAGCAAGGACAGCGCGCGATTTCCGATCACCGCTCTGAGCCTCTGACCCTTGATGAAAATTAAAAAAACTTCCAAAGCCAGCACAGTAGACCCAGTAGACCTGCGTGGATTTTTTCAGACTCTTTTGCTGGCCCACTGCTGGATAAGATGAAGGTTGAACCTCGCCTGACGCCTCCGATCCAAACAGGCACAACGTATGTGACTTTGTCTTTTCGGAGTCACGGTCACATGTCCTCCTCCGCCAATATCACGAAACGCCTGCACATCGCATTCACGCCCTCCGTCCCGGCCTCTGGTCCCGACGAGCTCGCCAAATCCCTTACCGACCACTTCGGCAAATTCGGGACAGTGAAATCGGTCGATGGGCTCGGCGAACTGGATGGAGTCGGCATGCCGAGGAAATTTGGATTCATCAGTATTGAGGGGTCGGAGGCGGGGATTACTAGATGTGAACGGGTGAAGCGTCTGTGCCAAGTACATGGCTGATAAGATTTACAATTAGGTGTGAATTCGTTGAGTGGATCCATCTGGAAAGGTGTCAAGGTGCGCGTGGGGGATGCACGGCCGGATTTCGACCAGCGGTCAGTAGTTCTGTTTTTCTCTCCACTTACAAGCGGCGGCAAGGAACTGATATCCGGGGGATTCCAATTAGGATTGCGCGGGAGAACGCAGAGGAGCCCGCTCCGCCACGGCGCAAGCGTAAGCGGGGCGGGGTGCACGCGGAGGACATGACCCCCGTCACGCCTGAAACCGCCGCGCAGCGTGCAGGCTGGAAAGTGACGGAGATGGGCCGGATCATGCGGCCGGTGCGTATACGTCCTGCGCGGCCTCTCCCCCCTCCCTTGGTCGCAGCTGTCTCCAAAAAGCCGAAGGACAGTTCGAAGAAGGATGATTCGACGAAGAAACCTAAAAAGCGGCGCGACCCCGACTCCCGGGCGCGGCGGCGCACGATCGACATGACGCGCTGGGGGAGCGTTCACCTGAAGGGGATGTTTTTGGAAGACGCTGGTCAGGCCTTGGAAACCCTCTCTCAAGACGAGGTGATGGAAATGATGGAGGCCGATCTCAGCGACAGTTCCAGCGACTCCGAGCGCGGTGGTGATGAACCTGCAATCGAGGCTCCGGTTCAAGCCCCTCCGCCTACGCGAGCGGTAGAACCAGTCGCTGCTCCTGGGCCTATAATACCGGCGAAGTCGCCTGTGCAGGTCGCAGACTCTACGCAGAGAGAGCCCCGCGTGGTTCCCGACCCGCCGGCCGCTTCCGATGTCGACCTCGTGACGGAGAAAAATCAATCGCTGAGCCTTTTAAATTCTTTATTCGGGGCTGGAGACACCTGGGCCGGCCGCGAAAGCGTCGGCTCCGATGTCGACGAGGAGGAACTGCTCAAAATCGGCGGTAACGACGCGCGCTTCGAAGACGACGACGCGATCGAGTTCGTTCCCATGGACGTGGACGTTCGAGAACCCGAGGTGCGTAAAGAGGTCTCGCCGGCGCCACAACCTTCGCCAAAAGCGCCCACGCAAGCAACGAAGTTGAAGGATCTCTTCGTTTCGAGGGAAGAAGACGGTAAGCGTTCATTCCCTTCCCTTCCCTTCCCCTCCTTTCCTTGTTGCGCAGTTCAAACTGACTGCGCACACAGTGGGCTTCTCCCTCCTCGGTCACCTCGACCTCGACCTCGAGCTGGACGAGGAACTCGCACACGTCGTCCCCGAACCGGATTTACTGGAACCCACTAAAGCTGCACCGCAGCTTGCATTCGCGATGAGCACTGCGCCTTCGCACGTTGCGCCAGCGCACATCACGCTCGACCCCAAGGCGCCGCTGTTCTTTCCCCTCCCTTCGTCCTTCTCGGCACCGGGGCTGAGCAGCACCAAGGCGCGGCAGCGGGACATCCTGGACGTCGGGAAGGACCACGGGTGGGATGCGCATTTCCAGCGGAACGAGACGGACGAGGAGATACGGGCGAAGTGGGAGAAGGAGAAGGTGGAGCTGACGAGGGAGTGGAATAGACGGTGGCGGGAGGCGGGTAAGGTTAGGAGGAGGAGAGGCGGGGGGGATGGGGACCAGTAGGGTTGTATGGTTCGGAATTTGTTCTAGTAGTTCGGTCCTCCGTTACTTGCATTTCCTTGGAGCATTTCAAGGCAACGAGGTTGGGACAACCCACCGAGCTTTTAGACAAATTTGCCAGCAAGGCGAGAGAAGCTTTCGACGCATTGTCGCAGAAGGTATCGATATGCAGCGGATGGCCAGGGTGGTTAACCGAGATGCCGCCGGGTGCGCGATTCCAAATCCATGTCTTCAATCAATCGTCCAATATTCAACTTCGCATTATCCAGTAGTACAAAAGGGTCTGAAACCAGAAAAAACCTACGCAGGTTCAGCGACCGGGCAGCGACTAAATGGGCAAATGAATGGAAGATTCAGCGCCCTTGCGAAATCGGTAGCACTTCTGGAAGTCAAAACACCTTGCTGTGCGGAGAAATATTTCTGAGCCACCCCAGCCTGTGGTGGCGAACGATAAGGCAAACGGAGCATGTACCGATGTACCATTTTCACGTAGTACAACTTGGATGCAGGCGCCAAGTCTGGCATTGCCCATAAGACAGATGAACCAGAAAGAACGAGAAACCCAGTGTTTCCTATCCATTTACAAGTACAGCATGCGGCCGTAGTAAAAGCCCACAACAGCCGAGGATGTCGCCAGCAGTTTGGGGATCGGGCCCTTGGCCACGCGCGGAAGCGAGGACGCAGTCAGTAGAGCCGAGGCGACTAAAGTTACGACGTGGCTCAATCCCGAGTGATTCAATGTAATAATGCAGAAGTGCACTCACGAAACGCGGCTTGGAAGCCCCTTACATCTTCGCCCTCCCCAATCTGACTACCACTCCAAAGATACAGCATTCCGACTCTGTGGGACACACGGATTGAAGCGAGTATGAGTAGCATATATGATACCACGTACGATAAACCGGCGACGAGGGACGGGATAGAGGATTTTTTGTAGAACGCGGTGCTTCCCCCGACGATGCACAGAAGGCTCATGCCGAACGCTGGGAAGGCAGACTGCGGAGATAACGTCGGCCAAGCGCGAGGGAGAACAAGCGGTTGAAGCGCACCATTTGAGCTAGATGTTAAACTCGAGATGGAAGTAGCGGCTGAGGAAGACGACGAGGGCCGGCTGGGGCTGTGCAGAAAATGATCCCGTCACCACGTGTCGTCCATATGAGGAAGTCCCGTTGCCTTTTCCGGTTACATATGATAGGAAGCGTTGAACCTCGACCATTCTTTCATCCCGCGGGTAGAGAGCATGTTCGTCATCAATATAGGTATCTGTTACAGAGACTAGATTAGAAGCAGATGCGGAACATCGGATACCAAGTCCGGCTCTATCCCGAATACATGAGAATTATTGTTGCGAGTGCACACCTGAAGTTCAACTGAAGTGGACGAGATTAATTCGTCCCCAAGGGAAGGTCAGCAGCCGCAGGACTCTAAATCCTCTTCCAAAACAACCTCAGACTGACCGGCGACATCACTGCTGACTGCAAAAACATTTAAAGCTGCTGCAGAATGCCTGCCGGTTCCTTATGTGCAGGGTGCTTTTGAAATTGTGGTGCTGCTCTTAGAGACAGTTGAAGTATGCTCTTGTCATGTTTTAATATGGAAATCCCTTGATTGTTGTGCACAGAAAGTGAAGAAGAATCGGGACAACCTCAAGGACGTTTGTCAAAATGCTGTCGAAATAACTGTCATTGTCCATGATCAAATAATTCTCCATGGTGATACAGCCGCAGTCAAATTCAAGGCCCGCTGTGAGGAGCTCGAAAGGTACACAGTTCAACTTTATCCTTATATCCTGTTGATCTTGTTCTGTCGAGCCTTCTGCAAGATGTCCTGAATGCAGTGAACAAGATGCTGGACCAACCCCGAGGGTTCAGCGGGCGTTTCAAGGAAGTCCTCAGGTTGAACAATGTGGCAGATGAAATCCATGGACATCAAAAACGAATCCAAGAACTACGTGCCAATTTTGTGGTATGTGTATTCCGTTTAACCAAAAGTGTGTTTTTTTGATGTCCACAGCTCATGGCTGGACTCGACACCAACTTCACAGTCAAGGCCATGAGCGTAACACTCCAGAAAATCCATGAAGCCATTTCAAACAGTAGTATTCTCATTTACCTTGTCGCCCGGAATCTCACCTGTGCCGTTCAGATGTTCCAGTAGCGCAAGTCGACACACTCACTGCGATGTATATTCTAGCATCCACATACTCCAAGCAAGGCAGATGGAAGGAGGCAGAGGAACTCCAATCTGTGGTCCTTGAGAAGCGAAGAAATGCGCTGGGGGAAGAACATCCCGACACACTCGTTGCAATGCATATTCTCGCATTCACATACCACGCTCAAGGCAAATTGAAGGAGGCAGAGGAACTCCAATCTGTGGTCCTTGCAAAGCGAAGAAATGCGCTGGGGGAAGAACATTCAGACACACTCGTTGCAATGCATATTCTCGCATCCACATACCACACTCAAGGCAGATGGAAGCAGGCAGAGGCGCTCGAGTTTGCGGTTCTCGAGACACGAAGAAATGTGCTTGGGGAAGATCATCCTGACACACTCATTGCGATGCACATTCTTGCATCCACATACTCTCAGCAAGGCAAACTGAAGGAGGCAGAGCAGCTCGAGCTTGTGGTCTTTGAGAGGCGAAGTAATTTTCTGGGAGAAGAGCATCCCGATACACTAACTGCGATGCATATTCTAGCATCCACATACTCCAAGCAAGGCAGATTGGAGGAGGCGGAAAGCCTTCAAACTGCGGTGCTCAAAAAGGGAAGCCAACTCCTAGATCAGGGGCATCCAGGTACGCGATAAGGAAATCATAATTTGCAATCAACATTCACTCGCTTTGCGTCTTAGGAAGAGTCAACTCCACATGTCTGAGCGACAGTGATCGTCGTAGGACAAACTTTGTATCTCATGTTATTTAGTACGCGACGCATTGTAATCGATCCGGAGTCTCTGAAGAGTATGGAGGTTTCCGTACAAGGTCAATTGAAGCCGTGACCTATGTTGCCAATTCCCTTTGTATGCGCAAACCAGCTCCAGATCGTACCAGTGATGTGTCCCTTTCAAGATTTCTTCAAAGACTTGGTTTAAATCAGCGGAGTGAGGAGGTGATAAAAGGAGGGTTAAAGAGGAGGAGTAAGCTCGAGTGAGCCAAATTTGAAGCTGCGGCGCGTCACGACCTATAATTGAAGCCCACGGCCGCGAAGTTGTCAACGCTATGTTCAGGTGTCGTCCATATGAGGAAGTCCCGTTGCCTGTTCCGGTTAGGAAGCGTCGAACCTCGACCATTCTTTCATCCCGCGGGTAGGGAAGCACGTTGTTCTTAAAAGGTTCAAAGGAACTATTTTGCGCAGGAATTCGGGGACTGCGGTTTGAATCCGACGGAGCGCGACACGATGTTTACTTGACCAAAATCTTTCCAAGAAACCACAAAAATAGACCAGCGTAAGTCTTGTATCTTGTGGTCGTTTTGTAATATATATTTACCACGCACCGGGTCTAAAAATTTGATGGAGACCGGTGACCACAAATTGTCTTCAAATTTCAATTAGTTGTTAAATCTCCTCCCCCCGAGGCCGATTGGTTTTGGAATTGAACACGCAGTAAGTGTATCGGAACATACACTGAATTTCTAAGGCCCGCTACATGGTACATGTGCAGGCAGATTACGACGAGCAAATAACTACAAAACGTGGTTGAAATTACACGTTGAATATCTTACTGAAGTATCGTCCAACACCTTCTGGACCGCGAACAACGGCGCCAATGACTCCGTCCGGTCGCACTACTGCAATTTCACACCCGCCTTCGAATGCGTAGTTGGTATGCGCGTGCCCCGCTGTATCCTCCAAAACCATATCGACGCCAGGCCCGATCTCTGCGCCGTTGCGAATGATCACAGTAAAGCGCACCACCCCTTGCGGATAGCGCGACAGCTGCGCGACAAGCGCAGCAGCGCGCTCGGGTGAGGGGGAGAGCGCCAACACGGTGTGGCGCGAGGGGTCGAAAACGTCAAACAGGTGCGCGGCGGTCTGTCCACCGCGGACGTCCTTGAGTTCGGGGGCGTCGGGGGCACGGTCGCCTGCCTTGAGCCCGCGGAGTTCGACTCCGTACGCGTCGTTCGGCGTCTTGTCCGTGGGCACCTCGTTCTGCTCATCGAGGACGATGGTGCTCCAGCGGTAGTTGACACCCAGCATGAGGAGGGGGCCGCCGCGGTCCCACCGGGAGTCGTCGTCGCTGTTGGCGTTTCGGTTGAGAAGATCGGTGGTTGTGCGCAACATCTCTTTGATGACGGGTGTGCGTTCCTCGTCGTACGAGTCGAGGAGGGAAATGGGTGCCTGGCCATTGATCACGAGAGCGAGCTTCCATGCGAGATTGAAGGAATCCTGGGCACCGGAGTTGAGGCCCTGTACAAATTTGAGAAACGAAGCACTGAAAGGGGGGGAGTGGAAATGGGCACCTGGCCGCCGGTTGGACTAGGAGGATATCTCTTCCATCATTCGTTGGGCACATCGGGTAGAGGACTTACCTGTGAACGTGGCCAGCATCTGCCGATACATTTACCATTCAGAGCATTACGCACAGTGGGCACTGGATGCTCACCTCCCGCAACGAAACAGCGGCCGGCCGAGAATTTATTTACCATTCTGATATTGGGTCTGGAAGATAACAAATCGACCATCGAATGAATGCGTGGACTAGAGAAAGAACCGACCTCCAAGGTGCGAGCCAAACCAGTTCAAGAACTTTGAGGTCCTTCCGACCTGTGACGGTGTCGAGGGCATCTTGAAAAGCGGCGCGGTCTTTCATCACGGCGTCGCAGTCAAGTCCGGAGAAGGACGATATCAATCCGAAGAGGTTTGGCTCGCCTGTGGGTCTGAGGAATACACTATCCTGCCGTTAAATCGTACGGCAGGTTAGAAAAAGAGAAACGCGAACCATTGGGATGCTAGCTCGCCCCACATGTGCCAATACTGGAAATACGGTCAGTCCATAACCCGTAAAAACTGACGTCGACTTGCATCTTGGCCTAAACCCTCGACACGGATGTCGCCGATGATGGCGTTATTCCCGGGACGAGATTCGCCTAGGAATGTGAGACCCAATTGCTTTCGCACCACTCCTCGGGCACCATCGGCACCCACGAGAAATTCGAATCTCTGGGTCTCTTCCTTTCCGTCTTCCTTGACGATCGTCGCATCAACGCCGTTCATATCCCGAACGAGCGAAACCAGAGTGGTCCCAAACTCAACCTCGCAGGAATACTTGTGCAAAGCATCGCGGAGGACGCCCTCCAAACGATTTTGACCAATCCAAATGGGTTCTCTCTGAAGTTGTTGAAGATGAGTATACAGGCACTACTGTAGAAAGCTGGGACTTGCAAAAGGGAAGACTGGGGTTGCCTCCAACGCAGCCGTCATGCTGAACGTTTTAAGTGGTTCAGTTCCAGCATACGTTCGTATAGGAGGTGGTGATATCGCCCATTTTTTTACATCATCCAGCACACCCAGGGTTCTCAAGATCTCCTGGGTCCGTGGCTAGTATGCAAAATTTCCGCGTCAATAATCGAGTTTATTCATAGACGCTGAGGCGGACTCACACTGATAGCTGGCCCACGTTGGCCGAGGGCGGGAGTTGCGAGCTTGTCGATGACTCTCACAGGGACTCCATTTCGGCGGAGTGCAAGGGCGAGAATTAGGCCAGACGGTCCCGCTCCAGCCTGTACTCGAGGTTAACTATATGTCCAACACAGACGATCCAGAAGCGACTCGCGATCAGGATTTTCGGGTTGGCGTTGTTGTCCATTCTCTAAGTACGAGGAATGAGGTTCAATGTGGAGTGTTGCGTTGTGCTCGAATCGCCGCGATCATCTTATACTAGGATTGAACGGTGAACCTTCGGAATGGGTGAGGAACAAAACAATGTAAACGTAAACAAGTGGAGTCAATTGACTCATTTGGGTGGTTGACCCGCTGATCCGCGGGTCACCGTTCAACCGAGGCGGCCTGAGGTACTCAGTTTGCTGACGCCACTCTCCATCCGATTCCTGTTGATTCCGAAGACTCGACTCCCACCGGTAAAATTTCATATCAGCAATCTTTCGTACACTCCGTCGCGAACCTGTGGTGATTCCAAGGCGATTCTGAAAATCGAGCTCTATGAACACTCTACCACGCTCGGGCATAACATCAGAAGCTGGGTAAAATTAATGAAGGGTTCGGCTCCCGTGCAGGAAGCAATTCCACTCAGCCAAAGCTTTTAGCTCCATAATTAGCCACTTTGCGCTGGAGTCATCCCCGCCGCTGGATGGCTGCGTCATCTGGTGCCTCCGCATGCAAAAAATGCCCGCATATGGCCTGGAAAGCCATTGTAGCTTAAAGGTCACTGGGATCGTTTCACGAGTTGAACACGCTCTTTCCCACTTTAGCAAATCTTGCCCACGGTTCAAAAATACCATAAACAAATTTCAGAAGTGGTAGATCTAATTTCAGGCGAATATCTGAGCGAAATACCGCTCCAGAGCCTCGGGACTGCGAACAGCCGCCCCAATGATTCCGTCTGGTCTCACGGCCACGATATCGCATCCGCCTTCGAAGCGGCCATGGTAGCTAGCGTATGCATGTCCTTTCGTATCCTCCAGAACCCTTATTCCAGTACCGACGCGAGCAATTTTTTCTCCTGAGGTGCCAGCTCCTGCAGTGAGAACCGCCACGCAGCGCACCAGGCCTCGGGGATAGCGCGCAAGTTGCGTGAGAAGGGCGTCGTATCGCTCCGGATCCGTTGCGGCAGAGAACACGAGAACCGTGTGGCACGAGAAATCGAACACGTCGTTGAACAGACCCACAGTCCCGCCGGGGATGTCTCTGAGCTCCGATGCGTCGGGGGCGCGATCACCTGCCTTGAGCCCGTTGTTGTAGGTGCCATACGGGTCTCTCGGTGCTGCTGGTGTCGTTGTATCATCCCTATCCTCGACCTGCTCGTTGACGACGATGGGGCTCCAGCGATAATTGATGTCAAACATTAGCAGGGCACCGCCACGGTCCCAGCGCGAGGTGTCTCCGGTGATGTTAGTCTCGCCGACGGTTTTGTCGAGAAGACCAGTGCTTTTCTGGAGCATTTCCGCGATGACGGGGAGGCGCTCGTCGTTGTAGGAGTCGAGGAGGGTCATTGGTGCGTAGGATTGAACCACCAGAGCGAGCTTCCATGCCAGGTTGAAGGAATCTTGTGCGCTTGTATTGAGGCCCTGTACGAATTGGCGAGAAAGAATGTGATGAAAGATATCAATGGATATTTGAGATACACACCTGGCCGCCGGTTGGACTAGTATGAAAGAGATCTGCTTAGTATTTGTTGCGCACATTGGAGATGGGGCTTACCTGTGAACATGGGCTGCATCTGTGACATATTGGCTTTTTTAGACTTCGACAGACCATGCAAATAAATCCTTACCTCCAACTAGGAAGCACCGACCCACTGAGAACGTGTCCGTCATTCTGATGTTGGGTCTAAAAGACATCAACCAGACGATTTTCAGGAGTAGCGGGGACTTACGTCCACTGTCTAATCCAGACTACCTCGGTGAGGTTCAAGTCCAATCTTCCCGTGATGGTGTTAATGGTATTTTGAAGGACGGTGTGGTCTTTCATGACGGTCTCGTAGTCAATATCCGAGCCGGCCAGGATAACCACCAATCCGAAAAGTCCTGGTATTCCCGTGGGTCGTAGGAGGACACTACACAGAGTTGAATTATAGCCCAGCGATAAGAGGGAGAGGAGTCTGAAATACCTGTCTGCCTTCGGGTCGCCCCATAGATGCCAATGCTACAAGGGTACACAGAGTCGGTTGAACAAGGGAAAGTCGATAGAAGTGAGAACTCACATCCTCGTCTATCCCTTCGACGCGGACGTCCGCTATAATGAATTTCACGGAGGGCCGCGATTCACCGAGGAATGAGAGGCCCAGGTGCTTTCGGACGATCCCGCGTGCGCCATCCGCACCTACGAGAAAGTCGAACCTCTGGGTGTCGTCTTGGCCAGGGACCGCGTCGCCTTTGACTATGACCGCGTCCACGCCGCCTGCATCCTGCGTGAACGAAACCAGCTGTGTTTCGAACTCCACCTCGCAGGAATACGTCTCCTTCAAGGCGGCGCGGAGGACACCCTCGAGGACATCCTGGCCCAGAGTGAGGAGCTCCACCTGAAGCAGTTGCAGATCAGAGGGTGCTGAGCTCATGATCAAATTAAAACTGGGGCTCACGAAAGGGCGGTCGGGCGTCGGGTCTACGACCGGTGTCATGTGGAAGGTTTTGAGCGGGACGATGCCCCCTGGCAGGACGTAGCTCCGCATCGGGGGGAGAGACCTCGCATGTTTTTGGATATCAGCGAGCACACCGAGCGCGTGGAAGAGCTCTTGCGTGCGCGGCTGCACAGAAAGAGAAAACATCAGCAGGCGGACACAAAACGAGCGCTGGACTAGCCTGAATACCGAATCCACGTTGACCTAGGGCGGGAGTCGGCGCCTTTTCAATGATCCTCACAGAGATTCCAAGTCGGCGCAGCGCAAGCGCCAAGACGAGGCCGGACGGGCCCGCTCCAGCCTACAAAGACATTTCAAAATTGGACGACGAGCTCGAGAGCGAACTTGCGATGAGAATCTTCGGGTTCGAGTCAGTGTGAGTGCTTGTGTTCATTTTGCGAGAACTGCGGCTCACTGAACCTCGGCCTACCTTTTATATGCAAAATTTGAAGGTGACGGTTTGTGTTCAAAAGGCAAACGTGATAAGATCTTTGTTCGGGATTGATAACATTGTACGACATCATATCAGATAAGATGACAAAAACGACGAGCCGACGGAGGGAAGGCATGGAACGCGCATAAAGGACGGCAGTCGGCAGACTCAAGTGGATTCGTGGAGGCACTCGATGTCGACCCGATATATATTTTGTATGCCTTTAATGATTAGTTTTTTGGTAAAGAATTACAAAGAAACTCGAGGCGCTTGATGTTGGTGTCGGACGGTGCACCACAGTCCCACAGAGCAGCTTACCTACCTTCTACTTCGTCATCGGCACATCCTCGTTGTCGATGACATTCCGCGAATTATCAGATAACGGTTAATGAATCAATCTCATCAAGCACCCGAAACTTTCCGTATCTTTTTGGCCCATGCCGAACAGGGAGGCATACGCGTCCTCTGAGGAACATGGGCGCGTGGGTTCGCGTGGGATACGGAGTAAGTACCTTGTTGGGTCTTGATTCCGATGCGGAGCGGACCTGTTCGGGAGCAGCGCATATGGAGACGGAGGTTCGAGTTGCGGTCTGTCAGTTACACCGCACAGTAATCTCTGCAAGCTTCAGATCCTAAAAATACACATTACCCCACCCCCATAATCCACACTACACTATACACACTCGACATACATTGCGCTACTTAAAAGTCCGCCACGCCGCCCGCACCGGTTGGAGCGGTGGTAGCGGCGGTAACAACTTCTCGGATTCCTCTACTTCCTCGTCCTCTTCCTCATACCCATCCCCATCCCCATCCCCGTCCCCGTCTTCATCCCCGTCCTCGCCCTGGGCGAGCTTGTTTGAATTCAAAGGTAGTAAAGACGAAGTTGAATTATAAGGTGATTTTGAATTTGAGTTTGGCAAAGGGGATGGTGAGGATAAGGAAGAGGAGGCAGTGGACAGTGAGCGGGTCTCGAGGAGGATGCGGGAGGATATGAGGGAGAAGAGGCTTTGAATGAGAGGTTAAGTTAGTGCAAGAAGCTGGGGGTAAGTGGGGCGGCGTACGCAAGGGAGGGCCTGGGTGCGATGGGAGGGAATGCAATGAGTTGGTTATGGATGGAGTGAAAATTAATTGAAGGAGGGACGTACACAACGAGAACCTGCGTCAGCGTCGGGCGCGCCGTCGCCCAGATGATCATCTCCGCGCCGTAGAAGACTGAGTTCAAAGAATCGAATCAGCACAGGTTCAAAGGAAGAATGAGGATGAGGCTGGATTATTTTTGCGTTGAAACAAGACACGCACAGAAAACAACCACAAGCCACACCATCGCGTCCCGCAGAAACAGGTTGATGATCGCCAGGTCCGCGCGCTTGTCCTGCCGCAGCGTCGCGAGGCACTTGTGGATCGTGAGGACGAACATCGTGAATGTCTGTGGCGAGGTGCGAGGTTCAGCGGTTGTAGGTTGGAAGTGGAGTCGGTGTTTTCAAGGTAGAGTGAGTAGGGAGAGGAGAAGGGGGAAACATACCACTAAAAGCGGGGGGACGGCGTAGAACGCGAATTGCGGGCCGGTTATCACGGGCGCTGTCGTTCGCGTTATTTCATACTTGCAGCAGCGAATAGTGGGGGTGGGCTTACTGGTGAAGTAACACCCCGGGAGGACGGGTCTATCCAGAATCAATACGGCGTTCGGGTGATTTGAGCGTGCTACGTACCCGAGGTGGACGAATTCTGCGCGCGGAATTGAGTTGGAGTTGGAAAAAGCAATGAATGAATGAGGAAGGAGGGGATGGGGGAGGAAGCGGATGGGGCGCACGTACCATGCATAAACGTCTCTGGGATGAGGAGGACCGTGATCCTAGTCTCCAATTCAGCCCACGGTTGAATTCAATGGAATTAAGGTGAAATCCAAACGTACATGGAGATCATCTCCACTGTGCCAACCCAAAATAAATTATATTAGCTTTCTAGCCAGAGAGAGATGGAAGGGGAAGGGAAGGGAAGACGCACCGACGAGCGTGGGGAAGAGGATGTACGCCATGCGGCGCGTTTTGCCGTACAGGATCCATACCCTGCAAAGTATTTACGTGTCAGTACAGCTCAGCGAGCTCCAGATCAGAGCTGGGTAGGAAAGTTGGGTGAAGGGAAAAGAAGTTATGGAACACAAACGCACCGTAACGTCAGCAGGAGATCGAACGTCCCAAAGAGGAGGGTCGAGACGAGGCCTTGGCTCTGCCAACCAAACCAAACCAACCGAATTAGAAGTTGAATGAGTTGAGTAGTTGAAGAGAAGGGAGAGCGGAAGACGCACGATGATGAAGGAGCGACAGCTACAGAATGCAGGACGCGTCAACATCCCGGATTCCCGCTACAGTTGGAGAAGACGTACGTCTGCAAACGTTCAGCACAGGGAGAGGAGAAATGGGCATGCGACGTAACGTACGTGGTTCGACTCGATCTCGCGGAACATGACTGGTTCGGCAAATAAATAAATAAAAGAATAGAGCTGGAGGGAGGAGGACGAGGAAGCACGCACAAGGCATGGAGAGGGTGACCGCGAGGAGGGTCGTGTAGCGGTTCTGCCCAAAGTTAAAGTTAAATCCAATTCAAGTCGATTCAACGAGAGAGGGGAGGGAGGGAGGTGTACGGACCCATAACTGCGGAAGAGAAAATGGATGTCAGCATCGCGAAGAAGGGACGGGATTCGGGAAAGGAACGGAACGGAATTTAGGAGGCAATTTGGGAATTTGAGAATGGAATTTTGGGATCGAAATGGAATTTGGGAACGGAACGGAATTTGGGGGGGGGGAAAGGAACGGGGAAATTGTGAGAAAAAGACAAGACAAGACAAGACGCACGTATAACCCGCTGGGGATGCTCCACGGGCGGTTCCACACGAAGTTGATCTGCGGCGGGCGCGTTTCGCGTATCAGCGTCATACATACCGCCGAAGAAAAATAAACGAAAAAGGAAACGCACCTCTTCGTCGAGGGTCGATATGAAGTCGATGCTGGACAGGACGCGTAATCAGTCTCGCGCGAGGGAGGGAAGGAGGAGGGAACGTACAAGAGAACGGTGAACGCTGCCGCTGCGTGCGAAAACGCGTCAGCAGATAAGACGCGCCGGACTCGAGCGGGAGTGGGACGGGACGGGACGCACCGGCGAAGTAATTTGCGAGCCGCGCGTCGGAGACGACCACTTCGAATGGGATCGAGATCGGCGCGGTCTCGGCGACGGCGTGCGCCCACGGCCATGCGCGCGATGCGAGGGCGAGGGCGGGAAGGGACATGACTGTTGGGCTTCGCAAGAGTGGGAGTAGGAGGCAGGGCTAGAGGGAAACGTGGTAACGAAAGGGAGGGGAAGGGGAAGGCAAGGGAGAGGAAGGGCCGGAGGGACGAGCGCCGGAAGGGAGGCGAGGGAGCGGAAAGGGAGCAGCAGAGTTGCGCGGGCGCCTTATACATACCACGGCGTTCTCGGGTAGGGCGCGGTAAGGTACGCGTGAGATGAAATGCAAATCAAGTCCAATTACGCGGATCGAGCAGCGGTGGCAGCTCGACACGGCAGTGGCAGGATGGATCATGGCACAGGACATGCGTAGCAGTGTACAGCCGCGCGCTGTCGCGTCGCATCAGTGGACCGTTCCGCACTCGGGTTCGGATCGCCATAGTACTCCACCAGCGGTGTCCGTCGGAACAGTCTTGGACAGCTAATTCCAAAATGATAGACATCTTGCGATTTTAGCAAAAACTTCGGCTAAGTTCAGCAAAGTTCGGCAGGTGCGACACAATCAGATTAGAAGCTCCGCAGGTTGGCGGTGCTCGTGCCGAACTTTGCCGAACTTAGCCGAAGTTTTTGCTAAAATCGCAAGGTGTCTAAGTATTGCTTTGGAATTAGCTGGAATTGAGAATTCGCCTAAATTTCTACCCCGGAAGAATTTGGTTCCGTCCATCGATTCTTCAAGAAGAATATACTGTACATAGACAACGGAGAACAAGGAAGAAATACTCTTACGATGGAAGAATTCAACAAGACAAAGGGGACTATATAAGTTCATTCCCAATCAAACAACTTGAACATTGACAATACAAATCGACATCAGTTCAGCCTCTCAAGGAAACTCTCTCCGGAAGTTGAACTTCTGGTCCGACCCACCGGAGCACCCTCTAAGAATAGGAGGCTGTCCTAGAACACCGGGCTGTTGGACGCAAAACCCGGAGACGTATGAATTCGCGATTTGACAGCCAACCCCGAAGACACCTCCGGAAGGTACACCGGAGTTGCATGTGTCGCAGCTGATAAGCCAATATTGACGCCTGAAATATTATGAGCACTGGTAATATATAAGTAAGCTGATTCATAGGAATAACTTACTCATCTTTTCCGGTATTGTCGATTGTGTTGAGCTTAGGCGCAGGGGGGGCACGGGGAGCCTGCACAGCAAACACGGCGAGATTGTGATTTGCTTGGTCCCTGTAGTTTTATTTACCCGTGAGCTGGAAAGCACGAGATGGGAAAAGGGAAGACATTACTTGATGAGATAGCTCGTGGGGAAGTGCCCCGAATTCTCGACCAAGAATTCGGGGTTCAGGTCGTTCACGGCCTTGGTAATTACATTGGCCCCTGCGGTGTCAGAGGCGACGGCGAGTTCCTCGAGACCGGCAGTATCCGCGTAGAGGATGCTGACGGGGTGACCTTCAAAGTTGGGATTACACGACGCGAAGGATAAGGAAGCCGCTGCGAGGACGACAAAGGCACAGGAAAGGCGAGTAGTAGACAGCATTGGACAGGCTAGACAAAGATGGTGGGCATCCTCCCGACTTTATAGCTTTGCGTAGCGCGCAGATGTCAGGGGTGTCAGAGCCGGCGAAGCCACACCGCGAGGGATTGAACTCTTGGTGCAGGATATGAGATCTTTGTCATTGCTCTACATCCTTCAAGGCTAAATGCTTTGTGTTTCAGCGTTCCAAAAGTCGTGGCCAAGAGAATATATTAAGGCCGTGCAACGTATAGCAGACAGCCACAGGGTCGCACTTTCCCGGCCAAGTCATCGAACGCTAACTAGTTCAGGATGCGTCAAGATGGTTAACTCTTGGTGTCCAGAGAGAGGGATCAGTATCAAATACATTAACCTGCCGGTGCAGGTCCGGATCCGGATCTCGCTGGGTTTGTGTAAGTGGGGAATTTTCTTCAACCACTGCTACCATGGACCTCTTGAAAAAAAAAAGAAGCGTGTACAACAATGTGTTGACTCGTCAGAAAGGACACTGGCAAACTCCGCCACTTCCAGTGAGGACAGCAGTTTCAGCGTCAAGAGAATCCGTGCAAGCCGCCAGGGACGAGACGCCGAATTAATTCAAACGGAGACACAACGAGTCAGGAGCGAAGAAGATGGCAGCGCGTCCTAAGATCTAGAAGGAAATTCCACGCATACCCTTGCTGGACTTGTAGCTATTCCAAGGGTATCCCAAGGCCCTTGGAAGGCCTGCGCACTTTTGGTGATGAAAAACCGAGTCCCTGCGGACCTACAAGCCTGTGAAAGCCTGAAACGGAAACGGAAACGCAATACGACAAAGGGTGGGTTGCAAGGGAGGCGGAGGCAGATAAATTTTCTTGCGAGCTTTAGGTTGGACTCGGCGCGTTGTGCGTCGGCGATGGGCGCTCCGTCGGTGACATGAGCGCGTCAACGGCGGTCATCAAGGCACAAACACACGCAAATACGCCTCATCGCACTCATCCATCCATCATGTCTCGATTCGTGCGTGCCTCCAAATACCGGTTCGTGTCCATTATTTTATGGTTAATTTATTAAATACGGGGCAGACATGTATTCGGCCAGCCGGCCAAGAAAGAACATGGGCTCGAGAACGTAAAGGTCACAAACAGCGCATGGGACACAAACGTCGTTGCCGCCTCGGGGGTCCGCCTACTTTCATCCATTTAATTCTTAATTCTTATTTATCCATTTCACAATCCAGGAATACCTCAGCATAAACTGGAACGCCTCGGGCGGGGGCGCGTTCGCCATCGTCCCGTTGCCGTCGCCGTTCGCAGCGATCCCGGACTTCAACTACAAGCTTCCTGACAGCCTCCCGCTCGCGCGCAGCCACACCGCGCCCGTGCTCGACACGGATTGGTCGCCGCACAACGACAAGGTCGTCGCCAGCGCGGGCGAGGACGGGAAGGTCATGGTGTGGAAGGTCGAGCCGGAGACCTTTGAGGGGTGGGGCGCCGAGGGTGCGTGCTTCGTGCTTCCCTTTTTCTCAGTGGGATGGCTGCGGTGGTACGATGCGGCTGTTGCGTCGCGTCGTGGTCAAGTCGAGCATGGGCCAGATTACGATCTGGGATAAGGCGTTAACTCTTCCGGTGGTCTCAGAGATGCCTGGGCGATCCGTGTGCGAACGGCCTCTGGGCGGTGACAGGAGCGCGGCCCGTATACGTGTCTGTGGGGACACCTCAGCGTCGCGAGTGGTTGATGCGATTGGACCTTTTCCTCCTATTCCTTATTCTTCTAGTCATATTTCGAGGGTATTGATACTAATGTGATGGTGCGGCACGCAGGCTGGGTCCCGACGGACTTTGACCCCGTCGCGCGCATCGACGCCTCCCCGCGCAAGGTCGGCCAGGTCCTCTTCCACCCCACCGCCCAGAACGTCCTCGCCAGCGCCTCCGGCGAACACGTCGTCAAGGTACCCCCTTTTTGCCTCTCACCGCCTTTGTATAAATTGCCGCGTGCTCACGCGACACACACAGCTCTGGGACCTCGCCGCGCCCGAGTCGCCCCGGCTCACGCTCACGGGGCACGCCGACGCCATCCAGTCCCTCGCCTTCTCGCCCTCGGGCACCCTCCTCGCCACGACGTCGCGCGACCGCAAGCTGCGCCTGTTCGACCCGCGCGTGGGCGGCGGCGCCGTGCGCACGGCCGAGGGCCACGGCGGGATCAAGGGCGCGCGGGTCATATTTATCAGTGGGTGCCCGTTCCCGTTCCCGTTCCACACCTCCGCGTCCACTTTTTTTTGGAATGAGAATGCGGTCAATACTAATGCGAGTCCGATTTAGGCCCCGACCGCCTCGCGACGACGGGGTTCTCCAAGATGTCCGACCGCCAGGTCAGCCTGTGGGACACGGCGGACCTGCGCAACGTCAAGACCGTCACGCTCGACCAGAGCGCGGGCGTCGTCATGCCGTTTTGGAGCGATAATGGGATTCTGTTTTTGGGCGGGAAGGGGTGAGTGCGCCTTTTTTATCGAGTGGGGCACGGGCGAGTCGAGGCGATGGTGATTGGGATTGCGGTCTGGGGCGTTTGCGGTTACGAGTGGTCGGTCGGCGCTGGCGGTTGGTCAAGGCGATTCCCCTTTCAGGCGTCCTTTTCTACGGCGGCGGCGTGGTCCAGGCGTGGCGATCTGGCCTTTTCTTACTTCTCCTCGCTGTGCTACATCTACGGCGTGGTCGAGGCGGGCCAGATTGCGATCTGGGGCGTTTGCGGTTACGAGTGGTCGGTCGGCGTCGGCGGTTGGTCAAGGCGATTGCGCTTCTTCGTCATTCTCAGGCGTCCTTTTCTACGGCGGCAGCGTGGTCCAGGCGTGGCGATCTGGCCTTTTCTTACTTCTCCCCGCTGTGTGCTACATCTACGGCGTGGTCGAGGCGGGCCAGATTGCGACCTGGGGTGTTTCCGATAGTGGGAGTTGGCGTTTCTCCTCGTGCATCCCCGCATCCTTTCTCCTGCCTCTTATGTTCCTTCTCCCTTTCTACTCTTCTTTCCCTTGCCCTTTTCCCCACCCCACCTTTACCTAGGCTTTACTAACCCCTTCCCTCCGCAGCGACGGCAACATCCGCTACTTCGAGTACGAGGCCGACGCGCTGCACCCGCTCTCCGAGCACAAGTCGTCCGACCCGCAGCGCGGGATGTGCTTCCTCCCGCGGCGCGCGCTGAACGTCGGCGAGTGCGAGATCGCGCGCGCGTACAAGGTCACGACGGGCGGGCCGGGGGGCGGGGGGACGGTGGAGCCGATTGCGTTCATTGTGCCAAGGAAGGTGCGTTGCGGGCTTCTTTTCGTTTTCTTTCTGGTTTTGGTTTGATGTTCCTGTTCTGTTTTGTGTTGCGTGGACGTGGGTGCGGGCGTGGGCGGCGTCTTTGGAGAGCGGAGACGGGGACGGACCCGCGGAGCCCATTGGAATTGGGAGGAGGATGGGGATGGGGCGAGTCGCGTTTAGGTGGCTGACGTCTCCGTGCGCCGTGGTCGCCGCGTGCAGTGGGGCTCTGACTGCAGGCGCCTGTGTGGGGACGAGCGCCGCGATGCAGGTGCGAGAATGCGGGATGCGGGATGCGGGATGCGGGATGCGGAAGCGCGGCACCGAAGTATTCCCGCCCCGCTTGCCCCAGTGCCAGCACTGACTGTACTCGCGCGACTGCTGGCTGCTCTCGGAGAGGGAGAGAACGAGCGCCACGCGTCGTGCGTGTGCGGAGTACGCGTCGCGTTTTGCAGGTCTGCGGGTGTGCCGCTGGCTGTTTTCTTTTTCTCTTTCTCTTTCTTTCGGGGACCCGGGTGCATGCCGACTCCCAGGGCGCCCTGGCATGCGTACGGCGACGTGCGATCTTTCGGCTCTGCGTCTGTGTTGAGGCTGCGCGGCTTTGGGGCGGGATCAGGGGCGATGTCAAGAAGATTGGCGCCTTTCTCTCTTTTCGGGTGGTTGGTCGCAGGCACGGCGGTCCATGAGGTCGAGGTTGTCTACTTTCTCGTTCGCTCTATCCGGGATTGCAGTTCTCTTTTCCTCTCCTCAATAGTCAAAACCCTCATCATCCTCTCCATCCTCTACTCTCCCAATACCGTCTAAACTAGTACTGACCCGCCTTTGCTCCCAGGCCGACTCCTTCCAATCCGACATCTTCCCCCCTGCGCCCTCCATCGAGCCAAGCCTCTCCGCCGCCGAGTTCTTTGCGGGCAAGGAGGCACCCATACGGCTCGTCAGCCTCGAGGACGGGGTCAACTTTGCGGGCAAGGCTGCGGCGCCCCAGGCGTACACACCCCAGGCACAGCAGGCGCCGGTGCAGGCGAAAGCGGAGCCGAAAGTGGAGCCAACGCGGACGTATACCGCACCTGCACCGGAGCCGGTGGCGAGACAGAGCAGTGTTGACGTACGCCTTCCCTTCACGCCCTGATTATCGCGCACTGACACCCGCACGCACAGTCGTACTCCGCGCCCTCGCTCGCGGAGCGCACCTCGTCCTACTCCGCGCCCTCGCCCGCGGAGCGCACCTCGTCCTACTCCTCATACTCCTCCCCTGCCCCTGCCCCTGCCGCCCCCGCGCAGCAGGACAGCGCCCTCACGGAGGAGAACGCGCGCCTGAACACGGAGCTGCGCGAGGCGTATGCGAAGATCCGCGGGCTGGAGCTCGAGCTGGAGGGTGTGCGGGCGAACGCGAGGCGGGCGGCCCAGGCGTTGTTGGAGGGCTAGGGGGCGCGCGCCTGTTCGCTCTGGGATGACCCGTGCTTTGGGGTAGTCGCTGCAATACGAATAAGGGGAGGATGAAACCGGAAGTGAAACCGGAACGGAATGTAAAATGGTACGAGGGGGAGGGAAGGCTGTATAGACGTACGAGAGGCGAGACGCAGATGCGGCATTAATTATTGGAATTTCATCTTCATTCGATCGTCCTTTCTGTGTCGCTCGATGCGACGTCCACGGCTGTTCCGTGGATATGATCCTGATCTTTCCCGTTTTTCTTGACCCGCTCCGCATCGGACTGCTCCGGCTGGCTCGCACCTATGCATGCACTTACGTCCCCAGATGACGTGTTCAACTACCTGCCCGTTCGCCATGGGAGAACATCGACAACGGGAGGATCGCCGACTTGTAGGTCGTGAAGAGGCTTAATGGTATTGCATGTCAGTATTTTGCGCAACATTTAAACTCTTCTTTACTTGAAACAGCGATTCGTCGAATATAGATCTCGAGATCCTCTATCGAGTCTGCCGACTTGCCGCGTTGGATTGCTGTCCCGCGTTCTATTCGTTCCGAATCCCTTCCGCATCAGCAAACAGCTATTTGCTAGGTAGCCATGGGCCTAAGGTACAACGTGGTGGTAACCCCAGTAGCTCCGAACTCGAGTCTCAGTAGCTACTGGTAGCCGTGGTAGCTCACTGTGCGTTGTCCGGTAGCTATAGTAGTGTTGGTAACCATAGCTGGAAGAATAGTAGCTCTGGTGGTTTCGAGTGGCACAGTTTCTAGCAGCGTGTAACAAGTTGCAAGATTTGTAGGTGGATTATGTTATTTGGTGCGGAACCAACGTGTTAACGAGGATCGGAACACACCGCCACAGCTGTCACCTTAAAAAGGAAATACCGCGACGGCCCACATTTTCATGTTCCTCGCAAACATGGGGGGGGCGTGAATTTGTGGAAGAGAGAAAGGGAAATGAAATTAAGACACGTCACGCAGTCACCAGATACTCAGAATAGGGCTCATGCTCAACAGTTGTCGAAATCATAGAGTTTTTGTCCCGCCCTCATGGCCCAACATGTCAATTAGTGAACAGGAATTAATACAGCCCAGCACGTCCGAACTGCCTAATACGTACTCTACGCTGCTCCTCGGCCCTTTTGTAATCATACAAATCAACAAGGTAACGGAATAGATAAAAGTCGTGATGGCGAAGATACGGATTGAGATAAAAAGACTTGCATTGGTCCAAGACACGGTCAGAGGTCCAAAGAGAACTCGCAGACTTGCCAAAGACAGGTATGAGGTGGCAGGAACGAAGGATCTCGGTGATAGGTATGATGGAAGAATTTTGGCGGTGATTCCGGGACGAAAGCGAAACCTCGTGCATTCGGATGTTAGGAACAGGAGTTTTGAGCGGCTTGTACCAGTCAACGTATGCCAGTGGGTGAGGATAAGAGCCATAATGCTCAGGCAAACGAAAGATGACCCGTATTCGTGCAACGGAAATACCTATTTAACGAGTCATTTAATTGTCGGCAGTGAGGAAATAAAGTGAATTTACCATGAATTGGATGATGATCAGGGTCAGGTGTATCCTTACGAACGAGAACAGTATCAAATCGCCCCTCCTTCGCGGGCATGATACCTTTGGCGGTCAGTTTCCCAGGTTCCGCTCGGACGGCCCGAACAGTGTCGTAGACAATATGCGATGCCACCTCGGAAATTTGAGGAAGTGGAATTGAGAGGCGTTTGTAAACGGGGAAAGTGGAGTTAACGTCAGGTGGGTGGTGTGGATTTATTGAGTTTGATTTCAGAAAATCATCGAGCTTGATAAGGAAGTCGGGAGCATGGAATTCTGAGACAATGGTTGCGGCGGGTACGCGTGGGAAGCTGGGATTTTTTGGGACGCGATACGTCAAAGACCTAGAAGGGGTATCGTGACCAAGCTCCCCTTTGTCGTCAGAGTCTGGATCATCGGGTGGCGGGTGGCGGGCCGGAACGGCGCTACTCTCCTCCTCCTCCTCGAGGTCATTGTTATCGGCGTCATTCGCAGAATCGGCAATGTAGCCAGGGATCGCCCATTGGAGATATGTGCCGAACTTGTAGACAGCTTCCTGGCGTGCGAGCCAGACGGTCATTTGGCGGGTATAGTGGACCTTATTGGTCGCCCGGTAACCCGCCTTAGCAAAGTCAATGTGCAGGCGCTCGGTATTTTCGGTGTTGAAGCCATCGGCGGTACCGCGAGAACGGATAGAATCAACATAATGTTTGAGTTTGTGAAGTTTGTTGATATCAAAATGTTTGCGGATTTCGAGCTCGAGAAAGATGGACTTTTCCTTATGGAAGGCAGCCCATGCAGCGTCAAGCCTGGAAAGGGATTCGTCGCAGTGGGTTTCAAAGTGGGCATAATAAATGAAGTCAATGATGGCGGCAACAGCGCGTTGAACGGCAGGATCGGTGGCCTGGGCCAAGATCCCCAAGAAAACCTTCTCCATGTTTTTGCGCTCGTTTCCGGTCCACTGGGATGTCAAGGAGATACCCCTTGTGAAGTGGCGCAGTGTAGGATGGGGAGTCATTGTGCGGAAGCGTCGATCTATTTCGTTGTCGCCGCCGGTTGCCGCTTTCGTGGACCATTTGACAATGTGATCGCCGAATACACCATTGTGCAGCTCGTGAAGAAGGTCGGGGGTCATAGAAGAAAATATATCGCAATGAGGAAAGTCGGCCCAGAACGGATTAATGGGACGCAGGTTTTGATCGACGAATTTGGCTGGGAATTGGTTTTGGGACTGGTCCACGATGACGCGCAAGGTTTCGCCCGGATCGCGCAAGGTCGAATTGAGGGGTTCTCCCCGTTGCTTTGGTTGAACGAGGCACCGCGGACATGAATTTTCTCGGCAACAGGCAACGAGGCACTGCTCCGGATAGTCGGCTATGTAAGCCGCGAGGATTGGGAACATCCTTCGCACGAACCCATCGGCACAATCCATCTCGACTCCGTCCACACCCGCTGCCCGCAGAGGCTCAAGAATTACCCGCATGCAGTCGTGAAAGAGCTGATGCGACACCGCCGCTCGTTTGGCTTGCGAAAAAATCTCGAGCTTTGTGACCGGGATGTAGCCGATGAGAATCGTGGCTCGCGACGATGGACTTCGCCGCACCCCTTTCTCTATGTTACCGATGGTGAGATACACCGGCCAAGCTTGTTTATCCCCACTGAACCGGGTTAGCTGGGTTTTGTCGGTGGAGATGATGATCGGTGCGAGTGTGGAGCCGCGAGGAAGTAATTCCTAGTTAAGTTCAAGGTAAGTCCATCTTTAATTGTAATCGTCTGTTCAGGAGTTGCTGACCTGTATATCCCACCACCAATCGGCAGTCCACATCTCCGTAAACTCCTGGTTGGAGTATTGTTCATCCTTGAACCGTTTGTACACGCGAATGGGTTTGTATCCTTGCTTCCCCGCAAAGGACGGATTCCCCAGGAGCTCTTTCACGCATTCGATGGGATTCCTGTACCACATCTCCACCGTCTCCTTCTTCGGTTGCTGATCTGGTTCACACTCGTCACCCACAAGCTCAAATGCGTTGCAATACCACTGCGGTCCGGACGGCAGGGCATCAACAAACTTCAAGAATCCACGATTATTCGAGAAGGAAGGCTTGACTCTCTCACGGACCTGAGAGAAACGAATAAACGGCGTGGAAATTTGATTGAAACAAAGGTACGCACGACTTTGAGCTTCAAATAATCGTCTGTTTTCGTCTGACTGAGCCCCGAAGTCATCAGCCACCGCGCAAGCTCCCACTCCTCCTCGCTCTCAAAGGGATACCAGGGTGCGCTCCCCTCGGCTTTCTGGTTATCCCGCAACGTCTTGAAGTAAGTCTTGCACTCGTCCAGGCCCTTTCCAGCCTCAAAGTGCTCCGGAAAATCCTGCACATAGCGCTCATCCTCGTCCTCAACCTCCTCCACAGTCGCACGCTGGCGCTTTCGAGTATGCGCTCCCGGCTCAGGCTCAGCAGCGGGGAAAGGCGACCCAATTGGTGAGTCGTTGCTTTGCGGAGGATCGGCAGACAGATTGGGTTCGTCCTCGTCATCCGAAAGATAGCTGACCGTGCCCACAGACTCCTCGACATCCACTATAATCTCTCTATCAACCGCATCGCTCTCCTCAAGGCCATCTTCGTCCTCATCGGCGTCATCCGATGAGTCGGTATCGTCATCTGATTCCGCAGCGTAGGCGATGTATCTTCTTTGGCGGCAGACTTTACTTTGCTCAATATGAGAGCGCAGACCCTGCATGGTCCGGCGGGTTTCATCACAGTACGGGCAGGTATGTGTCTCCATTGTGGGAGCGGGGGGAAGCGGGTGGCTCACGACAATCTCAGAATTTGCAATTTTTGCGGAGCCGACGATCGCTGTGACCCCGTGCAGAAAACGTGATGATACGGGGGTTTGTTTACTCGCTCCTCCTTTCTTTCTCCTGCCATCACCTAACATGCCGCCCCGTCGCGTCGATGACTCCGACTCCGACTCCAATGACGAAGCTCCTGCGGCACAACCTCCTAAGAAGTCCCGTGCCTCTCGCGATGACCTATCTGGCAATCAGACCCTTGACAACCGCACCCGCAATGCCGCCAGTCGCAAGCCCTCGGAAAAGCAGAGTGCTAATGGTGCGTTTCTTTTTTTGTTCTTCAATTTGTCGTCTTCTACTTCGTTGCCACAGAGAAAGAGAACCTAGAGTCCCAACAGAAACGCCTCCAGGCGGCGGAGAGAGAGGTGATGAAGATGAGAAAGAAGGTAGCAGTAATGGAGGCGCAGGCGCCGTCTAAGGGTGTGTCTCTCCTTCTTTACAATAACTTCATCTGATCTACGCTATTCTAGACAGGGACGACGAGTACGAAAGTGAAGATAACGGCTTCGATGAGCCGCCCAATGCCGCCTTTGTTTCTTCGGTATGTGTCCCCATCGATCCTATAATGGCTTGCTTACACCACTCGAGATCAACCCCTTAGGCCGACTTCCTGTGGCTCCTCCGCGCCAAACGGTCCCGTTGCGCAAGACTTCCAAGACCAACGCCACAAAGGCTCCCAAAATCTCGTCCCAAGCATTCAAAAATCTCCCAGAGCTCCCGCTCGACCAACGGAATCTCAACGACATCTCCCCTCCACCCTCTCCCACTCATGGTGGCCGCTGTGGCGACGACGACGACCAAGACGATGGGATGGATGGCGACTTTGCCGACTTGCCTAATCAGGTAATTCTTCAGCCCCACTTCTCTGACCTCATATGACGTTCGTCTGCAGACTCCCACCCACGCATCGAACGGCGGACCAGTGACCGGGGAGAAGCGACCGCACGCGCTCTCCCAGTCCTCCCCAGATCCACCCCCGAAGCGCACCAAGTCCAAGGGCAAGGACGCCAAGTTCCGGGATGGGTTCGTCCAGCAGCCTGGTGTCAAGCCAGCAGCGGGGGACTATGAACCCATCGTTGCGGCCATTCTCCTGCGTGCATGCGGGGAATACTCAGCGCGCATCGTCGCCTCCAAGTTCGGCGGGTTTCCTGACATTTCTATTCAGTATCAGTGGGCGGAGGAGTGCTTCAAGAATGCATGCCGATCTTCGAAGGAGCGCTACAAGCTCACACCGCGCATGGCTAAACTGGTATGTCCCTCGTTGACTCCTATTCTCTCTGACGTACAATATAGATTACTAAACGCGGCTCTCATGTCCGCGGCAAGCTCATCGACACATATCGCCCCCTCTTCGCAACCAATTACGGATTCCAGCGCAGTCAATCAAAGAAGGCCATTGCCGCAAACCAGCTGAAAGCGCAGATGCTGCTGAGAAAAGCAGCTTTTCACTACAAAGTACGCTTCATAGCTTGATGTTATCTATCGCTGAAATCTTTTAGGATCCATCGACCCGCACCGGTTACGCCGAAAATCCCATCATCACCGAAGCTCGCAGCCAGTATATATTCAAGAACAAGAAAGCACTCGGCGCAATATTTTCTTCCTACTTCAACCCCATCTCTGCGGAATATCTGGCGTTGGACTTTACCATCGTAAGCATCTGTGGTGTCTTTATAACGGCTTACTAACCAGATTTAAGCTTCAGTCCCTTACGCAAGAATGGTCGACCGGCGTCGAGGTTCGCACGAAGTTCTCCGAGAAGGACATGAGCGAGGCGTATCAAACGCACCTGACAGATATCAACGAGAAATGGATCAAATGCAACCCCACTGTCACGGAGAAGCTGCGACGCAAGTGGTACAAGCGCGCTGCGTGAGTTTTCTTTTCCCTTTTGGGTTCTGTGATCATCAAGGCTTACTGCTCCTCATTTTCAGCCAGGATTTCGCGCCTGCTGAGCCAGAGCGCACCAACATCGACGCCGAAGATCAAGATGCAATTCGCATGGAGTTGGAGGGTAGAACCGGGGACACTGACAGCGAGGAGGAGAACGACGTCAATGACGACCCTCTTGCTGCTGCTTAATCTGATATTTATTTTATGCTTCCGTGTATGTCTCAATCCAACGTATGGTTTCAATTACATTCCACGGCGCGTGAGTACATGCCTGGAAGTACAGGCTATAAACCGTACAGTAGCTTCGGTATCCTTGGTAGCAGAGGGATCCTGGCGCTACCAGGAGCTACTGAGCTTAGGCGGGGAGGCTCAGTAGCTCCTGGTAGCTCTCGCAGGGAGCTCGGTAGCTCCCCGTATCAGGGGACTAGGCTACCAGGATACCACTGCTACCGCAGCTCCAGGACACAACGTAGCCAAGCCATTTTTTGCTGATGCGTCGGCTAGTCGTTTCTGTCATCTCTTGGACATCTTATACAGTGCGTAGGCCGCTCCCGCCAAGTTCACGGCCCACCACTTCGATTGTGGTGTCGGTACTCAGTGATACGGTGCCAAGACGGTTACTAACCGAAGTCGGAAATCAGAGGCTTCAGAGAGGCGCAATTTGATGAAGAGTCAGCTCGTACAATAATCACCCTTACTCAGTTTCACCAACTTGGAACTTGCTACAAACCATCATCTTCGAATTTTCGGTATAAAAGGCTTCTCTGTTTTCAGTGAGTTACAGTTCTCGCACAATGGATACAAGCACTAACCGGAACCCTAAGATTCTCATCGTAAGTCAAACCCCGAGTTCGTCGCGTAACTCGGAGAGGATAATGTCTTTGTAGGCTGGAGCAGGACCGTCCGGCCTCGTCCTCGCGCTTGCGCTGCGCCGACTTGGAATTTCGGTCAAGATTATTGAGAAGGCGTCGACACCCAGTGTAGGCCAACGCGGACCTGGTATTCAGGTCAGTCTGGCGACGTTTCAGCTTTGAAGTCATGTTCTCGGGTGTGCTGTATACTGACCTTTTTGTTTTGATGTGTACAGCCGCGCACGCAAGAGCTCTTCCAAGCGCTCGGTGTCCTCGATGATATCAGACGACATGCGATTTCGTGGCCGCCCATGCGGTCCTACGTCCCGCCAGAGGGCATAATCCCGCTCAAAACCTTCCGGATGGCCCCGGCTGGGAACCCGACGCCGGATCGCCCTATCGTAAGCCCCAACTTCAATTTAAACTGGGGCGCACTGTTCCTGAAGATATTCAGGCGGACCCCATTGCTCTGGGCCAGGACGTTCTCGAGGGTGTCCTCCGTGCTGTCTTGAAGGAGACGTATTCCTGCGAGGTGGAGTTCGGGACGCGGCTGGTTTCGTTCACGCAGGATGCGGGCGGAGTCGATGCGGTCGTCGTCAAAGGAGATGCAGGACAAGAGGAGACACTGACGCAGCGGTTCGATTTCCTCGTGGGTGCCGACGGCGCGCGCGGGATCGTGCGCAAGCAGCTGGGGCTCGACTTCCTCGGGGAATCACGGCCCTCTGTAAAATTCATCATAGCGGACCTTCGCGTCCAAGGGATAGATGAGGATGTGAGTTATCATCATTATCAGTTTTAGCTTGTTCAACTGACTCTGCCCGCTTTTGTAGCATTGGCATATATGGGGGGACTCTAAGGCCGACAGGTAATCCAAAATTCTGTCTTGACTATCGTTGCACCCCAGTTCAACGCTGTGTAGTGTCATGCTGCGACCTACGGGAAAACCGGGACTTTTCGGATTGGTGATGACACTGGCCGGCTCGGATATCGACTACGACGCCATCATGAAAGACCACACCGTCCTTCAAAATACCATCAACATTATCACAGGGCGCAAAGATTTGAACATTACTGAAGTGGTCTGGATTACACAGTGGACGTAAGTCCTCACTCTCTGATCCTATAGTATTCAACTGTGCGCTAATGTTCCACAGGCCAAATATCAGAATGACAGACACGTTCTCGGTAGATCGGTGCTTCCTGGTTGGCGGTAAGTATTTTACTGGCGTGGTCTGCTGTAGTCAGAAAAAGCCAACACGTTACTAGATGCGGCTCATATTCACAGGTAAGTGTCCCACCCAACGTGCGTGATACACGACAAAACAAACGTCTTTTTATACTAGCCCGACAGGCGGCCAGGTGCATAAACTCTTCAACTTTCTTTGATTGCTTTCTTTCTGATCAATCCGTGCAGGGCCTCAATTCAAGCGTCCAAGATTCCTTCAACCTTGCATGGAAGCTCGCCCTCGTGGTTCAATCCAAGGCGCCGAAGGCTCTCCTTAATTCGTATAACGACGAGCGGCTCCCAGTCATCGCAGAGATGCTGCACAAAAGCACCGGCCTTCTCGATCGAACTGTCGGCGACACCAGCACTACAGGGGACATCTCGCGCTGGGAGCGCGGCGGAGCGCTGTTCATGTTCGGCATCAACTACCGCTGGAGCCCCATCGTCGTCGACGAGCAGGATGGGGATGAGAATCCCACAGCGAAGGCGGAATCGCCGAAAGACCCGTATGGCATCCACATCCGTGGACTGAAGGCAGGCGATCGTGCCCCCGACGCATCGGAGCTCAAGAACATCCGTGGCACCAGTGTGCGGTTGTTCAACGATGTGTTCCACTTCTCGTGCCACACAGTGTTGGTATTTTCCTCCGCCCCGGAGCGATACAGCACGCTTCTCGCGCAGCTTGCGCACTACCCCCAGGGTTTGGTGAGCTGGATTGCAGTATTTCCTGCAGGCGTGAGCGGTTCGGACACAGAGATCTCTCATGTTGGTGCTGGATTCATGATTTTGGAGGATACGAAAGGGCATGCGTACGTTGGCTACCATCGCCGTTTCGAAGGCGGATGCGATATCGTGGCTGTGAGACCAGACGGGATCATTGGGGCGGTTGTTCGCAGTCCTGAGGCCCTGGAGCACTATTTCGCCCAGATATTCGCCTGAAATTAGATCTACCACTGAAACTTGTTTATGGTATTTTTTTGAACCGTGGGCAAGATTTGCCAAATTGGGAAAGAACGTGTTCAACCCGTGAAACGATCCGTGTCGAGCGGTTGAGTTCTGCTTCTTGTTATTCCAGCATGTGTCCCGATGACCGTCCCATGACTTCCCTTCTTCTCCCGCTCTTGACTTTCGAAATAACGTGTGGGACTTGTTTGGGAGGCCATTGCGTGCTATGTGCTACTGCGGCTCAGCCGCTCGAACTCACTGTCGCTACAACTTCGAGTTGTGTGCAATGTGCAGCTTTCCCGGGTCTGGGCAAAGAGAACTTCGGGTCGCTGTGCTCCCACTCCGCACACCTGTCCCGAGCCGTAGTACCTTCGATGTAGACCTCTATGGACGGCAGCCGGACCTCCAGCCTTTATTGCACGATTCCCTTTGCTCATCCTAAGCTTTGATGACTTCTCAATGCTGTCTTTGCACTACTCACTCCTTGTTTCTCCCTTGCAATTTGGGCTCTTTACGTGCCCGTATCGAGGTCGAGCTGCGGCTGGGTTCGCTGCAAGAGCCACGGTTTTTTCCCCCATTTTCAACCAGCCAGTCCCCTGCTGCTCCGCTAGGTGTTGTTGTCACCGTCATCTCTGATAGCCAGGTACTTAGTCGGCAGGTACGGCCGCTGGTTTGTCTTCCATTCCTCGAGCGAGGCCCTCCTGGCTTTCTCTATTACCGTTGGCCCTTCGTCGCCGCTGCGCCTCTTTCCTGGGCTGTATATCAATGAGCTAAATATGCAGATAATTCATTTGCTGCGCGAACTCGGGCGAGGGTGAGCCCGGACTCGATTGTGCCGTCGCTGTTGATACCGTTTGCAGTGTATTCCCTCGACCTAATGAGAGCTGGTCGATGCGACAGCGGTGACCGAGCGAGCTTCGGTCGCTCAGCGCGGTCAAAATATATATTTCCATGGACAGTGGCTATTTACATTGTTTGCTGTGACTACCGTTTCCGTTTCTTTCAGTAATAATGATTGCAGGGTATTCATTCGACCTGATGAGAGCCGCCGAACTCTGTGGGCCCAGCCCGTTAAAATATGTATTGTCTGAGTGAATTGAATGATCGCAGTGAACTACATAACAATTTTACAGCAAGAAACCTAGATGGGCTCTGCGCGCGTGCGCGGGCCTACACTGTCGTTATATTTTATTACTGAGCTACTAATTCCCGAGCAGACGCAACTAGCTCTTAATATGGTAAAGTACACATCAAACATAACAATAGTTACACCTTTGTCGTATCACTACATGATTCTACAAGACCGTCCCCACCGAGCAATTTAATTCTGAATCATTCCTCCTCTGAGACTCCAGCCCAAGCTCGAGAGTCGTCGCGTGGTTGAAACGAAGCGTGCTGATAGGTAGCCTACGAGTATGTGCGCGCTCCGAGTCGTCGGCGCTGCGACTGACAGAGGTGATAGTTTTGTCGACGTCGTCGGTGCTCACGCCGAGCCCGACTCGCACGATGATCAAGGTTGGCGACATACCCTGGTCAGCAGAAATCAAGCTCAAAAGACACTGGGAATTGATTAACCAGATGGACGTACGACGATATGGTATACAGGTGCGATTGAGATGAGGACAGATATTGTCGATGTTGAAGGGACAATAAAGAGGATGAGGATTATGATGATAGATATTGGATAGATGCACCCGCTTTCAACCCTGAAAAAAGCGAGTGCAAGTCAGAAGAGGTCTTGGCAGAGGCAGATGGCACGCACAGAATCGCGGTCACATTGGCGTACGTGCGGCGCGAGGTGCGACTTATCACGTAGGAGGCGCGGCGGGAGATCCACCATATTCGACCAGCTATGTAGTGTTCACACAATACACAGTGTCAGACCGTCACGGCAGAGGTATTGCATGGGGCATGTATGGATGATAATGACTGGAAGACTAACCAGCAAGCGACGAAGCCACCACGTTCGTGAAAAATGTTGTGCCGATGCAGACTGCGACTGCTGTGCGCTCAGATGGGCCTAGCAGGGGGAGCGCGCCAACGATGAATCCGCCTATGATATTCAGCAACGTAACGTAATTAGGTCAGTGTACCGACGGTGGCACATTTCACGACCGTACCCACCAATGTTGATTATATAGGCGATGCAAGGGAATGCGACTGCTCGCCAACTGTTGCCCCAGATAATATAGCACCTCCAAATCTTGGAATATTTCATTAGATGAAGTATAAAGGTATTCTTGGATGGCTTACAAGGATAGCATCGGCGAGAGCGCTGCGAGAACCCTACCAGTCAAATCCCCAGCAGAGGAAACTCAATTTACTTACTTCGCAATAGCATACCGAGCCCGGAGGAGGCGCGCCAGATGATGCACCACGAAAGGATCATTGGGACCGTACAAGTTGGGCGGCGGGTTCCTCAGTGACAGCACCTCGTATATCGCTGTCGTCGCGGTGTCGGTGATGAACGCCCACGCATACGCTGCTGTGATGTGGATCGTGGAGAGCAGGAAGAGCGCGGTGAGGCCGCAGAGGTGCAATTTGTAGTGTGTGCGGCGCCGGTTCAATAGGACTTGAATGGATTGGACGAAGAGTGCAGAGTAGATGCCTGTGTAGGTTCGCGTTCGATAAGCACGTTGCCGATAGTTATGGAGGAGAAACGCACCGTATGCGAAGGTATCGATCTGGGGTTAAAATGTTGTCATAAGACTTTCTTTTCTCTTTAACGAGCGAGGCAGACTGACCACCAATGGAAAATACTGTAAAAAGTGGCTTGTCGGCTAATATATAAATAAAAAATAAAGCTAGAAACATACATGAAAGTGCTTACCATGGCGTAGCGGGGTAAACCTTCGGCGATGCTCATGGAACGCTCCATACCATATGTTTTTGAGGTCTGGTTTTGACAGATGAAACGATTAGTAGACGGACGGATTGATCGGAATACTACAGTACCCCGCCCCTGGCATCTCCCATATCGCCGACCAGATACCCATCTTGGGCTGGGCTGACCCACCGTTATATTGAGAGTACTTTCACGGCAGGGGGCGTCCGTTGATAGCGAACCTCCGATTGGCTCCCGCCTTGAGAAAACTGCCTCCGCTGACACGGAAAAGGGTTCAGCAGCTCTTCTAAATCAGTATCTACGAGTTAATCAAAATACAGGATGTCATCCTGGCGCCCTGAATATATTTAAGATTTGCGGAGTCCAATGAGGCCGAATCAGCACCGTGTTGTTTGATGAAAACAAAGAACTTACTCTTCTTCTTATGATGGCGGGGTCCAGGGCTTCATGAGCTTCGTCATCTCAGCACCAAAGAGTCTGCTCGAGTTGAAAACACAAGCATTAAAGACCTAAACACATGGTATGGCGAGCAACTTGAGAATATCGTTCCATGTCGTCTAGCAACCCAGTCGATTCGGCCTGCGCGTCAGGTCTGAGTCGGAAGAGAAGGCTCCATGTGTACATTGCAGCGCCGGAAACGCAAGGCTGGATGGCCGAATCCTGGCCAATGGCCCGTCGCGAAAGAATAAGATAGGCAAGCGCAAGCACAGCCACGATCCGTTACAAAACAGGAAGGAGAGCTGCCAAAATGGGTGATTTCACTTTCTCTCGGCTTGAAGGACTGCCAATGCCGCAGAAAGGATAAAAGTCTACAAAAGTACAAGGTTTTACTGACCAGATGTACTCGTCATCACATAAAGTAACCGGAAATTTGTGTACTACAGCAGAAACTCATGCAATATTCTGGGTCTGACTACCTAGAAATGTTCATCTGGATATATTCTCGCCCTTCACATCCAATTTAGCATCAAAAATCATATGTATACCCTCTGTGGATCAATTGTTTTGAGTCAACTTGATTTTTGCTACATGTGTCCAAAATTGGGGTGTATGGTTTGGTCGGTGGGCATGGATAGAGGTTTCTGTTGTCGGGACTATTCCTTAAGATATGTTGAACATACCCCATGACTTGGAACTCAAGGAAAGTTAATGGATACTCATATACAAGGCATTTTCTGTCGTGAGTCATACCTGTATGGATCATGCACAAGCTGCTCTCCAGTTAAACTGACAAAATTGAACCTTGACAGCTCAACTTTGCTTGAAACCTGACTGGTGCACTGTGTAGTCATTGTTTAATCTATCCATGGTGCTCTACAGGACAAATTACCATTTACAGCTATTTGCGGTACATAAGGCACGGTCCGTTTTTTTTTTTTTTGCAACATTTTGCTTAGAACACTCACCATGACCTCAATTCTAGCCAGAATCCTTCGGAAGTAGGTGCGTTCGACTCGCACTGAAAATCCTCAGGGGATCGAGTACCGGCTTTTTTGATGTAATTATGTAATGACATTTCTCCCGAAAAATCGTAGTTTCCATTAGAACAGCTGCACCACAATGAATACTGGGCCAATTGACTTAATTCTTGGATATGTCATGTATCAGAACTATTACCAGGGGACTATCAGGTTTACAGATATAAATCCACTCAAATCTGCATGGTAGGTTCTACTTATGTTAGTACACAAATATGGTGTTTGGTAGAGTGAGTGCCAAATCACAATGAGTTGGGATAACACCCAAAAAAGATATACCATCCCCTAGCACTAGTTTTGATACATAACATATCCAAGAACTAAGTCAATTGGCCCAGTATTCATTGTGGAGCAGCTGTTCTAATGGAAACTATGATCTTTTGGGAGAAATTTCATTACATAATTACATCAAAAAAGCCGGTACTCGATCCCCTGCGGATTTTCAGTGCGAGTCGAACGCACCTACTCCCGAAGGATTCTGACGAGAATTGAGGTCATGGTGAGTGTTCTAAGCAAAATGTTGCAAAAAAAAAAAACAGTCCGCGCCTTATGTACCGCAAATAGCTGTAAATTGCTCGTTCAACCATTGATCTTTGAAATCCTGCAGACACTGCTGCGACACAATTTGCGGCAAGAACCTGTTACATAATCAGGAACTTGACTGTTACAAAATCCACTGAAGATGTCTGTTTATCTATTCCAGGATACCCCACTTTGAAATCAGGCTCTGGGTATTTTTTTTTGCGAAGCTTCTTCCAACTGTTGGATAAAATGTCATAATTTAAACATGAGACACTGATCTTTTCTGGTCTCTGGAGAGCAATACTGGGTCAATTCTCCCAAAACAAGTTATGTGGTCTTCAGCTAATATCTGTAGGTATTCGGTGGTAAGGTATGGTCGAGCTCAGCGCACGTGATCTGGCACAGTGAATCAATTTCCAGTTACTTTGTGTGATGATGAGTATATATACATAACATCTGAACGAAAGCACAGAAATATTATAGCAGACACTGGTTGGCAGATTAAAATTTTCCAGCACAATTTACAGTGAAAAATGTGATTTATTTTTCAGACATTTTTCACTGAAATTTTAAAAGCTTTTTCACCCCTTTTCAACTTTCTTTTGAGTTTTCCACCTCAAACCAGAAAAGTGGTGAGAATATTTTGGGTTTTCCACCTAGTTTCCAGCTGAAAATTGATGGAAAACAAACAACATGTTTCACTAAGAATTCAGCAGAAAAATTTCAATTTTCCAACCAGTGAGACTATTTTGAGTCTGTCTGTCTGCAAAGTACATAGGAATGTTTGTTCGAGCCCATATCCAATTCTGTACACCCGCCAGACTGTCGCCCGACTGCTCCAAATTTGACACCCACACCATCTGCAAGTGCGTTTGCCAGCGCATTCCCTTCTACATATTCCCGGAGGGGAGCTCAGAGACAATGGCGGTGCCAGCTTGCAGATGTTCGATGACAGCTTCAATGTAATTGTGTTTTCCACTGCATCAGAGCGATGCAGCGTGCTTCTCCTGCATCTGGCGTGCTATCCTCAAGGTTTGGTTGCATTGTATTTTGGTGGTTCCTGCAAACACGGCCAGTGTTGCAGTTAAGGGTCTTAATATGGGTTGCTCTGGAATCAAAGGCCTTAGGATTTATTAAGGCTTAATTAAGGGTGTAATTTTAAGGGTTAAACTAAGGCTTAATGCCCAAAATGGTAATGTAAATTTTTTTGGACTCAGTGGCTTTCTGCTGCGCTTTTGTTGGGTTAACTTCTGCAGCTAGAGCATTTTCAGCAGCCATCAAGTGGGTGCATCTGCGGAGGTGGCCAGCCATGGCCTTTTTCTCGCCATTCACATCGCAGTTGCCCTCGACGGCACTGGCAAGGACTACACAACAGTTAAGAACAGAACCTGAGAAAGGGGCGGAACATGCACCTTCCACGGACCACTCGGCATTTTTTATCAAAGTTACGTCCACAGAAGCGTCAATGTCAATTGGCTCGTCTGGGGGGCGTCGCGCGTCAATGCAGCGCCAGTGGGTTGCTCTGAAATGTACCCTGTTGGGCTTGGTGTCGCTTTGGTGAAAATGGGCCCACTGCGGCCATTCGGTCGACGATGTGGTGAGCGGATCGAGGGAATTTTGCCTGATCATTATCTACGAGGTACGAGTTTCAGAACGTTGAAGCGTCTGTCTACGAGAGACTAATCATTATTGGCCCTCGGGCCTCAGCATCCGCTGGTCCGAACCATTAAGCCTTAATAAGGCCTTCACAAGTTTCTGGCCTGTTGTTAAGGCCTACCCTTAGTCTTAACTTAAGGCCTTAAAATCTTAAGCTCTTAACCCTTAACTGCAACACTGAACACGGCCACTCCAGGCACGGAGATCTCTCAATTTGGTGCCTAAATAATGATTTTGGAGGATACAAAAGGACATGCACACACTGGCTACCATGTCCATTTCGAAGTCGGATGTGATATTGTGGTCATGAGACCAGATGGTATCATTGGGGCGGTTCTTCAGAGTCCCAAGGCCATGAGGTGCTATTTCACCCAGATATTCAATGTATGATATTGGCCCATGAAGATCTGCCATTTCTGAAACATGTTTTGAATATACATTGTTTTGAACCATGGGAATCTTGACGACATCGGAAAAGATTGTGTCCAATGGTCAAGTGATCACAGTTGACAACTGGTTGGATTCATTCGTACCATTTGGCTAAACCCCATGTACCTCTGTTTCAGCTTAATACCAAAGTCCCAAGTTTCAGTTTGAACCCACCTGTGTTAAGAACATCAGTGAATAGTTCAACCTCGTGGGAGAGCAGCTGGAAACCCTAGGTGCACCTGAAATTTTATGCATCTTTGAAGCATCAGTCGAAAGCTGTGTTCACAGTGTCAGACAACCTTGAGTCTATACCACCCTCGTCACTCTGTCATTTAGCTTCAAAACCAGGAAGTTTGTCAGTCTTGAATCTTGATTCTTCCCATTGTTTTCTGGGAAGCTTCGTCAGCTCAAGGACTTTTGGAGAAGTTACTTTGCAATGGAATGAACTACTGCAGCTAACAAATTTGCATCAAAAAACCCTTCTTTTCTTCCACTCACCATGACACCCTCTTGCTCGCTCACCATTATGGCTACTACCACCTCCAGCGCTGCCCTGGCTGCAGCTGACTTTTTGGCCATCAGCTGAACCCACTATGAGCCACTGGTTACTGTGAGAAATATTTGCTGACTACACTGAATAATAGTACAGTCCAGCAGCAGAACCCGTTTAGACACACATTTGCCTTAGAGAAGAGAGAAACGGTCTGACATTGAGGCCAACAGGGAGGTGGGTCGGAAGCACAACAACAAGACTTAAGGGCAGGAGCACACAATATGGGTTGGACGCTACAGGACAGCAAATAGGAACAGCAGGGATACTGTGGGTATGTGGATCACGCTTCTCAACTCAAGCCGCAATTCTCAACCTCACAGGGTATATCACACTGCAGACCACCTGTGCACAATGCTTGGGGTGCATTAGTTCACTATCCAACCTTCTGACTCAGAGCAGGTACATTTTCTCACATGTGGTTGCTTCTGTACACATAAACAGTGCTACCAAACTACTGCCAGTCTGCAATGCACTCAATCTTCATCAAACATTGTCATGAACTTGGAATTCTGAGTAACAATGAGAGTAACAAATCCTCACAAGTCCCGCAGATGACAAGTTTTCACCCAAAACATCTGAAGTGATTCAAGTGATGAATGTTCAACCAATAATATTTTTAACAGTAGGGTTGTTCATGGTTGTGTCAGGGGAACCCCTACTTCAGCCGCTTTGTCTGTCCGTCTTTCTGTCCAACCTTCCACCCAGGACTTTGTCTGTCTGTCTGGAACTCCATCCATCTGACTTTCCGTCTGGAACTTTGTCCATCTGTCTGGAACTCCATCCATCTGACTTTCCATCTGGAACTTTGTCCAGCTGTCTGGAACTTCTGTCCGGTCTGGCAGACGGAACATCTGTCTGCTCGTGCTGGCATGTGTTATGTGACCAGGCCCGGGATTATTGTAGATACCTATGGACATGTGCTACTGGATAGTACCTACTAGTATATAAGGTTTCGCCTAGCATGGGAATCCCCATCCTTTCTTCTCTTTGGATTCCCCTGCTAGGTGTATATTATTTCCACTCTAGTACTTCAGATTCCCCCACCAGTTTCTGTGGCTCATGCTGAGCTTGAGGTTGTCCTTACAGGTTGGCTTTTTTGGTGCCCTTTTTTTGCCCCCTTTTTGCACCTTTTTCATGTTTGGTAGATAGTGAACCATATAATCCAGAAAAATTCACCACAGTCCTTTTTGAACATTCAAGTTGGTATCTGACCTTTGAGGAACAATAGGAGCACCCAGGCTGCATGAAATGAAAAAAGGGAGTCAAAAAGGGTGGAAAAAGGGAACTTCAGGCTAGGGGTTTCACAGTAGCTCTTTTTTGTGCCCTTTTTTTTCCATTTCTTCCAGAATTGCATGTAGGACCTTATTTTTTTTGGTCTTCTACCCATTTTGCACTTCTAATTGAAAAAGGGGGAAAAACCAGGTAAAAAATGGAGAGAATGGCAAAAAGGGTGAAAAAGGGTGTGAAAAAGGGAACGAAAAAGGGCTACTGTGAGCAATCCTAGTATTAGGGTGTTTCAGAATTAAGAATTTGACCTCAATTCTGCCCCAACTTCGACCCCAACTTGACCCCAACTCGAAGTAAGTTGAGGCACAAGTCCGGACGCTGTTCGTGAACGACCTGAACAGTGGTTTTTGCCCCAACTTCCGAAGTTGAGACAATGTCGAGATCCGGAGCTAGCCGAAGTCGAGGCATCAAGTTGGGGCAGAAGTTGGCAACTTCTGGATGTCAAGTCGAGGGTGTATGCTTGATTTGACATCCAACTTCGTGCCCCGACCGATTTTGGGCCCCAACTTGATGCCAAGTTGGGGTCAGAGTTGAGGCACAAATTGTGGCTCGGATTTTTAATTCTGAAACACCCTATTGCTTGACTTTATGGCTTATTCCATTCTCTTGATGGACATTGAAATCATTTGATGTGCTGAGTCCCACTGTTCACATCTTGGGCATTTGGCCGAGGCCCAAGTCCCACTGTTGGGTGGACAACGTGGGTTCAGGAGATGCCTGGAGAATTAACTGACATCAAATTCTACAAGATTCCCCCCAGCTGACTCGACCTTCTGGTCGGGCGTTAGCCAAGATTTAGCCGAGTTTCACTCCCATGCTTTTGGTTATTCCTTGCCATGAAGATGGCGCAGACTCCCCTGCCAATTAGCTTCCACTACACTTTCTATTCTTTCCAGGTCCCTCCCGATGACTGGTCAGGTCATTTCTGTCATCTTATTCAGTAAGATGTCATGCAGCTTGCATAGTGCATATCAATCTTCAAACAAGATCCTATCACACACGTCCAACTCACCACAAACTGCCACTTTCAAATCTTATACAGAAGGCCCGCTGAGTTTCAGTGAGCTGCAGCTCCTACTTTCTTTTGGCAAAATGAGCACAGGCACTTTGAACGTCAATGCTAACTTGGACCTGAAAATTCTCATTGCATGTTCATCCCTGAGCTCATTGTGTAACTTCAGAATAACATTTTTATAGGTGGAGCAGGACCATCTGGCCTCATCCTGGTGCTTGTACTGCACTGACTTGGGATTTTGGTGAAGATTATTGACAAGGTGTTGACACCCAGGGAAAGCCAACATGGACCCAGTATCCAGGTCTGTCTAGTGCTCGTCTCAATAGTGTCGGCATATATTCATTTCATTTTTGTCCTTCTCAGTACAGCCCTGCACGCAAGAGCTCTTCCTTCCAAACACTCAATATCCTCAATAATATCAAAAGACATGCAATACTCCTACTACCCATATGGAGCTCTGTCTCACCAGAGGGCATTGTCCTGCTCAAAACCTTCCATATGGTATCACCTGGGAACCCGACACCAGACCAACCTTTCATGAGTTCTAACTTTAACTCCAATCAAGGGGTTTTGGATCTATGAAAAAGTCCACCCTCATGGTCTCAGTGTACCTATCTATCATGTAACCATCCCAATCGGGTAACTCTGCTCGGTTACAGCTGTAGCCCACCAAAACTTGAGTGAACCTTACATAGATCCCAGGTAGAGCATGGAATACCAAAAATGAAGTAAGGGAAGCAAATAGTAGTTGAAAAGACCATCTGATCGTGTGTACTGGAAATTTTCTGCAATGGTGACAGATATTTGCAGTCTCCTCCTCACCTCCCTCATCGTTGTTTAGCTCCTCGGGCATTGCTCGAGTGAGTACAGGCTTTACAGATCCCGGTGAAACGGCGCACTTCTTATATGACTAGGAATAGCTAATTGATAGGTATTGCAAACAAACACCCAAAACAACCAACCACAACCAATCTACCTCCAAAGATCTAAGTGCTTCTCTTTGTGAGTTCGGGTCCAGGCCATAGTATGCAACCAGCAGGTTTGAACAAACACAAGTTTGATTTATAGGCTTCTAACAACACACTCTACAATGTACTAGCAATATGCAACCGCCAACAACAACACTGCTAGGAACCTAGGGATGGTCCGGGGGTGTTTATATGGGGTGGATACAAGATGGCTGGACCGCTAGGTCGAGAACAACAGGGCAGAGGTTTGTAGGTTTGTGAAAATCCTCGCCTTAGGCAACCTAAGGACTACTGAGGCTAACTCCAAATGACTCCAAGTCTCAAACGGCAAGACTCTCCTTGACCGCTGACCTATTCCTTAACCAAGAACAGGAACCTTTCTGCTTTTATCAGCACAAGCTCACTACAAGCGTCCAGCTAGCAACCCAACACACTACGACAGAGCTTCCATCTATATCGGGGTGAAGGCAAAGTAACTGACAAGTTATAGAAAAACTAGAGGTGAGGGCACCTAGTCTGTCTTCTTCTTAGTGGGCTCAAGTCAACACAAAATCCACCTAGCAAGCGGTCCAACACACTACGGCAGAGCTTCCATCTTGTCGGGGTGAAGGCAAAGTCACTAGCGCAAACTGCAGCTAGGTCTCAAAGAGAACACCCTTTTTTTATATGTGGAGGTCTAGGACCAACAACACGAAACCCTCAACTTAGTCACTCAATGTTTCCAGAGTCCACAGTCTTCTGATTCCAATATAAAGGCTACTACAAATAAAGTTCGGTATCAACCTCCACTAGCAGCCTGAGTCCACTAGCACCAGCTTCGTCCAAAGTCTGGGGCGTAATGTTCTTCGACCCTAGTCTGTCCTGCGCTCCCTTTTATACTACTAGGTTCGAGATACATGTGAAAAGAGCACTGAATAATACAATAAGCAATATTAGATGATGAGAAATACGGTCAGCCAATGAGACGACTGCCGTTTGGTTTTGGGACTGGTTTGGTATATGCCAGATCAGCCTAGCTGACCGGCTAGTGTTCAACCGTGGGTATATCACTTGATCCTCAGCCCCCCGTCTATGCTGAGCATCACTTCTGGACCAACTGGCAATGTAGCTGGTGATCTAGGTCATCTCTACTCTGTCAGACTGACGATCTATCATTTCTAGACATCATAACATTGCGACCGACATCAAATGGTCATAGCTTGTTGGTCAGGACATCGATCAGGCCTCCGGTCATCGGTACAGCTTGCACGATCGTCCCTAGCTTCATTCCAATAGCCTGCTTGCTATTCCTTTCGCCCTAGCTGCCCAGATTGGGCACTAGCCTCATGTTGCTTCATCTCTTATGTCGTGGTATGTCTTTGTCAAAGCCTTAGCCGGTCGCTAGTCGGGTTGTTCCACCTATCGCCGTCTAGTCGCTTATCTAGAGATTAGATAGTACCACCGGATCTTGCACCAAGCTTCCTAGCTCAAGGCACTGGCCCCTAGTTGCACTTCTATTGTAGATATCTGTCTGCTAGACCATCGCTAGCTCCTTTGCAAGCCATCTCTGGACTACTAGAGTCTCCTAGGTCATGTCTCATGAATGTATAGGCAGTGGTTTAATCCCTGGTTGTTTGTACACTCAGCTAGCAGCTAGCACGTCACACTAGTGTTAGCCTCGTGCTACAGTCAGGAGTTAGGGCTCGCTCTGACTCTCCTTTATATCACCTAACAAGTGGTCTGCATACTAGCTAGGATGCTAGTAACAACAGAAGTGCTAGTTGCTTCCCGTTGTATAAATATTGGTTATAGGAAATCGCAAAATTAGCCCTAGATGCCGCGCGTTTAGGGCTGGCAACCGTAACCGTGAAGCACGGAATACGGCACTGTAATACAGTTACAGAGCCGTGCTGTGGAGCTCATCAGACTTTCGCATGCGGCACAGACATGACACGGGAGCGAGCCGTGTGGACCGTGCAGTGACATGACCATCTTTTTATGCCGTTTTACGGTCGTAACAGCTACACAGAGCCCCACGGTCTCCGTACCGCATAGGAGTACCCTGTCACCACCCAGGCTGTAATAAGACGGCTGTGTCTTCGCCACGGCCATGGCCGTATATGGCACGGTTGCCAGCCCTATGTGCATTTATGTTACGCTGTTTCACCGGTAGCTCTGTCCAATTGATCAGTCCAGGTGATGCTGATACCCAATTTAGGTTAACTTGGTTCAGACCATGACTTGAACAATCTCACCCATTTTGTCTCACAACCTTCCGATTTGCACCATGCTACATCTCCTAGGGTGCCAGGATTGTCAGGTGATGCAGAATTGACAGACACATTTGGAGAAGGATGTCTGAGAGAAAAAATAGGTGGTCACCTTGATGATCAATGATTGTTTGATGTGGCATCACTTGAGTGATCTCATAGTTTGCCAAACCTCTTGTACCAAAAAGTCATCTAGAGCTGCACTGTGTATGTCTTGGTGTTCAAAACACAAGGAATGTATCAGCAGAGGCAAGTAGGAGCACTATTAAGTTGCTTGGAACAATTTTAGACCCATTTGCTGAGAGGTCCTTTTTTTTTCAGCCTGATGGCTGTACCTACCTATCTCCCCCCTATCCCAGCTTCACCGGCCTGAACCCCATTACTCCAATTTGAACTAGGCACTGAATGAGGACAATTGGATGAATCCTTAATTGAGTTGTTGTGTGAGCTTCCACAACAGATATCCAAACATTAGGGCTCCCAAAGCAGTCTGGGTACTTAGGCAGCTGTTTTGTCTGTGATCTGTTAAGCTGATCCAAAATGAAAAGCTTATTTATTCACAGCTGAACTTGAACAGTAATGTGAAACATGTTCAAAAGGTTTGACAAGTGATTTGCCAATTGAATCTTGATCATTACACAAACAGGCTTCACAATACCCCAGAAAGCTGTAGACATGCCCACCGAGAATTAAATATTTTTACAAACACATTGTCATGATGGCTTTCTAAGATTCCTAACAAACCAACCAAGTTCCTCAATGAGAAGCACAATATCCTATGGTGATTTTCCCCTCACATGACGGAAGTTCAGTCACAGCTTTGGGATGTTCTGGCCTTCTGCATCTACAAAATGATCTTCTGTGGTGATTTCTTGCTTTTGGATCCATGAGTCTCACAGATGTATTTGACTAGGGGTTTAATTTGACAGGTTGAACCAAAGTTGAACTTGAATGGCAAGAGCCTAGTGTTCTCTCAGCCAGCAGTGAATCCAAATGTGTGAAGTCCATGTTTTGGGCAGAAATAGTAATGGTTGAATCAACTTTCTTTTTGGATGCTGTTATATCCGTGTCGGAAAAGGACGGAAGGACGGAAAGCTGGAAGACGTAAAGCCAGAAGTCAGATATGTCCGTAAGTGATACCACATAGGTGAGCGGGTACACCAACTAACTTGACTCGAGGACGGAAGGACAGAAGTCAGACCATGGAGCTATGCGGAGGCAACACACATCAATTTTCAACTAAAGATACAGTAGAACATAATACGTATTTATACTAAATACGGAGATAAGTCTAATGCAGAAAGAAGTATATAAAAGACAATAAGAACAATAAGGACAATAAGAGGGAAGCATAGTTGCATAAGTGATATGTTTGATTTGGGGAACGCTCAGAAGACCTACATTGCGAAAAACCCCAAAGGTTGTGCATCAACAGAACTAGCCAGATGCAACAGGAAGATGGTTGAGACAGAATGGCCGTAAAGGCTGTAACTGCAATTGGCCGGAAATGACCGGAAAGGATCGGAAAGTGCATGGTCGTAACAGATGCCTGCTTTTCCACCTCAAGTGTAACATCTCCACCTGCCTTTTGTGACATGTGTCCTACTCTTGATCCAACACTTGTCAGTCTGCCCATGCGGGCAGTGAGAATCATTTTTTTTTGAATAGCCCACTGGATCCTTGCTTTCAAAGTTGAACCAGACATTAGGCCACTTCATTTTAAAAAGGACCGTCTGACAGATAAGTTGAGGAAGACCAGAAAGGTAAGCCAATTGGATTTGAAATGATTGCATTGTTGCCGACACCAGAAAACATTTTACGATCTGCTTTGAATTCATTCCCTTTCCAGAATCGAGCCATCTGTCAAATTCATCATCATTAAGTATTCCACTTCAAGTAACAAGGTCAAAAGTGGGGAGTCGATGAACACCTAGTCTCTTGTGGACAGACACTTCAACTTTATATGACTTGTTCCTTGTTTGTTGGTGAACAGCAAGAAATTGTAATTTGCTAGAACAAAAATATGTATCTACAGGTATGGCCAGGTAGGATGCTGAATCCAGGTCCAAGTTCAATTTTAGCACCCCATTTCCATCCTCTTCATCTTGGATTTCACCTCCTCCCATGTCTCCTCCGGCGGCGGGGTTAGACATTCCCATCTCCACTATGTCCACTTGCAGAAGCCCTTGAGGATGGGCCAAACCTTGGACCTCATACAAGCAGACCATATCTGAGGCTGAATCAAGCTGAGACATAAATGCCCATGGGCCCAGATTTTGTGTCTTCTGGCTATGATTTGTCGAGCCAAAATGTTTTTTGGGAGCATATAGGTGTGATGTGAATGGAAGAAGAAAGAGGGCAAGCTAAGGACAAGCTGTGGAAGGTGGCTGCACTGATCCCGATCTCATCAACCATGGAGCATGGTACATATGTTGAACTTGAATGGTCACATGAAACATGTTGAAAAAACACTTGACAAGTGATCGGCAGCTGTTCCAGTTTACACAGGCAGAGTATGACACATGAACCTTGCAGAAACACCTTTCAGAGTGGTATATCTATGGGTCTCAATATTTATGCACGAGGATCGGAGCCTTGCGCAAGATAGAGATTTTGTGTAAGTTTTGCCTTTTTCAGACTTCCCCCTCTCTATGTGACACACATAGGGTGGATTTACCTTGTGGGAACAGCTAACCCAACTATCAGAGATCACAAATCCTCATTAACGAGTGACAGGCCAGTTTGAGCATTGGAATCTCAATGTTTGCTGGTGAAGGGGCTGTCTCAGGTTCATTCATTGTGCTTTGCTGCCTTTGAGAGGCAATATTTAAATTTGAGTACACTGAGAGTGATGAGCAAGGGCATAAAATGAACAGAATAGGACCCCGGAGCATGGGATGCTTGTTCAGTGACTTAAGTTGAATGATCACGTGAAGCTGGATGCAGGTCCTGTTGTCAGCACAGAGCAGATTCCGGGTTCTAAGATGACAAGGGTGACTGACACAAAGAGTTCCAACGAATAAGCCTGAATTTTAGACTAGAATAGTATAAAGTACAGGGAAATAACTACGGCTTATATCCTAAAGTCTCTAGGGGTTGTAAATTAAGGTACAGTGTCCAAGAGCAACAGACAAGATTAATGCAAAGTAAATGAAGAGGTATATGAACATAGAGGAGGCGGTTGGGAACCTGAAGGTCCGGAAACTGATCGAAACCATTTGGAATCCTGAAATGGTATCCTGGTTCGATTGATCAGATAGTTGATCTGATCAATGATTGGATTGTTCGGGTTCTGGAAGTAAAATGAAAAGACAGTTCATGACAACTGTACATGCAAGTATTGGTAACATCTTTAAAATAGCAAGTAATTTACACCCAAGTGAGCGGCAATTGGAGTATGGAACGGGGAAGGAGAGCTGCAAATCAAATCAAACCAACAAAATGCGCATGAAAATAACCAATGATCACAGAAAGAAAGAAATTTGCAGGTCTCAGGCTCTGCTGGTCTGGAGTGACGAGTCCAGAAGGACAGGACAACAAGACTTAGATGTATCACAAGGCTCATCTGCCTACAGCCTGCCGAATTGTGATCCCAATGCAAGGTCATTTACGATTCACTGGCAGAGTACATGTGAACCAAGTGTACAGAGAGCCCCAGATGAGGATTGAATGTCTATCATAGGCTGCTTCAGATCCGGACTGTGCCTGTGATCACCAATATGGGGCAGTGGGAAGCTCAGATTGGGTGGGGGCGTGGTTCCCCCGGCATTGCTGAGTTGAGTTTACAATTCAGTACAGTGTGTAATGCAAGAGCAATTTTAATGGTGGGTAAATCCAAATGGAATACAGAGATATGTGAGTGGATGCAAAACTGTGTGGTAAATATGTATATCTATACATTAAGAGACGATGAACACAGCCTCTTTGATAAGTCATGGGAATTTTGACAGAAAGTCACGAGGTGTTTCCCATGGAGGGCTCGGAATCTGCCGTGTCTGTACAAAAATTGGATAAAGCCATGTCTGTCTGCCCATGGCGAAGACACGAGTGCTTAAATCTAGTCCCAACGGATACTGCACAATTTCGTTCAATTCGGCACGGGTTGTGACCCGTGACCCAAAATACTGATTCGGCACTTCAGCAACCAACGAAGTTTGGCGTGACACCTCCAAAAATTCGGCATTCAAGACGGAAATTTTCGAAAATTCTGGCTTTTTTGCACCTCTGAGGGAGATTTGGCCCTGATGTCACGCATTTTACATTCGGCACTAGGTGCCATGACCCGTGACCGAAACCAAAATTCATCGCGGCACAGGGGGTGCATGACACGTGACCGCCAAATTGAACGAAATTGCACAGTATTGCGTGATGATGTGTGTGATGTGTGATGTGTGAGGTTGCGGCACATGGCCGTGAACAGTGGTAGAGGTAGAAGGACAGGGAAGCCCTGCAGGATCCCGAAAAACACAGGAGAATGATGGATCCGAGGCGGCCCCGGGAAGCTCCACCAAAGGCTTGTCCGAAAATTTCTGGGATTTTCGCCTCAAAAACCTTACGTCAAAGAGGGTCTAGGGCCTCAAAAAACCTTAGATCGGACTGGGGCTGTCACGCGTAAGGCAAAATTCGCGTAAAAAAACACCAATTTCGCATTTTTCGGCTGTAGTCGGTATGAATAAACTACTTGGATAAGACTCAGGATAATATATTTGCTCAGCTAGGTCCCCTTTCGGAACGTGCCGAGTTGTAGTGCCATAGTACAAACCAGCCTATTGAATGTACTACCACTACGCCACAACCCACACACCCTCGACGAGCTCGCTGCTTTTAAGGCTGTAGATCTCAGGCATGTAAGAAGCAGCGGAAGCACTCTGACCTTCCTGTACGGTATTGTGCAGCTCACCTTGCCACCAGCTCCTAGGTGCCTATGACCCTACGTGCGCAGAGCAGAGCAATTATAGCCAGGTTGGCCTTAACTTTGCTGGATAATCGGATAAAAGCCGTAGCACTGGGTCCGAGTCCTCTCCTCCCTAGTAAAAATCCCCGGTATCCACCTGCTATAAAAGGGCCACTCCAGCGCAACATAAAATATTGAGCAACCAGAAGTCGACAACAAAGATAACTGTACAATTCTGGAAGGCCAAGGCACCAGAAATAAGGCCTTGAAAGGGAATGGTAAGAGGTTTAGTAAGTCGGTGAATAATACAAGTTCGATTCCAGCATGCCACGAGTCACAAGGGTGCAACATAAAGCAGAAGCGAGCACACGGGGACGTTAAATCATTATTTTGTCGCAAGGGTGCAACATAGAGCGAACAAAGACAACAGAAAAAGTAAATCAGCCGAAACCAGGGCACGGGGGTGTGGTTCCATTCACTGAACATCTGTCCCGTTGCATCAATAACCCTCTGGCCAAACTAGTGCAGTGTCTGCAAAAACACCAAACACATCTTGGTATCCTTCCACCTTCCTATCTTCAAAGTGAGGTTCTCGGCTTCCGCATTCACTCTGCCACGACTCAACAGATGGCTGCTTCGTTGGATCATTCTTGGAAATTTTCACTGAATCTGGGCTCAAAAACCTTAATTTTGGACAAGTAAATTTTCGCTCTGAAACACTACGTTCCGCCGTCGGCTAGACTCAGTCCGTGTAGCCGAGTCAAGGCTGTGCGTGGCCGGCTACACAGATCACACAGCTGTGTGTAGCCGGCCACGCACAGCCTTGACTCGGCTACACGGACCTCGGCAGACTGAGTCTAGCCGACGGCGGAACGTAGTGAAAAACCTTAACTTTCGGAAAAGCCTTTAGTGGAGCTTCCCGGGGCCTATCTGAAGGATGGTAAGAGTCGGCGGCAGGATCAGAAAGAAGGAACAGACCATGAGTCGGGACATCAACATCGACATCCATCGCGGAAGTTTCAGGGGGACTGGACGATGGGGTTGTTAGACTGTGGAAAACAGGTAAATATCCGGGGCAGCGCACTTGAAGGTAGAGGAATATGCACGTATTCGGAGCCAATAACAAAGCGAATATTATAGAAAACAGGCCCGCAAGACGACATCCAATCGCGGCCGAGAACGAGATCAGAAGGTAAAAGAAGCCAAGATATCGAATTGGACATTCATAGAGCGAAAGGAACCGCAGGGTAAGGACAACAGACCGCAAGCAGAGGATCCAGAGGAAGGGATTCCAGAAGATAGAAGCCATTCCAAAGATAGCGCAGAGTTCTCTAGTTCATGGTTGAAGCTCGTGGAGAGGGTTCATTGCGGAAGGTAACAGAGGAGGACTCAGATCAGGAAAATGTAATCCGTCTGGGAGCAGGTGGCGGGTGCTGGCGTGTCTGGCGTGTCTGGCTCATGTGGCGCCACAGATCCAGATCCTGCCAGATTTCCGCCAGATCTGTCAGACAAATTGGACTCCTATTAATCTACTGGCGCGCACATTACAACATTTCCGGTGATCTGAGTTTTTTTTTTCACATTCAAATTCAGAATGCAATCTCATTTGCATGATGATCTATGTACTTATTTACATGAAAGGCCCTGAACGCGTCAAGAGAATGTCGATATCTGAAGTTTGCGGGTACATATGTGCCGAGTACCATATACAGGAATTAAATGTGTACCCTCTGGCAGAAATTCACCAGATTCGTCGCACGAACAGCCTGGAAACAAGTCTTCAAAGAGCAAGATATGGGACACGACTAGTACTTACCATCAAGAAATGGATGGTAATTTTTCTGTGAACGGGGTGGCACGTATGGTGGTGGGGCACCGTCGTCGTTGTCGTGTCCGGAAATGGCAGTCATTTGTAGGGCTGCCGCCCGCTACCGTTTCGACGGCTCGACGGCAGCCGTGCGACGGGTACCATGCCCGTCCCGTCGGACATATTTCAACTTGATTGCCGGGACGGGTACGGGACGGCTAGTGTACCCAACGGGCCGTCAACAGACGGCCGCTACGGCCGTGTAAAGGCTTTCCAGATCACTGCGAAACAACTCAGCATGGCGCCAGGTACGCCAGGATGGACGGGGAAGGTATGTGGTTAATCACGAAAACCTTAAATCTGTTCCCGTCGGGCCACGTCCGGAATTGCTCGTGTTTAACCATCACTCCCTCGCTTGCTTTACACCTTCACACCGCTGCTGGTACGACGCGTCCGGACGCGTCAAACATGCTCTGAAGCTTGAGGTATGTTAGGTATGCCTCCTCGCGTCGTTTTGAACCTCTAAAAGTACGAGCTTGTTTCGTATAGAGCGTCTGTCTACGAGAGACTACTCTTCAGTAGCCATTTCTTCAGCCCAATTATCTTTTTGTCGCCGTTTTTCCGCTGTTCCCTGGCGACGGTGCGGCCACGGACGGGCCAACATCTTTTTACCTCATGGTCTGAGATTCAAATGGTTTTTCTACAGCCATCCCGGGCAAGAAATCGCTAATCTGAATGACAATCCTCTCGGAAAAGGTTCCGCCTTGCAGCATTATAAGTTGAGCTCTTGATTTATTTTTTTTCGCTCGCTAGCCTCAGTTCCCCAACCTTTGCTGCCTTGCTCTCGATATTCTGACTATTGCGGGTACATCATTCTTTCGCTCTTCCCTTCGAGAAGCGCTAATTATTTCCATAGGATCAGCCGTCGCGGTGGAGCGCATTTTTTCGGGCAGCCGTGACACCATTCCCTTCGGTGTGCGAGTTTGAAGCCTGACATGATCTGCACCCTTATGATTGTCAAACAACGCCTTCGTCTCGCGTGCAACGCAGTCCAGGAGATTTTGGGGGACTCGTAGTGGTGTGAATTCTGAATAATCACATTTTTTCTGCCCGTTGTACCGTTCACGGCCGTCCCGTTACCCGTCCCGTCCCGTCGGAGCTCTGAACTACCAACAGTACGGGTGTCAATTTTACGGCCGTCCCCGTCATGACACCGTTGAATTGACGGCCGTTGCCGTTACGGTAACGGGCGGCAGCCCTAGTCATTTGCGGGCGCAGCTGATTACTCATTGATGGATTTTTTTCCATGCTTCCCGTCACAATTCCGCTTTGACTATTACCCCCACCATGGCCGAGCGAGGACAGCGCGACGCCTCGACAGCCCGCCCAGGCGATATTGTGAACTAGACCAAGCAGAAGCGACAAACGAAAGAAGAAATCGAGGCAGACAAGAGGGCGGTCGCTCTTGGCTGCATGTCCTGATCTCGTTGCAGCAGAGCTCAAGCGTCTTGCAAGCGAGAAGGCTCAGCAAGCCGAGGTCGGAGGCCGAAGTGAGTGAAGATTTGTAGATTGCATTCGTACTAACCTGTTGTGTATATTTCTCCAGCGCGCGACACTGTCGAGTACATGGTATATTTTTGGGCTTTATCTGTCGACGTAGCTGATCTATCTCAGGCCGCGGCGGCTATCCGTAATTGGCGAAGCGCTATTGGCAAGCGTGTCCTTCAGGAGGTCCAGGAGAAGTTTGTTGAGCTCAAGCTGGAAACAGTTCAAGCACACCGCAGTGGGTGGCCGAGCAAGGTGAAAACATGAGCTTCATCTATCAGGAACCAAAAACGAGGGTGCGTCATACCACCCTCGATGATTTAGCTGAGCTGACGATTGTAAAAGGGCGGGAGCTATCGCTCGGACCTCATAGTACGCACCTTTGGATCCCATCTTCGCATCGTGCTCAAGAATGATGGGTCGTATGGACTGCCAATTGGTGCGATGTCACTTGTCGCGGCTGCAGTAAGTGGTTCAATCCGATTAATATTGTTGCTGACGCGGGCGGTGCAAGGTTGAGTGTGCACTGTCACTATGGAAGGATGGCTCTCTCCGTACCGAAGGCCTCGGTCGCAAGGGGAAGAAGTCGGCATCCGGCTTCATCGCTTCTCCTTGGGCCAGTCGTGCTGCTACATATCCCCTGTCAATCAAGTCGGATCAGAAGTGGGCCGCGATCTACGTGCGCGGATCGCTTTCCCAGCGTCCCAAAGGCCAAGCGGATGATTTCATTTCCGAGGCGTCGTCCACTGACGATGGGGAGTATGTTGATCCCCGCACCCTTCCAGTGATGACGAGGCTTGAGAGCCAGGTGCCGGTGCATCCCATACTCAACCCACCGCATCTTCTAATACTTACCGCAGACATTCTCACCGCGCTGGCAATAAAATTAGACGGTGTCTGTACCTGTATTCGTGCACGCTTACCCTATATTGAATAAAATGTGATTTTGGGAGGAATAATTCGATCTGGCTACTACATTTGAGATACTGGAATGCAGTGGCACACAGAACTGGCAGATATTCTGGGACCAGTAAACATAATGGGTAGGATAGGCGCCAGAATCTATTGTGGCGGATTGTGGCATTATGAAGCCGTAAATGTACCCACATGACCTTCTGGCGTGATGGCGGCGTTGGCCGGTCTGGCGCCAGACGCGCCAGACGGAAAACATTTTCCTGATGGACATGGTAGAAGGAAAGAAACGGGGAGAAACAGCTGCATGTGCCACATCAAGATGGCCGGCGATGGCGGATAAATTACATGGCGAGAATTACGTGGGAGAGGGAGCCTGACTAAAGTTTTGGCAGAGGAAAGGTGCTTACAAGAAAAGTGATGACAAAAATGTGATTTACCTGCAGGACGTGAAATTTAGAACACTGTAAAATCCTTACCTAAAGGTAGCGGGAATTCGATGAAGAGTCAGCTCGTACAATAATCAATCTTACTCAACTTGGAACTTGTTACAAACCATCACCTTCGACTTTTCGGTAACATAAAAGGTTGCTCTGGTTTCAGTGAGTTTCAGTTCTCGCACAATGGACACGAGCACTAACCTGAACCCCAAGATTCTCATCGCAAGTCAAACCCCGAGCTCGTTGCGTAGCTTGGAGAGAATAATGTCTTTGTAGGCCGGAGCAGGACCGTCCGGCCTCGTCCTCGCGCTGGCGCTGCGCCGACTTGGAATTTCGGTCAAGATTATTGAGAAGGCGTCGACACCCAGTGTTGGCCAACGCGGACCTGGTATTCAGGTCAGTCTGGCGGCGTTCCAGCTTTGGACTCACGTTCTCGGGTGCGCTGTAAACTGACCTTTTTGTTTGGATGTGTACAGCCGCGCACGCTAGAGCTCTTCCAAGCGCTCGGTGTCCTTGATGATATCAGACGACATGCGATTTCGTGGCCGCCCTTGCGGTCCTACGTCCCGCCAGAGGGCATCATCCCGCTCAAAACCTTCCGCATGGGTTCGGCTGGAAACCCGACACCGGATCGCCCTATCGTAAGCCCCAACTTCAATTTAAACTGGGGCGCACTGTTCCTGAAGATATTCAGGCGCACCCCATGACTCTGGGCCAGGACGTTCTCGAGGGTGTCCTCCGTGCTGTCTTGAAAGAGACGTATTCCTGCGAGGTGGAGTTCGGGACGCGGCTGGTTTCGTTCACGCAGGATGCGGGCGGAGTCAACGTGGTCTTTGTCAAAGGAGCGGCAGGACAAGAGGAGACGCTGACGCAGCGGTTCGATTTCCTCGTGGGTGCCGACGGCGCACGCGGGATCGTGCGCAAGCAGCTGGGGCTCGACTTCCTCGGGGAATCACGGCCCTCTGTAAAATTCATCATAGCGGACCTCCGCGTCCAAGGGATAGATGAGGATGTGAGTTATCATCATTATCAGTTTTAGCTTGTTCAACTGACTGTGCCCGCTTTTTGTAGCATTGGCATATATGGGGAGACTCAGAGTCTAAGGCCGACAGGTAATCCAAAATTCTGTCTATTGCACCCCAGTTCAACGTTTTGCAGTGTCTTGCTGAGACCTACAGGAAAACCGGGACTTTTCGGACTGGTGATGATACTGACCGGCTCTGATATCGACTACGACGCCATCATGAAAGACCACACCGTCCTTCAAAATACCATCAGCGCTATCACAGGGCGCAAAAATTTGAACATTACTGAAGTGGTCTGGATTACACAGTGGACGTAAGTCCTCACTCTCTGATCCTAGTGTAGTATTCACCTGTGCGCTAATTTTCTACAGGCCCAATATCAGAATGACGGACACGTTCTCGGTAGATCGGTGCTTCTTGGTTGGAGGTAATTATTTTACTGGCGTGGTCTGCTGTAGTCAGAAAAAGCCAACACATTACTAGATGCGGCTCATATTAACAGGTAAGTGTCCCACCCCACGTGCGTGATACACGATAAACCAAACATCTTTTTATCCTAGTCCGACCGGCGGCCAGGTGCACAAACTCTACACCTTCCATTGATTGCTTTCTTTCTGATCAATCCGTGCAGGGCCTCAATTCAAGCGTCCAAGATTCCTTCAACCTTGCATGGAAGCTCGCCCTCGTGGTTCAATCCCAGGCGCCGAAGGCTCTCCTTAATTCATACAACGACGAGCGTCTCCCAGTGATCGCAGAGATGCTGCACAAAAGCACCGGCCTCCTCGATCGAGCTGTCGGCGACACCAGCACTACAGGGGACACTTCGCGCTGGGAGCGCGACGGAGCGCTGCTCATGTTCGGCATAAACTACCGCTGGAGTTCCATCGTCGTCGACGAGCAGGACGAGGACAACAATGAGACGACGACAGCAAAACCACCGAAAGACCCGTACGGTACTCACACCCGTGGCCTGAAAGCAGGCGATCGCGCCCCTGACGCATCGGAGCTCAAGGACATTTCCCGAGGGTCTGTGGGCCTGTTCAACGACGTGTTTGATTTCTCGTGCCACACGGTCCTCGTGTTCTCTGCCGCGACGGATCCGGGGCGATACGACGCGCTTCTCACACGACTTGCGCGCTATCACCAAGGCCTGGTGCGCTGCGTTGCGGTTCTCCCCGCAGGAGCCGGCACCTCAGGAGAAAAAATCGCTCACGTCGGTACCGGAGTCATGGTTCTGGAGGATACCAAAGGACATGCGCACGCTGGCTACCATGGCCGTTTCGAAGGCGGATGCGATATCGTGGCCGTGAGACCAGACGGGATTATTGGGGCGGTTGTTCGCAGGCCCGAGGCTCTGGAGCAGTATTTCGCTCAGATATTCGCCTGAAATTAGATCCACCTGAAACTTGTTTATGGTATTTTTGAACCGTGAGCAAGATTTGCTAAATTGGGAAAGAACATGTTCAACCCGTGAAACGATCCCAGTGACGAGCGGTTGAGCTCTACTTCTTTGTTATTCCAGAATGTGTAGCTTCTGCAAAGGGAACACCAGGGGCAACCAGTAAAATAACGATTAAAATACACTGGTACTTTTTGGCGTTTGATGCACATGAGCAGCCGCATCAGGCGATTGAGAGGCCATTGCGTGCTAAGTATGTGGTACTGCGGCACAAACTCACTGTCACTACAAATCATTCAAGTTGTATGCAATATGCAGCTTTCCCGGGCATGGGCGAACAGAACTTCGGGTCGCTGTGCTCCTCCGCACCTGTCCCGAGCCGTAGCACCTTCGATGTAGAGCTTTATGGACGGCATCCGGACCTCCAGCCTTTATTGCACGATTCCTTTAGCTCCTCCCTGCTGTACTAATCCCTGTTTCTCCCTTGCAATTTGGGCTCTTTACACGCCCGTATTGACGTCGAGCTTGCCGCTGGGCTCGCTGCAAGAGCCACGGTTTTTCCCCCCATTTTCTACCAGCCAGTCCCCTGCTGCTCCGCTAGTTGTTATCACCATCATCCCTGATAGCCACGTTTCCGATTCGCGCTGAGGCTGCATTGCGTGACAACAAGCGTTGCAGCGCGGGAGTCCACATGCACTGCAGCCGCTACGGAAGACGGCAGCGACTGGGACGTGCGAGTGCGAGTGTGAATAGAAACGCTCGGAAGGACGATGTGGGTGGAAGAAAAATACTGACAGCAGTGGCGGTCCCGGGTACTTACATTCATGCAAGGCCAAACATTGATCGGCCTGTCATCGGCCAACGATCTCTTTACCCTGAACCACCACCACGCGTCAGTTCCCGCCAATTCATCCCTTCAGAAGCTTCAAAAACTCTCGTTCGACGGCAGTCCAACTTCAGCTGAGAAAGACCTGGGGATGATCATGGATACATATACTAACGAAAGGAGCAGAAACGAGACAAGTATAGTATGCTTTCGACAGGGATTCGAGCATCACACATTACGCTTCATTATTGATGTCACTCAAGCGTCCTGTACTACATCGCGTCAGCCGTAGGCTGCGAGAGGCAAGAGACGCACCCTTGCGCTGGCGAAAACATCCAATCCGGCGGCGGCCCGCGCGCCAGTCACGAGGCTACTCCAGTCGAACACATCGACTGTCTCTTTCCCTGATTGGACCTTGCTCTTGTGGATCGCGCGCGCGGTGATAAGGTGCTGGTGGGCGATGTCGGTGCACGGCATGGGCGAGTTGTGTAGTGCGGTCAGACGGCGTATGTGTCTGCGAGCAAATCAGATGGAGCACAAGGGTCGAAGGGAGGACGCACGACGCGTCCTTGATCCCGCCGTCGATTGAAAAACCGGTCGAGGCGTCGAAGTCGTCTTGCGATATGCGCTCAGAGTAGCGGATTATTCTGGGATGGAAAGATCAGATTTAGGAATTGTGGGCGGTGCGAAGCGTACCCAGGTGCTGGGAACATCTCTGCAGAACGATGAGAGATAATCATGGCAGTTGAGACGCTGGAATACCTTGCACGAAACTGTGGACGTCCGACGCAGCGACGCCCGCCTTTTCGGCGAGTGTATACGACTCTGCGAGGATCTCAAGGGTACCAAGAACCATCGAGTTGCCAATGAGCTTGAATGTAGGCGCTGAAATGTCCGTGAGTGTGCGATACGGAAATAAGTATACGACTCTCACCTTTCTCGAGGCTTTCGCCGAGATCAATTATCTTCCTGCCCACGGCTGGAACGAGCATGGGCGCCACCTCCTTCTTGGACCTGTGTTGCACATTTATGATCTGCACCACTTCTATCTGATTCCACTGACTGATGGTCTCCGGACATGACTACGATTAGCTGAGCGGCCTCAGCTACCGGAGGCGTTCCAAAAACTGGACACGTTATTAGCCTGCAATGCGGAGCGGATGAAATCAACATTTCCAGCTCTCCCGCGAGGGTTGGGAAGGTCTACAGTTGTATTAGAAAAGTCATAATCCCTAACAAAGCCCCACCGTGCTTGACTCAACAAAAATCTTTGTTCCTCTGGGGTGGCACATTCTAGAGTCTATGTTTAGCCCGGGAAATGTCTCGCAATCGGGCATTAACCTACTGTACTATTTCGATCAACTTGTTTGTATGTCACGCGTCACAGGGCCCAAAATTTACGAATTTTTTCGTACATGTCACAGGGCACTGGGGGCATATACGAAACCCTCAAACAAGTCACAGAAATGGTGGAAAAGGGCTCAAAAAACCGATTTTTCGCTCCACGCATGTGCAGTGAGCCAGTGACGCCGCGGCATTCGCACTAACTGTCAATTTTGGTGTGAGCGGAAGTAAACCGCTGATCGGGTTCTTACCCCTTTCCTCTCCCTTTTGTGACTCTGCGTTGACCACAGTTCTTGACAGATGTCCAGTCGAGCCAACACAGGATTAATCACTATTCAACACTGCTACAACCCAGGAACATTGAGATCCTCGTCCTTGTTGTTTGCGTGCCGCCAGAACTCCCTGTAGCGTGTGGTCGGCGGCGTTCATGTTTGCAAGTTTGGTTTCTGATCAAATATTACCTTAATCCATTCTAAGTGTGCCTGGTGGCAGCTAGAAAACAAATTAGGCATATGTGAGGGCTTGCCTTGAATTTGCGACCGATTTACGGAAAAAAAAAGTGTCACGCTCGCCCCGACCGAAGTACGAAATCTAAATTTCGTATCCCGCGGTCACAGGTCACAGGCCGGTTCGAATTGATCGAAATAGTCAAGGGTGTGCCGGGCCGAGAAGCCGAGACCTAGAGCAGGGAGGGTGGGTCGACCAGATGGCCGATAAAAAAAAAAATGACCTCTTATAATTTTGCCCAAAACTCATCTAGAGGACATCCAATTAAGCTATAAAACACCTCCGTGCTCCCTCGAGCTTGTACAAAGCCTGAATCAAGTCTAAACAAAGCTGCATCACCCAGATCCGACCCTTTAGGAAGTGTTCCGTCATCGAGTTGGCACTGCTTGGCAGCGGCAACTAGCAAATCATCGCTATTTTTGACCAAAGACATGACTCATTCCGAGGTGACACTAATCGAGCTGCAGAGGGTCAGCCGGGCAAGAGGCGTCACAGAGGGTAACGAGACGGTATTGCGTACATTGCTATTGGAAATGTTGTGCCAATATTATCGAACCGTTTCCGGACACTCGAGTCGTCCAGAGCACAAGAGAACCCTTGAAGTCGACTTGGTACTAGTGATTTCGAGTTGCCGGAATAGTGGTATGGTTGGAAATGAGTGTTGAAGAGTCCCATTCGTGCCGAACCAAGAAGCAGATCAAAAATTACCTTATATGGACGTCACGTGGTAGGGTGGTTCAGAGCAAGGGGTTGCTAATAAAAAAAACGGCCCTAGGTATTTTTTTTTCGTTTCAGAATCCCCTTGGAAATAGTACAGTACCTTGAGCGTTTCCGCGAACTGCTGATAGACGCTCTTCACGGCCTCATCATTAGCGAGAGACGTGAAGATGATGTCGCATTCGGTCGCGACCTGATCCAACGACCTTGCGACACGGATCTTGTCCTGGCCGAGCTCAGCGAGGAGCTTCTCACCCTTCACAGAGGAGCGATTCCAGACCAACATCGGAGGCGAGTTGTGCGCATGGGTTGCATGATACTTGGCTAGATTTCTGGCCATTGTACCGCCCATCCCGCCCAGGCCAACATATCCTATCTGGATGGGAACCGCGTTACCTGGTGTCGTAGGTCTTGAATAGGGAACTGGTGAGGTCGCCATCGAATTCAGTTTGGGACTTGGAATGCGGAATGCAGGGGAGTCAGGTTTATATCCTTGGGATGTGCGGCGTTAGGAGCCGATTCTGACCTAGTTAAAATTATCTATGAGAGAGTCGACTATATTTACGCGTGCTTAAACTATATTTATGCCGTGCTTGGTCATTTTCTCTCTCACCAAACTAAACTTGGCCGCATTGTTTCCAGCTAGCCTTCCACGTCTGTCCCAGAAGTTGAACTATATCTATGTCGTGCTTGGTCATTTGGCTGAAGGCCATACCGATCCTGGCCGCATCCTAACTTTACGCAATTACTGCTTCCGTAACTGGCTGTTGAAGCCATTCCATGGATTGGTCTGGCTGAATTTCGGGCGAGAAGGTACGCAGTTGGAATCCGAAGGTAATTGCTCATGCGTCCAACGGCGGAATAATCTTTAGAAGAGGGAGGACACGGGGATATTGGAAGATATTTGATAGGGATGCCAGGACGTCCCTTTGATCAGCATTGCGCGCGGGTAAAGACACAGACTCGTACATACGTATTTATTTTTCACGCACATGCTGCGGCTTATTTCGGATCTCTAGTTTCCAATTGACACGTCCTTTCCTGCCATGACACTATCCCGCAGCGCCCTTTTCCATGGCTATTTTCAGAAATATGGCCAGAATAACTTAGAACACCGAGACTATTTCCGATCCATGCACTGTTCGAATTCAACGCTGATGCTCCAGGCCTTTACTCTCGTCAATTTCCGGCCTTACTTAGACTGTCCTGTGTTGTCTTCAGAAACATTCTCAGTCGATGTAAAGGACACTGTCTGGACACGGCACGGTCCCGCTTAGGAACGCCGGGGCCCAGGAATTATCTGAGTGTACAGGCATTATTGTACACTAGCAGTAAGTCATCAAAGCTTAGGATGAGCTAAGGGAATCGTGCAATAAAGGCTGGAGGTCCGGCTGCCGTCCATAGAGCTCTATATCGAAGGTACTACGGCTCGGGACAGGTCCGGAGGAGGAGCACAGCGACTCGAAGTTCTGTTCGCCCATGCCCGGGAAAGCTGCACATTGCACACAACTTGAATGGTTTGTAACGACAGTGAGTTTGCGCCGCAATAGCACATACTTAGTACGTAATGACAGTACCAGTGGATTTAATCGTTATTTTACTGGTTACCCCTGGCGTTCCTTTTGCAGAAGCTAAACATGCTGGAATAACAAAGAAGTAGAACTCAACCGTTCGTCACTGGGATCGTTTCACGGGTTGAACATGTCTTTTCCCAATTTAGCAAATCTTGCCCACGGTTCAGAGATACCATAAACAAATTTCAGAAGTGCTAGTCGAGAGTGAACACTTGAAAGAGGTTGGCCGGCCTCGATCGATGAGCCCTGCTTCACTTACAGGCTGACGTTTCCTCACCATCACAATGGAATTGAACTTCCAACTTTGATGAGGCCAACCGACTCTAAATTAGGTTGAGATTGGGTTTAGTTTAGAGAAAAGTGGTGAAGTATGTATGACGCAAAGAAGTGCATCTTTTATATGCCCGGCCAGGGCTCCCCGGAGAATCAAAGTCTTCCTGGAATGTATTGAATTGAAATGCGAATAAGGGATGAGGTGATAAGCCACCAACAGGACAATATGTAGCAAAAATACTCTCCGCCGTCGCCGAATTCTCCTTTTATATCGCCTTGGGCGTGCGTTTCATTCGGCATTACTATAATTACATTTGTTCCTATTCTCAGCGTGGGTGTCCGCTGGTGGCTCCAAGCGGGGTCCATATATATCACCGGGTCGCCTTGAATTCGCCGATGCCGAGGGATGGTTCAGGTTGGTTCCTGTACTGGTTTCGAAAAAATACTTTCTTAGCTTTATGTTGACTACACCTCTTGGTGCCGTGGCCGTATACGGCCGTAATTGGCACGTACCGTACCGTTTGGCGACCAGGTCATCTTCGAATTATCGTACCGTAGGCGCACCGTGGCCGTAATATGGGACAGAACATCCGTACCGTATACGATATGTACGGTGAAAGCACTACTGGTTTGACTTGAATATCACAATTCAGAGCCCTTGGCTTTACATATTTCCCACTTTCCATGCTTCCTGGTGTCAGGGCCTTGCCCTCGGTTCCCATCCCCTGAATATCTCAAATGTGCCCATGTCTCTTCCGCATTGTATGTAACACCAGCATCTGCTCCCGAGTTGATAAAAGTCGGAGCAAGAGAACCTCCGCGAGATAAATCAAGAGGGTAAGAATCCGAAGCTAACATGCTATTTGCGTTAACTCCGAGTTCGGTGAACCATTACAACCCCACATATTACTTAAAGCACCCGGGGACAATCGCCATTTGGTAATCTACCTACCTACCTACCTACCATTCCTCGAGCGAGTCCCTCCTGGCTTTATCTATTACACTGTTGGCCCTTCGTCGCTGCTGCGTCTCTTTCCTGGGCTATATATCAATGAGCTGGAGGTGCAGGCACCTCATTTACTGCGCGAGCTCGGGCGAGGGCCCGGGTGAGCTAGGACTTGATTGTGCTGCTATTGATACCGTTTGCAGTGTATTCCCTCGACCCAATGAGAGCTGGTCAACGCACAGCGGTGACTGAGAGAGCTTTGGGTCGCTCAGTACGGTTGAAATATATGCTTCCGTGGAAAGTGGCTATTTGGATTGTTTGCTGTGGCTGCCGCTGCTTTCAGTAATAATGATTGCAGGGTATTCATTCGACCTGATGAGCGCCGCCGAACTCTGTGGGCCCAGCCCGTTAAAATATATACATATTGTCTTAGTGAATTGAATGATCGCAGCGAACTGCATGTGAGTTCGAGTCACGTTCGATTCACCCGGCGGGCGGGTTGCGTGTAATGCGTACCATACCTGTCCTGGTGTGTTTGCAAGGGAGGACGAACTTTCAAGTTGAATCACCGAGACGAGAGGCCGAGGCGATGAGCAAATGTGATTTGAAGATTATGAAGGCAGGATAGAACAGGTGCCATAAGTATGTCCGAGAGACGGAAGCCCAGACGTGGGTGGCCTGCAGTTCACAGTATGGTCTATAATGTAATTGATTGACGAAGCTGAGATGAATCGAATTCGAATTTTGCATATTGTGTTATGCTTAGTTTTCTTGAATCATCCCCTTCCCACATGTCGACTCAGAGGTGCCGCTCGCTGATATCGACCTTATCGACGTCCACGCCCTCCGTGAACCACCGCTCCTCCGGCGCGATGGGCAGGTCGTTGCCCGACATCATGCGCTTGCGCATGAGGCCCGAGGGGGCGAATGTCCAGTCCTGCATATTCATATTCAGTCAGTTTAACCCACAATCGAAATCGATGGATCGAGAAAATGGAGGAACAGGGGGGAGAAAAGAGAAGAAAGAACGGAAGAGAGAGAGACGGAGGAAAGCGGGAAGGGACGGAGAAGGGGAGGGGAGGGTGAGTAAGTGAGAGCGAAAAGGAAAAGCGCACCTCGAGCCCATAGGCGCGATACCACTGCCCCTTGCCGTCGGGGGCGTCGTTCCACTCGGAGAAGAACTGCACCGCGATCTTGTTGTCCGTGAACGCGAAGAGGTCTTTCCGCAATCTGCCTCGCCCTCCGTGTCAGCGCGCAATCACCCGTGTGTGTATCTAGCACGCAAGAAGATAATAATTGGCGCGCACTCACACGTAATGGTGCTCCTTCCTCCACTTGGCCTCAAGGAACTGCTCGACCTCCGCCCTTCCTGTGAGGAACGAGGTGCGATTGCGCCAGATGGTGTCGGGGGTATAGGCGAGTGCAACTTTGGCCGGGGCGCGGGTGTTCCAGAGGGCCTGCGCGAGCTTGACTTTTTGGAGGGCAGAGGCGCGGGTGAAGGGGGGGAGGAGCGACATTCGGTCGTATTCAAGCTACAAGGGTTGGGGCACCTGTGAATCCGTGGTACTATTTATACGGAGGATCTAGTACTATTTATACGTAGTACTATTTATACGGAGCATAAGCACCGCGTCCCGGCCTGTTACGGAGGGCGTGGATATCCACGCAGTCGTGGAGACCTTTGGCCGTTTGAATCAGTGACTGGATGGGGCTTGCGACCGTGAACCCCGAAATACTAATAGTACCCTCCAAGGGCCCGTGTTCGGGTTCCTTCAAAGATGACTCACTCAGGAATGTCATCACGCCCCACGATTTCAAAGATGACTCACCCTAGAATGTCATCACGCCCCCACGCAACACGCGCATACACCTCCCTCGACCTGCGCAAATGGCCACCTGGCGCTCTTCCTCGCCGCACTTGCGTCTGCGCGCCCCAATCGCCCCCGCCCTCCGTCGGGCCCGCGTCCCGAAATTGATGAAACTCTTTGTTTCAAGACAGCTGAAAGCATTGCTGAAAGAAGTCATTTCGGCAGGTCTTTCAGCAGTTTGAATACACTGTCTCTTTCTCTCTGACTGAGCTCCTGAGAGTTCACCTCTCAGCAGTCCTTTCATACTTTGCTAACACTAAGAGTATAATTTCTTCCCCCGTGTTTGAAACTTCGGTTTCATACTACTTACATCAAGACATCAAGTATATTCTTTTTTCTTTCGTCTACTGGATCAACTATTATTGCTTACCCTCTTGACCTAGGTCAAGAGATTGCTTTCCCCAGTGTGATGGGATGCTTGTTCAGTGACATTCGAACGATCACGTGAAACTGGATGCAGTTACTGCGGGACGTGCGACTACTACATCGCGCCGGAGATCTTGCAGGCGCTCGTGGACCTTGAGATGGAGTTCTCCGTTGATGATCGCGACGATGATGGTGCGCGCGCGGACGCGGAGGGAAACACGGGAAGACGAGTAGTACATGTATTGGCTGATAACTTTACAAGAAAAAGAAAAAAACAGCAAGTAACTCACGCCCAAGTGGGCGACTTGGGAAATTGGAGTACGGACCGGGACAAGAGAGTCGCAAATCAAACCAACAAAATGCTCGCGAAAGTGAACCAACGGTCATGCAGAAAGACACTTGCGCCGTGCGGGTTTAATTGATTGACGACGCCGAGTTGAATCGGATTCGAATTTTACATGTTGTGTCATGCTTGCTTTTCTTGAATCACCCCCTTCCCACATGTCGACTCAAAGGTGCCGCTCGCTGATATCGACCTTATCGACGTCCACGCCCTCCGTGAACCACCGCTCCTCCGGCGCGATGGGCAGGTCGTTGCCCGACATCATGCGCTTGCGCATGAGGCCCGAGGGGGCGAATGTCCAGTCCTGCGTATATTCGCATCGTAGGTCAGTTCAACTCACACTCGAAATCGGGGGGAGGCGGAGGAGGTGAGGGGGGAGAGAAAACGGGGGAAAATGGAGGGAGGAGGGACCGAGGCACAGGGGATGAGCGGAAGCGAAAAACGCACCTCGAGCCCATAGGTGCGATACCACTGCCCCTTGCCGTCGGGGGCGTCGTTCCACTCGTAGAAGAACTGCACCGCGATCTTGTCATCCGTGAACGCGAAGAGGTCTTTCCGCAATCTGCCTCGCCCTTAGTGTCAGCGCGCAATCACCCATATGCATGCATCTAGCACGCCCGAAATCACAGATAGGAGTTGACGACGTCGCGCACTCACACGTAATGGTGCTCCTTATTCCACTTGGCCTCAAGGAACTTCTCGACCTCTGCCCTTCCTGTCAGGAACGAGGTGCGATTGCGCCAGATAGTGTCGGGGGTGTAGGCGAGTGCGACTTTGGCGGGGGCGCGCGTGTTCCAGAGGGCCTGCGCGAGCTTGACCTTTTGGAGGGCGGAGGCGCGAGTGAAGGGCGGGAGGAGGGACATCCGGTCGTATTCAAGCTATGGGATGTGGGGAAGCAGGGTTGGGGCGCCTGTGAACCCGTGGTACTATTTATACGGAGGATCCTCATGCATAAGCACCGCGTATCGGCCGGTTACGGAGTGCAAATTGGCGTGGATATCCACGCGGGGACTCGGTTTCGGCGCAGTTTCGCCGTTCAAACAAGGAATCAGCGCTGATCTCTGGCCAAAGCTGACCCGGAGATTGCGATATGCGTGTTCCGTGAACCCCGAAATACTAGTATCTTCCAAAGACCCGTGTTCGGTTCCTTCAAAGTTCTGGTGTGGATGTCGTCCGAAGCAGAGAAGCAGCCTGAATGAATGACTCACCCAAAGAATGTCATCACGCCCCGCGCAACACGTGATACCTCCCACTTCCTTTCCGACCTCCGAGTCGACCCGCGCAAATGGCCACCTGGCGCTCCTCCTCCTCGCTTCTGCGCCTGCGCGCCCCGCTCGCCCCCGCCCTCCGTCGGGCCCGCGTCCCGATCCGCGGCTTCGCAACCCCGACCCCGTCGGCGGAGGTGCGTCCTTCAAGCGCCGCACGCTGCTAGTTCTAATCTGGATTAGCTGAAAAAAACGGGCCTATACGACTTCCACGTCGCGCACGGCGCGAAGATGGTGCCGTTTGCAGGGTACTCGATGCCTCTCGTGTACGGGGACGTCGGTCAAGGTACGTGCGCGTCGCCGCGGTCCGTCTTGTCCGTGGATTGGGTTATTGATGGACCTGGGACAGTGGCGAGCCACAAGCACGTCCGCACGGAAGCGGGCCTGTTTGACGTGGGGCATATGGTGCAGTCTCTGTAATCATATCTCTCTTCATTCCTCGCAATCGCAGCGCCGAACTCACCCGTGCGCACCAGCTTCCACGGGCCCACTACCACCCCCTTCCTCGAATGGCTCACCCCCTCCTCTCTCGCCCCCCTCGCCCCCTACTCCTCCACCCTCTCTGTCCTGCTCAACGAAAAGGGCGGCATCATCGACGACCTCATGATCACCAAGCACGCAGAGGACGCGTGCGTACTTGTTTTTCTTTTGGGCTGAACACTGTTTATTCCTCTATATCTAGGTATTACGTCGTCACCAACGCCGGGCGCCGGGAGCGCGACCTCGCGTGGTTCGCCGCGCGTCTCGACGAATGGAACGCGGGGGAACAGGGAAAGGCGGGTAAGGTGGAGATGACGGTGCTGAAGAAGTGGGGGCTGCTCGCTCTTCAAGGTATGTCGCGTACCCCTTCCTTTCTCCAATCCCATTTCAACGTTCCTTCGCTTGTGTTTCTTCTTCTTCCTTTAACTGTTAATGTGCTAACGACGGTGATGTCCGCCCAGGCCCCACCGCCGCCGCGCACCTGCAGCTCCTCACATCCTTCGACCTCTCGCAGCTCACCTTCGGCAAGTCTGCCTTCGTTCCGGTGGAAGGGTTCAACCTGCATGTGGCACGTGGAGGGTACACGGGCGAGGACGGGTTCGAGGTGCGCTTTGCGTTGCGTTTTCTCCACATTCTCATTCTTCTTCTCCCCCCCTTCTTACACCCTATTCCTTTTTAATTTTATTTTTCCAAGCACTAACGCGTTCGCGCAGATATCAATCCCCCCCTCGCAAACCGCGGAAGTCGCCGCCCTGCTTCTCGACGGCGAGGTCCAACTCACCGGCCTCGGCGCGCGCGACAGCCTGCGCCTCGAGGCGGGGCTGTGTCTGTACGGGACGGACCTGGACGAGGAGACGGGCCCGGTGGAGGCGGGGCTGGCGTGGGTTGTTGGTGCGTTGCGTGGCTCTTTGCCTTCCCTTCTCCGACACCGGTGCTCCGCCTATTCGTTTTTTCGTGTTCATCGTTCCTCTTCGTGTTTCCTTCCCCCTTCTTTCTCGTTCCCTTCCTCGCCCGTATGCTGACCTGTCCTTCTTATCACTACAGGCAAAGACCGCCGCGAGACGGGCACCTTCATCGGCGCGGACGGCGTGCGGCAACAACTTAAAGAGGGCCCGCCGCGGAGGAGGGTGGGGCTCGTGGTGGAGGGGGCGGTGGCGAGGGGTGAGTGTTTTTCCTCCGTTTTTGGCTGGTGTCGCAGTAGAGTGGAGTGGACTTTGCGCAAAATTTGCACCTCGCGATTTTGCTGCAGCGGAGTTTTGCTTGCAGTCGAGTTTCGCGATCGAGTTCGTTTCGGCGGGTTTTTTCGGGGGGACGGTTTGCAATTGAGGATGGAGCCGACGAATTGAATTTGAATTTGCAGAGGGCGCGAAGATTGTCGACCCGGCGACGAACGACGTCCTCGGCGCCGTGACGTCCGGCATCCCCTCCCCCACGCTCGGGACCAACATCGCCATGGGGTACGTGCGCAACGGGTTGCACAAGAAGGGCACGCAGCTGGGCGTGGAGGTGCGCGGCAAGGTGCGGGGCGCGAAGGTGGTGGGGATGCCGTTTGTGCAGACGAGGTATTGGAGGGGGGTGTGAGTGGTAGCGGTGGGGGAAGAGTAGAGTAGGGTAGGGTAGGAGACGTGGTTTGAGTGTGAATTCAACTTCAACTTGCAACTTCAACTTTGATTTGACAAATGGTTGAATATGGCCTAACGTGGACGCCGAAAGGAAGTCATCACGAATCAACCATTACATCCACGACATGGACTTGGCACATTCAGATTCATGGTTGAGAGTGAACACTTGAAAGAAGTTGGCCGGACTTGCGTGTTCCGCAAAGCTTTCCAGACACAGACCGATGAACCCTCCTTCACTTACTCAGGCTGACGTTTCCTCACCATCACAATGGAATTGAACTTCCAACTTTGATGAGGCCAACCAACTTGTTCTCCGACGCATTAGGTGGCACGCTCGAAATGCCATCTGCCCTCTGGGACGATGTAGTGCAAAGCATTTTTCGGTCGTTCGTACAGCACAAAATATACCCCAAGCAATTTTCTCTGGCCCTGATATTCGCTAATCTCGGCGAGGCTGAACTTTACACCGTGCAGCACACCTGCGCGTAGAACGTCGCGGGCCACGGCTCCGCGTCGGGCTGCCCTCGGTTGCGGGGTGTCTTACGCTTGTGCATGGGCATGCACACTCGCCTGCGTGCAATTTCTTCTCGCGCGAGTCCTTGCCCGGTCCGAGGGGGCGCCAAGGAGGGCCATCAATGAGCACATGGAGGTGGAGTTTGATGTGGCGTGCGAGGAGGAGGACATGGCGGTCAAATGGAAGGTTAAGACTCAGGATAAGGTTACGTTAGAAAAAATTCTGGTTGGTGCGTTTCACCACTCGAGAGCAGCTAAAACGCATGCTGCACGATGCAGGCGTACGAGACCTGATCACCACCTTCCCGTCTAAACCTAGCTGATTCAGAGATGGAGATGCAGGGCCGATTGATCGCACGAAAACCAACGAGTGAGTACAGGAACAGGTACGTAAGTCAGTCCGTTGCGGCGTAGCCTCCCACATCCCAAGAGACATCCTTCCCACTAAACACAATATGCGTCCTTTCCACTCTCCTCGGGGGTGATGCACCTGTTGAGCCCGCAGTTCTTGACCACTTTGAGGAAGTTGATGTCAGTGGTGCACTCGAATAGAACATCGGGGGTACTGCCGCGCGGGTCCGGGATCCCGGCATCATACGTCGCCTGCTCGGCGGCACCATAGTACCAGCCGACCGGATACGCGTCCGCTGGATGGACATGTAAGCCAATGATGCCCCGAAACCGAAGTTACAACTGACGGAGCGCTTTAATGGTATCCCCACAATAGTAGAGGCCGGCGGTGCAGGTGTTAGCACCCAAGACAGTGGTGACGCATGCGAGCATCGTGGCAGAAAGGAGAGTGAATTTCATGGTAGAGGTTTTGTTTTATGAGTGCGATGTGCGAGACAAGTGCGTTTGGTTGACTGGGTTGTCAATGGCCTTTCCGTCCGAACTGCTGCTTTTATACGAAAGGTACGACCCGTGCACGTGAACCCCAATTTCGTTCGTGTTGGGTCGCCGCCGATGTGGCGTGTAACGTGTCGTGGACGTTCTATTCCGAAGTGAGAGTCGCCGCCCGTGCTTCTCACGCTAACCGTCTACAGTAAACTGGAAACCCCGCAAACGAAGCAGTCAATTGGCAGACTTCTCAGGCGTTAAGTCGCCAAATAAATGCTGCTTCTGGAGCGGTATGAAAGCGTAAGAGTAAGTTGACGTAAGAAGAAGCTGTGATTTAGCACCCTTACTTGCGCCCGTAACTGGATGCCTCTCCGGCCGAGGGGAGGGTCAATGCCTCCGGCCCTCAAATAATTTTGAAGAATCGACTCACTGCCTTTGCTGTTATGGAGGTGTCGGTAAGCCAGAGTCCAGAGGATGGACCTGGAACGAAGGACTACCAGGGACGGTTTTAATAACGTCAGTTTACGTGCTGGAATGCTACCTACCTGGAACGGATCCCTCAAGGGCGTCACCTGGTCCACGGACGCTCTGTCGACGGGGAACTCATTGATAATAAATGATCTTCTTCATTGGATTCCCTGGAAGTACAGTACCCTGCAAACTGTGGCCGAAACTGTTAGTTTCGGCGACGTTTTCGGCGCGGCAGATCTTTTTCCGCTATGTGCGCGTTAGCCTTTGCTTTTATTGAAGCGTCGTTAAGCCAGAGAAATCCAGAGGAAACGGCCGTAGTTTTGGACATGGTACGAGGCACCCGTCGACGTAATTTACTGTATGGGTTGATGCCCTCATAGTGCCAGTGAGGAACATCGGACGCCGGGGATCAGTACTGATCGATCCGTATGCGCACGGGTCTGAATCGAGGATTTCTGGGACCTAAGTATGTAATAACGTCGCCGTGTAGGTGCTGGACCCGCTGCCCGGAATGGAAATACCAACACATGGCCTGATGTCCTCTTCACGGGCAACTCCTCTCCTAGGTCCCCGTTAATGGCATTCTTCGTTGGACTCCTCGGAAGCATCCTGTCATGTTCTTAGTCAATGACAGAGAAGCTCGGATTTAGCAGGGGCAAGGAATCCCCGCCACGTTGTTCACCAAGCACTTACAGCGCCCCTATGTTATGACCGCACGTCTATTTGACTCGAACTCTGACGCGGAGTATTCCAGGAACGAACGACCTCGACTCGTGATGGGTTCGACTTCTCCAAAAGCCCGCAGCGCTACGTGGCCACAGGTTGAACACAACTGGGGCACAGGTAGAAATTGCGTGCGCCAAACTGCGTGTCGCTGCGGATTTACTGCGAAATGGTCATGGGGAACGATGAAAACATCTGGTTATGGCCAATTAGTGTTGTCCTGGATCTGGGTTCAGGCCCAAGCCCGACCCAGGCCTTTGAGCCCCACCCAGGTCACCCAATCCCCAAAGTCCGAGTCGAACTCAGTCGGGCACAGGGTCGGGCTCAGAATTTTGAACGAACCGCTACCCGGGCAGCCGACTCGGAGGAGGAGAATGTCTCCCCTTCGCGCCGCCTGTGTCACCGCCTGGTCGTTCCTCCCTTCCGCATTGCCGTTCTGGGACTGAGACGCCTGCCTTTCTCATCGAGAGAGTCTATTTAATAATCACGTCAGTTTACGTGCTGGAATGCTACCTACCTGGAACGGATCCCTCAAGGCGTCACCTGGTCCACTGACGCTCTGTCAACGGGGAGCTCCTCGTAATAAATGACCTTCTTTCATTGGATTCCCTGCAAGCATGTTGTCGCGTTTCCCGTGGGGAAACTGTTCGGCAGCTAATAATTTCGGCGACATTTTCGGCGTGGCTGAGACTGAGACTTTGCCAGAATCTCATTTTCTCGCTATCCCGCGGTAATCTGGAACCCTTAACTAGTCAGTTACACCTGTAACTAGATGCTTCGCCAGGGGCCGACGGACCTGGAGTAATTTTGAAGAGCGTCGATTCACTGCTGCCATCACTCTCGTTGAGGGGTCGATAAGCCAGAGATACACAGGGGAAAACGGCAGTACTGCGAGGCACTCATACTCGTGCCAGAGGGGAACGTGGGACGGGGATCAATATGATCTGAATCGAGGACTTCTGGGGGTACATGTAATAACGTCGGCGTGTAGGTGCTGCCAGTGGCCCCGCTTCCCTGAATGGAAATCGCAAGGGCACATCGCCTGATGTTCTCTCGACGGGCAACTCCTCTCCTAGGTCCCCGTGAATGAGATTCTTCTTGCATTCCCCGGGATCATCCGGTTGTCTTCTTAGTCGATGAAAGAGAAGCTCGCATTTAGCTGGGGGAAGGAATCCCCGCCACGGTGCTGACCAAACACTTATGGAGCCCTATGCTACGACCGCACGTTCGTCCATTTGAGTCGAACTGACGCGGAGTATTCCAGGAACGAACAAACGACCTCGGCTCGTGACGAGTTCGACTTCTGGCGAATTCAACTAGAAGAAACGGACGCGGCGACTGGCAAATTATATTTCTCAATGCGCACTTCTGGCGGCCACCAAGCAGCTGTCCCTGCTGTACATCAGAAAATCCGAGAGAGAGCGCGCAATTTTGCAGAGTGAATCTGAACCGCTGACACGGAGTTTTCGAGAAAGATGAAAGTAACTTAAAATAGGACTCCTGATACTCGAGCCAAATCCCTGATCCAAATCCCGACAGATTTTGGAAAAGAAAATTCTGTTTACCTGTACCAAATGATTAATCCCTAGTTCAGACGCACCGGAACCCTTTCGAGCCTTTGCTAAGTGGAAATTCATCCCAGTAAAAGGATCAAGTCATTTGGAGTCGAGATTTATGAGAATAGACGCAGAAGATGTTTTTCTTTTTGGTTGAACAATGTTTATTCCTCTATATCTAGGTACTACGTTGTCACCAATGCCGGGCGCCGGGAGCGCGACCTCGCGTGGTTTGCCGCGCGTCTCGACGAATGGAACGCGGGGGAACAGGGAAAGGCGGGTAAGGTGGAAATGACGGTGCTGAAGAAGTGGGGGCTGCTCGCTCTTCAAGGTATGTCGCGTACCCCTTCCTTTCTCCAATTCCATTTCATCGTTCCTTCGCTTGTGTTTCTTCTTCTTCCTTTGACTGTTAATTTGCTAACGACGGTGATGTCCGCCCAGGCCCCACCGCCGCCGCGCACCTGCAGCTCCTCACGTCCTTCGACCTCTCGCAGCTCACCTTCGGCAAGTCCGCCTTCGTTCCCGTGGAAGGGTTCAACCTGCATGTGGCACGTGGAGGGTACACGGGCGAGGACGGGTTCGAGGTGCGCTTTGCGTTGCGTTTTCTCCACATTCTCATTCTTCTTCTCCCCCCATTCTTACACCCCATTCCTTTTTAATTTTAATTTTTTCCAAGCACTCACGCGTTCGCGCAGATATCAATCCCCCCCTCGCAAACCGCGGAAGTCGCCGCCCTGCTTCTCGACGGCGAGGTCCAACTAATCGGCCTCGGCGCGCGCGACAGTCTGCGCCTCGAGGCGGGGCTGTGTCTGTACGGGACGGACCTGGATGAGGAGACGGGCCCGGTGGAGGCGGGGCTGGCGTGGGTTGTTGGTGCGTTGCGTGGCTCTTTGCCTTCCCTTCCCCGACACCGGTGCCCCGCCTATTCGTTGTTTTCGTGTTCACCGTTCCTCTTCGTTTTTCCTTCCCCCTTCTTTCTCTTTGCCTTACTCGCCCGTATGCTGACCTGTTCCTCTTATCACTACAGGTAAAGACCGCCGCGAGACGGGCACCTTCATCGGCGCGGACGGCGTGCGGCAACAACTTAAAGAGGGCCCGTCGCGGAGGAGGGTGGGGCTCGTGGTAGAGGGGGCGGTGGCGAGGGGTGAGTGGCGTTGTTTCTCCCTTCCTTCTTTCATTGCAAGCACCGGTTTTTTTTTTTTTTTGCTTTGGCGGAGTTTTGGCGATTTTTGAGGGGATGGATTTTGATTTTGCTTCGGTGGAGTTTTTGCGGACGCGGCCGGCTTTCGCGGTGGCGGTCGAGCGAGCTGTTGACGCCGATGGAAGTTTGGGAGTTGGAATCGGTTCCTTCCTTTCTTCCTCTCCTCCCCTTCCATTCCATTCCTTTCCTTTCCTCCGACGCATTTTGAGCTGATTTTTATCTGTGCGTGATGCAGAGGGCGCGAAGATCGTCGACCCAGCGACGAACGACGTCCTCGGCGCCGTGACGTCCGGCATTCCCTCGCCCACGCTCGGGACCAACGTCGCCATGGGGTACGTGCGCAGCGGGGCGCACAAGAAGGGCACGCAGCTGGGCGTTGAGGTGCGCGGGAAGGTGCGGGGCGCGAAGGTGGTGGGGATGCCGTTTGTGCAGACGAGGTATTGGAGGGGGGTGTGAGTGGTGGCGGTGGTGGAAGAGTAGAGTAGAGTAGGGTAGGAGAATATGTTTGAGTGTGAATTCAACTTCAACTTGCAACTTCAGCTTCAACTTCAACTTCAACTTCGAACTCGATCGACAAATGGTGGAAACTTCGATACGGCCTAACGAAGATTATATCTGGATCTAAATGCTCATCTGAGGCACTCCCGAACATGTTCGTCTCGTCTCAAATTTATTCGTCGTGAACTTGAAGGCGAGCCCGAGCGCTCAAGAATAAACGGAAGCATCGAAATCTGTATGTCGTCTTCGAAATCTGAATCTGTATGCACCTTCTCCCGGTGTGCGACTCGGCTCGGCTCGGACGTCTGAGTCGCAAACTCCCCGCCCGAGTACCTCGGGCCTCGGGCTTCGTACAATCATCGACCCAGGTCCAATCGAACGGCGAGCGACTCGGAGTCGGTCCCATCGATATCGTAAGTTCAAATCCATCGATCTAATTTTGTAGGGAGGTTGCAAGTGGAATCTGGGAGGTGAACGCGCGATGCTGAGTGATTTGGGACGCTTTTAGTCGAATTATAACGAGAAGCACTTCCATCGCAGGACCTGGGTGCTTCCAAGTGCATCGAGCTGAACTGCAAGTCTGATTTCTGGGCGCACTGTAGGAGTTTAGCCAGGTGCCTGGGGGATCAAGGTAAACTAGACTTTCGATTGCGCACAATACTCTTGGACAAATACAATTCCCGGTGGTGTCCATTCTATGTAGACGACTTGCATCGCAGAGAGCGACGAATGTGATCCCCCGTACATTCAACAATGCATTAATTATTAGTGGGTGGAGATCATTATAGACAAATAAGTACGGGCTGGGAATGAGAACTGTCGACGAGAGCTAATAATAAGTGGGCCGAATTCTCGTTCAAGGTGTGTAAATAATCATCGGCTCGAGGCACATGAAGGCCCCGTCGGACCAACGCTGTTGAATCGGAACGAGGTCATGAGGTCGTTAAAGTTCAAGAGCCTGAGGTCCTCCGATCCGGGAAACTTGAGGTCGAGAGCATCGCCAAGACAATCGCCATCCCTAAATATAAGCATAACATCGGTATGTTAATTTGCGCGAATGGCGAACGGTCAGAATTTAACGCACTTGAACAGGGGATATTCGACATTGATGTCCAGCTGAAAGGTAGACACCCGGTCGTTCAACGCGTAATGTTTGGGGAGGCTGAAGCATTTGCCGCTGGTGAAGCCGTACGGTAGGCAGTGGCCCCCGGAGTTGATATCCGAGCAGAATCGAACATCGCTGTCCGCATGCTGCGTGGCGGCCCGCTCGCGCTGCGGAGACATCAACATATTGGGCGGGAGCACAAGCTAATAAATGAGTGACCTACCGCAATGATGTGGTTTCCAGTTGGGGAGGCAACCGAGAGCTGCAGAGGTAAAACGGAAGACAGAGAACTACATCGAAACCGTGAGGCTAAGAAAAGGGGTGCGTTTTGGAATCACTTGGCTCGCCTTTTGTATGTGGCCACAACCTTCAATATCAGCATGGGTCCAGCAATTGATCGGCAAAGGAACGCAAGATTTCATTCCACAACAACGAGCACAACGGCTCGATCGGGAAACCCATCTAGATTATATTTTATCCAACCAGGGCGCGGACCTTACTCCAAGGCACATCAGTTCTGGCGACTCGGGATCGAAAAAAAAGCTTTACTCACCTATCACTATATTAGAAAGAAATGTCCGTTTTTCGGGATGCATTGTCAAATGCGGTGTCAGGCCGTTTCTCGGTCTCCGTGCAGTGGAACGGATGGACGGATGCGGCACCAGCAGAGAAACCCCCCTCGGCGGTGTCGAGTTTTGGCGCCATGGGCGATACCTTGTTCGTATCGACAATAGCGGGCTCATTCGCCATTCGGTTCAATCGGTCAGCCCATCCAAAAAATGATATTTATGTTATTCAATATGTTCGTTCTCACAGAATTGCCCGGCAAATCCGTACTAATCACTGGTCCTCACCGGGAGCTGGATGTGAGAAACGCTTCAGGAAACCACGCCGGAACCTCCCACCCCCTGCCCGAGATGTCCGACGCCACCATAGACGCTACGATCGCCGCGCAAGAAAAGGCGCGGGGCATCCCGTGGCCTGAGTAGCCGGCGGAGATATACTGGCCCTCGAAGAGGTTCTGGGCGTCTGGGTTGGATTTTTCGATTACGGGTCCGACCTGTAGGTGTGGTGAGCAAGACGTTGATATTCGAAAACAAGGACGAACGAAAGGGTCTCGGGATTTGGTGAACCCCATGATCCCAGTCTGTGCGGATGAATAATTAGTACAGGATCGCATCAGAAAGGCACAACTCCATACCCATTCCATCTCCGGTTCTCCCCCCTCTGTAAACTTCCCTGGAAACGCGGCAGGCAGGAACTTCCTCAGCGCCACCCCAACCCCCCGATGCACGACCGAATCGTCTATTTTATTGTACCCATAATCAGGCACCTCGACCTCCCGCCCGCCGCCTAGAATAACCAGGGGCTTCTCCTCGCCTTCGGCCGAGGTGGGGCGCGGAAACCAGTACTCGAATCCCTCGTTTGCGTCCCAAGAGCATTTACTGCCGAGCTCCGATGTGGGCACAGTAGCGCGCAGGGCGATGACCTGCCCGCGGGTGGGGACGATCCCGGCAGGGCCAGCGAAGGAGGGGAGGAGATGGCTGGCGTAGGCATTGGTGGCGTGGATGATGTGCGAGCAAGTCAGGACGCCGCGGGGGGTGGTTATAGCCCAGCGGCGGGAGGACGATGTCGACGAGGACGAACGAGATATCGACGTGGCCGGGGTCCGCGTGTGGACGTTGAGTTCCAAACCGTGCTTGTGGCCTTTACTTTTTGCAAGCCGGTACAAATGGGTGACGAATTTGAGGGGCCATAGGTTGAAGCCCCCGAATTCGACTGCAGGATAACTGGCGCCAAATTTCTGCGCGCGCCAATTAAAAACAAGGTTGCGTTCAAAGTACGATCGCCTTACCCTGTGCGCCTCCTTCTTGCTAAGCCAATTTACTTCCGCCAGGTTCATCCCCGCTGCCTTGGCCGCGTTGAAATCAGTTTTCACACCCGCAAGCTCGCTCGACGTGAACAAAAGCGTCGTGTGTCCGTTCTCCACAAGATCAACAGCATCGGTCCAGCCCTCGTCGCTGATTAGTTTCACGATTTCTGACGCGGTGTGGTTCTCTAGCTCAAAGGACCGCACAGCCTGCTCTGTGCCGTATTTCGACACGTACCCGCAAAAATCGAGAAAAACAGCGGGCGTCAGATGCCCGCCGTTGCGTCCTGCATCATCGAGGTCATTATTATAAGAAAGGAACCTGGAGGGATAAAATCCGAACCTGTGGCGCCCGAGCCTTGCGTTCATTTGAACGAATGAATACAGGTACGCGATTCAACAGAACAGGAACGACTCACAGAAGTCCCGAGCTTCCAAGATCACCACGCGCAAGGGTCTCGAGTTATCAGCGCGCGGGAGGTCTCCTCGTTCAGCAGCAAGAGCGAGGTGGTAAGCCGCAGAGACGCCGGTGATCCCTGAACCAACTATACAGATGTCGGCGTCTCCAGTGAAAGGACCGTCGCTTCCTTCCGCGGCCAATGGGTTTGCGCCGGGGCTGTCGATCCAGAAAGATCGCGTGGGGTTTGGCACGGGGAAAGAGGAAGGTTTGAGCGATGCGGCTTCGAATGCGTTCAGGCTGGCCTCGAGCTGCTCGAGCGGGATGGCCGCAGAAACGGACATCGTGGATGTGGAGCTTTGAGTCCTTCCGGAGTGAAGCACACAATCAATCAAGAACTCAGATGTTGGGAACAAAGAGAACGGAGGTAAGTGCTCCTTGTTCAAGAGGAAGTACTGTACAGTCAAGGGGCAGTCGGGATTCGAAATTCGTATATGACGTCGAAAAGTGATTTAAGGGCCTGAGCCTGACCCCCCCCAAAATCGGGAAGGAGTTTCTCACGGATCACGTGTTATCACCAGACTCCTCCGCGAAACCGTTCCAGCCTCTTCTGGCCCGCTATTTCAACCCTCCTGGCTATCCAGGCATCATTGTTCTCTTCTCTCAGCCTCGAGAGCAGCGACACAATCCATCAGAAGTCGTCTTCTCGGTGTAATGGGACCAGCATCGGCGGCCGGTATTGGTCGCGTCTCCGTGGGTCTTGACGCGTCAAATGCCAAGATGTCGACCTTTGTTCTTTCTCGTGATCTCCAGCTTTGAGAGCCCCATTTGACGCGCCAGACGCTGCAGCCTGCCAGGACACGTCGAGAAAGAGAGTGATGGGAATTGATGGCAATTTAAGCGGCCGGTCCGACGTACCGTCTCTCCAAAACACAGAACTAGGTGGACACTCACATTGAAGACTAGATTCAGGGGAGAGAAATGTCACGTTAATGTCTAGAAACCGTCCTGTTTTGCCCAAATTGCTCGGAACTTGTGGGGTACAGAAATATTTGGTGTAATAATATTGGTATTGCCACTTATAGGGAGGACATAAAAAATCCGGCCAAACAGAACGCAATTCATCACCGGTGCCAACATTTTTTGCCACCAAAACTTGTGCTCATATGTGCTGTACAAGCCAGTCTGATGCCCGACCACTTGTTGTGCCATCGTCGGAGTTTGAAATTAGCGGTGCATTGCCGACCACCAAAAATAATTTTCTCGTGCATGTGTGCGTGTGATCGGTCCAAATCGGTTCGGCACTGTTCGGGCTTAAGCCGGATGGTCTCAATGGAACAGAAATGATGCAGAATGATCACAGCATCCTCAGGAGCAGTTCTGAGGCGGTTTCTGAGCTATTTGAACCTATTTCAAAATCTACTATAAAAAGTTTTTTAAGGACCTGGTCGGGACCCCCCCCCCCCCATATCCGAAATTCGGATCCCGACTGCCCCTTGTGTACAGTAGCCTATTTCTACGTGTTTAAATAGTAGTATGGGTGAGTCAGAACTGGACTACGGAATGAACTACGGAACTACGACGTAGACTGCGGGACTACGGCATAAGCTACGGAACCACGGCGTAAGTAGACGGGACGGAGGACTGCGGCGGTCCGAGTAAGCCGGAACCTTACAGTGGACAATTTGATGATTCGAAGTGATGGCACGTGCACTTCGTGGCTTGCCTTGCCACCACTGCATGCGTTTCCGTATTTTCTCAACTTCACGGTGTATAAGCCTCTGAAGACCTGAACTTAGTTATTTCTCGAAATTCCGCAACTCGGGATGCCAGCGAAAGCCCTCAAGTTCAAGGTCGATCCACACATCTTGACTTGGTTCTGGTGGACCTGAACTCGCTGAATGTCTAGACTTACCGTATTCCGGAAGGTCGACATTACCTGATTATTCAGAATCCGTGGCCTTTCGACGAGTCTGTGTCCAACGCCCGCAATCCTCAAGCATATATCAACGCGGTTGTTGGCTGGATCTCCATTATGATCCAGGACCTATGCTCAGTCGACATCCATCATAACGACATACAAATATTCTACCAATCTACGGTCTGTATTTTACCGGAAATATTCTTCGAGACATCCTCTAAACCCGGGCCAGCATCGGCACTTGATCGTCGAGATCCAATCAACCGCTGTCGGCTCAGTCGATGCACTTCTCGGTGCACACCACTCCTCTGCATTTTTAACAGCGCAGTACGCTGGAGGTGGAAATCTCACTAGTGTGATCTATGAATACAACTACATGCGATTCAATTCACCCGAAAAAACAAGTACGTTTCGCCACAGTACATCGCATCTCCAGACCTCGAGTGCTCATGCATATAATATTCAGATTGGACCAGCCATACAGCGTCGTACTCTTCTCTCCCTCCCGACTTTCCCGTAAAGCGTGAGGATATAGGGTATTCCTACCCCACGCCATTGCCGACCGATAGCCCCAAGCACGCGCTGGCCAAGCCTCTACCTGGGCGTCTGATCGTGGGACATCCGGATTCCATTCAGCAGACTCCCGCCCCAGCGGCGGATCCACCACCGCCTGCCAACCAGTCTGGGGGTCCAGCTGTCGATCCGCATGAAGGATCGTCCAATACCGCCATTCGAGAACAAATAACTCCGTTGTATGAACGCTCGCCTCCACCACCGCCAGGGGCCAGTCCACCCTCCGAGGTACTGTCCCTCTTCGTATCTCGTTACCACATATTCGCTCACCCACACGCACACACAGTTCGCTTTCACACCGTATGAGCGCCCGCTGAATTTTCCCGACAGGCAAACCGCAACCAATCCGAGTTCACCCGCTCTGAAGCAGCCCGAACCGGCGCACACCAAACGGGATCCATACGAAGAAGGTCGGTGGTGGCATTCATCTCCAGGAGTTTTTCTTGACTAAATGTCCCTTCTTTTTCAGAGGCCGACGCTCTCGAACGTCTTCGGGACACCACTAAAATCCCTGTTGCAGCCGCGAGCACGCCTCATATCAAATCCGAAACGGTCACAACGGAAGAGTACCGGCCATCTGTGAAGATGGAAGAGATGTTCTCGGACGTCACCGCGGCGATGCGTGCGCGTGCGGCTGAAACTATCCACGGGGGACGCATCAAGGAGGAGGAGGGCCTTGGGGGTGTTCGTGTCAAGACTGAGGAGGACCGGCCGATGAAGGCCGAGTACGTCCCGACTTCGGAGCTCGTGGATATCCTCGCGCAAGGTCAGCAAGCGCTGAGAGAGCGGGAGTGGAGGGGTGTGAAGCGCGAGGAGACGGCGGAGGCAGAAATCAATGCTGCGCACTGCGCGCTAGGCATCAAGCCCGAGCCAGGTGATGTGCCTATGCCAAGGGCGAGGCCAGCTAATAAGCGCTTCGATCCGTTTGACGGATACGAACCAGATTCCTCGCGAGGAGGGGTCAAAAATGAGGAAGAACCAGAGCGTCAGTCTTCTTCGCGTCGTTAATATTATGCTGACATCCATGAGCTTACACAGTGAATAGCCGTCAAACGCTCTCTGTTCACGGTTATTCGTCATCCACCATCTATTCACGCCCACCTCCGGCGAGGGTGAAGCAGGAGGAAGAATCCGCGTCGCGGCCGTATGCTCCGAGTGTGAAGCAGGTTCTCTACGATAGATCCAGTCGTGGGGGTAGAGGTACGTCGACCAGAATCCATTCCTTGGTTCAGACACCGACGCTTGTAATGCAGAGTCACGTACGTACTCTCCCGACGTCAAGCGCGAATACGACGACGGAGGATACAGGCCCAGACGTTCGTTCATCTGACGTGAATACCTGGAAGTTTTATTTGACTTGCTGTCCTGTGTAGAAGGATATCGGGAACCCCCGCTGCCTTCCGCCTTTTCCAACGGATATTCTAACAACTCTCAGAGAAGTTATTCGAGGGGTCCTGACGGTGAGCATGGCTTCTCCTTCAGTCGACTCTCTGAGGACAACTCTGCTGAACGCACATCCAGAATACAGCGCCGGCTCCGCGCGGGAGGCGAGCCGGACACTCAACATGGTGCTTCCCTCTCTGTCTGAATTGACGCGACGATACTGATGTACTCGCGTCGCAGTCTCCGCACCGAGTTAAACGAGAGCGAGATGAATGGGACGGTATGTGTCAGGTCTGTTCGATGCGCCGTTATTGACCCTTCTTCAGATCGTCCTTCGTATGCCGCACCGAACACGCCGCCCATCAAGCGCGAGAGAACGGATTTCGACGGTTCCCACTCTCGGAAGAATCCATTGTCGAGTAGTCAAGATCCAAGGGTGCGGGCCAGGGCTGGTGGGTATTAATTCTACATCTTCCAGCGATGCTTTCACGAAGTGACATCGATTTGAATCAGAACGTGAGGAGAAGGAGCGAGGTGTGTGGAGCACTCCCCTTGAGCACAATACATGTTGAACTCTCGTTCGATTCTGTATAGATGCAACAAAGCCGAGAATGGGATAGAAGTCATGGAACTCACTGCCAGATCGGTGACTATTGACTAGTATTTTCACAGACGTAATCGTCTGGGCGAATGTAAATCGACCAAAAATATTCAGAAAAAGGATAGCTTCCACTGGCAACTTCAGATGCTGTTTGTCGTTCGCGATGTACATGGTGCTAACTGAGAACCGAACATGAGGGCTCAGGCCGAAAGCCAGTCAATCTTGGGCATTCTATCTGACGATTGAACGAAAGTTGGTCTTTCAAGGGCCGTATATCGTTCCAAATTGATGAGCCACGCAATTCAATGAATTCGAGCTCTGATCACGGTTTTTGTAAGGTTCAACTTGGATTTTAAGTCAAAAATTGTTGAATATGATTACTATGTACGACCGGCAGACTAATGAATGAAAATTCCATCAGAGGTGGTCATGGGCGGACATCGTCTACTTCTCTCTCTTCCAAGTCCTTCCACCGATTTTGCGCCAAGTTAACTGGATTTAGGTTCACCGTTCAGGACCTTGATGGCATGTGATTGTGGCAGAGGCTACTTATACTCTATTTGGACCGGAAGCTTTCGCCTGCTCAGCGCCACCACTCACCGAGGTGTTTTCGCCCGACAGCTCTAGCTCTTGCTGACATTTGTCAATCTTGAACTCGTCATTATTCAAAAGCTTTTCTAGGTCTCCTCTGGACCGTGTCTCAGCGTCACCCTGGTCCCCAGCCAAGAGTTCAAGCCAAACGCCATGGAAGGTTGAGTCTGTGCGACGAGTCACCACCGCGGCCCAGCACAGATACGAAACCTCTGGGAGAACAGGCTGGGAAATCCTCAGATAGGCTCGTATTCCTCTACATCAGGTCCCGCCCTGCTAATTCGTGCTCGATCGTTATCAACTTTTTCATCTGATTCTTATGCGACAGCCCCAGTCCATGCGGTTGCCAGTAAACCCGGCGATACCGTTGCCTCCTTCACATTGTCTTTTATCAATCGATTTATTACTTTCTGAATGTCTAGTCAGACAAGAGTTTCTGACTAGGCTGAATCCGCTGTACCAACAAATTGATATCTACTGTACCTGTCCTCTAGTTTTCTCCGGGTGGCTCTTCTTGGGCTCTTCGATAAATTGGAGATTTCATTTGCATCGGTTTGATGTTTCATCGTGATTAGGCTGAGCAGCGCTAGACAGAACTGGCCGACTTTCTAGGCTCGTCTTCAGGCTCACGCAAGCGATACGTGTCTAGCCGACTGATCCACAAAATAACACGGAATTCGACCGACTTGGACGGGTCCTCGGCAGCTGAAACGGAAAGATTGTTACCGCAACTCTGGCACCGTAACGGGACCGCGCCGGAATATACTTACCTACTTACCGTAGGCTTCGGTAGGTAAAACAAACTGGTATCACTTATCGACTCCCTCTTGTTCTTGCTCAACCACCCCAGAAATCAACGGGAATATGGATCCAAGGCTAATCCAATTCCCTCACAATAAGGGGAACAGACTGCAACAATCCGGCGCTCTATCGCCGTGTCCGATGTTGCGCACTTATTTTCTTGATTGAAGTTTCTGGACTTCGCAGACATCGGCTTTCGCATTCACACGTCATCCATGTTCAGCGCTCGTGAACGGAGTTAAGGTACTTACCTGGTATATTGTGATGCGAAAGCTAAATTATTTTCATCTACGCAGCTTGGCATCATGGAATGAGCGAGCCTCGGAAGCAGTTTAAACATATAGTACCGGACATGCAGGTATGCTTGGCCCAAGATTCAATAGGGGGATGATGCGCTGTTTGACATTCACAATGTTGTAACGACACAACTGTGTCAGAAGCCAGGCACGTCTCGAATAAACGGTATGTATCAAATACAATCTAATTGAAGCTCACTTGTAGTGCCGCCACAATTTATGACCACGTTTCTTACAAGCGACACCATGAAATTCTCTGAATGCGCGTTCTTCGGAAGGATTTTGGTGCGTGTTTCATTCAGCGAGAAATAGAACAAAGTAGATTAATCGTCGAGCCTTCCTGGCCTTGTTCAAGTCGTCACCCTCTCCTCCTTGATGAAAAATCAAACTGTCAACAAATTGTCAAAAGGAGTTTAAGCGGTTCATCAAATTCCAAATGGGGACAGCATCCAAACATCCATTTCTTCGCATTACTGACGTCCGGGGTTTCAGAGCCCAGTTTCAGGAACTGTACATTTCCCGCCAGATCCATATCCAACTGCCAATTATCAACCCGGAAACGTGTTGCGCGGCTCGACATCAGCGGCATATAACTGTTCTGTGGGTGTCAACCTGAGCCATATAAAAGACGGCGGTCTCTTCTCTTCTTCTCATCGGTTTTCTCAACCGTCCCTTCTCTCGCGTTCCACCACCATGCATCTTCACTCTATCCTCGCCCTCTCGCTGCCTCTATCTTTTCTCCGAGGCGCCGTCGCAAACTCAGGCTCGATTGGACCCATTGCCAACCTGCCGATCGTGAACAAGCGTATCGCCCCAGATGGATTCACTCGCTCGCACGTGTCTCGACATTCATTCTATGTCTCCGATATTCATCACTGTGTTCCTGCAGCACCGTCCTGGCGGGCGGGACATTTCCTGGACCGCTCATCAAGGGCTTCAAGGGAAGCCGGTTTATCCTCAACGTAGAGGTAATTGCTTTCGCACCCGGCATGCGCTTGGAATGACCTTAACCAACAGGACAAACTCACGGACAACACTATGTTGCGGTCGACGAGCATCCACTGGCACGGATTCTTCCAGAAAAACACGAGTTGGGCAGATGGGCCCTCTTTTGTCACACGCAAGTGCCGTTCGACTGTTCATCCGTCAGATTCTAACCCGTTTTCCGATCCAGAGTGTCCCATAGCGGCGAATCATTCGTTTTTGTACGACTTCCAGGCCCCTGGACAAGCCGGAACGTACTGGTACCATAGCCATCTCTGTTCGTGTCTTGCAGGTGCAATTTTCTCTGCAAACTGACACCATAAACAGCTACGCAGTACTGTGATGGATTGAGGCAAGATTTTTTTTCTTTCATTCAATTCGAAATTAACCGTACCTGGTGATGCACTTAGAGGGCCTATGGTGAGACCTCTCTCTTCTTCCATTCAATTTGTAATTAATCGTTGTACTAGGTGGTGTACGATTTGTTTGACCCCCAACGCCATCGTGAGTCCACACAGTTGGATTTTTTCGGCCGTTATTTAACAATTGCATTTCCAATAGTCTACGATGTCGACGACGACTCCACGGTGATCACGCTAGCCGACTGGTATCACTTTGTCGCCCCAAGGTATGTTGTTTCTTCTGTTGCTGTTACAGCACTCTCAGTACCGGAACAGTGCACCTGCCATTCCTGTTGCGAATTCAACCCTGATCAATGGTCTAGGAAGATACGCCGGCGGAGTGCGTCCCGATACCTTTACGGTCTTTCGTTAATCCCGCTGACAAAATCAACCAGCCTGCTTCTCCGCTTGCTGTTATTAGTGTCAGGAAGAACACTCGCTATCGGTTCAGATTAGTGGCGATGAGCTGCGACCCTAATTATATCTTCAGGTGAGAATCTCCTCCCTCACGCAACCATCTGAACTGACCTCTTTCCTTCTTAGCATCGATGGCCACAGCATGACAATCATCGAGGTACGCAAGTGTTCCCTTTCCATATAACTCGAACTCATCTCTTTTAGGTGGATGGTGTCAACCACAAACCTCTAACCGTCGATTCACTTCAAATATTCGGTCAGCATCGTGTGCACTTTTGTCCTGAAAAACTACTGATACAGTTCCCACAGCTGGACAACGCTACTCGTTCGTTCTCAATGCAAACCAGAAAGTCGACAATTACTGGGTTCGGGCGAATCCCAATCTCGGTTTGGTTGGGTTCGACGGTGGGATTAACTCCGCTATCCTTCGCTATGTTGGGGCTCCCACAGTCGAACCGAAAACCAATTCCACCGGAACGACAGCTCTAGTAGAGACGGCGCTGCACCCTCTCGTCCAGACACCGGTGCCGGGAAAACCTTTCCCTGGTGGCGCAGACATCAACCTTAACCTGAATATCGCCTTGGATTTCGCGACATTTAAATTCACCATCAACGGCGCCGTACGTTCATCCATACATCGCAATGTTCCATGAGTTAACTGACATGAAACCCAAGACATTCGTTCCTCCCACTCTGCCTGTGATGCTCCAGGTGCTCAGCGGGGCCCAAGCCGCCCAAGATCTTCTGCCTGCAGGCAGCGTTTACTCTTTGCCGCCCAACAAGGTGATCGAAATCAGCATACCAGGTGGCGCGCCCGGTGCTCCTGTACGTGGTTCAATACCTTGCAAAATGCTAAATGCTAACATGAACTACAGCACCCATTCCATCTTCACGGGGTATGTCGAGGCACGTTGTTTGAATGTTCACCAACTAACTTCATCCAGCACAATTTCCATGTTATCCGCAGTGCAGGAAATGATACCTACAACTTCAACGACCCCGTTATTCGCGACGTCGTGTCGACAGGCCCTTTGACTACGGACAACACCACTTTCCGGTTCGTCACCGATAACGCCGGCCCATGGTTCTTGCATTGCCATATCGACTGGCATTTGGAAATGTGAGTGTCCCTCGAAGGGGTTTCTGCGATTATTTACAGTTTTGCAGTGGCTTGGCTGTTGTATTCAGCGAGGTAAATTTTCAGTCAACGCCTATACGTACGATGCACGACTAATTCTTTCCCAGGATGCCCCGACTCTGAAAAAAGAGAAGGTCCCTGTGGCCTGGAATCAGCTATGCCCGATTTACGACGCCCTCACGCCCGACCAGCTATAAGTGTACTCTACACAACGCACCTAATCTCCACACACTCTCCCATAGAGAAGAAGAGGCTCGCACCCTCACCCAACGTATCCTACAGCTCGCGACAGTGGACGTTTTCTTTGGCCACTTCGGTAATTCAATTCGGGATAATGTAATTTAGTTTGTACTTCGCGGTGAAAGAAATACAGGGATAAATAGATCAAGGGCTATTTTATTTTGCGAGCTTGAACTTGTGCAGTTTAGAAAAACCTTGCGCGATGGGAAATCGGTGACCACAGATGACAAGCGCGGCTTGAGCGTGGTAATCGACGCCAGCGGCAACGTGAAGGTCGGGGTTGGGGAGCGAGGGAGGTGCTTTTCGAGAAGGTGGAGCAGGTGGGCGAGGTATGAAGGGAGGAGAAGTCGGGCAAGGAGCAGAGGCATACGGAGATGCGGACGCGGGAGAGTAACATCGCGGATATTGGGTGCTTTGACGATAGACGATGGAGTCCGCACCGGGAGAGTAGTGTAGACGGGAATCATAGCCGAGAGCCGTAACGAAGTTTTCCAGAGCGACGCATTAGGAGTCATTCAGCTGTCCATTTCGTGATCCTCAAGGGTAGTCGCGGCGCGGATGAAGCTAGATGGATGCACAGCTCTAGAACTCCCATTGCGATGCTGTTGTGCTTCGCGCCGAGTGCTTGCGGCAGGGTGTGCTACGCAGAGGATGGGTTATTGCCACCCAGCACAGACGCCCGAAGAATACGAGATACTCACAATATCCAATGGCAAAGACGCCGAATCTGCACCAATCAAGGAACATTATTTGAGGGTTACGGCTCGCATCAATCTATCCGCCATCGGGAAGCTCAGAGACGACGCCGAACACTTCGGATTCCACCCCAAAATCGAGCACTGCGACGAGTCGAGGCCGGTGTGTGGTGGCAAGTTGAAGAGACAAAGCAATCACCGTCAAATCACCGTGACCTTGTTACGTCACGGAGCGTCCGGGCCGGTTGAAATCTCTTCTCCGCAAGCACCATGTCTCTGCAGCGGTATGGCGTCTGGCCTCCCTGCGCCTTTGAGGGGCGATAATCGGCGTACTCTTGACTTCTTGGGATCTTGCTTGAATACTTGCGACCTGCCTGCCAAGAACTGCCACCGCTGTTATCGGGTTCGATTTCGACAGCGACAATGACGGATTGATCCAAATTCACGGATTTCCGCAGATTTCCGGTGTGCTCACGGCCTTCTGCGCACCAAAGACGTTCCTAAGCGCCTGGCAGATGGATGAAAGCGATTTCAGATGGACTTCAAGTTTCATAAAAGGAAACAAGAGGTCGACGGCGCGTCGCGCTGAAATTTTGTCTTTATGGAATTTCATGGCTATTTGGTGAGGAGAGTCGGCCGCTGCAAGCAATTGCGCTGCGCATACTCAGGCGGAGGTTACAAAGGCTTCGGACAGTCAACGTAATCTCGCGTACTATAGTTGGCACGATCAGTAGGTCTATCTAAGTGCTATCCCAGCTACTGTCAGAACTGACAACTACCATGAGTGGATGGCCCTGGATTTTACCACGGGGTCTGGATCCATGTAAGTATAACCAACTACGGCCGCAAGCGGGATTGAGGTATATATAAGATCCACGCTCGCTCTTCGCCCTCAGTCCCTGCGCCGACTACTTACGCAAACTAGTTTCCACAATCATGTTCAAGTTGCTCGGACTAGGCTTTGTTACCTTGCTCTCTATTTCAGGACTTGCGACTCCGCAACCTGTTGCACTGGACCTAATCGCTCGAGCTGCCCAGGACACAGTGGTATCAGTTGTAGTCAAAGACGCTGCCACTGGCCCTGCTCCACTTCCTGGACTCATGTACGCCCATATCACAAACACAGTGGGACCCGTCTTCGACGATAATGCACACTATCCTGTCTTGGTGATTGCAGGCTACAGCTACTGGGGTGAGGGTTTGAATTCTCTGAGCTCCGTCTCAGGTTCCACTTACCGTTATATCCTCCCACCTGTATAGCATTCAGCTGGACCGACAACCGTGTAGGCCTTGCCATATTGGCTTACGACCCGAACAACAATCTTGTTGGTCGATGGGATATGACAGAAGCCCGATACCTATTCTCAATCGTCTACAACAGCGCCACCGGTAGTGTGGTGTTCACCGGTCAAGTCGGCAACACTATTACGATCCCGATCATCCAATTGCTTGAACCAATCGTCTTCATGTCGACTGAGAATGCAGCAACTCAGCCAGCTGCACCATCCGGACTCGATTATGTCACATTCTTCGGGGATAACACGCAGTATCCTGTGTTGATCGTTGGGACATACACTTATTGGCGTAAGCTCATATCCAAGACATCCTGCTGTTTTTGCTAAATGCCGATGAAAAATTTAGCCCTGAGCTATGTTGATAACCGCGAGTCACTGAACTTGGTCGGCTATGACCAGAACAAGAATCTGATCAGCCAAGTGGAGCTTCCAGGGACTCGGTACATCGAGACAGTCATCTACGATCCGGACGTGGGGGTCATTAGGCTCATCGGGCAAAGTCCTGCCATTGTCACGGCCAGTATTGCGCAAGTGCTCTGAGAAGTCGAATATGCGAGAATTTTTCCATAACGCGACTGTATTTGTTTATTCAGCCACTTTTGTACTATAGGCTGTGGTCAGCGGGGAATGGGGATTTCATGCTTACAGATTTCAGGCAGCTGCCAGCGAGCAAAAAGCCAAGGTTGTCCGAAACTTTATGGAATACCAATCGTGTTGTATTCGTTATTCAAGTGTCATTCGTGTCGTTGATTTTCCATGTTCATTCAAGACCACAACATGCAATTTGTTCTTTCCGGAATCCACGACGTCCTTCTGATTTCAAGACTCTGAGACCTGTGTCATTCGGTGCGTCCGCGCGTACTTGTTTTCCATCCTCAGGTCGCTATCACGGTATCCGGCATTAGAGTGTTTGCGATGCAGCCATTGGAGCCACCACGTGGCTGATTTGCGTTGCGATACTTGATGGCTGATGGCTCGGCTAATTTCTTGGTCTTCACGTTTGAGCCACTCGGAATGGAGACTGAGCTATTAGAAACAAGTCTCTTCTCGGATGGATTTGGAGAGTGTGCGCTTGAAGGACTACGCGGCGCAAAATCCTGAGAATTTATCTCCCAGTTGGGGCTGGGAGAACGAGCCTTCTTGGATTTTGCCAGCACATGGGTTCGATGCGAGGCAGCACGGGTCTTAGAGTGTCTTCATAGTAGATAGAAACTAGTCAGGTGTGTAATGCGAAGACGAAACGTCATTGTGGAGCCATCAAGTTTCGCAACGTAAATCAGCCACATAGTGGCTCCAGTGGCTGCATCGCAAACAGGCTATTGCAGACAATCGAGGTTCCTTCAACTCGCAATCCCACCTTTTGGTTTTCCTGACTGATCATTGCAGCCATTGCTGCACGCGAGTTCTTGTTTGGGCTAGTCTCTGATACAGAACCGATATACTGATGTCGAACAAGTAAAGATCAGTATATGTTTGGGCCTAATTTGGTTTCATCCTTGCAGGGACATCCAATGCAGAGCACGTGTAATCAGTTTTGCCAAGATCATCCCTCCGCTTATGCGGGGAGCTGCGACAATCTGAAAAGCGGCAAGTGAAAATCATCGGAATGCCTTGTGGCTAGAGCATGGTTTCTGAATGTGAGAGCCGAAATACGCATTCAGAAGATGGACGCGGTCATGAATGATTTGCAGTTAGACTCTGCAGACCGACACGACGAGCACAGGACCCAAAAACATGGAATGTGTGCCATTGACGGCGGACGGCGGTAGCAACAGAATTTGGAAGCTGAGCCTTCAGAAGTGTCGGTATCGGTTGTTGGCGTATGGTTACTGACACATCCTGCTTGTGTTGTGTGCTGCGAAGTATCACTTTCAGAGAAGAACGGAATTTTTCAACGTTAACGGTAAACACGAGCCAAGCACAAGTAAACCATACAGATAAAAGTAGCAATGGAACGAAGGCGAGGACACAACCCGATATATACGAGTACGACAATAAGCCGTAACACTAAGGTGACCGTTAGCATGAGATAGTATCTCAGAGATACCCCGGATATTGGTGAGTACCCACCCCACTCAAGTGCACTCGGTGTTGCCTAAAGGCAACAAATACCCGGCAATCTCCACATCTGTGTATCCCTGATTGGTAATGAAATCCAACCTCTCAGATTCCGAGATGGTGTAGAAAGTATCCTGCCAGTGCAGCCGCATTGAAGAGGTGGTAAAAGGGCACGCTCCCACAGATTTGGGTCGGATAGATATACACCGGAGGCTCGGCCATGTAGAGGGCGTATCCAACCGCGATTGCATTGTCCCTCTCGGTGGTTGAAGCGGTGTAAAAGATGTGGCCTGCGCAGGATAGGCGATAGAACTAAACGGTGGACACCTCCTGAGTGACAAAAACGAGTCCGGCCACGGTCTGTAAAGGGTACCCACTCTGAATAATTCCGCCGTTAAGAGCCGGAACGTCGGTCGTATAGGAATGACTGATCAACGTGCTGGAATAACGGCACGGCTGCGAGCGGGTCTCCGCAGGTTTCATCAGAGCGGATCTGTAGGGACAGGATAGTAAGCTGATGGATACGACTTGAGAGACGGGGCGTACCTCCATCACTGGCGCGGGAATAACCAATGCACAAGCCAAACTGACCCAGAGGGAAAGAAATACGAGAGGTGTAATCCCCGTCATGGCCAGTAATCATACGAAGTTTGATAAAGCAATTTGCGTCTCAACGCATAATCCTGTTCAATCAATTCTCGTTCAAACATCCCACCAGTAGTAAGGATATTATAATCATATATACTCTAAGTACTGTAGACAGAACGGTTATTCGAGTCGGAGGACGAGTCGGTAATACAGAGCGGAACATGACAGCTGGACTCGGTGTAACGAAAAAGAGCGTGCCTTCTTCATCCATTAACAACGAAAGCCTATCTGGAGAAGTAATGAGTGCCTAGTAAGGTTGAACAAACTTTCAATGTTCGCTTACCAGAACGATTACTATGTGAGCCTACGACAGCCTACCCGCCGCTGAACCAACGTGAATCCGCATTCCCTTTCCTTTCATATTCAAAACGCAACTGGAAATCTGCGCGTCTAATTCCGCCACGGGGTGGCACAGGAACTGGAAATCCATGAGCCGAGTGATCCCAGGTTTGGCCTCCGACCTCGAACCAAGAGCATCAATGAGGATTGGAGTGAAGCTATCTTCCCATGCCACGCTCTGGATTACGGAAAAAAGGAGTTTCCGAACGCGGGGGAGGAAGGTGGTAGAGTCGTTGAGTAGACGGAGTATATCGAAGACGATAGTAGCGGAGTAAAGCAGTCGCAATTCAAAGGAAATAAGAGTCGGCATCGCGTCCAGGATTGTGGTGAGAAATCCGTAATCGGGGGATCCGCGGGATTGAACGCTGAACGTTTGGATGGCGGGGGATCTTTTTAGGAAGGAAAGAAACGGATTCTCGGGGAAGAGGTAAAATGTGCAAACGAGGCGCAAAGCTCGGAGCTTGGGTACAGCGAGCGAGCCGAGGAGCGACGGCAACAAACAGGTGGAAGGCCCGTCGGTGGTGAGGCTGAGGTCTTCTAGGTCGTTAAGTAGAATGTGTGTGGCGGGAGGAGGGGGAAGATAACCGAAAATGGATACGAGTTCGCACCGAATAAGCCTCGGAGCGTGAACGAATAAGGCGAGACAGTCGGTATAAGCGAAATACTCGCCGCGGAACGAGGTTAAGCGTCCCCAATTATCGGAAAGCAGACAAGAGGACGGGTGGAGGCCACACTGGAAGCCTTTGAAGAACGGGCAGTGACTAAAGGGAAGCACCAATCTGAGGGCCAATGGCACGCTTCCGGCGCGGCGGAGCCAATCCTCTATCCCGAATTTGAGGCCCTTCCGGCCCCAGATGCGGAGTCCCAGAGAAGCCCACAACTTGGGATCGGTGTATGCTATATTCCTCCACACGCGACAAATTCGACCCAAAAGCAGCGGCGCCAATCTCGCGTTCGGTTGAGCTGGATCGACTGGAAGACAGTGAAGAAAGATCTCGGATGTGAGTTCCACGGGAATGGTGAGAATTGGATAGACAATGAGGTGCAGCGACTGCTGAATGGTTATCCTCTCCTTCATTAACCGGCGCTGTCGCTCCTCCTTCAGTCGAGGACTGAATCGCCGATTTGAGCTCGAAGAACTGGGGGTTTCTAGTTGCAATATCTCAGACTCTATGTCTGAGAGACGGAGTCGAAGGCGGAGGTTCTCGAGCTTCATGTCGTCGTGGAAGAAAGAGCAAAGAAAGAGACAAGACTCTAAGGCGCGACGCGATCCCGTAATATCCTCGTGACGTGACGTCAACGGATCACGACAGGCATCGCGCGGTCAATTGATCCCCGTACATCGCTCGTTTTTACCAGCCCGACTCAGTTATTCTCGTGATATTGTCCGCTCGTCATTCCAACAACTACATACACAAATGTGGGGATAACAATTGGAAAGAGCTACATAGGGGTCCACTGCTTTAGTTGGCACATTTGCCAGACAGCTCTCTACTTTGCATAGACATTCAAGGTGCCTTTGATCCAACGCTGTTGCATCTGAAAGAGGTCATCTCGTCGTTAAAGTTCAAGGGCGTGAGATCGTCTGCCCCGGGGAAATTGATGCTGAGAGTGGTGCCTAAACAATCCCCATCCCTACGTGGACAGGTCGGTTCCCATTGTAAAAGGAACAAGGAACTCAGACTCACTTGAACACGATACATTGAACGTTGATATCTGGGTTGAAGGTAGACACCTTGTCGTTGAAGGCGCCGTGCTTGTCGAAGCTGATGCATTCACTGCGTTCAAGCCGGTCCTAGAACACCAAATTTCTAGGCGCGTTGATGTGACGTAGCCACGTCTAGCCACTCGGCTATGGGCCTAGACCGTTGTTAGCCGAGTGGCTAGACGTGGCTACACTCGGCTAGCCCATATCAACGCGCCTAGAATTTGGCGTTCTAGGACCGGCTTGAACGCAGTGATTCGCCGTTGGCGAAAGGAAACACCCGGCAGACACCAGCGGAGTTGACATCTGTGCAGACTTGAACGTTGCCGTCTACGTGCGCCGGGGGTGACGCCTCTCGCTGCGAGGCCTTCAGCATTTTGGACGATGGTGAGCTAATTCACCTACTGCACGGAAATGGCCTCCAGTTGGGGAGGCCATTGCAGTGAGTGCGGCGGAGAGAACGACGAAGACGGAGAGCTGCATTGAAGCTGCGAGAGTAAAAAGATGGAGGGAAGGAGAACTGCGTGTCGCTCAAGTCTTACACGTCTTTTATGGCCACAGAAAAATCAATCACCGCCGTCAACATCACCGAAGGGTCCGCATGCGCAGGTGATCGGCGAATGGAAGCAAATGGCCACAGGATCTACATAGCGAGCACTGCAACGGGACACTCTGTTCAGAATGCAGACGAGGCGGCGCGGAATGTACCGGTTCGTTCGCCAAACGGTACGAGTCTCGTTCTTCAAGCGTCTATACCCTCGTTAGACCTATGTATGTTGATATGTTCAGTTTCGATCGGACTGATCCGTAATCGTCGTTCGCCTGCGAAATGCGCATCCAGCTCCGGTGAGACAGTAGGCAAAAGATTTTGTAGCTCGCCTACTGTCTATACCTGAAAAACATGTGTCCAACATGTTTTGTTCGGCATTTTGGAATGCGGTGCCAGCCTCCAGGGTTGATCACGGAGTTTCACAAGCTTGCGATCTCCGCGCGAGCCGTGTTGCACTGGATAAAAGTAGCACCCCGTTTTCGCAGTTCTCGGTTCGTGCATTCATTCTGAACCACGCCCCTGTTTGGGCCGACGAAGCCGATCCTGCGGTCAATCGGAGTTCACGATCAAATGCGATCACACGACGAGACCCAACTATAACTTGCCACCCACCATGATGCCACCTGTCCCGCTACCCGTCCCCACTGCCGTCTCTCCACGCACATAGCGACAGGTCGCTCAACCTCCCCGGGAATCCTCCGTATAAGTGATTGTTGAAGTACCCGGCGTCCACTGCATGATGGCATCCGTCTCTCGGGAGTATTAACAGTTCTCGCGAACAGCTAGAGAATTCATTAAAAGCGAGTCAGGGAGAAAGAGGAAATAGCAGATTGTGACTCGAAATTACCAACTCAACAGCGGCAGCGACTCGGGCGAATCGCCGGTAGTTCGTAACCGAGTCGAATTCCAACAATAATCTTGGTTACGAACTACACCCGGCGGGTCCTCCTGATCGGTGAGCAACCGGTTCGCAGGTTTCTTCTATAAAGCAGTAAGGCCGGCGAGCGGCATGGCCCGCTATCTGGGTTGTAGTCAAACACATAGTACAGGTGAATGTCAACAGTGCCACGGAACTTGTTTGCTCTCGAAACGTGGTGATGCACTTGTTTTCCAGAGAAACTGTGGTGCCAGCTGTGGCCACATTCGATATATTTGATCGAGCGTTTCACAATGGGTTTCCCGGGTAGCGTGTTCTTGTTCCTGCGAGCTTTTTGCTTTCTTCCCTCGTCGCAAGGCAATGATGAGACTCTTTAGTCGTCTGTACAGCTGTCCGATGCTATTTGCACCTTCGTGATCGATCTTGAAGCTCGTCAGGACCCTGCGCAAAGAGTTGGGCGTAATTTTGCTTCCATAAACCCCAGTCAGAATGTGAACCTGTAGATCTGCGTCGAGATTATTTTCATGCCATTCATTCCAAACATCCGCACAATCAGGGAAAGATGAACCATTAGGAAGCGAAAATTGAGGATGGGAGTCGGATAACTGAGAGGAATCTCCTGACATGGACGCTCTTAGTAATTGCGACACACAGGGATTCAAGTGTTGCCTTTCAGGAATGGGGATGCGACGTAATGCGGCAATTACTTAATGAGAGAATCGGCTTTCTATGACTTTCGAAGGAATTGAGAAACTCATTGACTGGGGCAGATGAGCGGTTGGCCACATTGGTAGTCGCAACGGTGTCTGCATATTTATGCATGGCCGCATGCAGTTGGAAACGCAATCTGACGGCCACATGCAATAAGCTTTCGGTCGAAATTTGCTTGTGGTCAGCGTCGATAATATGATAATGTTCAACCCGGCCTCGGACATCTTGGACACAGAGTCGAAATCTTGGGAAAGGGCAGGATGCAGAGCGATCTGGTCGTCAGGACAAACACACATCCACTAGGTAGTCAGCACAGGCACCTGTCACAATGTGGTGAAGTAGAACTGGTCAACATTGGACTAAAGTCAAATGAGTGTGTAGTATGGCATGAAGATCAAGAGACTGTTTCATTATGGGCAGGTCTGCGTAAATACAGATACATATACGGGTACAGGTTGAATGATGTCCAAGGAAAATATTACGCAGTAGCTTCAACGATGTCATGACGGTCATATCGGTCATCGATTTGTCAAACAGTCAAGAATGGGATGTCGATACACAACAACAAACTGAAGGCTCATCGCAAATGCTATGGCTGGGAGCTGAAGAAAGAGAGTACTTTAACCCGGAGAAAGGTCAGTAAATCAAGACTTACATGTCATGCTGTCGGTGGCTCAGGTTGCACCATCGATATAGATACCAGAGTTATCCGAGATTCAGCAACCGCAAGGGACTATCAAGGCGAATTAGGACGATACAAAATTCCGTGGGCTGGTTACGAGGGTGAAAGACTCCTGAAGAGAGATGGAAAAAAGTATGTGGAAGGGTTTAACGACAAAAGAATAACCAGTCGCGACCCAGAACAAGATTTTAGGGGAGACCGTTCGCTACTGACAGATCTATATGCATTGAGCAAACTGAATCGCCATGTGGAAAAGTTGGACCACCAGAAGCGAAAAATTGGCAAGTATCGATGCCGGACGATAGAATCCAGTCAAGCGACGCCAGGGAGTTTGCAGGTTGAGGATTGACAGTAGGGAGACATCGCAGTTAACAGCGCCATGAGACTCGAGAGAGTGCGGCAGGTGGTACCAAGTAAAAACAGAGAGCGAGTGCCACGTAGAATATAAGTACAGGTGGGGAAAAATCAGGAATGAGGATAAAAAAGGTAGCAGCTGTATCTCACACATTCTCGCCCGGTTTCGCGGTCTTCGTTATTAGCTCCGCGTAATGTTCGGGCCCAGGGTGTTTGATGCATTCAGCTTCAGGACTTTCGGGTCGGTACCGCTTGTGAAAAAGGCATAGGGACAAAACTTACAATCAACGCAATCGACTTCGTCCACGAGCAGGACATTGAGCGAGCCAAGCTTTCGAATGACAGCCGCATTCCATTGAATGGAATGAAGTGTGCGGCAGAGTTTGGCGACACAAGAAAAGCCAATCACGGCCGAGAACAAGATCATAGGTGAGGCCAGCATTCACAGAGAGCTTTATGAGCATTGAACACATGGTGTTGCCAGAAGGAACGGTCAGAACACCCGAGGCGCCAGATTGAGGAGCCGGGATTCTCGCAGTTAACACCGAGTCAAGCGAGTTGAGAGAGCGCTCAGAGACAGGATTTACAGAGGTTGAAATCAGGATGTTGCAGAATGTTGTCGGTGGTGGTTGTGATGGGAAGAAGTAAAAAAGAGCAGTAGACACTGACGCGGCTCTGCCACGCCAATGCCACGTCACTCGGCGACAGAGAGAAAGCCGATTGTTACGAGAAAGTGTGATGCACGGCCAATTGACGTTCAATGTTCTTGGCTGGGCCAATTTCATGGGTCAAAGCATGGAACGAAGAGGGTGAACTTCAGCGTGAATGTAATACCTCTCCTAGTTGTAGACAGACATTGGCTGAACATCGTTGGCGAGACATAGTAACCTCAGTGTGACGCAAGTGACTAAGTCCGGGAGAGTCGGATTCAGCGTCAGTGTTATTACGCGTCAGTCATCGGCAACGAGCAAAGCCAAGGCGCAGAAGAAACATGCCTATGTGAAAATTGCTGACAAAAATGTGATGCACGGCCAAATCCAAAAATCATGCTCCCTATAAGACCCATACCTTACGGTAGCGGGAATTTTCAAGCAGAACTTAGTCTAAGGCTCCAACCTTTTATTTTTCGTTTACGAAGGCCTGTAAACTAAACGGTTAAAAAACCCAAAATGTTTACAAACATTTGTAAACCATTTAAAAACAAATATTTAACAAGATATATTTACTGGGTGTGGAAGGCCGCAGTTCTGACTTCAATGAAGAAACTGGGGGTCCCTCACCGTTTGCGAATTCCACACATGAGTTCAGCAGCATGTTGGCCTGCACAGATCAGCTGGCTCTCCTAATTTAGATGTACTGCCTTCGGGAAACTGAAGTCAGAGATGACCGGAGTTGCTATCGAACCGAGCATGAGGCCATGTGCGGCACAGATCCAGCTTGGATTTGTGTTCAAATTGAATTCCCAGGTATAGGTACATAGTTTCTGAATGAAACTGAGCAGTGAATCAATGTACACAGTCAGTTGAAAATGCCTGCAAATATTACCGTTTAAACCGCTTGTAAACTGTTTGCAAAACATTTAACAAGGGCCGTAAACTAAAAGGATTATTAATCTGTTTACAAACGTTTACAAGCGTTTGAAAACAAAAACGGTTGGAGCCTTAGAACTTACTCCATCTCCCGTGAAAGGAAGTACTACGTTCCTTTTAGGAACCGCCGCAGTTGATACACGTTCTTCCTTTCTTCTCTCCCAACAAATTTGACGCCGATACAAGCTTGGTCTAATTTAGTGTGGTGCCGGGCTGTTCTTGAACAACTCCAGGGTGCGCTTTCAGAGAACGAGATTTTGCGGGGCTCGGAAGATTCCGCGGGCGGGCCGTGTCTCCGAGCCAATGGAATTGCCACATCAATATGGGCGCTTGTTCTCAAATTTACGCGCCTGGTGGATCGCGAGGGCTAAGGGCGTCGAAAACGGGTGTATTTATCGATATTAAGTACAATAGATACTTCATTATTGCCATTGCTCGTCGCCCTGAGTCTCATTCGAGCCTTCCCTCATTCCAACTGGATCCCTAGCGTCTGAAGACGTCGGGACCGCTCAAGCGGTCCGATGGGAGTGCCGGCGCGTGACAGCGGGACGCGGGGGCGTCGACGGGGTGCGAGTAGCGGTGAGGTACGTGATCAGGGACGTGCACAGGCGGGCAGCAGCGGGGTACACGAGGGGCAGCGGCGAGATAAGTGGGCAGCGGGTGCGCGAGCTGCGGCGGGATGCACGGCCTGCGGCGGGGTACGCATGCAACGGCGGCGCGCAATCGAGCGGCGGCAGGGCACGCATTCAGCGCTGAGGAGCAGCGGGGTGGGGTGCGCAAGCAACGCGGGGCTGGGTGCATAAGCAGCGGTGGGATACGCATAAAGCGGTGGCGGGGAAGTGGACACAAGCGGCGGTGAGGTATGCGTGCAACCGCGGAGTGCGGGTGCAGCGGGGGCGCGATCGAGGGGCGGCAGCATATGTGAGCAGCAGCGGGGCGAGGTGCGCAAGCAACGGCAGGGGAGAGGGTGCAAGCAAACATCCATCGGTGGAGGCGATCGAGCGACGGCGGGGCGCAAGGAGAGGCGGTATGCGGGCGGCAGTCAGGCTCAGTGTTGGGTGTGTAATCAGCAGTGAGATGCGTGAACAGCGGCGCGGTGTGCGAGCAGCGGCCGGAGGGGCGGGCCCAAATATCGGCGGGGTACACGAGCGGCGGCAGGATCAGCCAGGAGCACCGGGTAGATAATATTCGAGTCGTCAAGGGTGCTGCCCAGAGAACGAACGAAGACTAGGGGGCCCGGAATACAGATGTACAAAGCATTTTTGGTGGTCCCCTAGCCCGGACAGAGCAGCGGCGCAGTGGTGGTCGAGGATGAAGCCGGCAAAGAGCGATCAAAGTAGTGATGTTACGGCTTGGCTTGGCTTGGAAGCCCCGGCTTGGGCTTGGAAGCCCCGGCTTGGGCTTGGAAGCCCCGGCTTGGGCTTGGAAGCCCCGGCTTGGGCTTGGAAGCCCCCAGTCTCCTACCCAGCCTCGTGTTCCGGGGTTGGGAGTTACAGTAGCGATATTTAATAGTGGATTCAGAGTAGTCATGCACCAAGACAAATCTCAATAGCCCATCAAATTGATCGTTCTAGATTCTATACTGCTTCCGAACTTCAAGGCCCAACCCCTCCACAGAGGCTGGCCTTTAACAAGCGTAAACAACATAGCCACCCGCTTGGCTTGTTTTACTGAACCTTTCCTGCTGCTGGCCTGCCTGTCCGAAAAATTGCACCTGAGGGTCTGGGCCCAGGGGAAGGCACTTTAGGCCTCCTCCCACCTTTTCAGATGGGGTTGGGATTGAGAATGAACATTTCTTCAAATTGTGGCTATGTTGTTTACGCTTGTTAAAGGCCAGCCTCTGTGGAGGGGTTGGGCCTTGAAGTTCGGAAGCAGTATAGAATCTAGAACGATCAATTTGATGGGCTATTGAGATTTGTCTTGGTGCATGACTACTCTGAATCCACTATTAAATATCGCTACTGTAACTCCCAACCCTGGAACACGAGGCTGGGTAGGAGACGGGGAAGCCCCGGGCTTTGGCTTCACTTTCCTCAAGCCCAAGCCCAAGCCGTTGAGGAGGGCTTGGCTTGGCTTGGCTTGGACTCAAGCCGCGGCTTGCCAGCAATTTCCCCCATCTGCTACACTTCGATCGTCACTCTGTTATCACAAATTATTATTCTTGCACCACACCCAATATATTTCCTGGATATTTACGGGGCTCAGCGCAACATCCGGGAATGTAAAAACGAACCAGAAACTTACAGCATGCTTGGCCATATGGCGCCGATTCGTCGTGATCTCCGCCACGAGATATTCGCTGCACGAGGGTATTGAGCCGAAGTAAAGACTTGAAGCAAAAAAAAATTGAGTCTCACCCGCACGTTATGCATTTGCGATGTAACTTGAGGGCTGGACTCCGCTTTCCTTTCCTCATCGAAGGGGCACCAAAAAACTTCTTGATGTCGGCTGTAGGATCGGATTTTGATTCGGCTACCGCTACCAAGGGTTGGACTTCAATGTCCGCGAGCATCCCATCCTCGCCGTGTACCGTGGGATCGGACCCGGAAGTCTTTCCTGACTTGTGCGAGCTTTTAGTAGTGCGAATTCGGTCACCTGCGGAATAAAAGTAGGATATTTCAGCATATATTCAGAATGCAGAAGTAGTAAGATACCATTTTTTGTCACTCGGCTTGGCCCTACTAGTGTGCGTCATTTTGCCCCCCTCATTTCCCCCTCCAAGCCGCGGCTTGAGCCCTGGGCTTGGGCTTTGGTTGCCCCAAGCCCAAGCCCAAGCCCGTGCGAAGCCGTGGATACGGCTTGGCTTGGCTTGTCAAGCCGCGGCTTGGGCTTCATGGCTTCACGGCTTGAAGCCAAGCCGTGAGCATCACTAGATCGAAGGCGAAAACACTGATAAATAGCAGGTGCAAATACTCCTCCTTCCCTACCAAATGCTACTTTTGGGAATACATTCACATCCTTCCTATGCGTCCCTGGGCTCCAGAATATGGACGGCAAGTAATAATTTATATCAAACAACGTACCCGATGCTTCGGTGAAGCTGCGCGCGAGTCCGGACCAATGGCCTTTTGAGGCAGGGCGGGCAAGGCACTGCCACGCGCCCGGCAACGGCGGGGGCAACGAGCGCGCGCGCACATGTTCGGGGATCACCGGAGAATGAACCAAAACATTTTTGTTCTCGATGATGCATCTGTACCCCACATAGCGCTGCCGACTTCTGGTCTTCCCTTCGCACATAATGTGCGCAACACTGCGCATATAGCCATTATCATTCCCGGTCTGCTAAGTACCAGTCTCCACTCCTGTTCCCTTGGTGCAGATAACGAAAGGTTGTTCAACCTTCCAAGGAATCCTCCATATAGCTGTTGAGGTACCCGGCCGGCGTCTACTGCATGATAGCATCCGTCGATTCATTCAAAGAGACTGTAAATAATGAAGAAAGAGGAAGTAGCAGATTGTGGCTCGAATTTACGAGCGAGTAACCGAGTTGATTTCCAACAATAGTATATCACCGATTTGCCCGAGTCGCTGCACCCAGCAGGTCCTCCTGATCGGTGAGTAACTCATTCGCCGGTTCCTTCTATTTTCAAGCAGAACTTACTTTAAGTATCTCCCATCAAAGGAAGTAGTACTCTACGTTCCTTTCAGGGACCACAGCGGTTAATACACGTTCTTCCTTTCTTCTTTCCCGGAAAAATCGACGCTCATACAAGCCTCCGATTTAGTGTGGTGCCAGGCTGTTTACAGCCTGACCAAAAGCTGGCTCGGCTGGGGGCGAAAGAGCGCGTTGGTATGATACGGACTACGGTATCTGTTATCAGGTTGACCGATCCTCACCATACAAGTAGCCGGAACGACCGTATTTAATAGCAAGCCTCTATAATAATAGCCGGTGCGACCATTTAATGGGAAACCTCCACCATGCCATTCTGTACGCCCGAATCCTTCATCGCAGAGTCGTCTCTCCACATTCACAAGTTCGGTGAGTCAGTGGCGTTATATCCCTCGTTATAGGGACATTGACTTGGTCTTTAGACAATGTCACTGGTTCTCCCAGACATCCACGAGAGGTGGCCCTTCACCGTCGCTCATAGTCGGTGGGAGGCCGCCATTTCGGAAGAGTCTACAGCTTGGATCGAATCGCTTGGCATATTGTCCGGTCCACGGATGAAGACATTCAGAGCAGCGAATTTTGGCGATTTCACAGCCATTGTGTATGGGCATTTCACCGACGCACGGCAGTACAGCGTTGCCTGCGATCTGGTCAACCTTCTCTTCGTGTTCGATGATCTCTCGGATGAGCTTTCTGCGCAAGATGCCCGAACCGCCGCTACCATCTCGCTAGACGCTTTACGGTGCGGTTCTGTATAATGGCGGTCTTGGTGACCTTCTTTAAAGATTCGTCATAGGAACTGGAAAATGCCCAGAGTGGCGGGGGAACATCCTGTTGGCGAGATGCACCGAAGGCGCGTAGACTCCAAGCCAACTTGACCACCTTCGACTCATCATTCTCCTACAGTTTCTCCGAGCGTCTCCATTTCATTTCCAGTGCAGATGTTCTGGATAAATTCATGTCTAGCTACGACAACTATCTCACAGCGGTCATCGCTGAAGCAGAAGACCGGGATAGGCGAACCATCCGCGGCTCTCTCGACTCGTATCTCGCGTTGCGGCGCGAAACGGGGGCGGTCACATCCTGCTTCAATCTACTTCTCATACCTTACGAAATTCCGAGCCATATTTTGCGGGACTCGCGTATCACGCATTTGGAGAGGCTCGGTATGGATCTGATTTGTGTAGGAAATGTACAATTGCTGCTTTTCAAGGGCGTCGAGTTACTGATGTGCGACTGCAGGACATCCTTTCCTTCAACGTGGAGCAGGCGCGTGGCGATACACACAACGCTGTCATTGTGGTGATGCACGAGCGGGGACTTTCGAGCCAGGACGCGATGGACTTCATGGGCGTGTGGTACCGCGAGAAAGTCGAGGAGTTCTGCTCCGCGATGCGGGATCTCCCATCGTGCGGTTCGGTCCATATGCGCGACCAGGTCAAGATGTATGTCACTGGGATCGCGAACTGGGTTACGGGGAATTACGAGTGGAGTTTGCGGAGCGGTAGATATTTCCCTGCTGGAGAGGACCCGCTGAGAAGCGACTGGGTTGTCCCTCTTTTAGAGAGTAGCAAATTGTGAATACAAATTTCAGGAGCTGTTTTTATTTTCAAGCCTATCTTGGGTGAACTGATGGTCATGGTTGAACCATTGTTTCTTCATTGTTGAATGTTCAGTTGGGTGTCACACTTGGCACGTGCCGTTACCCAACGCGTTCCTGTGACCACTTAGATTCCGCCTTTCAACCAGTGATGGGATGTGTGACCATACTAAATTCGCTGGTTCAAATATTGGATTTGCATTGCGTGTTAAAGATGGGTAAGTACACCTGGCCGGTCATTTGAGAGTTTGCGCGCGTTAGTTGAGCTCTTGAATGGCTTCTGATTTTTGCATTGTGGGCCGAATTTAATTTGGGGCTTTGACAGCACCAATAGAAACCCACCTCAGTGTCAATTTGGTGTACTAAAAATGGAGGAAATACATGGAGATTCCAACAAAAACTTCCAGTTTTGGTAGCCATTGGCCGTTGAATGGCTGCAGTATGCTTTTTCCGTCTATGTATGCCCTCTCATTCTCCTACTCCCCCTTCTTCAACATCGGATGCTCTAATCGAAAGTGAAATTGTCGTGACTCAGCGAGTGGTTTATTGCTTTAAAAGACTAAGACTGAAGTGATTTCCTTCAAGATCCTTGTCCTCAAATTATGGGTTCCTCCCGCATTGTCACAGTTTTCGGCACAACAGGTCTCCAAGGTCACCCCTGAGCTCTCTGAAAATTTTGTTCCTGAGTTGATATATCTAGGCGCCGCTGTTGCACGCACGCTCCTTAAAGATGGAACTTTCATCCCGAGAGCTATCACCCGCAGCCCGGAATCTGCGACCGCGCTCAAGCTAATGGCAGAGGGTATTGAGGTGGTCAAAGCCGATCCTCGTGACAAGGCATCACTCGTTGGTGCTATGCGGGGCAGCGAGGCTGTGTCTTTGCGGCACGCGAACCCACATGTTCCTTTGCCAGAAGTGAACTGAAAATTTTACAGATAACTACCCCCATTTTCCCCCTTAGCGCGGAGGGTGAGGGCCCGAACGAAGTTGACCAGGGCAAAAATAGGGTTGACGCTGCGAAGGAAGCGGACATTAAATTTTTCATCTTCACGTATGACCTGTCTACTCTCCGCAGTCTCCACTAATTCGTCTGAAGCTCCTTGCCTGACATAAAAAAACTCTCGGGTGGAAAGTACCGTTCGCGAAGAATTCTTCCTGAACCGATACGAGCTCTTGGATACCACAGAAAAAGTCGTCGTTGAGGAGTACCTGAGATCCTCTGGTCTCGATAACGTGTGTCGTCATCTTTGCGGGTTCCTCGAAAATTACTGGACGTTTGTTTGTACCGTTTATCGTTCATATTTCATCCTAACCCTGAAATACTTAGATTGGGCTGGCTGAAGAAGGCGACGACCGGCTTCGATTTGAACGTCCCACACCTAGCAACGGACAAGGCGGCATTCATATGGGTTGAGCGCGACATACTCGCCGTCGTGCTTGCTCTGCTGAAGAACTACTCCGACCCGTCAAAGAATATCTGCGGCAAGACGTATTCAATCGTCAACGAGAATATCTCCTTCGGTGAACTCGCCGATCTCACGGAAAATGGTGTGGATTCTTTTGTTGAGGACTGCACAATGCTGATGTGACACGCAGTCCTCGGTGCCAAGGTCACTTTGACCACCGCCCCGCCCATGGGAATTGAGGCACTTGACGAAATGGTGGGTTGCGCTCAGCCGTTCTATTTTTTATACCGCACTGAGCCTGTTCAACTTCAGCACCAGGCTCTCGCGGAATTAAATGGGATCTTTCCAGCGACGTCTGTCCCCGACTTCGTCAACCTGGGTGTAAAAAATTAGCACTATCAAGGAATTTTTAGAGACCGAGGCTAAGCCGCGGTTTGGCTAATTATTGAAACCTTATTTCACAACGCACAGAAGGAAAAAAGGCTCAGGTGACGGTAACCCTACAAAGTTTGTGTAAAACAATGAGCACCTCATCGGTAAACAGCATGTCTTGGTCAAGGTTGAAACAGTGTTTGTTACGGTGCAAAATAGATGTAATAAGCGGAACGCCGCGAAGAAACAGGGGCGCGTGCAGGGATCACCAGTCTGCGCGCGGATGGAGCGCAGTGTTGACGCGGGATGCCGCCGCCTTCGGCTCGTCCTCGACCCTTTGTGAGACGCTTGCAAAGGTCAAACCCTGGGTCCTCTACGTAGCACCACGTAGAGGCTATACAACAGAACACACATTTTCCAGTTCCTCCGAGTCCGACCGCTCTCGTCATATAAAGAAACATTGGAGGTGGTGACCCTCCACGACGATCCAGCGCAGCTAGAGGTATTTTGAAGGCGTTATTTGACTCCGAGTGAGTTTTACCCTGCCTCTAAACAACGTCGGTGCCTGATGACTTTAGTTTCTTCATGCCACCGCCTGCTGCCAGTAATTTTGGGGATATTTTGGCAATTTTCCCTCTTGCCCACAAATACGATGTTCCATATCTGCGTCGTTGTGCACTAGAGCATCTCGGACCGTTCTATTCCACGCACCTCCAAATACGACGGCACCTTGAGATGCGACAAATCCTTGTCTTCCAAGCTCGCTACAATTGTTGTAGCGGCCGAAGTGGGTGTCCTGGGGCTCCTACCGGTGGCCTACTACGACATATGTAGAACGGCGCTCGAGGTACTCATTGAGCATCCGCTTTGGATGACCCTCGGAGAGAAGGAACGACGGGCATGTCTTGTGGGATATCAGGCGCAGATACGACGGCATCCCAGAATCGTCAGCTTTCTTTCTGTTTCAAAGAACAAATACCACGATTGTCGGGACTGGACGGAGTGCAACAGATTTCGCCTTTCGATCGGCGAAACTATCAATCCTACGCTCCTGGACTCCTCCTACATGAGCTCTCCCCTCGATCTTCTCACCGAGCGAGACCCGAGGATAGTCTCCCCTAGGCAGACGCTTCAACAAAGTTTGAGCTCGTACCTTGCTTTTTGAAACCCGAGGATAACCATGGTGATACAGGGAATATGTGACCAGTGTAGGACGGAGGCCAAAAGTCTTCACGCAGCCGCGAGAACGAAATGCTGGGAGCGACTCCCGGAGATGTTCGGTTTGCCGGGGTGGAAGGAATTGGAGGGACTTCGAAAAACGGAACTCTTACCATAAATTTACCATAGGCAATCAATATCCTCTCCCCTGTATTCTATCCTTCCAAAGGTGCTCGTATTCTCGATTTATCGGCATGCAACCATCCTCCAGCCCCTGTCCCCAAAAGGAAGGATGCGATCATCTGATTGACGATCGCCAATCAATCGTACCACTCGCATAAAGTCTGAAGGTGGTAGAGTTGTTGAGTAGACGGAGTATATCAAAGACAATAGTAGCGGAGTAAAGGAGTCGTAATTCAAAGGAAATGAGAGTCGGCATCGCGTCCAGGAGTATGGTGAGAAATTCGTAATCGGGGGATCCGCGGGGTTGAACGCTGAACGTTTGGATGGCGGGGGATCTTTTTAGGAAGGAAAGAAACGGATTCTCGGGGAAGAGGTAAAATGTGCAAACGAGGCGCAAAGCTCGGAGCTTGGGTACAGCGAGCGAGTCGAGGAGCGACGGCAAAAAACAGGTGGAAGGCCCGTCGGTGGTGAGGCTGAGATCCTCTATGTCGTTAAGTAGAATGTGTGTGACGGGAGGAGGGGGATGATAACCGCACGCTTCCGATCGTCCGATAGTTTCCCATATTGCCCAGACTGGTAGCAGCAACCATGTAGCATTGAACAAGCTCGTGTAGAAACTATCAATTTACTCCACAGGTATGTTTAGAGCAAACGCTGAAAGCAATCTCGAACGATAACGGACGCCAGACACACCACAATGGAGGTAAGGACAAAAAATGATACATTCCCCCGGGTTTTCCAGGATTTCTAATCCATCGTAACCGTGTTCAATCTTCGGATAGCCTGGGAGGCGGTGGGGCGGCCCCCAGGATTGGGATCCGTCATTCTGCGAAGGAGTTCCTCGTATTGACCATGGGGCCGATCGCTAACGGCGATGTCATACCACTGCAAAAAAAAAAAAAAAAAAAAATCGGCGTAATTTTCGCAAAATACACCCGACGCACCTCACTGCATTCAGACCCCCCCGTAGGCACAGATGTGCCTACGTTCATAGATCCCTGCCGAGGTGCATCTATCCATGCCGAGGTTGGTTTACGTTGGTCTAGCATGTCTGCCTACACGAGGCCTGCCCACGTTGGCAGATCCTGGCCGATGGTGGTGTGCCTATCGTGGCCGACCATGGCCGACCTAAGTCTGCCTGTTCCGGCCGGAACGGGTAGACCAACCTCGGCATGGATCGGCAGATGGATCGGCGAAGGTCGGCATGGTCTGCCTACACATATGCCTACTGGGATCCAGCAGACCTGTGCCTACGGGGGGGGTCTGAATGCAGTGCCTTCCGACCGGCCTCCAGCTCCTCTTTCAAGACTCTACCTAACATATGCAGTTGCTCTGGCGCAGCCCACTCTGACGGTGGTCGCAAGCCAGAGTTCAATAAGTAGCGATTTTCAGATGTAAGCCATGCGAAAATCGAATCGGCTGTGGAAAGGACTTTTCAGGGTGGTAGTTGGACGGGACACGTTACGTGGGCGCTTGGTTTCCAGGCCCCACTGGGGAATTGATATATCACTCGTCTCTAGCGAGAGATCGACTGTGATATATCCACGTCACTCCTCCAGAGACGGCATGATATATCACTCGAGAGACACTGACCTTTTAGGAAATCTCTCCTGCGTGTCTGCGCACGCGCCTCCTGATCGCTTGCCCGGTTGCCGCTCACCGCCGCTCCGTAGCGCGTGGCTATGCTCCCGCCCAATCTATTCCTGGATGTGATACTTCCGACGATCAGATTGCACATCCTTGATTATCACGAACCGTTGGGGGTACATAATCAGCGGGATTCGCGCCTCCGCCTCAATCGCTGCGCATTGGCGGGTGGCGATGCAACATCCGTTGCTTGTCTGTATTACTTACACATGCCCTCGGCTCTTCCCCAGCACCACCACTCTGATTGGCCGCCCTGCTCCGCTGTCCCCTCGTTCGTTTGCTCTCTCACTGCAACCTCGGGCCCACCCTAGATGTGGCTATGGCCTCATAAGTGGTCCTTTCTTTGACCCCGCCGGCTATCCAGCATTGTACAGAGCTTACAATACCCACACCAGCTGTGTGTTCCCGCCGCTTGCTGGCACGCTCCAGTAGCCAAGATCAATCCCCGGGACTTATGCTACCTTTCAACATATATATTGCTCTCTATTTCGTCTTGTAGGCTGTGTTCTGCAAGTGCAAGAGGCCGTTTTCATTCCGCTCCAATCCTGCCGTTAATTGCGGGTTTCCTCTGCCCAGCACATTTTACCATATGGTGGGACACCAAGTTTGTGTTCCTTGTTTTCTACCTCGTTCTTGCTGCGTTGACCCACGCTGCCGCTGCCTGCTGCCCGTCACCGCCACTGCCACCCGCCGCCGGCCCTCTCGGCACGTTGCGCTCCATCCAGTCCTTACATTTCTCATGAATTGTCATTGCGGAACCAAATGCGCTCCTGCTTCTCGCCACGCCCCTGCTCCACACCAGATGCTGGTGTACTGCTCGATGCTCGCATACCTCGCCCCCGTATTCCCAGTCCCCAAGCGGCGGGCACACTGTTCAAACCGCTGCCTGCCGATGTCTGGACCATCAACGGACCTTGGTGCCGATGCGTTCAACGGTCTTTTATTTTTTCTGGCAGGTTTCTTCATCTTCTCTGTGCATCGTCTGTTGTTCTGTGATTCTCTTCCTGATACACAGTCCCTGTTTCCCGTAACACACTAATCCATGAATATACCAATCTCTTTCACATCCTTCGTGCTCGACGCCGTTTTTTTCAAGAAAGCGCTTAATGCCGCAGAATAAGCACCTGTCGTGATGGATTCACTCTATTGGTTCGGCTATGTCGGCTCGCTCCCGGAATACTCCGAACATAATAAAAAACCTTGCACCCTGAGCAAGACCCCTCAGTAGATCCTCAGGAAGATACACATAGGAGAGAATACACTACAGGTGCATCGTCTGACTTGAACTCACGCAAAACTATCGAGGCCCGAACATTTTTTTTATGATTCGAAAATCCATGCACTCAAAATTTGACCGTTGACCCAAGTTTCGGCTGTGTTGATACCCAGGAGCACAATGAAATGCCCATGCAGCAAGAAATCAATGAATAGTGATCCTATGAACAATATTGGTAGGTATGGGGAACAATATATGGTGGCCATGTTGGTTATTCGGTACATGATCATGGGTTGAATGAGCTACTATTGCTGTTTTGGGTACTAATGATGCGACTGATGGATTCAACATTTTATTGCGCTTGCAATATTGGATCGTTCAACCCAAATCTTGGTATTTCAGTCCATTGCATGTGTATGAGTTTGTCACTGACTTTTACAGATTCCTTTCAGTGTGTTCTATCAAGATATTAGTGTAATTTGATGTCTGTGTTCATTCGAATGCTACAGGCCTCCTACATATGCCGCAAATCCAATATTTCGTAAGTCACTTTGGCTACTATCTTTCTCCTCATAAACATCTGCTTTCCAGAAAACTGGAGAAGCAATACCGCTGAATCTAAATGTCTTCAACCCTCGGCTACTTTCAAGTTTACAAATCCAACATCTCGTGAGCAGATATGGTTGGTAAGTCTAAGAAAGTCTGTCTGTTCAGAATTTTTGTTGGAAGAGGGAGAGAACAAAACAAAACAAAACGGCGTGTGCTCATCCATTCGGGAATGGTGGCCTGGGCTTCCCGGATTGCTTGCCGTCGATGCTGATGCCAAGACTTTGCCACGTAACACCTCTTTTGCTTCACTCACTTCATTTCGCTCGACCTTAAGCCCATGGTTGAGGCTCTCTCGAACCGCTGATATCTACGACATGATCAACAACACTTCAAAACTCTAACATTTCAACACTCTGCTTCGACTCCTTACCACAGCGTGTAATTCTTTTGGATAAGCCTTCCTTGCCATCTTGTACCAACGTGTGTTTCTTTCCGTCGTCTGAAGCTCTTTTTTTCTTTTCTACGGTGTGTAAAGCAAATTCGATGTCTTGGGGCGTAACGAGTGTCGTGCCGTGTCACACTGTCTGGGTGATCGTTCCACTAGCTCGCAGCGGCAGTACATACTGCTCAGGACATCGCTACCCAGTATCGGCGCAAGCGATGCACAACTCGGTACTCTGCTTCTCTTTCAGATGGTATATGAGCGCACAGGCCGTGACTTATGTGTGGCAGGTCGGGATTGTAATGCACGCCTGCCCATTCATTCGGCCCATCGTGTTCCGCCAGGTAGTTGTGGTGCTGAGTGGTGCAGCTGAGGGGTACGCCCGCTGGAATGGAGGGGGTCCACACTGCATCAGCTGCATATGCATGAGGAGCCAGTATGGCGGGAGCGATTGCCCGGGCTGTAGCGGCAGTGCGTACCCTGGACCTGCGAGGTGGTAGGAGAGGAGGAGATCTCCAGTGCACAAGGCCCTGGTGCAAATTTGTGCAGCGGGGTACGCTGAAATGCAGTGTGGTATTGAGATTCACGTATTATATATTCTTAGCAATGCCTTTTTGTGCTGTCTCCCTGTACATAGTAGATATTTATGATGTCTTTTACTTCCTCAACTTTCAGCGGGAACGATTCAGAAATGAATTCGGCAGGCCGTCAAAAACAATTTCCTAATTGGGTCATTGCGGTTGGCAAGCTCGACGCTGCCGTCAGCAGCAAGCACGCATAATTCGGTAACGTCTGCAGGGGAGACGACCGACATTTGATGAGCGACGCGGCCCTACCCAAACAGTATGTGCTCCGAGTGATGTATGTGACCAATTTTGACGCGAATCTCATTTTTTTGGCGAGAAAACACCTGAAAGCACTTTCCCCAGTTGGTATACGCTCAACGTTGTCACCGACGACGAGCTCAGTGGTCTCAAAACCACAGACAATGTGCAGGCAGTGCCTGTCGCTGTCTACCCAAAAGGGAGCCAGCTCTGGCGTGATATATCAGGTGTGTCTCTCACCCAGAGATCCGGATATATCACCATTGGTCTCTGGGGAGAGATGGTGATATATCATTTCCCCAGTTACTGTTGTGTTTTCATGATTCCACAAGATATTTTTCGGGTGAATGTCCTGTTGTATATAATTGTGAAATGCGAATGAGGTTGGGAGCAATCACCTACGCCATGAGCGATACAATGGATATGCATGAACCAGAGGCCCTGTGTGTGTAGGGTGAGGAACTTGGTAACCCCGTCATAGTGGTGATTGTACCTCCAGCAACTGAAGAGCCATTTTAAGCCTAGATTCGAAACAATCAAATGGAGGCCATTCCCAGTGCTGGCACCAGTGCGCTTACACCACAAACTCTACACCAGCTCCGGAAATAAATTGTAGAACTGGGACTGTATGATTGCGTGGATCGCTGTGGAGATGTGCCGAGGACAGTGTTTTGAGGATCTCCAGCTCGACATTTTCCTCTGGAATCACCTTAATCACCATGCTGTGCAGATGACGATCCAGTGCGAGGTTGAGGTACACAGTCTTCACGAAGTATAATTAGGCAAAGAATATTCAACGAGAATGTACCACACCGGCTGGAAGAAGCCTCCCAGTTTATTGCAATGAGGTTGATCCCAATCCAGTCTATGAATGAAATCTTCATCGTCTGCAGGGTGGAAAGGATCTAAAGCGGTCTTAGTGGGGAATCTTTTGTTATGTGCAGAATCGTCGCGGTGATAATACGGGGTTCCATGTAATCTCAAACCGTGCTGGCGCAGGAACTCAGCGCAGCAAAACCATGGAAGGTCGAAATAATTTTCCTCGTAGGTGTCCCATTGCTATGGGGATTGTTATGTAAGTCTTCAGACAGGTATCATCAATACACCTACAAGTTGCGGGTGAGTTCCAGTCTCAACCCATTCGTCAAGCAAATCAATAATCTGAGGTATGTTGGGTATGTCTAGAATTGCGTCTAGGGATGGTTTTAGTTAGCCATACCATGTGGTAGAACTTACTCACTTACGGTGTTCGATGAATTTCTCAAGCGTGTCCGCACGGAGGCAAGGGCAATCACAACACTACACCCATATTGCCCTTCCATTAGCTCCTTCGCGTGACGCCGAGGGAGAAGTGAGAGAGGAGGAGGAGAGTGTTGGGATCAAATGAATATTTGGGTCCAAAGCGCTCGGACTGATCATGGATCAGACTCAAGCCAGGGGAGTGAAGTCGCAAAGGGCCGGAGGCTCGAAAGGGATGGAGTGTGGATGAGCCATGTGGAGTTGTTTGGATAGGTGGAGGATTCGGGAGATGGGGTTTTCTATATATAGTTTATAGGCATCGCTGCGCCAGCGTCTGAGGAGCTGGATTTCATAGTCACTGTACCCAGTGGCAGCTGCCTCTGAAGCAGCGCCGCGGCGGGGGCTATGACCAGCGAAACCGGTTGGGTCGATGCTGGCAGCAGTGAGGGCAGTGCGCAGGCCAGTGACAAAGGCCTTGTAGCTCAGTGCTTTGCCGTCTGTGCCCTCAAAGAGGGCGGCTGATCCGGCGTGGGGAAACTCGGTATAGAGCCGTCTGACTGCAGTGATGGGGCAAGAGGGCAGACCGGGTGCGGCGGTGATGGTGAGAGTGACGCCTTTGCGGAAGGGGTCGGTTTTTGAGCTGGGGAGGATAAGGGTAATGTATGTGGCGTTCTTGAAGTCAGGGAAAAACTGGATGGCATCACGGGTGAGTTTGAGACTCGCATCTTTCCCAGATGATCCCGTGGTGTTTTCGCCTGATCGAAGGAGGCCAGCATAGGCGAGGCAGAGGGCGGCATACTGCACGGTGTGGCCGGCGATGACACCGGGCTGGAGTTGCGTCAGAATGGCGAGGAGGATGGCACGGGTGATGGGTTGTACGGGCTTGCGATCCTTCTCACCGTGGAAGCGCTTGATGCCGCGAATGAGTCACTGGACGACAGGGGACTCACATGCGGTGAAGGGAACATCAGCGTTGACGTGGAGGGAACGAACGGCGGAGAGGTATGCCTCAATTGATTTGGGCTGTATCCGACCAGCGAGGCTGGCAACCCATGACATAACTGCAGGTTGGGTTGCAGGAAGGACTGCACTGTTGGCGTTGTATAGACTGTGGAGCCTGCAGAAGTTAACAAAACCGTGCTGGCCGGTGGAATAGGTTCTGCGGGTGTTTGTCGCGAGCCCGTGCCATAGGTAAAATGAGACGGTTTTGGGCCACTGGGGGTAGCTGTACCACCAATCCAGAGGAGCTTGGAGGACGACTGTGGGTTGAGGTGCGGGGCGAGTTCAAACATGCATGTGAAAAGAAAACGAGAAGCGGAGTCAGCGATCGTGTTATCTTTAGAAGGTAACCAAACAGAAGTGAAAGTGAAATCAAGCCGGCATGCAAGGGCGAGGAATTGGCGGAGGAGATTCATGGTGGGCGGGGATCGGATTGAGAAACTGGAGATGCCTTCATGGACGGCCTCGTTGTCGACATGGAATACAATGTGCATGCCTGAGAGCCTTTCTCCCCAATAGAGAATGGCATGGACAACAGCGAGCATTTCTTTGACCTGGATGTGGTGGTTGCGATGACAATGTGGGCAGCGTACAGCGAACCAATCCAACTGGAAGTGGCTGCCAAGGCCTTTGGTGCCGCTGGCGTCAGTGTAGACATGAACAGTGGGGTGCTGCGGGGAGAAAAGGCGGATGCCGTTCCACTCCGGTGCGAACAACGACCACCAGGTGATGTCGTGGCGAGCAGGATTTTGAAACCCGCCGGCGAGCGAAAGGCGAGGTGAACTCGGACTGAAAGTCACAGAGGCCTTGAAGGAAGGCGCGCGAGGTAGGGATGACCTGGGATGTGAATTGCAGGAAGCCTGTGAGCTCCTGGACATCGTGCAGGGTGGTGTGTGTGCGATTTCCCCACTCTGCAAGCAGTTCCTTGAGGTAGGTGAGTTTCTCGAGGGGCAGGCGAGCCTCCATCCGAAGGGTGTCGAGTTTGATGCCCAGGAAATCAAGGATGGTTGCTGGGCCTAGTCTCTCTAGACAGACGCTATATATTACCTTAACTTGTACCTCGTTGATATATAGTCTGTTGGTTACCGCGCTTGTTACCTGGTACCTTGCGCTATCAAAAATGATGTAATCTGATACGAGATGCACGACCAAACAACTCATTAAGCCTTGCACAGATCCACGTGTTTTGATGTGTCATTCGACCGTCTGAGCCTCGCACACACTGCCGCTTTCCATGGATCCACCTTCTCTTGATACCCAGCTATTCCATGGCACTCCTACCCCTCGCAGACGGCCCAGCACGGTGTTTCAGCCACCTCCTCTTACACCTGGTCCACCGCCGACTCCTGTTCCTTCCAGCCAGCCAAGGCAGTGCGCACCGAAAAGAGACATATGGGAGGAGGCAGACACAATTATTCACTTCATAACGGAGGACTTCCGGTCTCTGGGGCATGAAGGACTGCCAGATTTGTTGGCAGAAGATGGTCTGATGCAGGCAGCAAGTGAAAGAATACCCTTTTCGGCCGGAAAATGCGCTCTATAATATAACTTAGTCATTTGACGCGTTATAATCCAACTTGCGGCCCTCAGAGCGCGAGCTATGCGTCGTATAATTAGGCCACATTGCGTTGTCGTGAATGCACGTGGTTTCTCAAAAAGGAAGCTTATATAATAACGCAAGCTAATGGGTAGATCGACGTGGTAACCAACAGACTATGCTGGGCCTGCAATTTTCGACGGCTGGAATTGCAGACCGAGTTGTTCGCCAAGGGCGAGAGCCCACTCAAGAGCCTGGCGAACGCGGGTCAGGGGAACATCAGGGGCAAAAATGCCGAGGAAGTAGTCGAGGTAGTGGCAGATGAAAGCGGGGAGATGGTGTTCCAAAATCCAGTGCAGCACTTCTGTGAAGAGATTAAAAATGTACGGCGCCAAGCGGCAGCCGAAACCAAGCACAATGTCGTAGTAGAACGACTCTTCCCAGGTGAAGCCAAGCAGGTGCCAGTGTGCAGGCCGCACAGGGATGTGGCGAAAAGCAGACTCAAGGTCGAGCTTGGGGAGGTGCGAGCCACATCCTGCAGTGACAATGTCACTGATTGCACGGTCAATCATGTCGTATGAGATGGATGTCTCTTGGTCGGGATGCCATCATTGACGGAGCTGTCCCGTGGCCACGAGAGGTGGTGGATATGGTGAACCTTTGTGGATCGCTTGCGAGTTACCGCACCCAAGGGTGAGCAGCAGAAATTCTTGAACGGAGGTTCAAGAAACGGACCGGCAGTCCGCCTGTTGGCGACTTGCGCGGCGATGTCTGCAGACAGAGCGGCGGTGGTTGCAACGGACTCGAAGGCGTACTTGAGGTTCGTGCATGATTGTGTGGAGGCCTTATCACCCATGAAACCCAGATTTGCACCAAGTCGAATTATGTGAATTAATGATGATACAAAATCTTTGTCGGGGTAATCGTGTAGGTAAAAAGTCCATGTGTCCTCGTACAGTGGGCGTGGGGGAGACGTCGATGGGGGCCATGTTGACCCTTGCATTGGTGTTCGGGCGCGGTGGTGGAAGCGTGAGTGCGGGGAAGGAATTAGCGTGTGGTAAGGGGGGTAGTAGTATTGTTGCAAGGAGACTGGGTAGGACAGGTTCGTCAGCGGATGGGCCGTGATGAGTAAGCACTGGTGACGAGGACAGGGTACTTGCCCGGCCTAGACCCTACTTGTGCTGGGTGAAGGGGTGGTCCGTCCTGCAGCTGGGGGCAGAGCAGATGTGTGGGTGTTTGTATGCGCATGGGGTATCGCATTTCCCTGTGTTAAAGTTGCGGCACGCTTCGCCACCGGCCGAGGTGGCGGATCGTTTAGTAGAGGGGGGTTTGGCGACCTGGACCGCTTTTTTGAAAGGGTAAACATGGATGCAGAGGAGATTGGGGTCCAGCAAACCCCAGTTGCTGTACAGCCCACTAAGCATGTCCTCCTGTTGCAGATCGAAGAAGAGGGTGTGGTACTCAAAGACCGCGGACCACTCATACTCCAGTGCGAGCAACTCAATGTGGGTGATGTAGCGCCAAAAGTACACAGAGGGTGCCACGGTCCTGAGGTGCGCGCCAAGGATGGCGAAATAGACATGGAGAGGGAAGGTGACCGAATTCAGGGTTTTGTATGTCCTGAGTTTCATCGAGCCCATTGCCACGGTACCGGACGCATCAATGAGGAGCTGTGGGGTGGGGTCCTTGACTCTCTTGTCCAGTTTGTACAGGTCCAACGCCGGCAAGTCGTGTGTAATGACTGACGTGATGCATGCTGACTTGACATGGGGGAAGAGGGAACAGAGGGATGGTGACGCACCTGCTGGTGAGTTGAGCGATGCGATGGGGGGTACGAATTGGGACTGGGATTGAGGCAGGACCAGTGGGGGTGGCATGTCCTGCTGCCCGGGAGCTGGCATCGGCGCAGGCACGACAGGGGCAGGAGCCCCAGCTGGCTGCATGGCAGCCAGTATCAGCGTGAGTTGGGCATTGATGTTCACCATTGCTTGCTTGTTGGCGAGTGTTCTTTCCTCCAGGGTGAGCTGGGGAGTGGGGCCGCTCGCGCTGCCGCCGGTGGTGGTAGATGTGGGTGCCATGTCGACAGGGTCTGGGAAGGTGAGGGGTTCAGCCGGTGTCGGTGTCGTAGAGAGGCGTGGGACGGCGCGGTCAAGTGTGCGTTGAGCAGTGTTTGCGGGCGGCGACTGAGCAGGTTGTGATGTGAAGTGTCCGTTTACACGGTACGGCTTGGATGAGGACGCCGTCGTGAGACAAGGTAAAATAATCAAGAGTGACGACAAGAGATCTAGATTAACTGCGAGCGCAGTGTGAGACGATGAGAGCGATGAGATGGAAGTAACTTACCTGCGAGTGCAGTGTGAGACAATACATCAGGAAAACCGTAGCCGAGCTGTAGTTGGCCATAGTGCCCATAGCAACCATAGAAGCCCATAGCACTGGCATAGCACTGCATAGCATTGTATAGTGTTCACTGTATGCTATGGACAACTATGGAAGGCTAGGCAAGTAGCCGCATAACATGTGGCGTCATTCTCTGTTACCTGTTCTCTATCCCGCTTTCTCCCTCCCGGTCAGCATGGAGGCGAGCACAAGAGTATGAGGGGGCGTCGGCGCAGAGTGTTCTTATATAATCTATGAATTGTTTCAGTCGGTTGGGCTGCTAGTACTTGGCGCTTTTCTATCTCATCGTGCATTTCTACATTTAGTTTTTAGTATTATCTTCTTGTCCCATTATTTCTGTGGCTTGGAATTCACATTACTATTACATGGCCATGGGTTTTACCTACATACTACACATAAATTGCTCTGGTACGGCTGTGGTCAATGACAAAAGACAAAAGACCAAGGTGTCGGCTTGATCCGATGATTGGTGCTTAAGGTCTGCTCACACGTGCTTCACTGTCACAATGCTTGTTCTTTCCTCTTGCCGCCATCCTCTCGTCTCCTGCCTTCCCGTTTTCACCTCACTCTTTGTCAATGGTACCCCTCTACACTGTCGAGCATGTCAGTTCACCGACTTCCCCCCAAGAATGCCCCCATTGCTCCCCCCTGACAGCGCGCTGCTTGTGACAGGGACAGAAGATACCGAGATCCAAGTAGGTGACAATTTTTCATCTCCTTCCTATGCTGTACTCAAATATGTGCCTAGATGTCTGCGCCATCGTCCTCTTGTTAGGTACACCATCACGATCCCCCACAATCCATCCTCCTCACCCAGTGGCGACCTTGCCCAGTGGTGTGGCACCCATATGTCCATAGTCGGCACCACCCTGCCAGGGTAAGATGGGTGCCGCCACAGCACTGCTCGCCGCATGGTGGGTACGCGCATTGCAACATAGTGGGGTGGCGAGTGGCAGGCACACGTGCATGGCTCATACGCGCCGGCACACGCGCGCTGCCCGCGCTCATGTGCGACACATTTTGTTGTGATGAAGGCAGTCATGGTGGGAGGGCTGTGACGTGTGAGAATGTCGAGGTATGTACTAAAAACTTTGCTATGGCTCTGACTGAGCAACTCCTCCAGTGCCACAAATTCGACGCAAAGGATACTGTCCACAAATGTGGTGGCTGCTTGACGACGCTGTACTACTCCAAGGAGTGCCAGACACTCACATGGAAGCAAGGCGGCACAAGACCATGTGCAAGATGAAGTAGCGCGAGTGCCTCGGTATGTCCCCTCGCTGCCCATTCCCTCCTTCCTCCATGCTCACTGATCCTAAGCCATCTCTAAATCCGACGCAGTGTTGTTCTGCTATCTCTCTATCCGCGACACGTGGCACCACCTCCCGCTTCTCCGGTGCCTCGCGTGCTCAACGTATCCCGCACTGCGCTCCTGCGAGCTCCTCATCCGCATTGACTACACCGCCATTTCGCCTGCGTACTCTGTCATCCCCCTCGCCGAGACAGAGCACTGCAAAGAGGGATGTGCACACCCTCGTCCACCGCTTAAGGGGCCCCGTCGACAACATGGACAGTGTCGTGTTCATACCCGAGACCGCCCATGTGGGCTGTGGTGAGACCCCAGTAGTACTTTTGTGAGCTCATGTGGTAGTTATATTGCTAATTTTCATCTACTGTTTCATTCTTTTGTCGTTATTGGTCATGTTGGAATAACTGAAACACCAACGCACTGCCACTGCAGCTGTTCAGGCGCTGAGGCAGCAGCTCGTTTCCATCATCCAGAATCATTTTTTTTTTGTTCGTTCCCTTGACACCTTAGCTGTACTGACTCATACTTATTCATACACGTGCGGTTCCTCTGTTACGGTTACTTACCCCTTTCGGTACATATATTGTATATAAGCCACCCTGTTGAATCGATACCTCTGCGCATTTGCAGAGGGTCACTGTGCATTGGGCCGATTTCCAACAGGTCATTGAGAGCGGGTGTACAAGCTGTGTAGCGTATAAAAGCGGGGTTTCTGCCGGCACACAGGCCGGCTTTCCAGCAATAGCCTAGTATCGGCTAGTATTCCATAGTTGTGGCGCGGAGCTGTCAAGCATCCCATAGTGATGTCCTAGTGCTGCATATTTGGGATGTAGCTATGGCTACTAGAGACACTATGGATGCTATGCAGTGCTGTCAAACACTGTCAAGTGTCGGCCGGTTTTCCTGATGCTAGGTCTTCTCTGCGCTCGTAGGGTCTATATATACTGGAACTATCAAAGAGGTGACGGAAGGGGAAAGACTGAAAATAAAAGCTTTGAGTCTTTGACGCGACAAAGCGCGTCAAAGACTCAAAGCAAGCGACGCGTTCGACTTGTTTGCTAACCAAGGGCAATCACAACACTACACCCATATTGCCCTTCTACCTGCCAATTGTCACTCCGGCAACCGAGCGAACGAGACCATCGCCGTCATTCAGCAAGGCGACGACTCGAGAAACAGATCCCTGAATTGCCTCGTGGAAAACAACTAGGCATTGGCTAGTTAATCTTCGAAGATGCGGGGGTAGAGAATGGCATACCGTGGTCGGAGAGCCTGCCAATTGCGCCAGCAGCCCCAGATCGTACACCTCTGCGCTCATCTTCAAGCGACTTGGCAATTTGTGGAATGGAATGTAGGATGGCATGGTGGAATGCGGCTGAATTATATTTCCGTCGTTTGAGCTGATCGTTGAAGAAGGAGTACACGCACGATGAGAGGCGAGTTCCCCGATTGCTTCCTGGGACGCGGCTGAAGGAGCATTCAGCATCGTAGACCGTTGGTTCTACGATGCACGCCGGGTTTTTAAGTGACTAGTCACGTAAATTGCGCGAACGTCGAGCGATTACTCAAGTCGAAAAGTTTAGGTAAAATACAAGAACGCCGCTAGAGACTAATTCAAAACGGACAACGCTACGGGAGTACGAGGGGACCATCAACCTGTCACCGCCACCGCCACCGCCTTCTTTTACACAACCTCCCACTCCTAAATATCCTCGTTGGTCCAGAGATGTGGCGCAATGCCAACGAGAGGGTTGGGAGACAAACCATCTTGGGAGTTTTGCCATCAAATGCGGCACTGCCGTGTTTTGTCTGTTGAAGTTTGCCGACTGCCGGATGCTACCAGACCAGTACCAAGCACAAGATATTTGTTGTTTGTCACCCTACAATACAAGGGATGTGAAACACATGAAGAAAACCTTCAGCATCATGTGTAACTACATATCTCACCTCAGCCGATCCGATCCCAAAATTTCCCACGCCTCGCAGCGCGCATCCGCTGAAAAACCCCGTGCGCATTGTCCCCAGTGCCGGGATAGAGTGGAGCGAAATAATGCACGGAAGAACGACAACAAAAACAGGATGGCTGATATAAACTGCAGAATACATGGAAATGGCTAGACTGTATTTGACTAAACCCGTTTCAATATCCGTTCCAATATATTATTTACTTTTGGCGCATTAATATTAAATTTCAGTGTACCAGAACAAAACTTACCTGAAGCTAAGCATTCCCAGAGATCCACTGTAAAACTGTCGTTCTAAAGAGCACCGGTCGGCTTATCCATGTGAAATGCTCCGCGTTCGGGAGGGTGACGACGGTCAATTTCTGCCACCCAGCGATTGCATCGAGTACGGGCTGCTTGAGGATGAGTTTATCATCCGCGCCAAAGATCGCTAACAACGGCAATGCCCCTGAGATCCCGGCCTGGAGCAGGCCGGTGCTGTTCTGTGTGCGATTGACCAAAAGTTCGGTGGCGGCACGGGGTTGAACCATGCTGTCGCCGAGGCAGGCAAGGTAGAAGTTCCACTCGAGGGCAGGGTGGCAGAGGTTGATGAAGTCAATTACACTGGCCTGGAATTGAGTGACATTGGTCGTCTCAAGGAGCCCCGGCACGAGTGCAACGGCAGCAGGCGAGGCGACGTTGAAGAGGGTATCCATACTGGGGAAGGCCGCGTCATATATAATACCGGAGAGGTAATTTGAGGAATGAAAGGATAAAATATCGGCAATATGAGGCCCTGCATGAAGATCGTTGTGAGATATTGGAAGACATGGCTAAGTGCGGGATTGGACCTCCTAGGCTCCTGCCCCGCGATCCGTGATTAGCTGGATATGGTGTTTACAAAAAAAATGGGCTCACCATCCCAATACAAATGGCCGGTTCAAATTGTAACTCTGCACCACCGCGTCAAAGTCGTCCGCAAGCCGCTGAGAGACCCAGGCGGCCGGGTCGGTCGGCTTGTCGCTTCGCCCATGACCACGAGTATCGTAGCGCACCTATATATTACCGATCAACCATAGTTTAAATTGAATCTAGAAATGAGACTCGTTCACCATGTATACTTGGAGGAGCCACAGAGGATCATCGAAGATTTCGTTGAAAGCCATCGCTCCAAGTCCGAATCCGTGGATGAAGACTATTGCGGGTTTCAGAGGATCACCGCGAGCCTCTGAGAAAATTTTCGTCCCATCCGCCGACGTCACAAAACGTCCTGGGGCCACCGCTGAGATGCCGAAATTTGTATCGGTGGGATTGATCATGATCACCGGGTCAACAACCTCAAAAAGAGTCAAAAAATAAGTGTTGCTCAAGCAGATAGGACGAAGAATCTACTCGAGCTTTGAGGGTGTTGTCTGCGGTAGTTTGTGTGTTATTATCATGACGAAGAACCACAAGGAATTGGGGCATACTACCACGCATTTCAATATCTTGAACATTTGCGAAGACCAACGGCAGCAAGGCCAGGGCGGAAGAAAGAGATTTGAGAGAGAAGAGCATTACACTAGAGGGCTTTGGAAGTGAGAAGGAAACTTGGTACTAGGGATGCACGCAAATCGAACACGATTATATATGCTGTCCGTGTCTTCATAATGTTGGAATTATGAGGTGCTCTGTGCGCGCCCTGCACCCGGGCTGCGGCGTACTTTGTCACCAGGTCCGATTCCTTCGTTCTGACAAGTTAAATATGTACCTTGACTATTGTAAAGTAGTGTAGTTTCAAACAAATTCCCCGCGGGTTTGCAACGGGTTGACTGCTAATATGTAATTCTTGCTCTATTGAATTAACACATAATGCCCCTGAAGCAAAAGAAGTTAGCTTGACAGAGAGGAGATTAAATAATCCGCTAACTTATCGCTGAAGGACCGCGGGATTTCATCGTCATTTCTCTAAGTCGAACAAAAGAAGGGCCCGACGACACCGGAGAATGGACAGTGCTTGTAATCTGTAATCTGTACGCAGCAGCTTTTCTCGATGGGGCATGCGTAGTTTGGCAGGAATTCGGGTTGGGCGGGGTCTTGAGGTACAAGAACAAGCCCAGAAAGCAATAGGAGGGCTTTTCCAGCGTGGTAAGGATAGGTAAATCCTCGTGTTCAAAGTAAAAGCGACTGAGACGTTGTCGGCAAGGCAAACTGCAGCCTTCCCAACCATGGATTTGGCTCGGACTATGACGTGACCTATTCAGGAGATGGAAGCATGGAATGTGCAGAAGCTGTCTGTCTACACAAAATCCGGTGAACATCAAGTGCTCTGCGACAGAGAAATAGGTGAAAAACAGTCTAGTGCTTGACCCACACCGGTCAACGCGGGGCGTGCCCTGTCTAAAAAGTTGGGCGTGAATTGGAATTACTGGTGCTCGCATCAGCATTACCCATCGATCCTGCTGAAGATGGGGCCCAGGTGTGCATATATGCCGGTGGCCGCTCCATTTTGTACGTAAGAACGACCCGATTAAGAAACCCGAGAAATTGAGGCACACTTGCTTGCTGTTACTTCGACTAAATTGGCAAAGACTCGGAGGACGGAGGCCGACATCTCGATCGCGGGCCTCAATCGAGGAGCGGACGTTCCACATGTTGTTTGGAGAGAATTTAATGGGATATTCGCCCTCCGAGTCGCCACCGGGAGCTAGTATAATGTTCGAGGACCCCTGTTCAGAATCGATTTTTGCGGGCACGGTGAACCGTGCCGCCGGTGCCGCCAGTGCCGCCCTCAGAGTTGTTGGAATCGTTTGTATCATATATCTACAGAGCTCCATACAGCGATCATCTCCGGCAGCACAAGGGCGACAAGGGGCGGCACTTTCACTTTGCCCCAAATAGGGTGTTGAACTTGAAGAACTTGAAGAACATGAAGATGAATTAGTGTATGATGCGTGTTTTGTACACCTTAATATGGGGGGGAGGCGACCTCGATATATCATCTCACGGTGGGTTTTAGAGCTTTCAAGTAATTGTTTTGTACTGCCGTCGCTGTACTGCACGATGAGCATAAATATCCGCATTCGGTCACATGCCCTTGACGTCGCGATCAGAGGCGATCAAATAGCTTCGACGTCGTCGGCGACAGTGACGACGAAAATTGCTTCATAAATAACATAAAAATCAGGAAAAAAATACAATATACAGGGCATAGATACAATGCATCACAGAAAATAATTACTCGAAATGCGGTCAGATAGGCATAAAAACACAGTTCTAATCAAATTGGTCGGAAGGATTCTTTCGGTTCCCATCAGTCCCTCTAGACCACCATCAAACTCAGTTCTCTGCGACTCTGAGCCTCTACTCGCCCTAACCAGCCAACACTCTGCACCTAAGCAGTCTACTCGTCTGTGGGCGTCGCCCAGTACCGAAATCGAGCGATTTGGGGTGGTCATCGTTACCCCTATCCCACCGCCGGTGTCGAAGTCGACGACAGATACCCACCTCCACTGCAATGGCCTAGAGAAAGAGCACAAAAGGGATACATGGCGTACTCAGAACGGCCGCAGTCCATTCCTCTACCTCGTTCATCGACTGCAATGGCCTAGAGAAAGAGGAAATCTGTATTACCCAGACGCATAACGAGCGCAGAAGGAATACATGGCGTACTCAGAACGGCCGCAGATACCTTATCCCATCTCGTGTTTGGCCATCGCACCGAATAGGGGCTCTCAACGACTTTTCGCTTCCGAACTAGTTCCCTGCCCACCGAGCACCTTATTGTCCATTGCCAAAGTCCTCTGGGACCGCCTGGGCCTTTGTCCATTATATCTCCCCGAAAAATAAGACTTGAATTCGTTTGCCCCTGTCTATGCGGGATATTCAGGGCGACATTCTCGTTCCCAATTCCACCCGAACGTCCCGGAGTTCAGACGGGCAATTTTAACATTATCCAGCGACTCGCAAAGTATACTTACGACGTACTACTACATTACTCAACCATCCCTCTCCTTAGACTTGCAGCCTACACATACAACGCGCTGGAATAAATATACTAATCTACTCTCACAATATTGGATCCTGTACACCATGCCGCCCTGGGGCCCCGGATGATGCATCTCGACTAACCCACCGGTATTTTTGCTTTTTTATTACCGTCTTGCTGGAGGAATGTCTGACGGGGTACTCAGTTTGTGAAATGGTGTAAGGGTGACGATATCTATAGCATACAATTATACTTGTATGTAGTACAGCCCCAGTTGTTCCTTATTGGGACCGCGCCGGTATTCAACTTCCTTCCTTCCTTCCATGGGCATCGCGAGGGGTAATGCCACGCCACCGGCCACCGCAGATGTTACCGTGGGGTGCGTGGAAGGGTGCAGGAACCCGATGTCATGCTCTCACTTCTCGTCGCACGGCACAGGAAGCGCACGATCAGCGATAGTTCTGTGGCGTATGGACACCCGACCTGCGTGGTACCACACCTTCCCACCGCGCCCCGCTCGCCTCGATCCCGCCACGGCTGCCCCCGCCCAGTAGCGCACACATACACTCCGCGCACGCACTGCGCAGCGCAGCGCAGCGCGCTCAGCTCTCTGCAACGCGCTCAGCTCTCCGCAACGCTGTTGCAGCCTCCCCTGCGCCGCACCACCTCTCACGCCAGTCCGCACATCCAGCAAGCCCAAAACGCGCCCGCTGCACGCATAGTCGCAGCACTATTCTCCATGCATAGCGCTGCACTCGTCTAACTCACCACCGCACGAGTCCCAACCCCGACGAGTCCCGACTCCGACAAGCTGCTGCTGCTGAGATCTGGCGTAAGGATGTGCACGGGTCACAGACGGGTCTACCTCGAGCAGACCCGGACCCGTACCCTTCTATACCCCACCCCTACAGGGGTACGGTTCTATACCGTACCCCTCATACTCCTCAATAGTTTTACAAACCCGCGATGCTTATACCTGCGGGTTCAGAACCTGTTGAATTGCGCTCCGAAGCTCAAGAACATGTAAATTATGAGTCAAAATAAACAACAATTATCTAGTCTGCAGCTGTGTCTACCTCGGTATCCTCTTCCGGCTCCGATACGGCAGACTGGCAATGATTGTCTTCATCAGAATCTTGGTGCTGACGAGATTATTGCTGCACCAAGACCCGAGACATATGAAGCGCCGGATGGACTGGGCAGATAAAGGAAAGGAGACGGCGGCCTCCAGAAAAGGTGCGTTCAACATCGACAGAAGTAGCTGAGTGGTAGTGCATTAGTTCATGTTGAAAGAAATAAGTAATGACTTACACGGAATAGAGCTCGGAGATAATCAAAGGCCATACGAGAGAGAGCAGGATAAGTTCGCCAATGATCCCACCACCATTTAAGGGGATCCTTGACGTTCTCAACATCGAGTGTGAGATAATCTTGAAGTTCCGAAGCTGCAGGACGGGCGGCAGAGGTGAGCGAGAAATTGAGCAATAATGTCGGCTGTTATATTGTCCTCTTCTGCGGCTGCCTGAGAAATAGGGGTGGGATATGGAGGGGTACGGGTCCGGGTCTGTTTGAGGTAGCCCCGCGGGTGACCCGTGCACATCCTTACCAACAAGTCATCATTGCTGGCCGTATTGCTGCATTCTTGAGAGTACGCTAACCAGAAAAGGGGCAGAGAGATGACAAGTACAAGCTTAGTGTAGTGGCGGATAGCGACCCGAAGCTCCAATGAGCTAGACCAGGGGGAGAGAGGGTTAGACGACGGGGAGAGACGCGCCGAAATGAGGCAAAGCATTGCGAGTCAAGTCAAGTCACCGGTCACGTGCTCGTGCCGTGCCGTCCTCTTTCGCGGAAAACCGATAGATTCATCACTCCGAAATCGCCGAGAAGCGAGATAAGATAAAAAGCTGTTCCAAGCAATTTTGATCCCGTCCCCCTCAACCCGCGGCACGGGTCCACGGTATTCGCGGGTTTGAAAAAACCAGCACCAAACCAGCACCATACCCGGCGTACCCCTTGGACCCGTATCCCCATACCCCCCACGAGACCCGCGACCCGTGCACATTCTTAATCCGGCGTGACCCTGAGCGAAGAGCAGGGGCTGGCACCACTGCGCCAAGCGCCGAGGGACGACACCGCGGGGAGCGCAGAGGCGTCAAAAACCCCTGCCCGAGCACGTGGCACGGCGTGGGGCAGAGGCGCAGCTGAATAACCGCAGCCCGCGGGTGACGTGGCACAAAACAAAAACTCCAAGGAGTCAGAACATCTTCGTGTTACCATAAACGCACCTCTGGCCACAGAAACCCATCTTGCCTGTCATTTCCTTCAATTTGGAGATAAAAATCGAATTGGGGGAGAAATGACTGCATTTCAAGCAGTACCGTCCCCGATTAGGCCCAGAGAAGGGGGTAAAAGCTTTGCAGATATGTTGCCAGCGCTCCGGAAACCGAAAAATATAAGGTGCTGGAATTTATTAGGCTACCATCGTGCGCACTCACAATGACCATTGCAGTCTCGCGTGCTTCTTTCGCCAACTCGATTCCCCAGTGTTTTTGAAACCAAGTATCGGCCCTTTTCCGCGGGATTGAGGACTGTCGATGTGTCAACAAAAGAAGAATGGAAGCATGTAAGTACTTGAACAAATCCATTGCCATCACCTGTACGGTGGAGCGCGAGGTCTTCTGGCAATACTCATTTATTTTGTCAGCGGCGGCGTTGAGTGCTGGAGCATAGTTTGAATTTGAATGTGTATCAGCCTTCTTGGTCCACGCACTGCGAAGTACTTCGAGCGCTGGGAATCCTGGGATAGCATATCATGCATGGATGGAATAGTCCCGAACCTGCTGGGCCTTCTTCCCATACTGTGGGGACGTTGGCAACAATATCAGAATTAAACAGACATAATTTACCGCAAGAAATCCCGTGAACTTATAAACACGTAACCACTCCTCTTGAGTCGGTAACCCGCGCGACAATCTTGTATAGGGCCTGCCCAAGTCGGGCACCGTTATGAGTGTTGTTGAGACGAACGAAACCAATTAGCGCTTCACGCGATTTTCATATGCCCGGCGCGACTTCTTCAATCCAGTGGCTTGTAACTCTAAGGTCGCTGTCGCCATTGGATGCTGTTTAGAAATCATTAGTGGCAGTCAGAGTAGACGATTCTGGGCGATTCTCGCGTCGATTCTGACGACGATTTCGGACTCGATTCTGGCATTTATTGATCGTGGGAATTGTGTGAGAATCGTTCAGAATCGGCGGTAAATTAAGTTAGAGTCAGAATCGCCTTTTAGAATCGTTTTAGAAGCGCCTCCGGAGGCGCTTCTACACGATTCTTCAACGATTCTCGAGACGATTCTGAATTATGACGATTTTCCCACGATAAATAAATTCCAGAATCGAGTCCAGAATCGTCGTCAGAATTGCGTATCTAAATCTTACTCTGACCACCACTATTAGTCAGCTTTGACTGGATCTCTCCAGTGACCGTTGGACGGAATCGACGTGCCTTTGCAATGCCCGCCCGAAAATTGGAAATGATTCCGAGCATTACCTGGATTCCGTAGCATTCCGTGGATGACAATGCTCGGCAACGTTTTTCCGCTTTTAGTGATGTGCGATACCATTAGCCACAAATAAATCTGAACAAAAACTATCCAAACACATTGCACACTCACATTGAGCTTTGCTTTTAATTGCTCCATTCGTCTCTTGAAAGGCTCAATAATCTCCTCCCGGGTCGATTTTCTGCCAGGAATATGCACGCCGTCCTTTGCGCGCGCTGCAATATCAAATTGATATCATATTTCGGAACTTGGGTGGTCCAGGACATCGATGGGGTCAAAATTGATATAAGCGAAGGCAAAAAGGACTGATCAAGGCCCACCTGATTTGTAGCCACAAGCCATTCGATGGCAGCTTGACGAAAAGCCTCATGGGAGTAGGGGATTATTCTCTCCTTTGGGGGCATGTCCCGAAGGTGGTTGTCGAAGGTCGGCTGGGAATTGAGGGTGTCAGAGGCCTCTTTCTCCTTCTGTTTTTCACGATCACCCGGGAGAGCAGAGTGAAAACCCTCCTTTTTAGCCCATTTGTGATAGATATTCTACAACAAATTAGATACTAAATGTACTATGAATAAAAGTAACGCTGACATAGTGATCAGACTACAAATAGCGTCGGAGGGTCGTGGCCTGCAGGAGACATTGGAAAAGCAATGTCACATACCCTCTTAGTTGCATGGTGCTCGCGACTGCCTTCTACAATGAGATTGAAATCGGGTTGGTCTCGAGGCGCCATAATGGCCATTTGAGAGAGATGGAAGGGAGCATCCGTCGCCCAACTTTATTCATACGCCGCCGTGGTGAAAGCGTGAGACTACGGCGAGTGCCCGAGTGTAACTAAATGGATAAATACGAGTACCTTAGTATGACCAGAACGGAAAAAATAAATACTACGGGTTTACCGCGCATTAATGTCCGTTTACCCTGCAGGTATTACGACACTGCCGTGTGGCGAGGTAAGGTCCTCGTTGACCCTGGTTGACCCAATTTGCGGTATTCCAACATCTGGGGACTCGGCGAACCCATTGCACCTGCAATGCTGGGACTGAGACGTCGAGGCGGAGATGCATTGGCGGTTAGTATCACCTGATCGTGACTCGCAATGCGTCTCGAATAAATAGGGGCTAATATTCATTTCGGGTCATCGGCCTTCAAAAGTGCGCTGGTAAAAGCCATGCCAGGCCAAAATTTTAGCTTAGCTTTGGCCTTGGTACCAAAGCCAGGACATCACTACAAACGAACATCTATTGCTTTATTCCAACAGCTAAGTATTTCGATATAAACATCGGTAAGCAGAATTAGGGGCCATCCTCAACTTGTAGGAATAATGTCACAGTGAAAAACCCCCCAACATCGCGAAGTGGAGAGATTTGGAGGAGGGACTGGGATTTCTCCCCTTTTGCAGATCCCATGGACTGCGTTTTTCTGTCCATCCGAGGCTCTTATCCCCATAAGACTATATTGGCGGCCGCACGTTCGGCAGGCTGCGGCAACCAAACCAGTGGGTCCGATTCGGGACGGTTCAGGTTCGGCATTGGTTCAGAACCGAACACCGGCAATATTAACTGTATTGATTTTCATTCCCACTGTCTACAACGCTGGCTCCCGAGTACGTAGAGCCGTTTCAGGTTATAGTAGAGATTAATTGGTGCAAGCCGCCAGGCGTACGGGTACTTAATGACGAGGGCCTAGTTCGATCTACGCATTCCCCCAATGTCTCTATCTCTGCCAGCTCTTGACACACTAACCGGGTAAACCTTCTCTGTGGTCTTTGGCTTGCCAGTTAATTTCGGCCCGCAGGGTCATTCTCATCGGGACCTGGGCCAGCTCCGTAAGCTCCAGATTTTTCTGTGCACTCTGAGGCAACTTGAAATTGGCGCCCAGCTTCTGTATATGCTCGAAATCGTTCAGGGTGTGTACTACTTTCGCCATTTCGGACACGATGATTGGAAGTTCAAGGTATTTCCTTCTCGCTTACAGCCAAATTGTCCCCGGACTAATTTTTTATAGACGCTGGTAACGGTCGCCTTGGTTGTCGATGGCCTTTCCTTTATTGGGGACTATATCTGCGTCTATGAGTATACCATTACGCATGCTGGTATGTCTCGGGACCATCTTTCCCCACTTGTATAGCCTATCGGAAGCTTGCAGGTGATCTAGAGTACCTCGCAACCATACACTGGGTACGCTGATTTCACAGGTATTCCGTATGATTAACTGCAACCGCCTAGCCTCTCCCATTATATGGCTTCACTACCGGCGTGCTTGGTGTTTTAGTTCAAACTTTTCTAGTCTTCCGATATTGGCGGTTGTGAGTGCTTCATCGCCCTTCTCTATCCATTTCTCTCGATAGTTAGCTCAATTCCAAAATTCCAGTACCCAAAAGACTGTCATCGCTCTTTTCCTATCTTTGGCAATGATCATTTCAGTATGCGGATAATTGTTTTTGCGCATCACTTCATACCTCCTACGTAGTTTGGCAGCGTGTTTACATGCAGTTTGATGCTCACGCTGTACACCGACTTCAAGGACCGCCAGAAGTTCAAGATCCCCATGGCGTGCGTCCTTTACCATAAACTTCGCTCTTCTGGAATTCATACGCTCATCAACGCTGCGTATTTTGTGCAATTTTAATTCACTTAGGCTCTGGTTGGTGACCGAGGTCGCTGTCGATGTTGGCATTACGTTAGTGCTACTCTGGGAGTTCAGGAAAGCCAAGGGAATTCTGATAGAGACACGGAGGTGAGTAATGTGACAAATTTATTTATCTGCTTGGCTCAGGCATTAATAGTACACTCGATCGGTTAACCGCGGTAACAGTCCAGAGCGGAGCCGCGGCCGCGACGCTCGCCATCGGGGGTCTACTGGGGTAAGTCGCAAAAGCCGCTCTGAGTCGACAATCAAACTTACAGGACCGCGAACCTAGATATTACTTAAAAACGGACAGCAATCGTCCGTTGTTCGAGTTGAATTAGCACGGCATTCTCGACTCATCTGTCCTTGGCAGTATCCCTGGTTTTCTTATATCCGCTCGGACGCGTCTACGTTATCACTTTGGTCCGCTTTTCGTTCATCGGTTGGGGACATTGTTGACCGTCTCGCAGCTTTCGAACCTCAATGTCCGGAAGTCAACAAAGTCTTTTTCCACGACAGGCACGTATTCCGGTTCTGGGACGTCCGGCGGCCAACGAGAGCCGCTGCCATTGACTAGTTGGACCACCGACGATTCGTGCGGTCTTCGTGCGTCGTTTCCTAGTATTTCATTCCTTTGAGCGGTCCAATTCCGAATAATAGATGTTCACAACACCTTCCCCACCTCCGTTCAATCTGTACGCCTTCTTAGACGATTAATCAATACTAATTTGTTTCTCTAGGTCGGCGCCGGCGTTCCATCTTGATTCCCAGTAGGACTGGCATCCCAATGATATTTTCAAGCGTAAGGAGCAATTGTATATCTGACCTCATGTACACACCTTTAACCAGTGGATACAGCCTCGTCGAAGCGCCTATATCGATTATTGGCCGGAGGGGATCGAGACGACGCCCAACTATTCCTCCAAGAAACATCCAACGTTGTTCGCTGTCTCCACGCTCTTTGATTCTATAAATCATGTACTAATATGGCGTATACTTGACCCTATCCAATCTTTTCCTCTCCGTTCCCGAGTGGAATTTTTCAGGCCATCTGAGGCACGTAGAAACCTCTCTGTCCGAACCGCCATTAGGGCCTTCCATTCCGGGAAGACCACAGCCACTCTGCCGGCGGCTCACCAGGCGGAGCTTAAACTTGAAATTGTGGTGAGGCGTGCGCCAAACAAGCGTCCTCGCTTCCTCTCCCCCAACGGCCTATCCCCACTCAGCGCCCTCCTCTACCTCATCTTCGCCGATGAATTCCTCAGTAACCGCACACTAGGCTTCATCGACGATAACACGAGGACCGAGGTCGGCTACACTGTCGAGGAAACCACAGAAGGGCTTCGTCACGGTACGCACATGGAGGAAGAGGCGCTGCTCCGCTCGCTCCGCCCGGGGCACAGCTTCGACCTCCCCAAGTTCCAGTGTGTCATTTCATCCCCGCAAGGCGCCAGCGCGACCACTACCGCCCAGTCCCACTCGTCATAGACCACGGTCAAGCTCCTCGGTGTCATCCTGGACAACAAACTCTTCAGGAACCACACTGACCGAACGCAGAGCCGAGGCACCAAGGCCACGCTCGCGCTATCGCGCATCTCCTTCCTCACCTTCAGGCTCCCGCACTCGTACGTGCGGCAACTGTTCCTGACGGTGGTGGTGCCGAGGATGGAATATGCGCTGATGGTGTGGTATAGGCCGGTGTTCCACGAGCGAGGGAGGGAGGAGGACGGGCACGGTTTGGGTGATGAAGACGCTGGGGAAGGTACGACGCCAGGCCGCCAAGCTCATCACCGGTGCGCTACGCACGACGGCGACGTCGCCCACATGCACGACGAGCTCTTCCGCCCCCAGTGCAGCGTCCTGACGCAGATCCACACCGGCCACATTGGTTTGAACACCCATCTTCACAGGCTCAAGATAACCCTCTCCCCTAACTGCGCCCTCTGCTCTGTCCCCGAGACAGTCCCCCACTTCCTACTTCTATGCCCTATCTACCGGCGTCAACGCCTCAAACTCATTCTCCGGCTCGGCACTGCCCGACTTTTCCTCCGACGCCTCCTGAGTCCTCGCGACCAAGTCCGAGCATAAGGCCGTCCTCGCGTTCGCACGCGACACCGAGCGCTTCCCGCGCTACCAGCTGTAATCACAGCCTGACCCTTTTATTCAGTTTTTCTTACTCTACGACCCGGCCCCAAACTGCATACGGACATAACAGAAATTGAATAGTTTTATACCTTCGTACACATGTAATCCAGCGTGTTTGTAGCATCGCTTGACTTGGTGTTTCTGGCTTTGTTTGAAACTCCGCCGAGTGAGCCGTCAGCAGGGTGGCTGTGGTCGTCCCAAAATGGAAGGTGTTTAATGGCGGTTTGGACGTAGAAACCTGCTATATCAGCTGACTCTTGTCATAAATGGGGGGAACACCACAGCAGATAATGGGCCTGGAAAGTCTGTCATCAGGGATTGGCATCACCCTCCTTATAAAATTAGCATGTCTGTCCGTCCGTCTGAAGCCTTTAAACTCTGCTCAAGGTTTTAATTTCAGGCCATGCCGGCAAGGTCTGCTTGCACATTTGATTCATGATCTGCTGTGCCGACGTGGCGGCCTCTGGGCATTACACTTTTGACTTGAGATATGCTCAAGCATGTGGTTGAGTTCTTTGAAGTTCCACAGTCACTGCCGCATCCACTTATTCCAACGAAGTGGTGGGCCGCTTTGTGGCCCACTACGCTCTTGTTACCGTATAATTTCGTTCAACTCAACAGCGGGTGTGGTTTGTCAAACTGCTGCGTGACATGGGAGTCTGGGATGGGACTGACAATTTGAATGAAATTATATGGTAGTGTTTTTATTGTGTCTTGTTCCGTCTTGAGATAGACATAGTCCTCATGACAAGGTTCCCATCTAGGAATGTCATGAGGGCCTGGCCCGAGACTAATGCCTACATGTGCCAATCATATCTTTTTTTATTTGGTTTATTTTATTTTATTTTTGGTAGTACAGTCAGTAACTGGACAACCAACAATTGGCTAGCCTCCAGCACTGCACTGTGTAAGAAACGGACCTCCATGAGAAAGTGACAACAACACCCACTGCCCAAGGGAATGCATATCTGCACACTGTGACTTGCAACAGTGTGGGGATTCAAGCCCAGTGAAAAGTCAGTGGAATTGATTGAAATGAAATGAGACACGATGGTGAGTCCCGTAATGTTTCGGGATGCTTTGGGAAGAAGTGCACGTGCCCATCACCACAATCCAATTGATCTCATTTTATCATTCTTGATGTCTTGTATCTTTATGTTTCCATCCACCCTGTCTATGTGTGGCCTCATGCACTGCCAGCTGTTTTAAAGCTCGGTCCCTCTTTGTTGAACATTCCCACACTCTCTTTTCCTCTTCACACATTTCATTCGTCGTCCTCGTCATCTGTGTACTCGCTGTAGGCACACTAACTTGCTCGTACATGTCGAGCCCATCCATGGACTTCAGCTCACTGGGTTGTGCTGATGACATCTTGTTTTTCTCAAGCCTTGCAAGCACCATTGCCCCGACAGGTCCGCCGCACTCAAGGTAACAAGCATCTTTTGTTCCGTCTTATTCAATTCTCATGCAAGCTTTCTTAAACACTTACTCAAAGAAGTTGTAAGTTAATTCCCTCATTCTCACCAAGACCTGTCCTAATCTATTGTCCAGAAACAACGACCTGCCATTGACAAAGTCCAGAAGCCACTTGTAGCAGCTGGCCCAATAGAAGGTGTACAGGGCACCAGTGGAGGGTGCGGAGGGCAGCAGGGGTGGGCGGGTGGATTTGGAATTTCGGTACTGGAGCAGTTGATTCAATTTCATTTTTGTTCAAAAGTGGTCCGATACGAATATATAAAGTGAATGAATTGCATACAGTGGGATGCTTTGGAAACGACCTGAATACATCCCATTTTAACCTGATCGCTTCCCGAAATTGATGTGTCAACTGGTTGGATCAATTGGGATGCTTTGGGTGAATTGGGTCTGCATCTCGTTTCATTCCAAACCCTCACATTCTATCCCGTTATTTTGTGTCATTCATGCAATCAATTGTGTTTATTTGGGAAGGTATGGCTACAGCTCACTTTTGCCCATTCCAACTCATTTAATCCCACCGACTTTTCACTGGAATTCAAGCTCTACCTGTTCCTCCTCTGTTGGCCAGAGGCTGTGATGGCTCAAGACCCACTAAAACCTTGGGCACTCTCAGCCAGTCTTCTGGCAGCTTGTCTTCGTCCTTGAGAGTGGAGCTCCATGTTTGGAGAACCAGGATGGAGTCTAAGGAATTCTGTTTCCCATATTGTACCTTGTTAGTCAGAAGGCAATCCAAGTCTAGACATAAGTTCAATGCATGGAGCCATCTGTTTTGAATTTCACATTCGGTTAGGGATTCACCCCCTCTACTAATTACACAGTCATTTTGGATTTTCCATTCTGGAAGAGGGACTCAGAGACTAGGATGTTAAAAAGCTGTGTAGCATCATGGAGTTGCCGTCCTTTTTCATCTTTTATAGTGATCAGTCCACACCCAAGAATGCCACTGAAGGTGGGTCCAGGCCAGGCTGTGTCAGCAATGGCCTCTGGGTCGGCTAAACAGCAAGTAACCTGAAGAGAACCCCAACCAGGAGAAACCTGGCAGACGCTAGTAGCTCGTGTGTTCCCTGAGCAGTAAGACCAGCCATAGGGTGTCCTCCCTAGGAGACCATATGTCGTAGGTTGAGATGCGAGGCGGAACCTGGAACAAGTCGAAGAGGGTGTGGTATCCACTTAGGTATATAACCTGGGGCATGGATACAACCCATAGTACAATGTGGAGGAAGCGGAGCAGGGTGGAGACAATGCCTATATCAAGCCAAGGTAGAAGCCTGAGATTAGATGAGGTAGAATCTACTGTACATGGAGATTCTACCGAGCTTATATAGGCTTCGAAATAAGTTAAAACAATCACGGTCTATCACGATCAGGTCTGGTACCTCAGCATTAAGGAGTGTTATTGCTGATACTCCTGTGCTCCTCTGTTTTGGTTTCTGTGGGTTTCCTAGTCCCTATCATCGTTGTCTCCAGTGGTTCAAACCAATCGAGTCAATAGCTGAAACCTCAATCGGTTTGCAACCAGTCATGTACTTTGTGTATGCTTCTGTGTCAGCCATGGCACGTTGGGGTCTAGGATCTGTCTGTACAGGTTCCTAGTCCCTAACGTCTTCTGTATCCCATGGCACAGACTACCCTGAATCTGTGGCTTCTAGAATCCGGGGTCGGGTTTCAGCTGTGAGAAGGTCACGTGGTGGCATCATAAGAGTCCTGTGCCACTAAGAGGTGTCTGCATCCGTACAGACGCATCACGTGAAAAATAGAACCCAGGTGATTCATGACACCTAACATCTTCTAGTATCCAGTGGCCAAGACCCCAATAAGTCTACAGCTTAGAACCTGAGGCCAGGTTCAATCGTGAGAAGGTCACAAGGTGGCATCATGTGAGCCACATGCTGCTAGACATCCATACAGACATGTCGTGTGAAAAAAGAGGAACCTGGGTGATTCATGACAGTGTGCGTGTGTTGGGCAGTGCAGCAGCAACATCAGTGGCACTTTGTGTCACAACTGGTTGGCAGGCATGGTGTGTAGTGTCAACCACAGGAAGTTCCGAGGAGCAAAATAGCTGATCCTTTGATGGGCCATCACAGACCACTGGGAGCACCCAAGCACCCTCCAGCGCAAAATCACTACCTGCAAGAAATATCTACAGGTATTAACAGAGTGTGAGAGGAAAAGGTGATTTTGATACCCAAGAGACCCATATCAATGTACCTAATAATGGGTCTGATCAGTTGCTATTTAAGGAGGGTAGGTGTCTCAACGGTATTAGCACACACATTTGGGTAAATAACTGCCATATCTAGATGCTAATGACTCAACTGCTAGAATTGACTCTGTTTGATAATAGCCTGTGGTAGGCCCCATGGAGGAGGTATCTGGATGTCAATAATGGTACATATTGTTGGAAGAGATGTGTCAGCCCAACAAGGCCATGTAGGTGGATGATGTGGAGGATATGTGTAACCAACATGCTAAGGATGTTATCATGGAGCTGGACTCCTGGTTATGAGTTTCATTGGTGGACAAATCCCGTGCTTATCAATGTACTGCATTCTGATCAGATGATCACTGGAAGGGGCTGGAAACATTGTATCTTGATGGTTCCATGCCGTCCTAGGCATTCCAGATATGGGATAGTCACTAAGCAAAGGTCTGATTACTTGGACCTATACTCGTCGGCTCTTGGAACAGGTACACATACTCAGAAGTACTTTGAATGTGGTATCCCTGGAGAGCTACAGACTAGGAGCATCTATTCCAGACATTCTGGTAGATGGGAAGGTACCAGCATTGGGAGGAACAGACTATCTAATCAAGATCAACATAGAGGACTGGTTGTGATGGCTTGGGCACAGTCTGACTGATCATACATGTGCACAGGATCCCAATATGGTGTGCTCAACATAGGCAGCCAATAGAAGGACTCAGATACCTAATTCTATGATGGATACACGGCAGTCGGACAGATAAACAGACTATTTTACCCATATCTACTTATTTCTTGGATGTTTCCATGTGTTTCAGGGCTTTGTATTTAGTAGCGGGGGCATCTTGGGCAACTTCACAGAATCACCCCATGGCTAGTAGGTGGAAATACTTGTGAATTGGGCAGATACCAGGGAGTTCGAACAGGGTGTCTCTTAGAATTCATCTTGGCTTGGAATCTTTATTTGTGTGCTTGGAATCTTTGGAAACCGACTTGCCGTTTGTCTGGAATAGTCTGGAAGTGACTGGAACTGTTGGTATTGTGCTGAGCCTGCACTTGGTTGTTTGGGTTTTTGTGTGAAGAGTTTGGGAATGGAACTCACTACTGTTGAAGAGCTTGGGAACAAAACCCACCACTGTCTGAAGTGCTTGGGATCGGAACCCACTACTGTCTGTTACTGTCTATGCTTAGAATAGGCATCCACCCAGTTTTGGAGAATCCCAGCAACTTGTTCTTGTTTGCACTCATAGCTGCGAAGCTTTACATCACTGCGCTCTGTGCTTCCTGTTTGTTTGGGTCTATCCTTGCTCACTCAGATCTAGCCTGAACACTTGCATAGCAAGGGTTCCATTCACATTGACACACTTGTTGCATTCCACTAGCTTTCCTATCTGTTCCGGTTCCATTCTGGCTCACTCAGAACAAGGCTTAAGGACTTGGACTCTGTTCCAAGGACTTCCACAAGCAATACAATGCTCTCTCCTCATTCCCAAGGTCTATTCCATTCCCTGCAACCTTTTATAAGGCCCTGTACCAGGGTCTGATACTCATCTGTGCACTTCTTGAGCACTTCCATTCTGTTCTGACGCACTTCTGTGTTGAGGTTTGGTTTTGGTTGGTGTTTTCTTGATAGGTTCAGAGCACATTGATCACTGCTGCTGCCGACCTGGACAAGCTAACAACAAATGAGAAGAAACAAATTGAGCACTAGGAGGACTCTGTGATGTATGGACAAGCTGAGAAAATCGAAGGAAGAGGAGGAAAGAAGGTGGAATGTTACAATTGCCACAAGATAGGTCACATCACCGCTGATTGCTGGTCAAAAGGCAGGAAAAGGTCCAGGATGTTGTAGGAAGAAGGAGAAGGCGAACAAGGCAGAGGATGCAGGCACTGATTTTGTTGAGACCACATACACTGCTAAATTCAACAAAACTTCCCTTTATTCCTGGTTCGCCGACTCCAGCACCACTTCCCACATCTGCATTAACTGGACAGCATTTATCGACATGCAAGTAATGAATGTATCCATTGAAGGCATTGGAGAAACACCACTGCATGCTCTGGGACACGGAACAGTCCTGTTAGACTGTGAAGTCGATGGGAAGAATATAACTGACCGATTATTGGATGTGCTGTTCATACCAACTTGCGTACACAATTTGCTAACAATTAGCCAACTTGACAATGCTGGTTTAGAAGCCAAATTCAGCCACGGCAAGGTGGAATTTGTGTGACACACCGATGGTTGAGTGATAGTGATGGGAAGCAAGACCAGCCTTCGATGTAGCCACAATGCATTGTACCCAGCCGTGACAGGGGGGTACAATGCATGGTGGGCACTGCATAGACGGCCCATCAATGGTCGCCCACAATGCATTGGACCCTGATCCGAGAGATCAGGCCGCACAGGACAGCCGGAACATCAAACCCGGATACCCGGACATTTTGGCCGTATACCTGGATATTTTGGCTATATACCGGACATTTTAAGTGTATATAGGTCCCTGTTTTAATATATCCATTGCAACGTTCGTCCCGCTTAATACCAAACCCACCGGCACCTCGGCACACAGCAGAAACCTGTACGGCTCGTGGAAAAAGTGTATTTACACGTCTTAAAAATACATGCCATTACCCTCGTCTACTGCCCCTCGGGCAGGGCCCCCTCCTCTTCCTCCTCACCCTCCAGTCTCGCCTCCTCCTCCTCGGCATCCAGCTCATCCGCAATATCCACCTCAACTGTCACCGGTGCCGCAAGATCCACCAGATTACGCCCCTCCAGGTACGCATCCGCCCTCATTAAAAGGCCCGTCCAGCGTCGTTCCAGATCGGTGCAGCGTGCACGTTCAGTTGCAGCCTGCTCTGCAGCGTATGCGCACCGGCCCTCGGTGACCTCCGCCGAAGCACCGGGGAGCTCTGCTACCGCCAAAGCATCCCACTGCATTGCTGCAGTTTGCCCGTATGCGATCGTGCGGCGCATTTCTTCCCGGAGCAACATTACCTCTTCGGTGTACCGGGAGGACCGGGCTAATGCCTTGCACCATTCAACCCGCAATGCTATAGACGCACAAATTAGCAATTCTGTTTGTAAATAGATAAATGGAAAGATTGATGTACCTTCCTCCAGACGCTTGTCATTCTCGCCCTCCCCGGCTCCTACCTGGTACCAGATCCAGGAGAAGGTGTGCGAGCCCTCTCCGCTTGCGACACCTGCTGCGCGCGTAATCCCCCCCTCAATTATGGCGCCCCCAATATCGGCCCATTGCTTGTTTTGAGCTTTCTCCTCGGCAGTGAGGGCGCGCTCGTTCAAGCCACGGATGTCGTCGTCGTTGAGCATACGGAGGCGCTCCTCCCAATCTCCATGTCCCCGAAGTGCTACCAGCGCCGCCCGGGAGTATCGGTAGCGCAATTTGGCGATGTGGATGCGGATGTTGATCTGGCGCAATATTCCCTGGCCTTTCGTCATCAGCCCCTGGCCAGTATAATTGCGCAGCTTGTATCTGTTGGTCATGGTGCGTGTGCGAAGGCCCGCACGAATGCTTTCCAGTGCCTCCGTTGCCTCCGCCTCGCGCAGGCGTGCCTCCAGCGTGGGAAGGCCCATGGCGCACACCCTCTCCCGGCTTCTCGGGTCCGCGATCTCGGTGTGGAGGGGTCGTATGGCCGACGTGTGGAAATCCATACGCACGTTGGTTTCAACTTTACAATAGTATGCCCCTATTTTACATTACATTATTTGTTTGTACTGTAAATAGTGCCAGATCATCACCTTTTGACCGCAAACCACCATTTTCGTGACCAGTGTAGGGCTCTCGCCCAGAGGTACCATCGGAGGTCCTCGCCCCTAGTCTCCCAAAGTCACCAGTAGGCAGTATCGCCACCCAATCCCCTCAAAACACGCTTTACGACGCCACATTCTTCACACGGCATTTTCGCACATTTTTACTCTAACTTTTCACCACTTTCTCACTCTACGGCCCGGGATCCTTTTCTCAATTCCTTCCCCATCGCGCGTTCGACCGCTACCCGGATTACCGACCCAAATTAAGAACCTACGCACCGGGCTTTCTCCTCCGCCACATCGGACGGCATGAAGAGCCGTGACACCTCGGGTAATTCGTCCCCACCTCCATCGTACATCTGCTTTTGGACATTGGTGAGTACTGCGCGAACTGAAGGCATGTACACTGTTTGCAACTCGCGAAATTTGTGGATACGTTTGAGGAGGGCAATGCGACGTTTGGTGAAGTCCAGTTTCTGGCTCGGAGAGGGATTACGCAGTGCGCGCACGGAAACCTCTAGGCGTCGCCTACATGACATCAAAATGTCACCAGCTATCCGCTTTGCCGCAGAAAAAAAAAGACGCACTGGCTCTCTTCGATGTGAAGGCCCATGATGATAAAGGTGCTCGGGGTGTGCTCGCGCTCGATCTCGACGCCCTCAGAAGTACAGACAAATTCTTCCATCGCAATCTCAAGTTGGATTTGCCGAAGACTGGTTACTGTGGCGATATCAGATTTGCATCCCCATATTATTTCGGATCCACAAACCTTCCTCTGGCATGTCGAACGGAGAGTCTTCTGGAGTTGTATGCTGCGTGGACTCCCATCTCTCCACCCACGCCCTCCATTCCTTGATTTGCTCCGGGCGCGCCTCTTCCAACCCCGTTGAAAATGCATCGAACGCAACTCGGTGCTGGTTTCCATCTTTGATGGCGACTGCAAGCCGCTTTGGGAGAATGCGATCTACACGGACACTGTCAACGGCCATCCGAGATTCTCGGCTGTCCACTTACGCATTGCCAGCAGCCTATCATAATTGTGAAACCCAAACACATCCTCGAGCGTCGCCTGACGTGACCCAGGGCCCATCAACCTCGTCGAAGGCGCCGCCCCATTGGAAAATGCCCAGTTCTGTTCTATACCCTCACCGTTCGTCATCCCAGCGCCCCGCATCCAATGAAAAGAGAACGGGGAGCGACATTTGGTGAGGTGATCGGGGAGGTGAAAGTTGGGGACCATCCACCAAACATCCGCCGGCGGAAGCTTGAGATGCATGGCTTCCGGCATCTTTGCCATGCGCTCCCAGAACTTGATCGCGTATTGGCAAGCGATGTCGTATGAGAAAACTAGCCAGGCCATGGCAAATGTCATGAGGGCTGACAAAACAACGAAGTCGATGTTGCATTGACTGTCAATAAATCAATATTTTGCATCCTATGTCTCCAAAATGACTTACCGCTCCCCCACCTGCAAGTCGCCGATGCCATTGGCACGCCACATGTTGTGTCTTGAGCATGTTACACCCCCAACTCCCGTTGTCCGCAATCCCCGCACGCGCTTTGAGTTCGCAAGAAACATGGCTCGAAATCCGGAGCAGTTGGAGATTTCTTCCTCGTCAACATGCTTAGCAATATGAGCATAGTAACCATCCTCCCCGTGTCGGCGACAGAAGTAGCCGAACCCATCCCCAAGGATGGGATCCGATGCTTCCGAGGAGACACAACGGTTTCCCAGCCGAAAATTCGCATCCGCCGCCAAAAACACAATGTATATGAACCTATAATCGAACTTGAGGTACTGCCTGGCTGACATCGTGCAGCGCACGTACCGGTAGAAAGGATTGATGTTTTCCCAATTCGGAGGCAGGTTCCAGCCTGGCTGGGGGCATGCCCGACACGGTATCGCCAACTCACCCTGCTTCGTTGCCGCTATACCCCCTTCGTCGTGTCCTCGCTTAGCCCTTTTGTGGCGTTTCACCTCCCGCCACTGGCGTACAATGTGCATGAAGGGTCGTCGACGGTCCTAGCAATTTATTAGTCTAGCCTACATCTAGAGGATGTGCGTGCACTCACCGGAGGTTTATCGAGCCCATCGTGATTCGTGCACATTTCGAGACCCCGGAGGAAGTCGTACGCAGAGAGCTTTCCCAGACAGTTTATGATCTGGAAATGACGCAGCGCACGGAATGTCGCGCATGTATTCGGCGCTGTGATCGTTGCTGGCCACCAACACGCGCGCAATAACTGTGTGCGCCGTTCCTCCGGCGGACTATCGGGCTGCGCATCCTTTGGACACCCACAGAAATCGACATTCATCTCATGGACACCCGTGAGATCGTACAGAACAAAATCATGGGCCGCCGCCTGCCGGTAAGGGCAGATAACACCAGGGGGATGTCCGAGCTGTACGCGGAGACCCAGTTCCTGAAGCCACCTTCGCCCGCGAACAAAATTCGACCCATTCCACTTCTGAATCAATGAATTAGCGGTCGCAACCCGGGTGGTAGCTGTAGATCAAACAACACACCTCCAAAAAATGTGTGGGGTGCTGAACGTGTGCAGCCACAATACACCGCGAACAGTACATGCCTTCCCCGAGGCACGCTTGATCCACACAACGCCAAACTGCCGGGCCCTCGCATTGGCGAATCGGACATTCTCGTCGGGGATCCACACATGGACCACCAGCGCACCGAGCGTAATTTTTTGGGGAACCTCGTCCCTCGCGGCGTAGGTTCTCCAATAGATACTCGTCCCTATGCGGAAGCCAATTTTGCAGCGGACGGTCCTGGATAAATATATGTTAGTACTCTTCCTGCGCTGGAAGAGGAAATGAATACTTACCGACTTTGTGTTTCTCCCGGCCGACTGGACAACCACGACGTTGATCCCATCGTCTGCAGGCTCATCTGGCTGCGATTCCAGAGAAGTGTCCCCGAGCTGGTAGGAGAAGTCCTCAGAATGCCTCGCCATATTCGTTGCCAGATCGTCCGCCCAAAAATGGTCCGTTGCTGTCGCATCAGCGACTCCCGCTCCTTGCTCAACCACACTCATCCTTGTGTGCTGTCTCCTGTTGTCCTGAGTGCGATGCGACACTGACGCTGCCGTTCCCGCAATTACCAGCGAGTGCGGTTTGATCTTGCGTTTGTGAGACATCGAGCAGGTAGGCAGGGTTTGGTTAATTCGATGTTGTAGAAGACAGAACTGGAAAATGGATCGTGATTTGACAATACGGATACGTGATCTTATATCGGTACGGCGCACAAATCTGCGAGAGTCAAAGCGATGTCATTATACGGCAGTGGGTCAAACTTTTTTACTTGTGCATACACTAGAGATCGCCATCTCTGCGTGCCTTCTGGGACGCAGAGCGGCGAACCAACCGTAATAAAGTCAAGGAGCGCGCATTTGCCTCGCGGAGCCGGGACCTTCCACGTCGTAACTCATCATTGACCGACAAGCAGCGCCGAGGCGATGTAGGGATCCCCTTGCGGCAGCGAGCCGATGTGGCGACCTCCTTGCGGTAGTGGGGCGATGTGGCAATCTCCTTGCGCGCGCGCCGGATGAGAGTAGTATTGTGCTCGCGCCCCCCGCTATCGGTCAACTGCCTGTCGAAATCCTGCAACGTACGAAGAACGCGCGACAACGGAGGTGTTTTCGGTACATCGGGCCGGGTAGTGAATGGCGCAGGAGATCCCTGGACAACGGCTGGTGTAAGCGGGCGGAAGAGATCCGATGGCGTGTTGGACAGAGGGCGACGCGCAGATCCTGATAGATTTTTCAGAATGCAGGGCTGCACCCAGGTGCGCGCACACGCACCTGCCGCTTTGTGTTCGTCACCCGAGCATCGCTCCCCGGTGCCATCTGCATAGAGAGGTCAGCCTCATCGTCGCAATGTGTTCAGTAGGCAACGTACCTTGTATATCCAGCCCATCCTTTGTCAACACCGAGCCGCGATACTCATTCGTAGAACGAGACCAACTTGAGCGCTGTGTAGTGGATGTCTCTGAAACGCGTTAGTTCTGAGCCGGCACAGCTGGTTGGTCTGCTCCATCACGTACCCGAGTCGAGTGCGTGCGGGCTGTTCATGGTTGCTGGCAAGAGCAGCTAGAAGTGCAAATACCAGACAGGCAACTCGAAGAGAGAAACGCCGCTTGCCGGCCTCCCGCTATCATAGTTGCCGGCAAGAGCAAAGAAGCGCACGTGATTGTCTGGACTCGTAAATAACTTGTAGCAGCCAGCCTAGGGCCCTATCCTTATCCTTTGTCAACATTGATCTATCCCTCGAGGCCTGGGCTATTCTGGAACTGGACATTTGGTGTGCACCTCTACCTTCCTGCCCCAATTAACATCATTATGCAGGTTTATTCGGCATTTTTTGCACTCATCTACATCTACCCTACTGGGTGACTTCCCGCAGGACTTGAACATTTTAGTTGAGTTTCCGAGGGGTGCCAGTGATGTCGGATAGGAACTTATTCAAAATTTTAAGTCATGAATGATTCCCACAAGAATTTTTGGGACTTGCTGGCGGAAAGATTCAAGAACCTATAGATAATGTCTCGGGAAATTCCAGTTAGATCTTATCAGCACTGATAACAGTGCGTCTCGTGTGTGTCTGTGACACCGTCACAGACAGCGTGTTTTGTGACACACCGTGTGCAGGATGCATCCTGCACACGTCCCATCACACCGTGACACCACTTCTGCTATGGATGCTGACACATTTTTCTTTCTTCAAGAGACCCAGGCAATTGAGGAAGATCAAGCAGAGGATGATTGCAAGAGGATTGTGGTTGCAACCATTGTGCTCGGAGCTGAGCAGGATCGTCGAATGTGCATTGAGTGCCGGCACCTCAGCCGCCTTTATCTGTGTTGATCACAGCTTGTGGCCACAAGGAGGACTCGGCCAATCGAAATTTTGGCAACCAGGGATGAGGCCAGGGCTGATTCTCAGTGCACACCTCTATTTATCTGGTCTAACAAACATCATTACAGGTTTCTTTGCGCTCATTTACACCATACCGATTCCGAGGACCCTGCTCCTTTACGCCGGAACCCCAGCGACTCTCCCAGGTTGGGAATTGAGTCGAGTCGCCTTTCAAAGAGTTAGTAATAGTTTTCACGACATCTTGGGTCGGGGGTGACCATGTTCGGGCAGTTCAACTTTACGGTTGAACTGGCCAAAAATATATCATGCCGTCCTCCATACCTTCTTCCAAGCCTCGAAATTATTTGTGAGTATATTTTACATCGCTATTCATTGCTAGGATTATGTTTCAGGCTGAGGCACTCCGTGTCTTGACTGATATGGCGCGCTTTCATTGGAGTGGCGCACTCCTCGGTTAGTTTTATGATGCATATTTCGAAGTTTATAAATTGAGGCTCAGCGGTTATTCAGTTCTGGCTGCAGGAGAGGTTTTCTAGGAAGTACGGATAACTTTAGACAGCAAACCGGAATCAGTTACAATATCTCAGCTTAGTCCACGCTCAAAATATTGTACACTCTTGGAGCCAATATTGGGTCGCAACATGAATCTCAGTTCGACCAAATCAAATTTTTATTGAGGCCAGAATCGGGTGTGATTTTGATATTCAACTACTCCCTGATACTCGTACGCTGCCCACTGGGCCCAGTTTACCCCCAAAGCTAGAAGAAATGAGAATGCGAGTACTTACGTTACCTCATTAGGCCCAATAAAGCCGGCGTCTATTTGCGATAACGACAAGCGCTCGCCAGATAAGATATCCACAGATAAGATATCCATCGCATCATTCCAATCACAATCAATATGTCTCCCTCCGCCCACCAACGATGTGGAGATGACGAGGAGCGTCACCTCCGACGCCTCGCTACCTATCGCAAGTACCGGCAAACGTTTGTTCGTTCTTTTTTCTTCTTGAAATGCTGTATATATATTCTCGCAGACATCTTGAGGAAAGCCGCAAAAAAACCCGAGAAAGAATGGCACGAGTCCGTGCCGCTCTGACAGAGGAGCAGCGGGAAAGGCACCGCGAGGCTCAGCGGCGTTATCGGGAACGGTAAATTTGCCGGCCTGTTGTTTTCTATATGACAATGTGTGTGTACTTTACAGGTATCGCGAAAGAATTGCGCACCGTGCGAGGCGCGCCACGGTCCAGAAAAACGCTGAGGCAGGGCGCACAACCAAACCTCGGCCGAAGGCACGTCACTACTGGTCAGATCTGGACTTGGTTTCATCAGACGAGGAAGAGGACGATGAATGGTGATTCCCGCTAGCACACAAGTACATTGGTCGATGTGATCTATGTACCTATGCGCATGCAATTTCCCATTGCTCCTCAAGTTGGTTTGAAGCTAGCAGCAGCTGCTGCCGCCGCTGCCTTGGCCTGCGCCTCCGCCACTAACCACCGCCTGTGCCTGCGTCGGCACTGACGTCTTTTCTTACCGCGGGTTTTGGGAACCATGGTGACGCCGTCCCAGGGAGGTCCGTCGTCCGAGGTAGTGTCGCTCCATCCATCGTTGTGGCCCCATCCGTGGCCGTTGCCCCATACTCCGTCAGTGCCCCACACTGTTCCGGTGGTCCAGCCATAAGCATTGCCCCAGCCAACGGCCGCGGCTGTTGGCGCCGTTATCGGATAGGGCGCTATCCGTTTCTGGAGCCATACTGCGAAACAGCGGGGGCCGGCCGATTGAAGCGCGTCGACTCGCGATGGCTTTGGAACAAGCTGCTGGCCGAATCAACTTCTCATAAATCATATTGAAGCAGGATCTACTGACCGAGACTGCCGTCCTTCCATCCTCGCAACTTGAGGAACTCCTGGTACGACTTCACCTTCTCCTTCCGCTGCCAAAACACGGTGAGAACAACCTTGCACTCGGCCTCGGAATCTAATGCTGGTAATTTTTCATTTCTTCGACGGAGAGTCATGAAATGACGCTAGAGATACTGACCTTCCTTGCTGGACCCATCCAGAATCGGCCAGGCTCCCATGGCGTGTCAGAATGAACGGTTAGCAAGACACGTGGCGCACTCACCCCATATGTTATTTGTTACGTGGCGCACTCACCACATGGACAATCAATCAAGAGATCGCCTTTCTTCCTTGCCACCATGTCGCAGCAGCTTGTATCCACCAACCTCCGCGCTGAAGACCTGATCATGGACATTCGGGGAGGAGGGAACGACTCTCGTTATTATTGCTTGCCTCCATTCCGCGGGAGCACAGATGGCGTGGAGAAGACTGGGCGGGGGTTTCCATTCTACCTGGTCTCGCAGGGCCATGTTGTGGGGATCTTCGACAACTGGTAAGTCGTCGTACCATCGTACCGTAACTTGAGATGATTTTTTTTTCCATTGCAGGCACGAGACCAAGGCTAGTATTTCTGGCTTCCCGGACAACAGCTACCGAGGCTACAACACCGTGGAGAAGTGCATCGAGGGCTGGCAGGCACTCTGCCGGTGGGGTATCCATCCCCATCCCGTGGATCCGGCGAACGCAGTGAACACCTCACCACAGAAGCGGGCCAAAGCCTCTGCCGCACCAGCGCAAGGGGCCTCTGCCGCACCAGAGCAGAAAGTATATGATTTGTAAGTCTTTGATTATACGCTCCTGCAGATACTTGATCTGTCCGGCAGGAAAGTCCTATGTACGCCACAGCGCTCACCGGCGGCGCCACCTCGACCCCAGAAGGCCGGACGGCACGAGGCAGGTGACCAGGACTTTGTGAATTTCGCAATCCGGGGGGCGGGTGTCGTTTCCAGCAGCGCGTATGTGATATTCTTGTCTAGCTCATCATTAGCTCATGATTTGCGAACAAGGGCGCGCACAGAGCAACGGTACCGCGAAATGCAACTTCGGGGCGAGGAACCTGAGCTCTTGGTCACACGGAGTTTGGAGGCGGCCACGAGCTTTGCGCTGGAGGAGCCCGAATTCATTTAGGTTGTTTATTGTTGTACCGCTTGGAATAGAAAATATTTGCGAGACCCTAAGTAAATATGAGTGGCTGGAGCGACCAGTCCTTTAGTGTACTCTGTAAGGGTGCTGTTTGGTTATGCGCTCGCAGAAAAACCGACGACAGAACTCAGCAGTTACCCATGCCTCGCAAAGGTGCAGCAGCTAGAAAACGGGCTCGAGAGGGCAAGCCGCCCGTGAAACCTGGGAAGCAGAGCTGGGTTCATGGCACCAAACTAGGCTTCTTCACTGCGTACAAGGAGGACTTCATTGCCGCGGCGGAAATCAAAGAGACTGGCGCGTTTTACACACGCATCGCGAAGCTGTACTTGAAGAAGTACGGCTACAATACGGCCTGGGGCGGGGACCTGGAGGAAGGCCAAGACACTGCGGACGACGTCGACGAAGACGAAGACGTCGATACCCTTCTGCCAGAGGTCGCCGAAGCACGGTCCGCATACTACACAAAGCTGCGCAACAAGATAGCAGTTTGGTATCATGCGCAGTATGGGGGGAACGTACGGACAAAACAGGTGCCCAAGACCTTCAAGCAGCTGTTTGATAGGGCGAAGCTGGAGCCGTCGGAGCCTACGAGAAAGCGGGAGCTCCATTACTACTCGACCAATTTTTATGCCGAGAGGATCAAGCCGCGTTTCATCACACGATTGGCCGCCGCCACTCGAGCGGCGGCAGAACGGGGAGAGAAACCTCCAGCAGAGGTGGCCTTGCGCCAGCAAGTGATGAAGGAGGCGTGGCTGGCGGAGACACCAGCATTCCGGGCAGAGATATTGCAGACCATCGACAAGCTGCACGCGGCCGCGCTTGAAACGTACAAGGTAGCGCTCGCAAACGACACTCCATCGACAGCCGAGGAGTATAGCATGTAAGTCATTCATCGATGATCTGAGTGACGACGTTAATCTTTGCATTAGCGCTTTGAATAATGCGGCCTTTTACCTTACGCCGTTTGCGGAGGCTGCCCAACAGCAATTTGGGATGAACGTCAGTATCCTGCTTTGCGGTCCAGTTCCCGATCGCGGGGGGAGGATCGAAGTAAGAAGGTGTGTATTTTCAGACGTTGATCGGTCATAAGTGATCTCAAAAAAATTGCAGCGTGCATGCCGGATTCTCCAATGGCCTCGTTCCCAGGATCTGGAGCGATTTCGACCGTGGCGGCTTCGATGCTGCACAGCGCAGCTTTGTGAATTTTGCACATCATTGTTTCAGTAAGTGATATTTATTCAGTCAAAAGGAATGATAACATATTGGTACTTAGCGGAAGAGGAATGTCGCGCAAGAGCTTTATAAGGCAGCGGCAGCAGCGACGGCGGGGAACGAGGTGGGCGCGCGTGGTGAAGCAGCACCGGAGGGAGCGGCGGCGGTGGAGCACACACGACCCAAACCCAAGCCAGCCTGGCGTGGAGTCCAGTCCGGTGGTGTCATGGCTTTGGAGCGACCCGAGGCAAGCAGGGAGGAGAACAAGGGACAGGGGAACAGGGAGGGTGGATGGAAGGACTACGACAAGTCGGGCTGGCCGCAGGAGCTGATAAACGCGTTTAGGGCCTTCGAGAGGGGCAAGACCTGGGGGGGCAGAATGGGTGTCATGTGTGGCGGACTTCGTTGCGCTCGAGCAAGCATCTGGCTACCCTGTCAAGGGAGATGTTCTCGCGCCACAAGGGGAGAAGAACTTACGTCCGGAAGAGATTCCGACGTTCATGCAGCGCCGGCGGAAGTGGGAGAAGGGAGTGACATTGACTTCGGGGATTGGGCCGGCCAGTGCACAAGGCTCGTTCGCCGATCGGTGGTGGGCTTGGTGGATGAGGGCACAGCCTGCAGCCCGCGTGAAAGCGAACGGGAAGTTGGGCCCCGCTGATGCGATCCCGATGGAAGAGTGGGTGAAGTTTTCGAAAATGGCTGGCAAGAATGGCCTTCTACTGTACATGGGCGGGTTGTTGTGGTGGGGAGAAGCTGCTGCTGCCGCAACGGACTCGAAGATGCTGTTGGGAGATTGGCGCGTAGCTGTGCTCGACATGGCGTGTGCTCTGAGAGTTGCAGTGGCGGCAAAAGACAAGTACGTGGTGCTTCGACTTGCCGTGAGAACGAGAAGCTGATTTTCATGATAGTGGTCTCGACTTGAATGCGGAGGCAGAGAATGAGGCGGTTGCTGAGCCAACCACCCGCACGAAACGCAAAAAGCCTGAGGGAGTCGAAGACGAAGAAGACAAAGAGAATGAGTGGCCCAAGTACGTCAATGGCCCAATTGGGAAATAATCTTTGATAACACCCGAATAGGAAACGCCGTCCAGCCAGTAAAAGGACCACCAGGTAATAGACCGTCATCTTGTGTGTTGCGTTGGTGGTCGTAGTTAAAGTAGAATTTGGTACATCGTTATGATTGTTGAATGAAAAAAATATTTATAAAAGAAAAGAGACAGCCAGTAAGGTTTAAACTGAGATATCAAGATGAAATCAGGCCTTATTTAGGGGGTTGGACTTGAAGTTCGTGAGGAAAGCGGAAGGATCGGAGACGACCCGGGTGTTTCCGGTGATGCGATGGATGACACCGCAAGGAGAGGTAAGCCAAGCCGGGCAGCTGGGAGTGATGGGCTAGGAATATGTGGTGATGGGCAATAATAGCGGCCCAAATAATGCGCTAGCGGGGAGCCGGTGCAATATTAGGATTTATCACAATTAATACGGGGCCAAATTGGCGTGGGAACGGCAGGAATATGGCATTTTTCGGCTGCAACCCAAATGGAGGGAGGTGCAGGTACATTGCATTATGGGCGGCCATTGATGGGCCGTCTACGCAATGTCCACCATGCAATGTACCCCCCGGCCATGGCCAGGGTACATTGCATTAAAGGTACAGATGTTCCTGTTCCATCACAATCCGGATGGTACGTCGATTGCCAACTTTTCTTTTTGCCTGTGCCACTTCTGATCTGCTATCCCCGTGCCTCCAGCTCATATACCACTGGGTCTTCTGGAGGTCCAGGTGTTCATGCGCGACTCACAATCGCTGCGCCGTGCACACTCGCTCTGTGAAGCCGTGAAACCTTGATCCCTCTCAAATCGAAGGATCGGATAGTTGCCTCGAGCCTTCAATTCAGGAGGCATCAAGGCTCTCGCGAGCGTTCCATCGATAGGAGAAAGGGTTTCATGTGAGTCCCGCTCACAATTTCACAGAAAGAAAGGTTAAATTTTTACCATAAGCCGTGCGTGCGGTTTGGAAACAAACCAGCAGATGTATATGCAATTGCCTCGTTCGCATTCTCTCGTGTGCGGACAGTCAAACACCACTTTTTTTGTAGCGTGTGAACCAGCCTTTTTTTTTCATAATTCTGAGTTCAGAATCAGATCCGGCTCGTTAAAAGGAGTTCAAAAACCTACCTCCGAAGTTTTTCCCACGAGGGATTGGTTTTTCTCAATTTTTCGGCCAAGTTGAACAAAATTGTATGTACCCCTTTTGGCCCTCTGGAGGTGCATTGTAGCCAAAATCTACCGAGATTGCACAACAATAGCTTTGGACTTGTCTAGCAACCAACAAAGGCAAGAACTCTGATGAATTCATGTTTCTGCGCTGTTTCTGGACAAAATAATAGTTGGATCAAATCATTTTTTCTGCCGAAACGGCTCGATAGAATTATTAAATTTTGCCGGAATCATGACCAGCTCATCAAAAGGAGTCGAATGGCAATTTTTACGTTATTTTAGCGAGTTTTTCAGGGTTTTCTCAATATTTTGGGGTCAGTTTCGGAAAAATCATCAAATTTAGAACTTTGGCTCGTGCCAATCTCTTCATTTACATCGTAAGTCTCATAAAAACTGGTTTGTAGGTCACCAAATGGCGCTGCTCGACCGTCACATCCGGCTTTCCCACGCATCCCAAATAGGCGGGTTTTGACTGTCCCCTACTGTAACCTGCACCCATCCATCTCCGTGCTTGATCACCGTGCCTCGGGCATAACAGACGGCATCCTCCTCCCACCCGTGTTTGACAGTAATTTTAAGGGGTGGTAGAATAACTACTAGAACAGGCAACCAATACATCCCATAATGTTGATAAAATGTATTAGCGTGCTCGAGCCGCTATGAGCGGCTATTAGGGGAATTCACGGTGGGGCCTATTTTCCTGTTTGTGAATAAATGGATTCATTTGATGGGATGATTATTTTCACAAACAAAAGATATTCCACAAACCACAAACGAGATTTACAGCTCTTTGCGGTACAACAGGCGCGGACAGTTTTTTTGCCGTTTTGGGCGTTTTTTGATCGTTTTTTTTCGAACACTCCTTCCGATCGCAATTCCCATCCGTTTCCCTTCAGAGTAGGTTCATTCGAACGGCATTGAAAATGCGCAGACAACGGCGTCCTTCGATTTTTTGTTCAGCTGATAACATTCTTTTGCAAGCCAGAAGGATGAATTTGGCTGTATTTCGGCATCGAACACCCGTAGAATGGTTTTTAGTGACCCGAATCCCCTAGTATCTTGGTAAGATTGACCTCGGCCTATTACCCCGCGAATGACATACTCGGATAGTGAATTGAGTGCCCAGTTCAAATCCAATGCACGATGCCGCCTGTCCAACATGTTTGATTTCAATTGTCACTTAGCACACTTGTTCTGCTGCATCCCTGGGCTATATAAGCATATGCTCGCACAAAGATACACCCCAAAATATTCACACCGGGCCCACGCGTTTGGATACGTGAATAACGACCTCTATCATCTTGCACGACGCGTCCGACCACATCAGTCACAATTCACGTGTCAGGACAAAAGTCACTTCTCTTTTTCTTTCATACTTGTACCATGGGCGACCGCAACGGCGCTTCAGCCCGTAGAAAGTCCAGGAGACTTGCGAAGGCCAATGCACAAGGGTCCACCCCCGAAACCGATGCACAATAACTGTCTTCTCCGGACCGTAACACCGTTTCTGGCAGCAATTACGATCTTTCTCCCAGCACCGAGTTCTCTACGCTTCCTGAAAATCAGATCTTACCTCTCCAAGATGACGACAGCTCATCCAATATTACTCCCCCACCCCCTGTCAAACGCAAGGCACAGACAAAGGCCCCAAAGAAAGCTTCTAAGAAGGCCGCTAAGAAGGCTGCCAAAAAGGCCGTGGCGGAAACTGTCACATCCTCAGACGACACTCTCAGCAGTGATTCGGACGGTTCTATCGTGCCGCACCGAAGAAGAGGAAGAAAGACAAGGGCAGAGAGCTAGAGTTGCGTAATGATCAGCGTAGTGCGTATCTGCCTATTCATCGATTCTTCCACGGCTTATTCCCTTTCGCCTCCCCAAGCACAAAATGGTCAGTGGTGATTAAGGCAAGACATATGCATTTCTCAGACATCATAAGCTGTACATTCAAAATACGTTGGAATGGGAATTCTTGCTGCTGAACTGACGGGTGTCAAGAATTCATCTCGTCTCGGCCATCTCAGACACTGCGGCCATCGGGACAGGATAGGGCTAAATCGCCACCAGGCCTGAGGACCAAATTCTTATTCATTTTATCTGCGTGGTGTCGCGCCCCGCGCCGCGCTGAGCCCGTATCACCACATATCCAAGATCAACAACTGTTTTTCCACGCGTTACGCGTCCTTCCTTCCACCACCACACCGCGTCGCCGGTCGCTCAGCTTGCCCCACATCCATCGTAATCGCTCCTATCCATTCTCCGACGCAATCACTGCCCCACCGCCTCTGTACCTCGCTTATTCCACTTCATTATTGATTGCATAGTTGTGGACCTTAGACAGGGTATTTTCCATTTCTCCCCTATCCTACTCACTATATATTATGTATTACTAGTTCTCTTTCTATACGATATCTTGCCCGCAGAAAGCATTCATCCTTCGGCGCTCTCATTCCCAGTCATCGTCGCTGCTGCGGAACCGCGCCTATGTTCACACTCTCGCTCGTTTTGGCCCAAGTTGCTGAACGAAGTTGAGCCCACTCGCACACTTATTTCTTCCATCCTCCCTTGTGTTGGCTCATCTATATTTGTGTTAACTCGCGCTTGGACGGTTGGCAGGTTCACCAGTGGCTTCAATTCTACGGCAATTTGGACATTTGTAATCGTCAAAAATTGAGTTCAAATTAAATATTCCCATGAAATCAGGATGGGAACGGAGGTTGCAGCCCCAGAAAAACCAATCCCGTGGAACAAAATGGTCCGCCGCTTCTGTATTAATTACGCGTTTTATTGAGATTCACTGCCCAATTCATTCGGGAGTATGTGGCCTCATCTCCTTGGAGCAAGCTACATCTCGCTCTCTCCGCTCTCCTGCTTGGAACTTTTACACTAGAGAGTTTGTGCAAAGCCACCAGCAGCCACCAGGTTGCTTTTGGGGCAAGTGCAACCGGGTGGCTTTCTGCTCCTGGTGGCTGGCTAACTCTGCAGATAAAGTAATCAGATTCCATGGAGTTGGAATCATGCTTGGCACCTAATTGTTGGCATACAAACCCCAAAAGAGCATGAACAAACCGGCAACATTTGATTTATTTTTTGGCTCAAGAAATATGACCATAATGATAGACACAGCAGTCAGATACATACTGATATATCCACACGCTTACAATCCCAGCTCATAGATAGCTAGCTGTCCAAGAGTCTGAGCTTTCATTTTGGTCACCATGAGGAAAAAGCCACCTGGTTGCACATGCCTCAAAAGCCACCTGGTGGCTGCTGGTGGCTTTGCACAAACTCTCTATTCTTTCTCGGGGGGCTCTCTAACTGCTGTGTTGCTGCCAGTGCGGCTCCAACCGGAATAGGAAATTCGAATATCCAGCCCTGCCTTATCTATTTCCCACTGGCGGGAGGTGATGAATGTTCATGGCGGATTCCTAGTACGGAAAAAAAATTCTAACCGCGACCAGACATAACTACATTCGGAAAGTCCTCATTTGGCACCTTCTTTACATTTGAAAACGGCACCACACCCTCCTTTGAACTGCGGCCACGTATGGTCCCGACATAAATTGGACGGTGTTCAATGCAACTTTACTACATGACCATCCCAGAATCAACCCTTCTATTATTTCAACATGTCCTTGTCAAAGAACCAACGGTCTCCCAGTCTGTGCTTGATTTTTCAGTCATCCCGGTCCACAAAGCAAGGGTGACGACGGTAAACGACGAGCCCTATGGTCCTGGTACCGGTTTTTTATCAAGGACGTACGGTCTGGACAAAGGATGTGCAGTATCAGCACCGTAAAATACGAGGAATCGAAGGGTCAAACTGGTTTGTGCCTCAATACCAAAGGCACTCTGAAACTTACGAGGTAGGTGCCACCTATGAGGACCAATGGACCTAAGACGGGTATGCACACGATCAGGGCAATTGAGCGGGGTGACAGACCCATGATCTGAGGTAGGGTTGCTGTAACTTCTCTCCGCATATTTATACGTGGGCGTCAAGTGGATGATTCTCCCACATTCACATATCAGACGCCGCTATGTAAACACAGATGCGCAGCGCAGAAAGTTTCTCATCATCGCGGAATTTCTATCCCTTCGACCGTATCTGCGCACGATGGAACGTTATGATGAATTGACGATGTCATACTCGTAAAGTGCCCAATCGTCCATAGACACGTAAGCGGGCTCAAATGCCTCAAAAGTTGCATAGCATGGGGACGGAAATTTCAAAAATCCTGTAAGCAACTTCAACCAACGATGATGGAAAGGCTCGTTCAACATCTGCGTTGAGCCAGGATTGTTCCGAGATCAACGTTGGGGGCGGAGATTGAAATCTCAGATGCCGCCGCTGACGTGGACTTTGTTCTTCGTTCTCTCATCTCGCGGCTATCTACTGTTTCTTTAACGAAACGACGAGGTTTCGTATGCGTATGTTTGCTCTATCCTTATATTTTTTTTTTTTTTTTTTTTTTTGGTAGTACATAGCCAGTAGCAACTAACAATTGGTTAGCCCATCCGGTTTGTAAAGTTTGGAACGTGAGTCCCATAGGGAGTGGTTTCCACCACCCAGAGAAATGTGTTTCGCACGCCCAAGGGCAGTGTGGGACTACCGCGCTACCCGATTCCGTGGCTTTGTTGCCGGATCGGGGCTTGTGGAAAAGCGCGGCTACCCACAAAACTCTGGGCTCCCGCAACCAATCGGCCGGTAAGCTGCGCTCATCGTCTAGGATGTTTGACCATGTATCAAGAACCAGTTTGGGTGCTAGCACTGGGTGTTTCCCTCTGGTAGGCCTGTTAGCCAGTGTTTTGTCCACCTGCAACCTCTGGTTTATAGTAGACTTCCATCTATTTTTTATTTCTTCTTCTGTCGCTGGTGTACCGTCCCGAGAGATAACGCGCTCGTTACGTAACAACCAGATTAGATATGCCGACTCGGAGATCAAGATCCGGTATAGCCGTTGAGTGCCATGCTTTAGCTTGCCTCTGTCATCGCGGAAAATGGCCAGGCCGCACCCCAGGACTGTGCCCAGTGATACCTCCGACCAACATGGCTCTCTCTCCAACCACAGGGACTTTGCTGCTTGCCATATTGTCTCCCGTCCTGGGCTCTTGCACTTGATCAGTATATGCTCCAGACCTTCTTCTATGTCGCAGTCTTTGCACTTAGCGCGGTCTCCACATTCGGGGATGTGGCTCCAGTATTTCCCCACTCTAAGTGCATTGTGTATTCTTTTCCAGAGGAACTGTGCTACGCAGGGGAGGAAATCTTTATTGAAAGCCGCTTTCCATATATCCGCATCGGATACATGCCTTTTGAAGGTATCTTCCATGGATTTCTTCACCTTCCCGAGCCCTTTCACGGTTGACGCCCTCGGTACTAGTTTCCGTGTCTTTCCCTCCCTTATGCTGCGGTAAAATATTTTTTGACAATTGCCTTGTAGGCTTAAACCTGGGAGGGCCGTGTCTTGCGGCAGGCTGAGGTCCCATTTCTCGTCTTTCGGAGCTCTCGTGGCCCTCTTTGCCAGTACAGCAGCCTGTCTACATCAAACCCTATTGGGTGATCCTGGTGCTGCTACCTTGAAGAAGGTCGGTGCATTTCTAGCCTTGACCTCTGCCGCCAGGCAGCGCAGTACATCTCTGTGTGGTACCCCTACCCAGCCTTCGTGCTCCCAGTTCAAGAGTTTCTTGTTCATTGCCTCACTGACATAGCTCTGTGTGCTAATTATGGTAAGCGTGGAATCTTTGTTCGCACTTCTTATAGCTTCTAACGCCGCGAACAGTTCAGCTAAATATTGTGATTGTTCGCTCAAGATCGGGATACATCTCCCACTGTCTCGGTTACTTTCTGTCTCAAATGACAGGCCCACCGTGGCGGTTGGTCTCGTTCTCTGTGGTGTGTGTAAAGCCCCGGCAATATATATTACTAATGATTCGGGGATAGGCATGGTAATCCCTCGCCTCTTCACAGGTGGGTTTTTCCGAACTATCGGCTCGTCCTCCCGGTATGTCATCGCCCTTAGTCCTTGGCTGAGGTTGGTGATGACAGAGGGAGGCAGGAAGCGCCCGTTATCGCTCTCCTCCTCTGGGGTTTCCGGTGCGGTTTCTTCCTCTTCTCCATGTTTTGGGATCCACTTGGGGAGGATCTGTCCCAGACGGGATGCTGCTGCGGTAGCGCATGCATGTGGGTTTTGGCATCCTTGTACCTCTCGGTCATCTTCGCATTCATCGCAAACACACGAGGCCAGCTTTGCATGTTTGGAGTTTTTCAGACGTTGAGCTAGGTCCAGGCCATCACCTATGGTCATGACAGCGTGGTTCTTTCTCATACATTTGGCCTTTTTGCCGTTATTTTCTTGCCTTTTCTGGCGATCTTCCCCGGGGTGGTGCCACAGCGGCATTTTCTTCAGTATTTCTGCGGAGGGGCGAACTGTTTCAAAGCTGACTCCGTATTTATTCAGGCACTTTATCATTGTTTTATGTAATGCCGGGGGGTCGTGTTGGTTGACTTTAATGTTTTGGACCATAAGGTTGGTTTTTGACTCTTCCGCTACTACTGGTGATTTAGTTATATTTTTTGACAGGCGGTGAAGCGCCAGGGACGCCCAATGTGCTCGTTTTTCTGTGTCTGTTTCCGCGAGGGATGCAGTCTTGAGCATGAGGAGGGCTTCGTTCCTGGCTTCTAAGTCAAACAGTCCAATGCCCCCTTGATCTCGTGGAGCCATTAGTGTGTCTCGGGAGATCATGGCAGATTTGGAGTCATTTATGAACTCCTTTTGCGCTTTTAGTATGTGCTTCGTCACTGCCGGCGGCATTCCATTAACTTGCGCTAGGTACTGAGAGCGAGACCCGGCCACTATCTGGTCGATGTTCTTCCTCATTGTCAGGGTTGGATTGAGGTTCACCCACCTCTCATAATCTGAGTCAATCTTCTCTAATACCGGTGTCCATACACCAAATGCATTTATTCCATTTCCAATGAAACTCCCAAGTATCCGGACTGCCTCGCCTTCGCCCACCATGTGTATATTGACCGGTATTTGGTCATCGTCTGGGTGGAGTCGTCTTGTTTCTAGGAGGCACGTTCTGAACTCTACAGTTCCAAATGGTATGATTTCGGTTTTGGAGACGTTGAAACGGGCCCCTGACGCGAGGCACCACCGGTCCAGTATCTTCTTCAGATCTTCAAAACTATTGTGTTTGCTCAGGTATGCCGTGGTATCATCCGCAAAGAGCTGGACTACCGCTTTTTCTGTTACACCGGGTATGGAATATCCGGTGAGGTTTGATTTCCGTAGCATTGAGGCTAACGGTTCAATAGCTAGATTAAACAACAGGCACGAGAGCGGGTCCCCCTGACGGACTCCCCTTATGACTCTAAAGAGCTTATCTCGCCATTTATGATTACACATGTGTCCGCAAACTTATATAGGGATTTCACGGTGTTGATGAAGAATTCGGGGATCCCGTGCTTTCGAAGCGTGTCCCAGAGGTATGAATGAATTGTCTTATCATATGCTTGTTCTTGGTCGAGTGCTACTATGATTCCGTTTTGCAGGTCTTCCCCCGAGTAATCAACTACCTCCATTGCCAGGTAGATCGCATCGGTTATTTTTCGTCCTTTCAAGAAGCCGGATTGATCCTTGTGGATAAGGTACGGCGCAACCCTACTTAATTTATTTGCTAATGCTTTTGTGAATATCTTATAGTCTGAGTTCAGTACGGTGATTGGACGGTAGTTAGCGATATCGGTCTTGTCCTTCTTCTTAAAGAGGGGGCACATCCTACCCAGGGAAAATTCTGTCCCTTCAACCATACCGTGCTCCTCAATGTCGTTATATACCCAAGTGAGCACCTTGATTATGTCACAGGTCTTTGTGGACGTGCTGTCCTCCTCGTTTTCTTATTCTCTTTGTGAATGGACTCTAGCCACCGCCAGAACTCAGTGATAAAGCCATTTATTCCGGCCGCTCTCCCGGACGCTGCCTCCAAGAGGGCCTTGAGTACATCATCTTCTGTGAGTTTTTCCGATAGTGTCCTCATATTTACTCCATTTCTGGGTTGATTTAGTGCATCCAGAGCGTCTTCTTGTGCCTCGCTGCGCGCTTCTTGTGTAACACCTATACCCTCCGACTGGAGATCGTTGTGATAGTCACGGTGATTGATGTGCTCAGAACCTATATAAGAAACACACAAATAACCCCACTTGACTCGAGAGCGGCACAGAAACAGTCCAGAGACTGTTCTAACAACCAACAAACAAATCAAACGGCAATATATGCACGTTTCCAAAGATCCCGACGAGTTACAGCCCCTAGTACAGGGCCTTGTAAAGGTTGTAGGGAGAGGTTTGTATCTCAAAGAGATGATAGAGCAAACTGCGTAGAACGTGTTTCTAGACACAGTGGAAACATTGTTTCCAAACAAGATAGATTTATAGCTTCGCAGCGAGTGTGTGTGTGTGTCCAAGCGACAGAGAAACAAGTTTAAAGTAGTCCCGTAGACTCAAGTAAGGCCCCTAGTTTATAGGCCAAGAACGTTCACAGAGCTTTCCCTAAAGAGGTACTTTCTGAGCAACGCCAGCAGTCACGTTTCCAAAGTTTTCCCTAGACGGTACTTTCTGAAACCCGCTCCGCAAACAACAACAATAACGTTTCTTTCAACAGAGACACAGATCCAACAGATTCTCAGAGTTCAGACAGTTTCCAGGCAAAGCCCAAGTACGTTTCCAGAATATATGATTCAGAAACAAATAAGATTTCGACTAATAAGGCTACTCTATAAGAGTGCGTTCGCCGAGGATCCCAGATCAACCCAATGCGCAAGCGTATAGCCTACTAGTTTGGGGGAAGATGCTGTGTCCATCGTAGAAACACCCTCGGATACTTATACAACCGCCAAGACACTGTTACAAAGCCCAAAACACAATCCCAATGAGTCAAAAGTCCGTTTATCCGTCTCTTTAACCGCGTTTCCGTCGGTTGTTCTTCCGAACGTCGCCTCCCATTGGTTCCCAACTGTGAGCACGCCATGTTCCCTTGCCAATTACGAGGCAGGAACCCGTCAGCAGCACCCCTGTATTATTCAGAGGGTGTGTCGATCACCGATAGATCGGCACTGTATCTCGTTCGACCTGTTTCTGCTTCAACTCAAGTCTCCCCTTGGTTCCAAGCACGGAACTTGATAATACTCCTTTGTAGGCTTCGGTAGATACCCGTTTCTCTAGGGTTTCCCAGAAAGGGTTCTTGAGAATGAACCTTAGAACACCTTTAGAGTTGTGATCCGGATCCACGGAATAGCCGACCACCTGTTTCGGTGTATCCGCATTCGATGGAAACCGGCAACTCTGGCAACCGAAACCCTCGTGACAGAACGCGTCTCCCCTAGCGTCTCAACACAACACAACACATTGCCAACTCCTGTTCCTTTTACCCGTTTCCGTTGTTTAAGTGAATGTTGGAAACAAGTCAAAAGAAGTTCCTTGACTTATTATCTGGCTGCACGTTTCCCTTACAGTTTTCAGGGTGAGACTTGCCAATGGACGTTCTAATTCTTTAGAACGTCCACCCGTTTCTCTGTGGTTCGCCCAACAGCTACCAGGAACCAGTACTGTCGCATAGAAACAACAGTTTCAGCAATGAGCACAATCAGAAACACGCAAAATTACGTGTATCTAACCATGGCCCAATTACTGGCTTATCAACGGGCGATCTCGGCCATCTCTGATGAACGCCGGCTGCCCTTCTCGGGCGTGATGTCGGTTCTACGGAGGTAGTCTAACGTGTCCCTCGGCTTCTTGTCCTTACTGAGATTGACAGCATATTTAGTGATATGATTCAGTTCTGTGAATCCACGGACTTTCGTCTCTAGTCTTTTCCGCTCACGCTGGCGGTCGACTATGTCATCAATCTTCTTCTCTATTTTGGCCACCAGTTGGGCGATTTCTTCTTGCGACTTTCCTCCTTCATGCTGGCCGCCTGTGTTTTGTGTTGGCTGGTCGTTGCTTTCACCTGTGTGTGTGGAGTTTCCTACGACGTCTCGTGTTCGGTTCTCGTCCGGTACTGTCTTGTTCAGCAGCTTTGATCGTTCACTCACTGGTCCCTGCCTCTTCTGCTCGGAGGCGCCTACTGAGGTTCTCGCCCTCTGGATGGCAAATTCTAGGACTACATCTTTGAAGTTTTTGAACTTGGTTTGTGCGTTGGAGTGTTCCGTGTGCGTTTCAGGTATTGATTTCTCTAAATTACAGGCCTCTTTCATTGCAAGTCCCATGAATTCTTTGTCGTATAGGAGGAACTGTGGCATCATCCACCGGCCCTGGCCAATGTATGGAGCCCCGGGGGCAGATATGGTTACTGAAACCATCCTGTGATCGGTGAGACCCCCGGCTATGTCGTTGATTGACCAGTGATGACAGTTTTTCATAAGATTAGGCAACACCAGAAGTCTGTCTATGCGGGATAATGTACCACAGGTGCTCACATGTGTGTATGCCTTCGTATCTGGGTTAGTCTGTCGCCACCCATCTTTAACCTCCATTAGGCGGACAAACCGTAGGTATGCCGCAATCACCGCGTCCGAGTCCGCATGGTGTGGTAGCCTGTCTATGGCTTCCGGTGCTATATTGGTATCACCGCCTATGGCGTCAGGTACCGGTAGGTTCATTGTGAGCCACAGATCACCCAACATCTAGTTGCTTTTCCAGGTATGAGGTAGTGCACTTTCACGCCTTCTATGTTCGTGATTTCTCTGTTTAGGACAATCACTATGCCTTTCGCTGTCGGGTTTTCGGGGTATTGATAGTTGAAAAGTTTCAGGTGTTTGCTCATAAAACTCTCTTCTATTTCTAGGGCTTGGGTCATCGACATATGTGTTTCTGTTACGATCATAATACCGATGTTCTGCTCGCGCATCATGCGGTGGATAGCATGCCATTTGTGGCTTCCTTGGGACAGGGAGGTCGCTTTTATTCCGTTAATATTTATTGCGCTCAGTTTTATTGTAGCTCGGGTGTTACGGGCTATTCGTTGGTTACCATCTGCTGGCATTCTCTCTTGTTGTTGAAGAAGGCAGGCGCATGGTCTTCATCCTGCAGACATCCTCTTGGTGGGCGTTGTCGCCTGGAGGTGGGTCCTGCTCCGATGTGCGGGGCATTGGGGCCAGATGCGGTCCCATCCGATCGAGCCCTCGCAGCTCTTGGGTTTCCCCTCGTGCCGCTGGTCTCGCTCGGGCGGGATGGCGGGTCTAAGCCCCCAGGCGGCGAGCCCAGACCATCTGTGGCATCGCCGTTGCCGTTATTACGCGTACGTGCGCGTGTAACAGGGTGTCGTCACTCTTCGCCAGTCGCTGCAGTAGCCAAAGCAACGTTAGAGCTACTACAGGGGGGGTCTCGCTGAGAGTAGCCGGGGCTAGGCCCCCGGTCGCCCCGGCTCCTGCTGGATTCATTGTTTTGTCTCGTAGCCTGCGGGCACTGACGAGGGGGATGCGCCTGCTCCCCTGAACCCTCCCGCGTTCCAGGAGGGTCTGTGACGCTGGATCTTCTTTTATTTGGTTGTATTCTCATAGTTATAAAGGGTGTGGTAGAGCTGGTGGGCAAGGTAGCGTTCGGGCGTCGCAACACGAGCTCAAGTGTCCTCGCCTTTATCTGACACTAGCTCCAAAGGCCAGATTCCGGGTAGTTATTTAACTAAATGAATGTGTTGCATAGGGTGAATAGTGTTTGCTCTATCTCCATATAGTGTATCTCCATTTAGTTTCTTCTCCTTTACTGAGCCATTCTCAATCTGCAGCCCTTGGCGGTGCATTCAGTTCCCAGTCCCCTATCTCCATTTACAAGCTTATCTGCCTTATCTGCTTGAAGGCTCCTCTCCTCCCCTTCAACCGGTTTCTCGCCTGCAGATTGCGAAAAGCTGTAAATCTGGTTGCCGGCCACGCGGTCAAGTGCCGAGCCCATCAACTACATGCACTGGGCAGCGTTCTCACTGTGCCCAAGATTTCCACCCATTATCAACAGCTGTGAACTGCGAGGTTTGCCCAAATTGGGACTGTAGAGGGAGGCAGGCATGTCCCGTTGGTTTAAATTCCAGAACACCTGCAAATTTCTCACTGTGGCACAAGTACAATACATTTATTGAATTGCGGCCACGTAGTCTTTCCGTTGGGGATAAAGGTCGAGATCTATCACACTGTTGTCCATGATCCCTCTTCCTCTACCTTCTGCGTGCTTGTTCTGTTGCAGATTTATCCAGTTTTTTTTGCCTCTCTGGGTGCCCAGCCTTCTAAACATGGGAACACTGTATCCCCTCAAGGGCACACCTTCGAATTCTTTTTCCTGTGCTATTTATCGGGGCTACTGAAACTGGCGTACAAAATCAAGAATACAAATCGTTTTGGGCCCCATTCTGGATCGAGGGGTTACATTTACATCTGTTGGCCTCTTCCGCTTGGTGTCGTCTTTTGTGGGCTCTCAATTTTTTGTAATCATCAGATTTTTCCCCGGACCTCGCTTCAATTGATGCTCAGAAAACTAATACTCTTCGAGCTCGAACACTATCTAGGAATTTGCTGCTCACCACGGGGTGAGCAAACAGCAGGCCGATCTGTCTGGTTTTTGTCAAATTGGCTTTGGAATTCTGCACGAATATATTGAGAGCCTGAACTTACGACTACGTGTAATGTATCCAGAGTTTATTAAACCGTTTAGGTTCAATTCTCGGTGCCGGAGCGGAGCGCAGGCATATCTTGTCTTGCTGCATATTTGCTTCAATCTTCGCAAGCAAGCTGCACCGCTGTTCATGGGCGTAAAGCACGGCTGGCTCGCTCTCACTGTCTAATGACCGGTCACCAGTCCCTTTCCCGATTCCACTGGCACTAATGTGATCTTGTCTTCCATGCATGCTCACCACTATCCGGGGCTTTCCATTCTCCTGGCGGTCTTACCGGCTTTCCAACACTTACAGTGTCATCCTGCCGATACTCAGGTCAAGCCGATGTCATTTAGCTCAGATTTTTGTGGTGCAGCAATTTATAAGCTCTGTCCCTCCGGATTTTTGGCAACTTCACATTATTCACTCCCACATATGAGACATTTCTTCTGCCCATGACAATTCCCTTCCTCACATTCCATCTGCTTCCCCTTCGACCCCACATGGCATGCTCAGGCGTGGTTGTATCCTCACCCGAATTTCTCTTGGATTGTACGCTGGTTGAGGTTCTTGTCCGTGTTCGTGCTGTCAATCAATACCGCCATGCAACGGCTTAGATTTCAGGTGGACCAAGAACCGCCAGTTGAACGGGTTTGAAGTGCCTTGGGGTAATCTCACCCAACTATCGACACAACAGCTAGAGCGTTGATGTCCTTCTGACAGCTGTCCAGCTGTTGCACGGAGGGGGTGGTGCCTGATAATGATTACCCAAACCACACATAGAAACTGATGCTGATCTGGGTGCTCAATATAATAGAGAGCTTGCGCAAAAGCCGCACAAGCCGCATGCAGCTTTTCCGCATTGTGCAGAGCTGCAGGGGTTATTTGTATTATTACACTAACAAATACCATTTGAAGTTGAAACCAGCCTGCAGTATCTGGAATCTGTGTATTCTGTGGACCTCGTGGTGTCCCAAGTGTGGGAAAGCCAACATTTGACCGCATCAATACTGCTTAATTTCCACTCCGCCTCGCTACTCAGGTTCTATGATGTCAGTGACATCATATCTATACTGGACAATGTACCAAATGCCTGCAGACAGCTACTGTACTGCTAAGTGATACAGATTCTATTCATAAACATGTGTTGTAACCCACCAAAGCAAAGGTTCCAGTGGGGCTCTGTGCAATGCAAAAAAACTGCATGCAGCTTGTGCGGCTTTTGCATAAGCTCTCTAATAGGAGAGCTCAAAGTAAACTGGTGCTGGATGCTTTTTTCGCTGTTTACACTTTTTATGCTTTTTTCCCATTGTCGTAGTCTCATCACGATCGTGTTGTTGGCTGACCGACTGATTACGCAATAGGGTGGCTGTGCACACCCTTTCCAGTATTAGAACAAGGAAAAAGATAATAAAAGTGGAAATATTTGAGAACATTCATGGAGCAAAAATACTTGGGGTGTACCGTGAGAATTAGGTGCCAAACAGAAAGAGTGGATTAATATGTGATCGGCTCAGTGCATGGCTATGTTTACAATCTGACCACATATCATCGTAATGGCTCAATGGATTGTGTAGCTTTCAAGGACAACTTGACTTGAATATCCTCGGATTTATTGTCAAACCCCCTGCACGGCAATGTGAGACAGATTTGTGTTTTACATAATCAGTGGGTCGGCCAGCAACCCGATCGTGTTTATTAACAGACCATATACTGATCCTTACTTGTTCGACATCAGTATATCGGTTCTGTAACAGAGATTACCATTGTCGGCTGTTTGACATGAGAATCGGCAACTTTCGGCACACAACTGAATGTAACAGAGTCACAACCTGTCAAAAATTTGAGCCCGATACCACGCTAGTTGTCAATCTTGTTGGAGGAACAACCGCATCACCAACGCACTGCCATCGTTGACTCTATGGGCGCTGCTGTTCACATCACTTCTATACACTGGTTTTCCTCATCTGGACTCATGCTGTTCGTTTCCTTGCCTCTTTATTCATACATACTCATACAGACTCATTTGCGCGCTGTTTCCTTGTCGTGGTTACACATCTCCTTTCGTACTTATGATTAACCACTTGTACAAGTAACGTTGAAAATGTATCGAGACCCCTGCACGTTTGCAGAGGGTCACTGTAGTATGTCCAATAGCCCGATTTCCAACACAAACACGCAAATACCCATACCCTTGATCGCTCCTTGCTCTCGCTGCCATTGTCTGGATTTTGTCGACGATCGTCTTCCCGACTCTTACTGTCGAAAGGCCTCCACGAAGACGGAGGCAAGCTGAAAGTCTTCCACGACGACGGAAGCAAGTTGAAAGCCCTTCCCAACGACGAAGGCAGAAGACAAGCCCTCACAACGACGAGGGACTGATTTTTTTATTCACCTGTTCATAACCACCACATATTGATTTATTTGCTACAATGGCCGACTCCAACCGCTATTCCTTCGCACGCCTTGGTAACAAGAATTATGCTAACGACTGGGACCTGCGCATGGAGGCTATCCTTGTCAGGAAGGGATTATTGGGTGTCGTTCAAATTGTGGTGAGCGACACCAACTCCGATGGGACTGAGAAGACGGTGGCAGAGATGGATATAGAGCTGAGAACACTGATTGCGACACGGGATACAACGAAGATGGCTGAAGGGCGTGCAGAACTGGTTCTACGTGTTGAGCCAAGCTAGCTTGTCCATATGACATCTCATGATCTGATGATCATTTGGCAAGATTTTCAGTGCGTGCACCGTACTGCTGGCTTTGCCACCAGTCTCGCCCTTCGCTGCCAGTTCCTTACAGCGAAGAAGCTCGACTCCGAGACGATGGAGGATTGGATTGGTCATGTCCAGTCCATGGTCCTTCGAATGGAATACACCGGAATTGTTGTCACTGACCAGGACAAAATTCTGGTGTTCACAATGGGTCTCCCCACTACCTACGAGGCTGTCATCATCAACTTCGATGCTACTCCTCCCGACGCCCTCACTGTCGAGCATGTCATCAGCTGACTGCTGAATGAGGAGATGCGCGAGCAGTCCTCCACTTCCTCCACTCCCACTGACACCGATCACGATCCCAACAATGTTGCATTCGCTGCGCGCCGCATTGTCGCCTCGGGTGATCACAACTGCTACTTCTGTGACAAGAAGGGGCACTTCAAGTCTGACTGCCCCGAACGTCTACGCTGGGAGCAATCCAAGAAGAAGGCCACTGAGACTGCTGCCGCAGTCAACTACGACTCTGATGATTACGACAGAGTCTGGTAAAGCACCCTGTCAAGATTGTGGGGGTGCCGACTCTGTGCCTTGGTGCTTCACTTGTGGGGGTGTGTTGGAGGAACAACCGCATCAATAACGCACTGCCATTGTTGACTCTATGGGCGCTGCTGTTTGCATCGCTTCTATACACTGGTTTTACTCATCTGGACTCATGCTGTTCGTTTCCTTGCCTCTTTATTCATACGTACTCATAGAGACTCATTTGCGCGCTGTTCCCTTGTCGTGGTCACACATCTCCTTTAGTACTTATGACTAACCACTTGTATAAGTACCGTTGAAAATGTATCGAGACCCCTGCGCGTTTGCAGAGGGTCACTGTGGTATATCTGATAGCCCGATTTCCAACAGGTCTTTCCCTGTCCATACTGCCCCATAACACCACACTCTTTGAGCTCCCCTTGTGAACTACGGAGACCTGTACGACACAGTCAGTACTAGCTCTCACTGAAGTTCGTCGAAAGAACCAGTCAAATTATATCTACCTGTACGACACAGTCAGTACTAGCTAGGTAGATAATAAGTATGTGTATGGTATGATTAGATAACGAACAGACATACCTCTCACTGAAGTTCGTCGAAAGAACCAGTGAGAGGAAAAACGTGACTGGAAATAATCTAGCTTGGCACGGACAGGTGCCCTGACGCGTAGCTCGATGTCCAGATGTTAACACTCCTCCTCAGCGTGCTGAACGCGTCAGTCAACCCACAATCCCCAGCATGGTCCGGAATTTCTTGAAAAGAGGTTCCGGCAGCGGTTTGGTGAAAATATCAGCCATGTTCTCGGATGTGTGGACGTAAGTGAACTTTAATTCCCCACGTTCAACGCGGTCACACGAGAAGTGGTATTGCACATCAATGTGCTTGGCACGGGAGTGGGAGGATGGATCTGCGGTGAGGATTAATGCGCCTTGATTATCGCAATGGAGGACAGTCGCATTTTTCTGGTCATGACCGACGGCACGTAGGAGCATTCGTAGCCAGACCGCCTCCTTAGCCGCATGGCAGCATGCCATGTACTCGGCCTCAGTGCTAGAAGTTGCGACAGTGGTTTTGCGCTTTGAGCTCCAGGAGATGACACCGCCTCCAAGTGTCATGCAGTACCCAGATGTAGACTTCCATTGGTCTAAATCACCCGGTGGCGCGTAGTTAGAATCATTGTATCCCGTGAGACAGATGGGGGAACGTCCTCCGAGGACAAGCGAGTAGGATTTTGTTCCAATGAGATAACGTAATATACGCTTGGCTGCTAGCCAGTGGAGTTCGCCGGGATTCTGACAGAATTGACTCACAACCCCAACAGGGTGTGCTATGTCTGCGCGGGTTGCAACGTTGGCATACATCAAGGAACCGACCAGTTCGCGGTAAGGTACGGAGTCCATACGGGCTTTTGCGACAGGGGTAGATGGAGACATGGAATGAGCAAGTGGTTCTCCATGAACCATCGGAGTGCGGACGGGATGTGAGTTTTCGAGTCTGAAGCGTGCCGTCATTTTCTCGATGTAAGCTTGCTGGTCTAGGGAAATTGTCCGGGCGACACGATCGCGAGTAACGCGAATTCCGAGGATCCATTTGACCGGCCCGAGATCCGTGATTTCAAAATGCTTCTTCAGCTCCTCCTTGAACGTCTTCATCTCGATGTTGGTACTCGACGCAACACAGAGGTCATCGACGTGCACTGCAACCAAAGACGACGTGCCTTCCCGGCGTCTCGAATAGATGCTGTGCTCAACAGAAATGCGCTCAAATCCGAGGGAAATCATAGCAGCGTTTAGGCGCTGATTCCACGATCTGCTGCCTTGTTTCAGGCCGTACATGCCCCGCTTCAGCTTCCAAACCCAGTGTTCCTTTCCAGGAACTTCAAATCCCTTTGGCTGCTCCTGCCAAATATCTTCCTCAAGCAACCCGTTGTGGAAAGCCGTCTTCACATCAACGTGGTCGATTTCGTAATCAAGCGTAGCTCCGGCATGCAGGACCATTCTGAAGGACTCAAAATGGGACGTGGGTGCGTAGGTCTCGCGGTAGTCCTGCCCAGCAACCTGGGCATATCCCATGGATACTAAACGAGCCTTGAATTTCAGGATGTCGCCATCGCTCCCCCGTTTAATCTTGAAGACAGGTTGTGACCGTATGATTTTACGACCTCTGGGAACGGACTCGCGTGGTACGAGCTCGTAAACGCCATGGAGCTTGATGGAATCCAGTTCAGCTTGGTATGCCTGGCGCCATTCCTCGGAGAAAGGTGAGCTTTGGGCCCAGCTCATATGGTCAGGATAACTAGTTAACTCATGGAGTCTCCCCAAGGGCTCAATGCATTATCTCTGGGGAGGGAAGTCACGTGACAATTCAGATATAACCTGTTAAAAGGTACTACTACATATGGCAACAAGTGGCCGGGCCCGGAGGATAGTAAGTCAGGTGATCTGCCGGCTGGCCGGAAAACATAACTGGTTAATGCCATTCACAAAATAAAAGAAAGGCAACAGTAAGACTTGAACTCAGAGACCTTAGAGTGATGCCATCACCAAGAGCGCCAGCGCTTTGACCACTACACCAGACCAACTATATGAAGCCTTGGTTTTGATTGCAATATATAAGGCCACTCCTCTCCCAAATATTCTATTATAAATGTTTTTCTACAATCTAGTTCCTTTATTAGAAGCTCTATTAGCTTACAAAACACAAAATACTTTCCCAAATGTGATGCCTTTATAGAATAACAAAATAACAATAGATATTGTGAAGAGGAGTAGCCCTATATATTGCAATCAAGACCAAGGCTTTGTATAGTTGGTCTGGTGTAGTGGTTAAAGTGCTGGCGCTCTTGGTGATGGCATCACTCTAAGGTCTCTGAGTTCAAGTCTTACTGCTGCCTTTCTTTCATTTTGTGAATGGCATTAACCAGTTATGTTTTCCGGCCAGCCGGCAGATCACCTGACTTACTATCCTCCGGGCCCGGCCACTTGTTGCCATATGTAGTAGTACCTTTTAACAGGTTATATCTGAATTGTCACATGACTTCCCTCCCCAGAGATAATGCATTGAGCCCTTGGGGAGACTCCATGAGTTAACTGGTTATCCTGACCATATGAGCTGTTGGGCCTGCTTCCATGTTTTCGGCTCATCGTCGGATGTGGAGGTTGCGTTGAACACCCAATATTCATATGTGGTTTCGTCAACGGCATGTGCCGCTAGCTCCTCCTCGACTCTCTCTTCCTCGACTATCTCCTCATCGGCGAGCTCCTTATCGACATCCTCAACTGTTGCCCTTTGCATCTTCACCTTTACGTGTCGCTCTTTTGTACGCGCCTCGGCGGCACGAGCATCTGCTACGGCGGCGTCTTTACGAATGTCTGGGAAGGCACCATCCTCCCCTCGGACCTTGCGTGTGCGTACAGGACATTGCAGTTCTGAAATGGGCTCAGGTGCGTTCTCTTGAGGCTCCTCCTCGCTTTCTGGCTCCAATTCATAGGGATCCAAGACGTGGGAGTCTGGTAGGCCAGCAGGGACGTCCAGTGTGTTATCAAGCAATGTTTTCTTGGCTGTTTGGCCAGCTGTCAATGGCCTGGGCACCTCGTCTTGCGACTCGATGAAGTCGACGTTGCGGGTGACATGCATCCGCCCCGTCGCACAGTCATAGCAACGGTATGTGTCCGTTAGTGATGAAGAGTATCCCACCATGACACATTCAATGGAACAATTGAAGATTTTAGGGTTATTCTTTTTCGGGAGCTTCAATACAAATGCGCGGCAGCCGATTTCGCGCATATGCGAGAGGTCTGGCTTGTTATTGGTCCATCGCTCGTGGGGTGTTTGCTCAGGATGCCGAAATGCGCTTGTGAGGGTGCGGTTTTTGATGTATGTCTCGGTGAATATCATCTCGCCCCACATATTCCGAGGGAGGTTTGCGGAAGAGAGGGAGGCCAGGGCGCGACTCATGAGCGTGTGATGTGTACGCTCGATGAGGCCCATTTGCGCCGAAGAGTAGGGCGCGGAGGTTTTCTTTTTAGTCCCATGTTCTCATAGGTATTAAATAAAGCTTTTTGAGTCAAACTCTGTCCCTCCGTCAACACAGACGATACCAACTTTCTCTCCGGATTCTGCTTCGACGATGGCTTCCCATTCTTTGTATTGCTGCTCAGCATCGGATTTCCTTTTAAGGAGTACGGTCCATTGCTCGTGAGTGCAGTCGTCGATTAATTGCAGCGTGTACAAATAGCCACCTCTCGCAGCCACTGCCTGCAGTCCAGCCAGATCTGCGAACACCTTCTGGAGCTTCCTCGTCGACGCATCCCCTTACGCTTCTTCGGAACAGGTTTCTTTTTCTGTTTCCCAAGAATGCAGTCAGCACATTTGGCGGGGAGGTGCGACAACCGGCTTCCATACCGGTCACAGCTGTTCCTCGAGCCATGTCAAGCACAGTCCCGATGTTGACGTGCCCGAGGCGACGATGCCAGGTTCCAAGTGTGGGAAGGGCCTTGATGGCTATGTTCGCCACCGCATCGAAAGATGCTTCATTCAACAGCGGATCAGCCAATGTGAATATGGGTGTCTCGCAATCAAGGGTGTATAGCCCCGCATCCAAACGAGTCCCGGTGGCTACAACTTTGCCAGACAGTCGTTTGATGGAACAGCCCGTGTTGCAAAAGATTGCCTCGTGCCCGTCGTCGCAAAGCTTCCCGACTGAGATGAGGGTGATTGCGGCCTGTGGACAGTAGAGTACATCTTTCAAGATAAAGTGGTGTCCCTTCCCAACGCGCACCCGCACTTCTCCGACACCGACAGCCTTGATCGAAGAACTGCCCACATCGGAGATCGTGCGATTACATGCCGTGATTTTGGTGAAGTACTTGAGAACGGGGCAAATTGAGCTCGTCGCGCCGGTATCGAGATAGAGGGCAATGGCCTTAGCCAGCGCTACAAAAGCGTGATCTGTGGTGTTTGTAAACCAATCGACAGATGTGGTCTCAGTTGGGACATGCGAGGGGTCGGCATGGGCAAAGAAAGATCTATATCCGCCCGCGTCTGCCGCAAATGCCGCCTGTTCATCCGAGTCGTCAGAACTGTCAACAGCGACCTTGGCTCTCTCCTTGCGTGCTCCTCCTTTTCTGCCCTTCCCCTTGGGCGGTTTTATGTGTCCACCCGGGCCGTAGCAGTGATCCCAATCATGGTACTGCTTGGCCCGGCCCTTGCATTGGGGGTTCGCGCCTGGGCCTTGCCCATTTAGATAAGACTTTGCAGATGCACCCTGTGCTTCATACTGCTTTGTGAATGCGGCGAATGATGCTTCGTTTTTAGCAGTCTCCGCATTTTCCGCATCAATTCGGACCTGCTCGTGCTTGATTCTTGTGCTAACGGCTGCTGACAACAGCTTCCCGGCACTGAGAAGTGTATCGAGGGAGGAGCGGGCATCTTTGAATTCGGGAGCAGTCATTGCATTGAGGTAGATAATGCATCTCCATTCGTCCTCCGTGGGTGGTTTGATAGCAAAGAAGGAGTCAATAAGAATGTCCAGTTTATCCGTTGTCTGCACGAGAGGAATGTCGCGGGAGTATCGAAGGGCAAGTGCCTGCTGAAGGATAGTAAGCTGTGACAGCGCTCCAGACAGCTGATGGGCGGTCTTGAGCACGTCCCATGTGTTTTTAGCGATGACTTCGTCCTTGATGAGACGGAGGTCTGTTGTCCCGATGCGTAAACGGATGCAAGAGATGACGATCAGGTTCTCATCGAGCCAATCCTCGTATTTCGGGTTGGTGATAGGGACTGGCGGCGTCGACGTGCCATTTATCGTCTTCGGGGGTGTGACGACCCCACGGCCAGAGATATATCCCCACAAGTTGGAGAGGACGAGGGCGGATTTGCACTGGGCTTCCCACGTTGGCCATGTATCCGTGGATGCCTCGGTCTCGTACGCAAGGGTATCGAAGGACTGAAATTTTGTGCCCGACATCTAGTAGGGCTGGTTGACTGGTTACGCGTGGATCTAGGCGCTGTTCGGGGCCCTATAACCTGTGAACTACGGAGACCTGTACGACACAGTCAGTACTAGCTAGGTAGATAATAAATATGTGTATGGTATGATTAGATAACGAACAGACATACCTCTCACTGAAGTTCGTCGAAAGAACCAGTGAGAGGAAAAACGTGACTGGAAATAATCTAGCTTGGCACGGACACGTGCCCTGACGCGTAGCTCGATGTCCAGATGTTAACACCCCTAATAGAGATCAGCAATGGGTTTTGGTTTTCTGAGAAATCCACTTTCTTTCGGTGAAGATTTTCGTGGAGCTCGGTGACATAATGGAGTGAGGAGCCCTGAAACTTACACTGCAGCGCTGCCTTTGGCTCATTTTTTGCCAGTTCTTTTTGTCTCGCCGGTGAGACATAGCGCGCCACCTCTGGATGCCTGAGCACACACATTTGTCTCACCGGTACTGGATGAGCAGGGGTGATGTGTGGAGCACAGTTTCTCTCATTATTTGGTCAAATACGGCATTGGTTTTCTGAGAAAAGTCACTTTTTGGGTGTTGCTGATATACTCTAATGAGTGTTGCTGGGTTCCACTTCTTGTGTACACCCACAGACTGCGATCCTATGGATGCCAAACTGAAAACCGGGACCTGCTTCCGCTGCAAAAACCGGAAAATTGTGCATGAATTTGCGGTTGTGAGGAGACGCAATTAATAGTATTCGATAGCGCTGTGATGGCCAGGATTTGTGCTATTCGTGTTCTACGGCAGAGGCGAATTGCAACTACGGGGATCATGCTAGGGAAAGTCGGTTTGGCTTTGAGTTGCGGAAGGGGCAGGCATGTTTGGGATGTCGGTGAGTGGCCAGATTGCAAGTAAATGGTTATGTTACTCACAAAGCCGTCAGGTGCAAGAAGTGGGCTTCTCACAATTTTTTTCCCGGACTATTGCCATCTATCTGATCTACGATGCTGAGATGTGACGGAGGCCAACGGTGCGTTACTTGTGCGTCTGGTCAAAGGGAGGTTCTCTGCGAGTACATATCCGGACGGGACTATTGCAACCTCGTCGCCGCTGGGATTAGATCGACGGTTGGCCTCGCCTGATATTGGCTCAAGTGATTCATCCGAAGGTTTGGCCACCCCACCTGAAATGTGGATTTTTCCTCATAGTGTTCGAATAATTCCACCGGAACTCTCAGTCTCTACGGCCTCTTCCGCAGAGTTTTCCATACCGGTGAGGTTCTTTATCCCTCCTGGTGATGTCGAACTCCCCGACATCCAGCCCTTCAGCCCTTTCTCTTTCACCACCGAGACCTTGCTTCCGCACTCCCTACTCACTTTCAGGCATATAACACCGCCACATCCACACTTTCAGGTTGATTCACTCATCCAGGATCCGCAAAACGAAGCGGAGGAACTCTCCAATGTGTGAGTTGTTCGCAGGCAGTCATGTATATCGCTTCTTACCTTTTCATACCCCGCATAGTCGGAAATTATTCCTGACTCACCGCTTTCAGCTTGGCCTGAGTGTACCGGATAGTACCTTGGTTGCTATATCCCAAGGCACGTCAGACCACAGTGCCCTGCATTCAGCTCTTTTGCATGCGTCCCAGCTTATGGGTACGGCCCATCTGAAGAATAATGTTTCAAACGAGCCGGAGGCGGAACAGATCCACCTCACTCTCGGCGCACTTCAGGACCCCGGCTCCCGGGTTCCAAGAGGACCAGTCGCATCTCTCCAGGCCGTTGCGCTCCTGTCACTGTGCTTCTTCCATAAAGGTAACATCGCGCGTACACAGGCATTACTCCTCACGGGTAACACGCTGGTTCACGAGCACAGTCTCGATACAATGAGCAGCCTGAGCGGGCCCGCGACGCCTGTAGAGTCAGGGCGAGTGGGCTTCTTAATGTCGCCCATGATACAGGCGGAGACACAGGCCGTGGTGGCACAGCTCATGTACCTCGATGCATCGTACGCCATCATCCTGAAGCTGCCTAGCCTTGTCGTCCCATTGTTACGTACGAGTTTCAAGAGACTGATAGTGTGTTACGCAGTCTAGACACATTATATACATTCATGATACTCTTTTGCGTGTAGACACGCCCGGCCAAGGAGGAAATCAATTTTGTGCACGCGAAGAGCGTGTAACTGCCATACGAGGCACAACAACTGGCGGTGGAGTGGTACCAGCAGTCCAGCCTTTGTACCCGTCCCAACAGATACTACCGGCCCCTGCTTTACTGACTCCATGCTATTTCCTATATCGGTAAGCTTTTCGATGCGCAAGAATGAAAATTCGAATAAATTGAATGCACAAATACTTCTCTGCAGGCCGAGCGATACACCCGCAACTAGCCAAGTCGTCTGCCAGTGGACAATGGTGCTCATCAACAGATGCTGGTTGTCAATGATTCATTCTGGATCTCACCTTATTCACCAATTGCCAACACGTCCTTCCAACGCCATTGAATTCCAGTGGAGTTCACTGAAAGTCAGCAGCTCTCGTGTGATAGAAAATTGACTAAACAAGGGATTTCTCTCGTCCTTGTTGTAATTACTTAATGGGAAGATCAACATTTCAGATTTGAACACCAATTGTCGAAAGAACTCTAAGCATTTGTTGCGAGTAGGGACTGATGGTTATTTCAAACGGTCTGCGTTATGGAATGCCGTTGAACATCCTTATGTTTCTTTGCATTCTGAACTCACCCCGAACTCCCTTTGCCAATAATCACAGATGAGAGTGCTCCTTCATCAAATACTGAGTTTTGTCTAGTGTACCTTGAGCTGAACAGGCTATTTTCGAGGGAACAGTAAATAGATCAAGGTTTAAACTCCATGGTCAGTATCTCAGACGCACTGGCTTCAGCCGCAATACCTGTGATGTCCAATCTGATTAGATAGCTCGAAGTAAAGGCGAGTAAATGAGTGGCTTGCGGTTCGCGGAACGGCCACGTGCTACAAACGGGGCATTAATGTCATCCAAATATCTGGGTTTCACAGGAGCCAAGTACAGGTACTTACCGATGTTCGGATATTGATGAGTACCGCGACTCGTGTTAGCCACGCTCAGTTATGAAAACGATTTCAGAGTGGAAGGCGTGCACTTCCTTCTCTCCTCTTTAGACAAATATGGTATCCAAAGGAACAGCAGTGGTGACGGGTGCCGCGCAAAGAATTGGGCGGGCCATCGCCCTCAGGCTCGCGGCCGATGGTTTCTACATTGCCTTGAACGACATTGGGGCGAAAAGCAACGAGCTGCAGGGCGTGGAGGCCAAGATTGCGGCCCTTGGCTGCGGAGCGAAGACTGGAGTGTTTACGGCAGACGTCGCCGTCGAGGACGAGGTACACGCGTTGCTTGTGGCCGTCGTTGAAAAGTTCGGAGGTATCCACGTGTTGAGTGCCGCCGCCTCTATACATACGCTTGTGGCCGACGGAACATTCCAGATGGTAGCCAACGCGGGGATCTGCAAACCCGGCTCTTTCCTGGATGGTAAGTGGATGTGGTGCGCGGAATATCCATACTAATGGACGGCCGCTTCCTGACTGACAGTGAACATCGATGACTGGGACCGCACATTTGCCGTCAATGTCCGCGGCGTTTTTCTGTGCTACCAATACGCCGCCAAGCAAATGGTTGCGCAGGGACGCGGTGGCCGGATTATTGGCGCGTGCTCATTGGCCGGGAAGCAGGGTGAGAATCCGCTAACTCAAGCTCAAAGAGTGAAGGCTATGAGTACTCACCCCTTGCATCACTCGAGGCGCACCCAAACTGTCCACATACTCTGCGTCGAAATTCGCAGTCCGAGGCTTGACCCAGGCGGCAGGTGCGTCTCGGGAGTGGGGACTGAATAATAGCAAAGGCACTGAGCAATTTTCAGCTACCGAATTGGGGCCCCACGGCATCACCGTCAACGCATACGCGCCTGGTGATTCTTTGTTTCTCGTGCGTGACGTGGTCCGGCTTGCTTATTCAAATTCTGCAGGAATAATCGAGTCCCCCATGAGTTCGCCGAGTCAAGGTTATTCGCTACAGGTAGTGAGCTCACCACTTCTCTAGCTGATGGTTTCGCCCACCTAGCGGGAGTTGACCCTAAAGTCATCTACGATAGAGTGAGAGTCATGTCTTTTTCGGAAAAGAGAATGCGCTCACGAGGCCCTAGCAAGCTGCTCAGACTCCGGTGGGGAAAAATGGAAAGCCGGTGGATGTGGCTGCCCTCGTTTCGTTCTTGGCATCTGCGGAGTCGTCCTTCGTAACTGGTACGTTATCTGAGCAAAGAGATAAGCATTTTCAGTTCCTGACGGCCGACTACCTCAGGCCAAACTGTAAGCAAGACAAATCCCAGCTTCTCTGCTTTGACCAATCCGTGTAGATTTCTCCAAACGGAGGGAGGTATTTCGACTAGGCCGTTGGTGGCTCCATGTCGCTGGAACATCGGAAGGAGACCACGGATCAAAGAGACTTAGCAAACGTGATTTTAGCACATAGAATTCAATACAAAAAGCGCGTTCATACCCACGAAACAAGGCTTTCCAACCCTTCTCCTCGACCAGCCTCAAGACCGAGTAATGCGCTTGAAGCGTCTGGTGGGAATCGGTTCAAGTGAGAAGTATGGTCGAGTGGATATCCAAAGCACATACATCGCAGCAGTGTATCTTCGTCGGAAAAGCGCAATTCATGTGGGCCCGCTTGAGTTGAGCGGATAATATGATGGCGAGCTGGCAGTTCAGGGTCTGAGCCTGAGGATCTGGCATGGCAACTTGAAGGAGGAAAGATCCCAGAGTCCCAATCGGTCCAAACAAGCTCGAGAACTTTCATGCGGAAGCATGCTGCACCTGAAACTTTCTCTTGACAGGTCGACACTCGTAACCTTAAGTTACTAAATACTGTCCAATATGTAACTACAAGCTTCAGAACGAAATGCGGCGGTTGTTGAGCGAGTGAGGACTAGTTAAACGGCCGCTACGGCGTTGTGAAAGTGCCTGGAGCGCGGACCAAGGACGACGGGTGAGCGGGACGGTGGAGCGGCGCGAGATGATGGGTGTTGTGAGGCAAGACGCACGTGAGGTGTGTTTGGCTCCGAAGGCCTCGGTGAGGTGATCTCCGGAGTTACCAGAAGTAAGATTCAAAGGTACCTTACTGTAGTATTTCGTTCAATTCGTATGGTCACGCGTCACACGGGCAAAAATCTACGAAAATTTTCGTAAGTCACCCAGTCACAGAGGCGGCTTAGCCGAGCTAGCCGAGCTTAGCCGAACGTTGCCGGCGGATCAAATTCCCTAAGGGGACCGGTTACGAAAGGGTCAATTCGTACGATGGTGTCACACCCCAAACCGCCTTACGAATTGAACGAAATACAACAGTATTCTCAATCCCAATAAGCCTCTCTAGCTTCTTAATGTTTCTTTCCAATCAGTAGATTCTGGTGAATCAGCAAAGATTTCAGGCTGAGGTTGGTTCTGTCGGAAGCTGAATTTGCGGATCACCCGTTTGACGGCGCCGCGTGTATTATGTATGTAGTGGCCGGCCAGTCGTGCCGACCATTGCCGCGATAAAGCGGCACTGATTGCACAGCGGCACGTGTGTTTCAGACAACCGGCCGAAACCAGCGACCGTCGGCACCAATCCCGCCATGTATTCGATCTGCGGAAAAGATTTGTTCAAATTGTAAATGAGGCTAAGGTTTCCGCGCTGGTGCTTGGTCTCTTCAGGTCACCCGCTGCCCCACTCAAAATAATATTCATGGGTGGAACCGGGGTAGTTTTTGTCGAACGTCGCGGAGGAGTTCATTGGAACACAGAATGATCATTGATACCGACACAAAAGAATTCCCCCGACATCTTTGGATTTCTCTGATCCATGCTATGCCGCGCTGCGTTAAGGGCGGCGGTTCTGGGGTTCACACAGTTGTACGTTGAATTCACACGTTCGGCATAGTATTCTGGCATGCATAATGATTGTCATTAGTATGGGATGACCACCCTGATGCTGCGGAACCAGCATTAAGCATTCTTGGGTGTGTGCGTTCGATTAACCACTGGCCTCGGACGCCGGCCCAGCTCAGGCTGGCTGCTTCGCCGCACAGTACAATGAATCTACAAACTACCGAGGTACGAGGTTCAACCGTTTGTAGTGTCTGTCTGCGAGAGACTACAATGAATCCAGGCGTTCGGCAATTCTGGCATGCATAATACATTGTCATTATTATGCCATGACCACCCCGATGTTGCGAACTTGAACGCCTCGCCCACCGGCACTAGGCGTTCTTGGCTATGTGCATTCAGTCAACCTCAGGCCTCGGACGCCAGCCCAGCATGGGCTGTGATTTAGATCTCAATCCATCCTGCCAGTGAGCCCTGCCGACAGTCGGACGAGGCACCGAGCAGATGATTCGGCCGGGCGCGGTTATGAATGGGAGTTCAGACTTCCACCAGGGATCAAGGTCCAAAAGTGGGAATGTCAACCAACCTCCGACCGTGGCACTGGGCCAAGACGCACGTTTAGTTCAGTCGAACGCAGTCTATGCAATCCGGAAGAAATAGTCGATGGGACCACCCAGGCCAACGATGTGAACCACCCTTCGTGGGGTGCGATGCTGCGGATATATCTGGATGTTTCGAAAGTGAATACGTTCCTTCGTAGCGGCCTTCAACGGGTACATCTCAGCTCAGGCGTGTTCCTACACTGACCGACGTGCGAGTGGCACTCGGACGCCAGTTCTGCGCAGGTATACTAGTTGATTCATCGCGAGCGTTGCGGACAGTCGGACGAGGCACAAAATTCATTGGACAGGCACTCCACTGAGATAAAGCTACACTTTCCCCGAAGCTGTTCGACACCGGACTGCGATTGCACGGATCTTTTATGCACATTGACCTATGTAGTACATAATGTACATTGACAATGGCACGGATAAACGGATGCACGTATCAATGACGACAGGAGCTAGCTGACAGGAGTCTTCTACGCCGATATTGAAACTCGAATATCTTCCGCCGTGGAAAACACTCGGCGGCCTTTGTGACATCCCGAAGAGTTCTCCGCTTGGGTGCCGGTATACGCGTGCTGGTACCTGATGATCCGGGTTGAATTCCGCAGTCGAAGCTTCGGGCTTGATCGGTATACGGTGCCAAAGTGGAGTGCCTAGTGCGAGAATCGGCACATCATTTGAAAATTTCACAAGTGCTTCCGCGGGGCGGAGAGCAGGCCGTCGGAGGTGAATTCAGATTGGGTTTGGCGGTTCCTAGCTGTTTCTCGGCCTGAATCCGGCCTACTGTGATATTGAAGAATCCCAACCTGCTTCTTTCGGCACCGCGAATCGCATCACTGATGGGATTGAGGTAATCATACATCTCGGCACTGGATTGCCACCACCGCACTGTCAAGCCAGTCGGTTTGACACTAATGTTGGTTGACGATATTCGATTCAAGCTACTTTCCTCCAAAAAACAGATACATTCAAACTTGGGTCTCATAGTATAGTACGCGAAGACAGGGCTCTAACAAGCTCCATTAGCATTGACACTGTGAGCCACCTAGAGCCCGGGGCCGGTGGGCTCTGCGACGGCGGTGCTGGGGCTTTGGCTGTTGCGGAATAATGTCAGCTCTGGACTTCCCCGATGTTCAGCACTTACGTCCAGGTCAAGGTGGTCGTTTTGGTTACGATGTAGGGTGCGACGTCGGTGAGCGTCTTCATAACATGGGTCAGCTAATGACAGACGGGACGAGGATTATCGGACGGCACCTTGAAAGCACGCGTCGCGGTGAAGACGGGTCTGTTGTTGACCTAGAAATCGTGAGCATTATCGAAAGTATCGCACACGAATTGCCTCACCGCCACGACAGCAGAGGCAAGAGCGAGAACGGAGAAGACGACGTTGAACAACATTGCTGTGGTGGTGAGATCCGGAGGAAGGAAAGAAGGCGCTTCATACTTATATCTTCTTCTCATTTGCATTGGTTCCTGACAGCCCGATCTCGGATCAGCAGGCGATAAAATGCCTCAATCCCGTTGTCCGAGCGTCGCACGTCGCCTGGAAAAATCAACACGGCACTGATGAGCGCGAAACTTGAACCCAGATGAAGATTTATCTCCGCGTTCCGTTGATGGCAGGCGCAATCGGCCATGTATAAAGTCTCAGCGAACGAGGGTTCTCTCTCTAACCGGTCCTACGGTACTTTGCCTTTTCCATGTTGCACCTTCTCCCCCTGGTCTCCCTCGCTCTCATCTCCCCGTCATGGGCGTCCATCGGCCCAACGGCGGACGTTACACTCGTTAACGCGGTCGTCTCGCCCGACGGTTTTTCGCGCTCGTATGTCGCCTCTTTTTTTGATGATTCTCAGGCTCACTATCTGATGCAGCGCGGTCACCGCCAATGGCATCATCCCTGGTCCCCTCATCGTCGGAAATAAGGTCGGTTTCAACTTAGGTTGATTTCCCAACCATCACTCACCTTTCTCCTCCAGGGTGACGAGTTCAACCTGAACGTCATCAACACCCTCACCGACAACACCATGTTGCTCAGCAGCTCCATCGTATGTTTTATTTTTACCGTACTTACTCAATGTCTCATTCATTGGATGCTTTAGCACTGGCACGGCTTCTTCCAGAAGAACTCCAGCTGGGCGGATGGGTATGCGCCATGTTCCAAATATTCTTATGCTTCCTTACTCATAATCCTGCAGACCCGCATTCGTCAACCAGTGCCCGATCGCGGCGAACGATACCTTCCTATACACGTTCTCAGCTGCGGAACAGACCGGAACGTTCTGGTACCACAGCCATTTGTGTGCGTCTCTTTTTAGGCGTCTCCTTTTGTTATTTAGTTCGTTCCACAGCTACACAGTACTGCGACGGACTTAGGTCAATTCAAAATTGTTTCTTTCATTCAATTTGAAATTAATCGTATCTGGCGATGGACTTAGAGGGGTTATGGCAGGTTTTCTTTTCTTCCATTCAATTCAAAATTAATGGTCTCTGGCAGGTTGTCTACGATCCCGCCGACCCGCATGCCAGTCTCTACGGTACGGTCTTTTTGAATTTGGACTTTCAATCCCTCGTTGATATATATGTCGTTCTGTAGATGTCGATGATGGTACGAGTCTGAACACTAGACATAGCCATTCAGCGTGCTAATTTAATTTGTGGAACAGAATCCACCGTGATCACTTTGGCCGATTGGTTCGTTGATTTGCTTTCTTCAGGGATACTTTGACTGATTCATTGACCTCCATTAGGTATCACCAGCCCGCCCACGACCTCGGTGTTGTTCCGGTATGCGAAAGGAACCATAATTCCGACCCCCCAGTGTTAACGTTGTTGTAGACGCTTATCTCGACGCTCATTAACGGCCTTGGTTCTTTTTTCTCTTCCTTCGTGATATTCTGGTTCTAATCTACCTGTGCGGATAGGTCGCTACGCTGGAGGGGTATGTTTCTGGTATAATGATATCAACAGAACACTGACATCCGTTTCAGCCGACCTCGGAACTTGCAGTTATCTCCGTGACTGCTGGCGTGCGCTACCGGTTTCGCCTGGTGTCTCTCTCCTGCGGTAAGTAATTCTTATGAAATGTGGACCCGCACAAGTTGACGGAATATTCAGACCCCAATTTCATCTTCACCATCGACGGCCACACTTTCACCATCATCGAAGTCGACAGTGTGAATGTCGCTCCGCTCGAGGTCGATTCGATCCAAATCTGTACATACCCTTTCCGCGGTTGTTTAACGCGTCTGATTTTCTTTTCGGATAGACGCGGGCCAGCGCTACTCCTTCGTCCTCACCGCGAACCAGCCCGTCGACAACTACTGGATTCGCACGGTCGCCAACGGCGGTACCGCGGGCTTCGACAACGGGATCAACTCTGCGATCCTGCGCTACGTCGGAGCTACGGTTGTCGACCCCGCGACCACCGCGACCACCGCCGCTGCGCCACTCGCTGAGACTGACCTCCACCCGCTCGTCGCGACCCCCGTCCCGGGGACGCACACCGTCGGCGCCGTCGACGTTGCCTTGAACCTGGCGATCACTCTCGACTTCACTACTTTCAAGTTTGCGGTGAACGGCGCGGTGCGTTGTACCTTCTCCTGGATGGTCCGGGAGCCTTATTTATGAGTTTGGCAGTCGTACACCTCACCCACCTTGCCCGTGCTGCTCCAAATCCTGAGCGGGCAACACACCGCCGCTGAGCTCCTGCCCGCCGGGAGTGTTTACACCCTGCCCCCCAACTCCGTCGTCGAGCTGTCCATCCCCGGAGGCACCCCCGGAGCACCCCACCCCTTCCACTTGCACGGTGTACGTTTGCATCCGTATACTTGACTACTAGCGCGTCCTAATGAAGCATAGCACAACTTCTGGGTCGTCAGGAGCGCGGGCAGCACGGAGTACAACTGGGACAACCCCGTATATTTCTGCACTTTTTCTTCTGGATAGAGTTATTAACATTAAGGGCAGGTTATTCGGGATGTTGTGAGCACAGGTGCCGCCACCACGTTCGTAGTTTTCTGAATCCAGAAATATTCATCCTGAACTCCGCACAGTGACAATACGACCATCCGCTTCGTCACCGACAACGCCGGCCCGTATGTTCCAATACTCTGATCTTTTAAACACTAACTAATAACATCTTCCTATTAGCTGGTTCCTCCACTGGAAAGTATCTACCTCTCGCGCTATTCAGAGATCTGATTTATTTCACTTTCAACAGCCACATCGATTTTCACCTTGATATGTACGTTTTCCCAGTACTGCATGATCATCTGCTCATCGTGTCTTCTCCAGCGGCCTTGCTATTGTGTTCGCAGGTATGCACCACCTAGTCGTCCTTTCCCCAACTAAATACATGTGTATATCACAGAGGATACCGACACCGTCGCGAACTCGGTCCAGCCCGGTGCGTACTGCTTCCCAGAGCCGTCTCTGATTCCTGCTCATTCTTCATATCTCAGACGCATGGGATACTCTCTGCCCCAGGTACGATGCCCTCACGCCAGACCAGCTCGGCGGGCAGTAAAGGGACATGGTACTCCGTGGAAGAAGTGCAAAAACGTTATAAACGGACTGTGGACTGTTTTGGGTCGTGTCGGGGCATTCGGGCTCTGGTCTTACAACTAATTGTCTGTTGGTATATATATTCGAGTCTTGGGAAATTTTTTGGAATGGACGCAAACATGAGGTTACCCTCACTCAGAGAGCAGAGTATTAGAGCGTTGCAAGCGTGTAACAGTTTCGTGCTCTCCATATCTATAAACAGTTTCTGCAAGAATCAAGGAAGAATGGGACAAGCTTTGAGACCAATCGTCCAGCTACTCAAGCATTCAGACAAAAAGCAGGAACTTCTTTTGTATTCAAATCAGCCATCAGTGAAGGGTCTCCGCATACACTTTCTTCCAGCTCTCCCTTTCAACCCACGCCCCCCAATATGCGGCCACCTTTGCTGAGACTGGGGCTCCATACGCCCGTTCAAATGCATCGAGTCCGTCTGCACTGGAGGTTGCACCGATGATGAATGCAATGCGCGTTACCCACGCAATCATGTGGAAGTCATCCTCCCCGGGGACTTCCCCGCCGATGAACCCACTGGTGGGGAGGAGCTCGGGGTAGACCTCAAAGAGCGCTGAGCGTACTGCATCGAAATGCGCCTGCGACCGTACGAAATAGCCTGCTTGAACATCTGCCGCTGCCTTGCGCGTGAAAATCTCGAGCAGGCCTGTATGTATGACATGTGTGAGCAGACCACGACAGACCGCCCAAAATCTCCTCACCACCATTGGCCGCGAGTCGAGGCTCGTAGAAATCTTTGTATTCGGCGGCAGCAGGGTCTGTAATGTACCTCTCCAATGCTGCTTGCCCTGCACGTCTCGCCGTCAGGGAATAAATCCATAAGTACAGCAAGAGGAGCGGGTACGGACGATTTGCGAGGAACATGCCCTGCAGCCCCGATCCCTTCGCCGCAAGTTCTTGTTCGTCGCGCTAATGAGATGCAGTTTCACAGCCAACAGCGAGGTGTGATTTGGATGGGAAGCATACCGCAACGAGCATCGAGAAATTCGGGTCGTACTTCTGGTCATGGACCGCCTCAATAACGGCCGGCGTACCAGCTTTCACCTTGCGCGGTGCATGCTGCAAGAGGTACGCGATCACGTCTGTAGTGTTGGTGAAGACCCTCCCGTCTGCTTCGAGTGTTGGAATAGTGCCGAGAAGATTCTGTATGACAGCCACACAGCACACATGAGAGAATACAGATGAATTGGAGGAACGGTATAACAAACAATTTTCAGGAACGAGGGATCAAAGTTGTCGCCATTGACCAAAGTTACGGTTTTCTGAGTCACTTCGCTCTCGGAGTATCCGAGCTCCAGCCTAGGAGGTGTCAGAGATGTGTTGCTTTCTTATCGTTGAACATACACAGCCAATTCCGCAGCTACGGGCAAGTCAGACACCGGAATGAATAAATGAGGGCGAAATGCAACTTGCCAGCGGACCACACGGAATATCCGAAGACGTATAAAGTTTTAGGCATTGTAGGATTGGAATAAAAATGAGGAATGGAATGAAAATGGCTCCACAAAAGTGAACTTCATATACCCCGGCTGTGTACCAGTAGACCGGCGTATTTCAAGTTGTGGCGGGGCACATGCTTGACTATCATCCGGCTGAAGAAGCAGATTTCTCAGCCTTGCGGTACGACGCACGTCAGGCGCCGGTTCGGTCGATGGATGTAGTTCAACAGATCAGGTGATTCGAGGATGGGTGAATAATCCTTGCACGTGCGAACCCGGATTTTTGTAAGGCTATGTAACTTTAAGCGGTTGTCAGCATCCTTGGTTAAAAATGGTTGAATCGGGAGCCTGAAAGACAGTGAAAGACTCGCTTGCCATTGTGCCGGATCAGCCGCGTACTGATGCTCAATAATTCCTCAGTAATCGATTTGATGAACGCCACGAGAAGGCTGGTTGCGTCAACATGTGACCTATCCTCAAAGTTATGACTGTCTCGAAGCTTTTGACTGCGCCACTCACCGCCATCGTCGGGATCACCGGCAGACAAGGAGGTAGCGTCGCCCGTGCCCTGAAGTTGCTTCCGACAAGCCTTACCGCCTTCGTGGTTGACAACTTGAGCCGCGACATCACGAAGCCCGCCGCCCTGATATTTGCCGACCAAGTGACAAGGAGTCGAGTTGGTTGGCGTCGAGCTGAGAGCGGATAAACCTGAAGACGCACTCAAAGCTTTCGCTGGCGCTGACATCGCTCTCGTAGGTTGGCAGTTCGCACTAATTTTGAGTTTGCCCCACTCCTAACACGGGTTCACAGACTATGACCAACTGGAATGATTATCTAGACAAAGCAAAGGCACGTCCACAAACCTAGATTGCTCAGCGCGTTCTAAAGCAGCCTTTACAGGAGGTCGCCGTTGAAAAATCCTCGTTGACACAGCAAAAGCACGGGCATGAAGCTGCTCGTTTGGTCTGGGCTTGAGTCTTTCACCGAGTTGACGAACGGCCAATTCACTCGGGCCTAATCCTGCGACTCGAAAGCCGAGGTAACAGCTTCGCCCATGCCTCTGGGGTGCCACTAGCAATCGTGATGCCTGGCTTCTACACGGCGAACATTTGTATCGCATATTACGCACTGAAGCGCCAGGAGAACGGCAGCTACTTGTTCACGCTGCCGATATCTGGCGCGACGGCTGTCCCGCTAAGTAACACCGTGCACGACTATGGCTTGTACGTGCAGGCGGCGATTGAGTCGCCGACGCTAGGCGGGGGTTCGGAGGTGCGTGCGGGAAGTCCGGACGATGAAAGCCTCACCTCTACCCATTTCAGTCTCTGGAAAAAATATTCTGTACAAGCAAGTCGACCGGGAGTCGTGGTTGGAGGGATTCCCGTCGCATGCCAAGTTCAAGGGACCGATCCTGGGTGCTATTTTCCAGACGTTTGAAGCTGCGGGCTGTGAGCAATTTCCATACTCTGTCATCCGACGGTGAACTCACTCATTGGTAGTCTTCGGCAGAAAACTCTTGACGCTAGAAGACGTCTTGGCGCGGAAACCGCGGTGGTGAATAGGATGACATCACCGGACGAAGATAACGGACGTCTCGTGCAAAGTGCACTGTCCGGGACATCCAATGTTGCGTTGACATCCTATGTAGTCTCTCGTAGACAGACGCTACAAACGGTTGAACCTCGTACCTCGGTAGTTTGTACATCCTATGCCACACGAGGATTTTGGAGTCTCACATGCTGTCGGGCCTGCGGTATGGTAGGCAGATATGAAGATATCAAGATGCAGGGCAAGAATATCAGGCTTAGAGACACAGCGAAGCAGGCAAAGAGAGGCGCCGCCGCGCCCAACCCGCGCCATCGTGGTTTGGGATCAACCCTGTGACTTGGCTGTGACCACATGTTGCCGGGTGATCGCCGGGCTGTCGGCCGAATCGGCCGAACTGCATTGAGCCAACGAAAATCGCGATTTGGTCGGATGAGGCAGACTCGGAGGTCTTGCGAGGTAAAAATGCTTTCCCGCCGTTGTAGATATAACTGTTACGACTATGTACACGCCGAACCTTCAACACTTCCAAGTCAATTCCAAACGTGACTCCTCAGCCTCAGAATCCTGATCAACCAGAATGTGTTCATCGTCGGACTTGAATTTGAGGATAACCAGACGTCAGTCGAATTATTCCCGGTGTGCAACACTTGAATCTGCAAGAAATCAAATCAGTATGGAGAGAAGAATGTAGAAAGCTCCACAAACCGAAAGGCTCCTTTTCAACGAGCGGCAAACCAAGAAGATGCGGTAGATCGTGGCCGTAAGGATCTAACCCTTTTACCCGGAGGAACTCGCGGACTGCGGAGTAATGATATTCGTGCCAAAAGTTTCCCGCGAGTAAAAAAATCAACCGCAGTCTCGGAAGTCCGAGAGAATCGCATTCTTCGGTAGACAAGCGGGGCGTTCCCCCCGGGTCCAATGACCAGTAGAAGCTATCATATTGCAAATAATCGAAATCCGCGCGTATACGGGCTCCCTCATATTTGGCGGTAATGGGTGCGATGGAGAGATGCACCGCCCGAGTGGTACCTTTTGGATGCAGTGTCGCTTCAAATTGATGGTCAGACGCGACGGCCCATCCTAGGGTATTGATCGCTCCTACTTGGAAGATTAATGATCTAAACCATGGTGAATAGTGCCATAATCTCACCGTATCCGTGTTTTCCTTTGGCAATGGTAGGACCGAGGCACGCGTTTGCTTGCGCAAGCCAGCCCGTGTCCACTATTGCCGCGTTCAGGGTGTCGAATTCGAAGTAGGAAGACATCAGGAGCGGCTCATTTGTCATGTCAGCGGCCTTAAATGACCCAGGTGGAAAGACGAATCTGGGTCAGGGTATGAGGAAGTGACCCGCTGATCGAGATTCAGGGCTTGCTTACTGCTGCCATACTGGATCATTTTCTCGTGCGTACAAATCTCCGGGCATGGACTTTGCAGGGGGACCCAATGTCCACTCCTTCCTTAGAACTGCTGAATAGTTGGGAATGTACGCAATCGGCGGGGTTGTATGAGATTTGATCACCGAGCCAAGGAATGGTTGTGTTTGTCCGGTCCATCGAAACACACCCACAAGCCAGGCGGGAGTAAAGGCCGCGAAGAACTGGCTCCAGTTGAGGTATTGGGAAAATTCCTTCAATGGTGTTCCAATGATCTTCGCCATTTGTTGAGTGTTTGTCGGAGCAGGCTGGTGGCCGAAACACGACCAATGCCAACGGGATAGCCTGTCTTCGCGTTGGTCGACATTCAACTCCAGCTCCAAGTCCGGTATGGTCAGGCATATCCCGATGGGGTCCCGTCTGACGCAGATCGTGGCTTCGGGATCCTGAACGACTCGTTTCAGGACGTATTAATGAGAATCCACATGTTTTACATCACCGCCGTCCCCAGTGCTCCAGCGATGGTATTGGGAACATGCCTGTCCTATGTTGTGAGACTGGATACAAAGACGCAAACATTGCTCACTTTGAACTGCCCGAACTTTATCCAGCAAGGAAAAAAATAGATCAAATGGCTGCACCCGTGGAGGGTCTGACTTACAAGCATCGTCTCGACACACACCCACAGTAAGTCAGATTGCGGGCGGTGGAACTGGCGGTAGACAGGTAGAGGTATTGGCTCTGGTGGGTTTGTCAGAAAAAAAACTAATGGAAGAAATATTTTGGATACCTTCATAAAAGATCAGAGCCCGCAGGGCCGGTGCCGTCGAGATTCCAAACAATTGCCATACATTGGGGTGTCTGCATCTGCCATCAGCTATCGGAGATCGAAATGAATGGCACTGGGACATCACCTCAAGTTCGAGTATACTTCCATGTCCCGTCGCCATCTCTTAGCCAGTATCAGCGAAAGTAGCTTGTGTAGTAAGGGAGTTGATACTCGCGTCATTCCCGCCCTCGTATTTCACCACAGTCATTGTCGATTGTTCTCCGGATATTCGGGCGACGAACATCTTGATCTTGTGGAGTTTGCTTCCCATTGGCGCCTCATAGAGCAGGTTGATGTCCCCCAGCGCGACGTCGCGGAAATCGGTCCTGCGGACAGGCGAGTCAGGCGTAACCATGTTGTTCTGCATTCCGATGACGTTCAGATTTGTGTTGATTGTGGTCATGAGCTGGCAAAGATCGGCACATGAGAAGTCGAAAAACGAAAAGGGTTACCAAGAAATTGGAGCGCAGCTCATTTATGCGTGTCCTGTAACGGCGTATCTCTTCCGAGATTCTTGCCGCACAGAAGATTTCTTGGAATCTACTTCGGAATCCTGGTCGCCTCTGCAATAATCTCTCCAGTCCTATCTGAAGGAACTGGAGAAACCTAGGAAAGGCACATTGAGCAAAGATCCGGATGTTTCAGGGGCTTTTTATTCACGAGATGAAATTCTCAAGAAGTGTGGCGAACGGAATTGTGGCAGTTTCTCCCCGGGCCTTGATCTCTTCCCGAACAATTAGGATAATTTCGAGCGTGCTTGCGCACAGGTCCTTCAAATCTTCACGGTTTCTTTGGATTTTCTGACGACGTTCAGATCAGTATACGGAGCAAATGCAATTATCGGACACGGAACCTCCACTGTTTCGAGAAAGATAACTACCGCGGCGAAGGCTCCTCGAATACAGGGAAGTGGTACGAACTCGGCTCCCGTGGCTATCATTCTCGCGGCAAAGATCATATCGGGGAGCCAATCTCTCGAGCGTGAGGTGCCTACGACTTGGAGATGCATATCACCAAATGAACTGAGAGTCTGAGCCTCCTGGGCCATTGCGGAGGGACGAAAAGTCATGGTGGGAGGATGCTTTGCGTGTGAGAATCGCTCCACGGATCCATTTTCGATCATCAAAAGAACCCAGTGGTGGGGGTTCACTAACGAGTTGGTATCCAATCACTGTAAGGTCCGAAAATACCGCCAAGAGCAACAATAGTGGGATCAAGTTCGGGAGGAGAAGATCTGGAGTAAGACGTTGGAAATTACCACCCGCTCTTTCCGCTGCAGGAGCGTACGGGGAGCCCTCCTAACTCATCTCTTAACCGTTCGGGGCTAAATCTGCTTCTGCGAGCGACATCGGTGTCGCTGGCAGTAATCATTCCCAGATATCACTTCCGGATCTTTCACCATAGTAAATACCGCTGCGGGAAAAAAAAGGACGCATTGGGGTCGATAAGACCAGGGGACGGGCAAGGGACGGGGAAAGAGAAGCCAGAAATCCACGGTCCAGAGCCACCAGAGGCACCACAGACAAGAGGTAGCGGGTGACATACTACGACATGGTGGTTCGGGATCAAGGCAGAATAGTACTGTACTTTTACATTCAAATCGACAGGGGGTGTGATGCGTGACCCATTTTACCAATTCGACATTTCGGCAGCCGCCGAATTTTTGAATTTCGACATTCGAACCGAAAATTTTTGTCTTTTTTTTTGCACTTTTTGGGCTTTGCGTGACTGCTTGGAGGTTGGTCAAAAGGGAAGTCAAAAAGGAGCAACTTTAAACGGCACTAATGATGATCTGATCCCGTTATGTAAGGCAGCGCTCTTTGTCGACCATTGCCATCCTTCTTTGGTGGTCTCCCAAGCTGCCCATGCTCACCATCTTCATCTCAGGGATTGCTTCAAAAGAAGATATAGGAAGTCATCAAGTCTCTCGTACTTCCTCTCCAATTGCACCCTCAAGTCTTTTTGACCGATTTTTTCAAGATTTTTTTTTAACTCATGCAGCTGCTGGCGTCCACTTACGTTGGACTCTACTCACGGTTTGGTGTGTACCCTCCGTGATCAAGTCGCAATATGAAACTTGCTCACCCTTCCTCTTTACGACGTCTCTCTCTAATCGGTTCATTCTCAGTCGCATTAACATGCTCGCGACCCATGGTCCAACAGTGGCAACAGTTATTTCCCGCGCGAGCAGCATCCACTGTGGACGACTCTTAATGTGAGTTCCGCACCTCACTTAGCTTAATCTGCCGGTGTTCATTGAATTTTTTCCTTCTACAACAAGAACATTGTTGAGCGGAATCGGGATTTCTCATTCGAGATTCGGTTCGAATGGTATGTCCGCTAAATGCTCTCACCCCGCGCTTTTATTATGAAATCTCAGCAAGCCGTCGTTCACCGTAGTTACCCTTTTGTTCAGTGCGACCGCAACTAGACAAGAGATGACAAGATGATGGTTATCAGATCTGGGCGCATCAGCGTGTGCCATGACGACCTGTTTTTTGTGCTTGGACCGTTGTGCGGCCGGCGTTCTGTTGCCAGCACCGGAAGCGCAGGAGCGCAATCGAAGCATAATTCAAAAAATTGGGGACTCGTCGGGAGGTATGCTGTTTCGCTCTACTTCCTCTACCGGCTCAGAGCCGTCACTGCGAAAATCTGCGACAGCTTGGGACTCAAAACGGACTTGCACGGCGATCTGTTCGGAATCTGGATAAGGCACTGCGCGTCTAAACGGACAGCACGGTTTAGGATCGCCGTGACACGGCCTGGCCGCCTCATGCTTTCCCGCTATTGTTTCTTTCCGTTCTCCGAGCGCCTCTTTCAATATCTCTTGATGGTGGCCTCCCACCCAATTGTCTATGGCCTCTGGCGTGTTTTATTTTTGAATTCGCCTATAAGGACGCTAGAAAGAATGTCAGTACTTCACGATCCGCTCCATGCACCCTCGCTTATGAATGACCTTCAAGTGGCGGGAGGTGTCTCGTCTCTGCCGCCTCCGTACGTTCCCGATAGCGAATCTGGTGTCTGGCATCGATTTCCACTGCAAGACAAACGCGGGAAACAGTGGGGAGTTCTCGCATTCCAGAGCGGTGCACGAAAGACGACCTCAATTCCACTCTTTTACGAAGACGACACGATCCACGGCTCTTTCGAGACGGATGTCAACAAAGGCGACTCGATGCGCTCCGTCACTGTGAAGGTGCGTCTAGCTTTGCGTTTCTGGTCTTGGTACCTCACGCCTTCCCCCGCGTAGGTCGAGGGATCCGTCATCACCGGCACCATGGCCGACGATAGGGTCCGATTTTTGAAGCTGTCCACCTGCCTGTGGTCACACAAAACCGCCCCTCTCCCGATTGGCTGCGGCTTCTGGTCCTTTTCATTGCCCCTCCCGAACGAGGTCACGGTTACCACCAGCGGTCAGCCCTCGACGTTCAGAATGCCCGAGAGCTTTCTCGAGCGACACACCCGCGTTACCGTTCTGTACGAAATCTCTGTCGCCGTTTCACGTGCCATGTTTCGGTCTGACAGCAAGTATGTCATCTGGTGTTTGCAAGATATAATGTCCCGACTCGGCCCACAGCTTCAAGACGCGCTTCCGCTACGTGCCGTGTACACGCCCAGACCCTCCCTCGGCTCTCCGACAACGCGCATACCGGCTCAATCGCCCGCTGCTTGGCCCCACCGATGATCGGCAGGGGTGGGAGACCAGTGCCCCTGCTCTTGCGCGTGGTCATGCCTTCAGAACGCGGGATGCGGTGGTGCGGTGCACGGTAAGCCTCCCCGATGAATATCTTCTCATCCCATCTAACCAATCACATGCACCTAAGCTCTCCCTCCCTCGTCCGGTGCGTACAGCTCCCTGCATTGGCCCGCCCATATGCTGATGCTTTCTTTTCTTTCGTTTCCCAGCTCTGCTACACCCGCGGCTCCGTCATCCCGTGCTGGCTCACGTTGACGAGCGGAGACGTCGAGGCGCTCGAGCTCTACGCCCCCGACGCCCTCTCAGTCCATCTCCACCGCTGCGTGTGCTGGCAGAGCGCCAGTACGCCCGTCCAGCACACTGTGGGCGGCAAAACGTCGGTCACGGCCGTCGCGCGGGCCGTGTGGTGGCAGCGCGTGGACGACATGTACACGCGCACGATGGAGGGCGAGCTGCGCGTTCCGGCTGATCTTGTGTCCTCGTCTGCGATGGGTACCTTCAGCATCTCTGTGCGTCCTCCTCGCTTAATCACCTTCGCTCCAGTACTGACACAGGGACACCGGAATGCTTTCAGTACACTGTCGAGCTCGGCCCGCCCGATTCTGTGGGATTCGCTCCTGTTGACCGCGACGATGGCACATCGCTGATTAGCATGCCAGTCGAGGTGGTGACGATGTACGCCACGGACGGTGCGTTTCCTCGCTGCAGCTTGCGATTATTCCACGGTATGCGGGCTACACTGATACAATATACAGCATCGCGCCCCATTGCATACGCGCCACCCTCGTATGAGAACTTCACCCCTCAGAATGTGGCGGGACCCAGCGAGGGGGTGGTGTACACTCATCCCGGCGGAGTGAATATGGGTCGCGCTTGACTCGACTTCTCGCCGGACGATCCCTGGTGATATTAGATACCTTGGGCACTGGTGCCATGATTATACCCCTGCTCTGGAGTTACCACGATAAATTATGGATAATGATTTCAGCTTAGCTTACGTTTGCTTTCGACCGACGAGTCCTCGGACTAACGCGAGTACCTTCCAACTGTCTCACTGAAGTTCTTCCTCCTTTGCAACTAATACCAGAGATGACTCTCCTCATCGCCGGAGAATTTCCTCACTGTTCCGCCGCAGTTCGGTACGCTTCTATCGATTCCTCTTACTTGGAAGTGTGTTCTCGTCACTAGAAAATAACAGAACCAAGTTATACTCACTCCTCCCGTGCTTTCGAGATCAGGGGCTTTGGAAACACTTGCCACTCCGTGTGGCTCATGCTACCCTTTTTGCCTTCGCACATACTCCGAACGCCTCAAGAAGTTGAGGGTTGGATCATCTCAACCCTCGACTTTCAACACGAAAGAGTGGCCTTGGTAAGAAGTGTGCTAAGCAAGGCCCTGTACGCTGTGTTTCTCGTTATTCGCAAGTTTAACGAATCTTTTCCTGGCGCCCGCCACCTAACGGCGGCTGACCGAGACTAGTGCTATTTTCGATGAATGACGTTACGCGCCGAGTCGACATCATAGTCGCCTCATACACTCTCCCGCTAAATGGAGGGTATATAAAGTGCTCATGGATGTGGCAGACTCCCACTTTTGAATATGCAGGCTGCATCCAACAAACTAGCTGAAGTGAGTACCTCTGTCTTTCACGTCAAATATTTTTTGCATCCGCTCATCAACTCTGCGCAAACACAGTACCTCGGAGACGCACCCACCGTTGTCTCTCCTGAATATAAATCAAGAGAAGATGGTTCGACCATGAAGGCGCTAGCGTGGTTCGGGGCTCGCGATGTCCGCGTCATCGATGCGCCTATCCCTGACATCACCGAGCCCGACGATGTGATTCTCAAAGTCACGGGAACCACGATTTGTGGGTCCGACCTGCACCTGTGCGCACAGCGATCACTCTCTCCCCCCTGCCACTGATTTAAATCCAAGATATCACGGGGAAATAATCCAGCTGAAGGAAGGCGATATTTTGGGGCATGAGGTACCAACCTACACGTCTCGCCCCAACTTCCACTCGTCCTGATATATTACAGTTCATGGGAATCGTCGACCGTGTCGGGCCCAACGTGAAGAATATCAAAGTCGGCCAGCGTGTTGTTGCCTCCTTTCAAATCGCCTGCGGAGAATGCTCTTACTGCCAGAAGAAACTCTCCTCCATGTGCGACCGCACGAACGCGTCCGGGTAGGGTCATGCCTCTCCAGACATAATCGAAATATAATGCGTCTCGCAGGCTGCAGAACGCAATGTATGGTCACCGCGACGCCGGGTTTTTCGGATATGCACATTTCACTGGCGGCTTCCCCGGGGGTCAGGCAGAATTCGTGCGTGTGCCGAAGGGCAACGTTAACCTGCTCCCCATTCCGGACTCCGTGCCAGACGAGAAGGCGCTGTTTCTTTCCGACATCCTCCCCACGAGCTACCACGCTGTTGTCGATTCTGGTGTGAAGAAGGGCGACGTTGTCGGTATCTGGGTGCGTCTCCAGCTCTAAATTTCAGGCTCGCCGTCGACCTGATGCACTCCATCACAGGGACTTGGCCCAATTGGCCAGTGCGCGGCACGATTTGCGCTCATGAAGGGCGCATCGCGTGTCATTGGCATCGACAAGGTTCCGGCACGGCTCGTCTTCGCGCGCGGAAAGTCCGGAGTCGAGACGATAGACTTCAGCAAGTATTCTGACGTCGTGAAGCGCATTCAAGAGCTTGTTCCGGGCGGACTGGACGTTGCCATCGACTGTGGTATGTTGGCCCGAACTTACTATTCTTTGCTTTGCTGTACTCACGGACTGAATATAGGAACATTCCACGAACCCAAGACGCTTTTGCACAAGGTCGAGAAGACGCTCATGCTCGAGACAGATGTCTCCGAGATTGTGAACGAGATGATCGAGTCCACCAAGAAGATGGGCACCTGCGGCATCATTGCCGCCTACGCGGGATATACCAATCATTTCAACATCGGCGCGCTCATGGAGAAGGGTATCCGGCTCATCGGGCACGGACAGGCACCAGTGCACAAGTACTGGCGCGACCTCCTTGCGCTGGTCGAGAGCGGGGAGCTCGATCCCACTTTGTGCGTTTCCTTCTCTACCCGCCTATCGGAAGTGCTAACATGTACGGACCCTCAGCATCGTCACCCACCGTGTATCGCTGGACGATTTCCCCGACCTTTACGCCTCGTTCGACAAGCGTCTGGATGGTGTCGAGAAGGTATTTGTCGAGACAAAGTTTTCTGCGCCCCAGTCAGCTGGCACCCCTCAACTCAGTCGTCCGGCTGACTGGCAGAAAACCATCTATCCAACATCCTGATTTTTTCTGTGTTACCGTGGCCGATCATGGTAGCTGTGTACAAATGTAAATAATAACTTGTAAGATATAAATTCTGCTGTTGTTTCAGACACCATACCCGGAAAGATGCATCGGAAGAGAATTCTAGGGGTATCTTAAAATTTTGATCTAGCGGTCTCAATTTTGCGTCAATCGTGCTGTAAAAAATGTGTAGAGCAAATGGATAATTTTTTGACTGTTCTTTCTGGAGGCGAGCAGCTGCATTTGAGCCCACAGGAAAATCCAGAGTTGTCTGTTTGATAAAGTCCATATACATAAATTTGGCGCCATCAATTTTGCAAAGGTACAGGCGTCTCGGGAACCTCCTGGCATCCTCCACATAGCATGCCTCACTATAAAAGTATTCAAGCATGGGACTCATATGTGTGGCTTCGTTTATTCCAAATTTTGGAGAAATCCGAGCTGGAAGGCTCCCACGGCTCATCAAAAAACTGCGAAGATATGGTCTCGGGAAAACCCGTCCGGCACTTCGGCTTTGTTGCTGGCAGCCCGGCAATAAGGCTGCCGGATTGTTTGCGTTAAATAAAAGAATCGTACGACATTCGTTTCCTGTTTTCTGATTGTCCCAGTGTCAGCTTCCACCACCACCGTCTTCCATCTCGCATTCAGATCCTTGAAACGTCGGTCCCCTTCTTTCTAACCAAATGCTGTCCCCCATTCTTGACCTCTTCCCTTCAGTAGATTACAGCCTTAGCCGTCGTCTAGGTGAGGCGCTCACCTTTGCTCCAGCTTCCACGAGTAAGAACGCTGCGCTTCGATATCTGGCCATCTTAACTTTGGTGAGAACCACCCGATTATCTTGCCGCTGCATCGCCGAGCCCGGAATGGTGGCAGAAGTTCTCCTGTCCCAGTTGCATTCGCCACACTCAATCGATCAATAACTCGTCGAGAACAATCAGACGACTGTCCTTTCCGCCGCTTGCTGCCACGCTGCTGCCTCGACCTGTACGTTACTGTCCGTGTTTCTTGCCCCGTCGCCCGAAAGCATTTACTCCGACTGTGACGACCATTCATCACGCCATCCCTTGGGCCCTCTATGTTCTCTTCCCTACCCCGTCCGAGTTTCTCTATCTCTTATCTCTAGCCCTCCACATGATCATTCTACACACTCTGGTCGGACAAGACCATTATTCTGATGCCGAAAGTTTTTTTGGCCGGACCCCTCTGCTTTGCAGATCCGCGTCTGTCCACTTAAAAGGCTCTAATTCGGCTCAGTTCCTTCGTAAGGGGGAGTCTCGCTCATGACTAATTAGCGAGCGCTGTATGCAAACCGCCCGAAGGTTGAGCATTCCGCTCATCTATGATAAATGTCGGTGCTCCGGCCTCCTCACCTGGTGCTCATTCAGGTGAAATATCCCACACGTTCACGTCTCATCAGTATTTTAGGGCGTTCTGCATTTCAATGGCCCTAAATTTCGTGTTAGGGCCGGTAGTCTGCGAATTTAGTATCGACGCGACGCCTCATTCTGCCCCTTTTCTTTCAGTGATTCACTTGGCAGACGATCGTCGATCGAATTACCCCAGGATGTTCTAGACTTCGATTCAGGAGTGCACCCCAATTACACACAGCTACCATTGTCTTCAAGGTAGGGCTCAATTGTAACGCGATGAAGCTATGGCCTTGCAGCAGTTCGTGCTTGTGGTCGCACATTCTGACGGCTTTCAGGCAAGGTCTGCGGCAAGTACTCTAAATCAATCTATGCTCTGATACCAGTAATTACTACCCCTCGACATTTCCAGGCCCTCTTCATTGAATGGTAGAGGAGGGTGATGTCGTTCTGGTCTCCCGTCAGAATTCCTAATTCAATCGGCTGCATGGTAATATGGCGAGCGAATAATCCCCCTTCATGTTAAGGAGCAAGGAGAAATTCCTGAATCACCGCCTCAAGACATATCGGGTCCCCTGATTCAACTGAATTGAGGGATAAAAGCGCCTGGCAGTCGTACAGAGGATACATTCCTCCCTGGGACGTCCTCGTAGTCAGCCTTCACCTTGCGTCTCTCAAACATGGCGGGATTGGACAATATCTTCGGGTGCGTTCTCGTCCGCCGCCCTGTACTCCAGCTGACATTCGTGACTTGTGTGTTTCATGTAGAGCTCTGCTGTTGGGCTCTTGGCTCGCCTCGATCCTGTTCGGCCTGGTCGTGGTGCAGGCCTTCAGATATTTCACCATGTTCCCGGAAGATCCGTGGAGTCGCAAAGGTCTTGTTATCCTGGTCCTCACTTTGAGTGTCCTCGCGTTGATCGGTGACTATGCGAACACCTACCTCGTACGTCTCGATTGCATTTATTTCCCGCCACATCCATGCTTATCCCGTCCCAGCCGACAGTAACCTACTGGGGTCAGCTGTCTTTTTTGCGTCCACTAAAGCATTCTTTGACAAAACATTCAGGTAATTTAGAGGCAATCCAAAAAGTGGTGCGCATCCCACTTCTCCTCAACTTCCTGACGATTTTCTTACCGCCGCGCTTCGATACAGTATTGGCCGCTGCCGTTGTATTCCATCGCAAATACTGTCCTGGCGTTCATTGTCGACTGTCACCTCATCCACCGGTTCTACACGCTGTGAGTCGCGTAATGACCAGATGCCTGACCTGCACGCTGAACCGTTGCGTGAAGGTCGAAGAACATCTTCGCCACGCTCTTTCTATACGCGCTCATTTTGCTCGCCGTACGTCACTCCTAGCCGGCGTTTATAATCCACTCAAGTTCTGGCAGCTTTCCGGGTATTTGATGGGGGTCATTCTTCTGCTGACAGGTAGTGGCGATCTGGCCGACGTATGTACCGTCCGTCGGGGTTCGCAACCAAACTTGACATTGGTGATATAGCGGGACAGAGCGAAAATTGGGGCAATGCTTAACTTCATCACCATCGTTGTGTGCGGTATGTCTATCTTTCTTCGCTGTGCAGGAGGAACTTAAATTCAAAGTTCCAAAGATATCCTCATCGCCGCCGGGTTGATTTGGAAACTGCGGTCCATGAGATCTAATTTCGCACACACCAACTCGTAAATGCACTTCCCTTGCATTTGTATTTCGCCTTCCGACGCCCTAGTCCTACAGATTCATGAACCGTGTTATGATTGGCGCGATTCAAACCGGCTCTGCTACCAGCGTCTGCTCCATCTTGTTGCTCGTGACATTCTTGAACGACCCGGAGAGCAACGGTGCGTTCTTCCTTCTCATTCGTTTCAAAGCTGATTTAGTCTGCGTGCTTGACAGTGGCCACATTCTTTATATTCCAATTCGCCCCGCTGTATTCTCTCACGCTGCTGTTCAACCTCAACATCCGGAGAAGCTCTGGCCTCTCGGGCACGTCTAGATCCAAGACCTCTGAGAGCCGCGGCGGCAACAACAACAATAACATCCTCATGGATGGAATCCGTGAGCCCTCCTCCTGCAGTGCGTGGCGCCCACTCTGATACGTTCGCAGAAGTGCACCGCACCGCTATCGTCACAATGGACCCGACGGATTCAGAGCTCGAGGCCGCGCGGCGGAGAATGGTACGCATGTCCTGAAGCGGATTCATTCTAGATATACATACCCGCTCACCTGACATCGCTTTCAGGACGAGGAAAACGGTATCAAGCAAGATCCCGATGCGGAGTCCCTTGGCGCGCGCAAGGTGCAGCTACGACCTTGAACAGCAGCATTTTGGTGGGTTACATTGTACACAGACTTGCGGTTCTTCGGTTTACGGAAATGGAATTGCATGTACATTTCGTCCTTGCCAGTGGTTATTTGTGAACTATACAGTGACACCGGATCCAGAGTCCAGACTGTGGTTCCGCAGGGTTCCGCGCTGTTTCGAACTCGTTTACGCGCCAGACGAAGTAGTCTCGTTCTCAGCGTTATAGGGCGTGCTCAGACAGAGCAGCTGCAGTAATTCTATACGGAGATATTGATGTTAGTTTGTTGAGATGATGTCGCAGATACATCTTGATCGTTATCTGTATATCGGTTCTGTCACAGAGACTACACTTATCGAGGCAGAATTCGATGGAAAAACGACGGGGTTTTCAAAGATTCGGAGCCGAGATTAGGAAATGGGAGGAAAAGTGAAAATTTATGGCGCGACAGCCTGGAGCCGCCAGCCATCAGGAACCCACATCATACATGATTCGGATGGCATCAGCCCCGAAAGTCCAGACCAACCGATTGGGTTGTTGTTTCCAACAACGCACAGGAAAGACCGCGTGTGTCAGGACTCTGACTCGGCAGCCGGCTGACTGTCAGCACATACGACGAATGAGCAGAATAAAGGCTCGGCTACCAGGTCCCCTTTCTTACTACTCCCCTCTTTAAAGTATGCTACTGCCTGCCCTCTTAGCGTTGCATCTCTTGAGTACCTATGTCGCGGCGTCCAGTGCATCCTGCGGCTGCTCATCCCTCGCTATTCCCGTTCATGTCGACGTCCTCGTTCCGACAAACCCGACAGATGCATTTGCAGGCCTGAGAAGCAATGCAAGCAGTCTCCGTCGTGTAGACGACATGTACGACATCTATGGCGTTTTCTGCCAGCCTGACACCGTGTCTGTCAAGAATACAGGTCAACTGCAATCTCGTTTTCATCCTCGAAAGTCAGACTGATGCTGTTTCAGATGTCCTACAAATTCTTGTGCACGGACTTAGTTATACAAGCGAATATTGGTCGCCTCCGGTCGAAGAATTCCGGAACTACTCCTACGCGGCCTTCTCCTGTGACCGCGGACTGTCCACTCTTGCGATCGATTGGCTGGGCGTCGGGCTGAGTTCGCGACCCGAAAATGCGTCGGACGTGCAGTACCCAACTGTCGCGGCTTCGCTCTCGCAAATAGCTCGTCACCTCAAGAACGCGTCCATTCTGCCTGGGATTCCTCCTTTCAAAAAAATTATTGGTATCGGCCACAGTGCTGGGTCAGCCATTTTGACCTTTGGCGCTATCGTCGAGGGCGCGAAATCTCCCTTCGACAGCCTCATCCTCACGAGCTGGCTCTCGCCCGAAACGCTGCCCACGCTTCTGCTCCCCAGCGCGCGGGATGAAAACCCACTCCGCTGGGGCACCCTCGATCCCGAGTATGTCACCACGACCGACGACCGCTCCATTTTCTATCCCGTCGACCCCACCGCTTTCTCACCCCGCATGCTCACATTCGACACGTTCACGAAGGACGTGGTGTCCCTGTCCACGGTTGTGCAGTTGGCCACGTCGTCATTGGAGGCGCAGTACACCGGGCCCATCGTAAAGGTTTTGGGCACAGAGGACCAGTTGAACTGCGGAGCAACTGCAGCTGGCCGGTGCGACGACCTCGTGGCATTGATCGCGTCAGAGGGTGTTTTGTGGCCGGCGGCACAGAGCTTCGATATTGTGGTCACCCCGGGAAGTGGACATGTTATGAATCTTGACTTTTTCGCCCAAGGAGCATTCAACGTCTTTGTTGGCTTGGTGAACAAGTTTTCTGAGCTTTAAATTACGCATTGAATGGCGAGAATTAATATATTACTGTGATGCTTTCGAGGGAGCGAAGAGTTACTAGTGACCCCTAAAAAAAGACGATCCGTCAATGAGTCAAGTGCCATCTGAAAGATTATTGGATCGCGATGGAAATGAAGAAAGAATTTGGCTCCAGATCTTTACGAGGTTCGGCGGATTTGGAAATTTAGGCACATCCTTAACGAAAACCCCCGCAGCCATCACCCCGTAAAGATCTGGTGCAATTGAGCCGCAAGGCGTGCTGTCGACTCGATTTCGTTCATCCCGCCCCCGGTGCCTCCAATTTTTTGTTCAATGTACTCTGCTGAGTCTTCCCTTACTTATGATAAGCTTAGTCCGGTGAATCCCATCTATATTAATTATTAGTTTCTTTCTCTCTGGGGGATAGATCATGATAATAAAGGAACCTTCCCGGATATTCCGAATTTTCCAGACCCTAGCTCGGAGCAGCTAAGTATATGAACCAAAGTTGACTTCATCACAGGTGTGGCCTGCTAGTTGTGTCACATCGATCGCACGGCCTTGCGGCTAAATTGCACCAGACGTTATAGGGCGGTGCTCCCCGTCGTTTTTCCATCAAATTCTGCCTCGATATCATCTCAACAAACCAACATCAATATTTCCGTATGGAACGCCCTATAACGCTGGGAAGTAGAGGCGAAGCATTTACAGACCTTTCGCTTAAATGTCCAACTGTTACGCCCAGATTGGGTCCCTAACAATCGGTTAGCATCCTCGGCTATCGTCTCCCTTAACAGCCGCTTTATTGCTTCCAGATTGCTTTCAGTTCGCGTAACAATGCATAAGACCTCGCTCAATAATAAAGTCCCGCAAGGAATTCCGAACAATCAGAGGGTTGTTACGCTGACGGTTGAAATTTGAACAGACGGTCTATCTGTACCTCAAACAATAGAACAATAAGTACCGTGCGCCAATTGAACTCTTGGAGACTCTTGGCTGGCAAATCTACACATGCCGTCAACTCAACTGTGCATAGCTGTGTAGAATATCCGGGGAAGAGGTTACGTTACGTTCATCGCTTCGCTCACCACAACGCTGATGATCAAAATGAACTATATGTGTATGTAACCAGTATGTAAACCCCCGATACTATACCCTTCGAGGCTCGAGTTGGCTCGTTTCAAACGGAAGCAGAATTGTGCGACGAAGTTTCACTGCCACCTGATTGACACGGCTCTTCGAAGTTCGCAGCCTATTCGAACGGTGGGACCTGCGGCTGTTTGATTTGGTTCTTGCAGACGGATGGATTCATTACACTGACTCGGGCCTAACACCGAATTCGAAATCGTGAATTCTCGTCATGATAAGACTATTCCGGTCACATCCGCTTATGCGGCTTGTCGGTGGCGCTAGCAACGTTCGATACGGGGAGTGAGTTTTGATTGCGTGGGCAATTGTGAGGCGGATTAATCTATGCGATTTCCATAAATATACAAGGAAAAATGCGAGTCCTTCATGGAATAGGTAAGGAATGTATGTATAATACTCTACTCGATAAGCTACTGTCTGTCTACTCTACTATCACAAACCCCCCTTCTGCCCCTCCAACTCCTCCCACGGAATCGGCCGCACATAACACTGGGCGGGGTGGTTCGTGACCGTCTCATGCGACTTCCAGGTGTTGAGCTCCGCGGGTACCGCGTCGAAAAAGAAGTTGACCGTGATCATGGAGAGGAAGAGGCGCAGCTCGATCATCTATACACGTAAAAAAGTCAGCACCGCGCTCCTCCACCGAAGGATGAAAGAAAGAGTCAAGGAATGAAGAAAGAACTCACCGCCAACTTTTGCCCAAAACAGCCCCGCATCCCATACGAAAACGGCAGCCATGGCCCCGCATGCGCGTCAAAGCTCCCGTCCGCGCGCAACCACCGCTCGGGCTTGAAATCCCGCACGTCATCCCCGCGCCAATACCCCGTCCGCCTCCCCCCCTTCTTCTCCCCGCCCACATCCGTTCCGCGACTGCTCGCGCTGCGCACGGAATCCAGGGAGTCGGTGACGTCGCGCGACGCGTCGCTCTCGCACTGCTGCACCATCCCGATGGGCATGAGCACCTGCGTCCCCTTCGGGATGGGGTACCCGAGCAGCGTGGTGTCGCGCGTCGCGTCGCGCGCGACGGCGGAGGCGGTGCGCGAGCAGCGCAGGATCTCGTAGAGGACCGCGGTGAGATATGGGAGTGCGGTCTCGTCGGAGACCTCGGCGTACGTCGGCGCGCGCGCGGAGCCGGGGGCAAGGAAGGGGAGTTGGGCGAGCAGCTCGGCGCGGAGGGTGTGCTGCACGGACGGGTGCTTGCAGAGGATTTTGACGGACCACTGCATCGTCGTGGCGGTCGCTGTAGTTCGAGACGAATATTAGGATAGGAACGGAAGAGGAAGAGGAAGAGGAAGGGAGGAATGGGGAATTATAATAAAACAGGACGCACTCTCCGACCCGCCCAGCGCAAACGTCGTCAGCTCATCAATAATCTCTGCCTCGGTGAGCACCTCCGCGCCCTTCGCCCGGTCCTCCTTCTCGCGCTCCATAATCATATCGAGCACGTTGTCCGCCTTGTTCGCCGCCGCTTTCTCCGTGTCTCGTCCCTCCACCGCGTAATCGGCGCGCGCCGCATACAGCCGCCCCCGCAAATAATCGTGCGTGCTCGTGATCGCCTTCCGCCACTTGCGGTTGAACGTGCGCGTGAGCCACGGCAGCAGCCTTGGCGCGGGGAACAGCACCCCGTCCCCGATTGTATCCAGCAGCACCTCCAGGTCTGCCGCCAATTTCGGAATCGGCGGGCGCGCGGACGGCGGCGCGGTCGGCGCAGCTTCGAGGTAGTCTAAGGACATGCGCACACCCTGGAAGGAGGCGCCGAAGGTGATGGAAGCGATGACGTCGATGGTGGCGAGGCGGATGTCATCAAGAACGTCAATGGCGGCGGTGGGGGCGGAAAGGCGCTTAGCGCCGAGGGCCCAGAGGTCGACAAGCTCCTGCATGAGGTCGACGATGCGCGGGGTCATGCGCGCGAGGTAGGGGTTCGTCATGGTTATTCCGAGGCTATGATTGTGCGTTTTCAGAGGCAGAACGAAGGAGAGGGGGGAGAGGGCATACTAGCGCTTGTGGTGCTTGAACTGCTCTTCGGTCGGGAGGGCGAGCATGCCCTGCGGGAGGGTGCCGGCAAATCTAGCACCAGTCAGGACTGTGGTGTATTCTGGTGGAAAACTTACAGCGCCGAGATAGACTTGGACCGGTCAAACTCGCTGGCCCGATTCACGAGGACGTCCTGCATCTCCTGCGAGTCCTGGATGCACCATATCAACATGATACACCAAGCTAACTAAGCCTTGTAACGCACCGCAAGAATCACAATAGCCTGCCCGAAGCCAAATATGCGGCTCGCCCACGACGCGCCCAGCCCCACGACAACCTCCCAAGAAAATCAACGTCGTATCCCACACGCGAGAGGCAGCCACACACCTGCGAGACGGGCCCCAGCCGCATCGCCGTGTCATCGAACGCATACGTGATGGCGCCTTTCTCCGTGGCCAGCCGCGTGAGGAAGGGGATGTCACCAACGAACCACTTGAGCTTGTTGTGCGGGATGCCCGGCAGGGGTGTCGGTTTGCCAACTTGGTAGATGGCAAGGGAGAGCGCGAGGACGAGGGAGGCGCCAAGGGCCAGCGAGGTCGGGTCCATGGCTGTTGGGGTGGTACAGTACAAAGAGAGGGTTGATGATTGAACAGGACGCGACGAAAAGCGAGCGAGGCGGTGCTGACCAAGCTGAAACCAAACTCATCGGGCAAATGGAGATATCGGCATCAGAATCTTGGTTGATCCGCGTGGGATTTTGGAAACCGGACCATCGCCATTCGGATATAACCCTTCACGCGAGACATCCAAGGCCACCTAGAAATAGCTAGATTTCACCGGGGGTGTTGAAGAATGACTCCGTCCCTCCGTCCTTTCGACATCCGAGGCCTACTCTGGTTTCCTGTCCCATTTCCTTAATGCTATCTCCCATGTGTTTTGGAACCCGGTCGTCCACAAAGCTACAGTTGCATATGCATGCCGTAACTCTTTTCTTGGACTTTCTGCCGAGGCCTACGGACTGCGGTCGTCCAGCCGTTGGCTCCCAACGTCCTGTTCAGGATCCGGAGACTGCCCCTAAATAACCTTCATCTCTATTGTATTGTACTGTATTAATGTCCTTGCTCCTGTTTTCCATAGATTGCGCCCCGGCCTTGTGATGGTTCAAGTTGCTTGGCAATGACATAGCCGGGTTTTTAGTCTCTTTTTGGCGCTTCCGACCAACCGGCCGGCGATCTGACCCGGAAATAGGCTTACCGAGTGGCATCCGTGCAGCGTGGTTGACCTTGTGCTATCTCCGACCCCCGGGAACCCGAAAGGTGAAATTAGGTTGGAAAGCGATAAATGAAATGAATGCCGTATCGCCAAAAGCATATTTTATTATACTATTAGCATTTAGCTGTGATAGTTTGGAAGGCCAGGAAGTCGCCTCCGAATCGTTATGTACGTACTTCGAAGAGTTCATGTGGTGATCCGCCAGGAACAATCTTGATTAGGAAAATTACTTCACTTTGCATTCCTGAGTTCATCAGAGTTCTTCCTTTGAGTTGGTCGATCCGCTTCTTCCTTGCAATTATCCAACTATGCAAGCGCCGCTTCGCCCCAGGAACCATGCAGAATCGAAGCGTACGTCGGTTCTGAGACACGGAACGAATCCCATCAAGCTGACTGTGTACACAGCCCGAAATTCGAACCACCTCCAAGGCGGACCAAATTAATCCGGTTGCTGGAGAGAGTGAAATTTCATGGCGATTGTGATTGTGATTGAGATTCGTTGAACTGCAGAAGAGGAATCGATTGAACTGCAAATAAATCCCTCCAGTGGACCTACACCTGAGTACGGTGCCTAATCAAATGACGCTGCTGCCCGCAAGCCAAGTCCCATTGTGCTCTTCCCCGACCCACATCAAAGTCCGGCGAGGAAATTCACTACCGTGACATCAGATTGATCGTCCGGATAAATTACTCGGCCGTTGCGTGTCTTCTGTACTACTTCCTTCTTATCGCGACAATACTTGACTCGGCGCTGAATTGAGCGGATGGGATCACACCTGTTATTATCTTCTGAGTCGTAGGGACGTAAACGCAATGGCGCACCAAGCACAGCCTGGGGCGTTGATCCTTACCCCGAAAAGCCGAGTTTCAAAACGGCTGCGTAGAGTCGCGAATCAATCAAATGCTAATGGAGGCTGGAAACGGGATCTCCTTGAGGCGAATGTCCGCCGCACGCACAACAACGCTCAGAAGCTTGGCGCGTAGAGTATCTGGGAATCATGAATCGATGGGATGAAGCTACATAGGTACTTACCACTATGCGGAGCATACCCGATTGCTATAGAAAACCGAGCAGGAACGTCTCGGAGCTAGGAGCACGGGCTTACGGCATTTGCCGATCGAACTGATGGCAAATTCCTTGAATCGCCGATCTATGTCGTTGCCGCAGATTCAGCGTAAAGAGCGTGGACCGCACCGCGCGGACCTTTTCCTGACGCACATACTCGCATTTCTCCTTCTCGTCCCTCCGGCGTTTTCACCTTCACCTTATCTCTTTTTTTTTGTTTCTCTTTTAAACTCTCCACTCAACCTCAATCCGCGATGGACTCGCCACTGATGCTGCACGCCGCGTTTATCGTCTCCACGGCGCTCACCGCAGCGCTGATGGTGGCCCTCGCCCTCTGGCAGCGTCGATTCCGTGCGCAGAAAGCCCGCCTCACCTCCGCGGGCCTCTCCATCGCACCTTCCACCCCCATCGCCTACCCCATCATTGGCTCCCTGCAGTACTTCGCCGGCCACTGGGACTTCCTCCGCACCGCGACCCGGGGCGGGGCCACCGTATCCTTCCACCTAGCGAACCAGAGGTGCATCGCCGTCCCCGTGGAGAAGCGGCACGAGTTCTTCAGCGACAGCCGTCCGAGCTTCGCGCTGGCCTACGCGGTGATGCTGGGCGCAACACCGAGCATGAACAAGGACTTTTTGAGCTCAATGGGATTCGATATCACGCTTGGAGGCCGCTCGAACAAATTTTTGTCGGCGCTCGTGCGTAACCAGCGTATCAATGCCAGTGCGTTCCCACACTCCCGATTCGTTTCCTTGTTACTCAACAATGCACCGGTCAATTGATAGATATGCCAATCCTGTACCAGTACGCGGACGAGTGCATCAGCGGTCTGGGAGCCACAACGGATCCGTTCGATACCATCTACAAGACGATTTTCCGGTTAGCTCTTCTTTTAGAACTGTTGATTGATGGTTGACTTCATTTTATTTCAGGCTGACCGTCAACACGATCGCGGCGTCGAGTATCGCTGCGAGCCCCGCCATCTGCGACGCGCTGGCCAAAATCTTCCACGAGCTGGACCAGTCCGGTACGCCCGCGACAATCCTGTTCCCATGGTTCCCCGGCTGGGAGCGCATGCAACGGTTCTACCTCATGAAGCAGTTCTACGACATCATGAGCGCCGCGATCGACGAGCGCAAGAAGGAAGGCCGTAATGACGAGGATCCTATGCAGTACCTCATCGACGCGGGCCTGTCGTCGCTCGAGATTACCCAGGTGCGCAGTTGTGTTGAGTTGATCCTCCCTTTTGAATCTGACTTCGTTTCAGTTCACGCTCGCGGCCCTCTTCGCAGGCATCGCAAACACCGGCATCGTCGCGGCCTATATCCTCTGCGACCTCGCCACCCACCCCGAGTACCTCTCGCAAGTCCGGGAGGAGCTCTCCACCTTCGTCGCCCAATTCAACCCCGACGAGTCCCTTCCCCTCGTCGCCCGCGTCCAGTCGATCACGTACGAGGACTGGATTCGCGTGGGGAGCCTCCCCATTACGGACAAATGCCTCAAAGAGACGCTGCGCCTGCGCATCGCGACGCCCCTCCACCGTTTGAACGACTCAGGGAAGGATATCGATATTGCCGGGACGCTCGTGCCCAAGGGCACGATTCTGTCTTTCCACTCGAGCTTCATGCATCACAACGAGGAGATCTACACTGAGCCGCTACGGTGGGACCCCGAGCGTTTCAGCGAGGAGCGTGCGGAGGACAAGGCGCAACCGATGTCGTTCGCGGCATGGGGGCTGGGGAAGCACCAGTGTCTCGGGCAGAAGGTGCGTTTCTGGCTTTCATCTCATCATGTTCGGGTTGGTTTCTAACGAATTGGTTTTCGTGCCTAGTTCGCCAAATTCGAGATCTTCCTGCTGACGGCGCTGCTGGTGTCCTCATACGACGTACAGGCGGTGGACAAGACCGGCGCGCCGATTACGGAGATGCCGCCCGTCGAGCTCAACAACACCGTCATCTCGCCACCCAACCCCGAGGTGCACCTCAAGCTCACGCCGCGGACGTGTTGATCACTTGCGCGTCGCGGAGCATCCCATCTCAGGTTCCAGGTTCCCATTCAATCGATTTCACCCTCTTTTCTTGATTTAATTTATCCTTGCTCCTTCTTATGTTGTGCTCCCCGCGCGCGCCCGTCCACCCTCCTTGTACCTTATTTCGTTCCAGCACCCAACTTCTTTATTTTATATAACTCTACGCTGAGATATTTATCACCTAACCTAGAGGGCCGGTAGAATATAGATTATCAACACAGATGTATGTAGCTCTAGCGTCAAGCCAATATAGTAGATCTCGAGGTGACGCTAACGCGATTCGGTACAAGGCTAGGCTAGCAGTAGGATTATCACGCGCCGTGGCATTGAATGACAATATGCCTACATACATCCTCCGATATGAGAGAGTTGATTTTGCTTTCCACGATTGGACACCTACGAATACTAATGATAATCTGCCTACATATATCCCCCGACCTGAAAGTTGGTTGTGATTTCCACAATTGGATACTTTCGTGTTCACAGCAGAAAAGAAAATTGCCCCGTCTCTGTCGGAGGAAGATAGTTTTGCCTCGGTCGGGTGTTTCAGGGTGTGGAGTGCAAGGCGGTGATTCCCGACTCCGACTGTCGGCTCCGACTCCAACTCATCCTTCAATCCTTATCGCAACAGCCTTCAGAGGTCGGAGTCGTGGAGATCGGAAACAAATTACTCATGACTCGTAATCGCACGCTGACCGTTTCGCCGTTCCGCTTTCACTCTCGGACGCTCGGCTTCTAGATAGTAAGTACTCGTAATACGAACGAACACAGGTTCTTGTGATAGGCGGAGACGGATTATGATATATCCACACCTTGGTCCGGTTTCAGCTCAACCGTGGGAAGACGTTAACCGATCACGATACGTTACGTCATGATTCGTCTGTCCCCGTAACTCGAGCCTTACGGACTGGGCAAGTCCGACTTGGTCAGGTCAGTTTGACTTTGGAGGGGTAGCCAAGTCCATCGAGCTCCGCAGGACGATCCCCCAAGCCGCCGGATCGGGCATGGACGCTTTAATTTGACTGTTCTCACAGGCCGTCGTGGTCGGATCTTGCGCTAGCGAGCCTTCAATCCGTCAGCTCCGCATTGACCTGAGCAGATTCAGCTTCTCATGATCCGTGTCTGGCCTGGTAAACCCAAACATATTTTCTTGTTCCTAACTTACCACAAGAAGCCGTTAAGATGCCGTGCAAAACTTTTACGCGAATGAATAACTTGCACGTCCTGTCCTGTCACTACGGTAGTGTGGCAGTCTGTTGGCAGTGTGCTATGTATTTCCGCGGCGGACCACTCACCAGAGGGAAGCACATGGTACAAGTTCTAACACCCTCTGCTCGTACTAGGGCCATCAGAGAAAAACAACCTTGGCGCAGCTTGACAATTTGAACCATTCACTGGGGCAATCAATGGAGCCTACCACTGCTACTGCGGCGCAGACTGCGTTTCGGTCAATTCTCCCCGTGAACAGCTTCAGGGCACGAAAGAGCTGCTGTTTCTCTACCCCCCCCCCCCGCTTGGAAATATTTGATGAATTATGTGGGGCAGAGAATAAAACTCATCCTATTTCCCTCCACAAGTAGACGGTGTTTTGGCTTAAACCATTGTCCAAGGGGGCTTTGAGTTGGCAAGGGTCGAAGCGAACCAAGAACCGTGGGAATTCAACTCGTGCCTGATCGGAAAACGCCGGGCGTTATTCTGCAACATGCGTCTTTGTTGCGTACTGGACTCCTTGTCCACAACAACCATAGCTTGAATCCATCTCTGCAGTTCTCGGCTTTCTTGGATTTTGTCAAAAGACTGGAATGAATTCTAGGTGCCCTGACTCGAGACTCCAGCTTTTCTCCCGAAAGGACCGTGCAATTTCGGCGTCTCGGGTCGAGATGCACGTGGGACCTAGCTCACCGCTGCACTCCTTGGACAAATGTTTTCCTCGTACTTTGGGTATACTTATTCATCACTGGATTGAGCACCCGTCAGAGTCCGAGACCTAGAGCTAAAACTTTGTACATGTGCTCTCCGGTTATTTACCGTTCTAACCCTCATCTTTCCGTTCGGTCGATCATCGGACATATGGCGTCCACGCGTTCTCTCACGAGCACTTCACCGGGCGCTCTGTCCTGCCCCCTCTACCATCACCGCACTTTTTACACCGAAGAGAGTTTGAATATGGCAACCCCATCCGTGGAGCTACATACGCGCCACGCTTCACCCCCGCAATTTCCAGCGGAAATTTCAGAATCTACCGCTGAGAACAACACAGTGACACGGCGGTATCAGGGCCTGCTGCTGCTCTCTGGTTTCATGATAACATTTCAGGTCATCGGTACGAATAGTGTATTTGGGATCTTCACATCGGCTTCATCAGGACTTTTACACGTCCGAAGATAGCATTATTTCTTCTGCGCGGGAAAACGACGCAATAGTCGCATTGGTGGGAACTATTGGGAGCGGATTGACATGGAGCGGAGGAATTTTTGTCAACTCCAGTCTTGCTCGCGTCAAAAGCGTGAAACTCGTAGCATTTGCGGGAGCCTCAATGGTGAGCCTCGGATTGCTGCTTGCAAGCTTCTCTTCTAATGTGAGCTTCAATCGTTTTGGTTTTGGGGTGTTGACCTTCGTCCACAGCTCTGGCAACTCTTCGCCACCCAGGCGTTGCTGTACGGCATCGGGTCGTCACTGTATTATTTTCCCATTCTAACCATCGCGCCAACCTACTTCGATCGCCACCGTAGTTTTGCCATGGGCTGCATCCTTTCCGGCTCAGGGATTGGAAGGCTGGTGATGGCCCCAGTCCTACAGGTTCTTTTGGATAGGTGCGGTTTTCGCAGAGCCCTCTGCATCCTCGCCCTCTGGAACTTCGTCGTTAGAATTACCGTTGCGTACGTTATTCGTCGACGCTCTGGATTTGGCACCACCCCAAGGACACGCCTAAACATGGTGCTTGTGAGGTGAGGGACATTCTTATACGAAGTACGTGTGCCTTGGGACGTTATCAATTCGTATTCTTGACCTTCCACGTTCCAGACAACCGGTGCTTTTCTCCAAGCGGCGGGCAATAGGGAGGTTGTGCAAAAGCCGCATGAGCCGCATGCGGCTTTTGTTTCCCTATCAATTATGTATTCAAACCTTGTGTACAGTGCTTTGAAAGCTGTCGGTGTTGATTCCGGCATCAAGTGGGAGGAGGAAGTCTGGAAATGGCCTTTTTCGGCAGCATCACGGCCATAGCCGCACAGCGGCTGTGGAGAAGCCAAATAATGACAAGATGCATCCTCGCTTCGCTCCGGCAAATGCGGAGCTCGTTAATATGATCAAGTGAATTTATTCTGTAATTGAACTCGAGATAGAGGATTGCGTGCAAGTTATATCCAAGCAAGAAGGCAGTGTTCGATGAAGTTCAAGATCAATCAGAACCAGGAAAAAGATGTTGGGGGAGGAACAACGATGCAGGGAAATGTTATTGATGACCGCCAATAGCCAACAGTTCAGAAGACACCAAAGGTATGTTGAGAGTGGAGAATTGACGGTCAGGAAACAGGATTGATAATTTTACGACTTCTAGAAGCCTCGAGCATAAAAGAGACCCAGATCGACCACAGCAGTGCATTTCAGGCGAGCGAAGGATTGCAGGTAAGAAAGAGGGGGTCATTGGCCTATTTATTCTCGAGTCGCTACGCAGCCGCAGGTCGAATACAATTGCGGCGCAGCCAGGGATTCCTGCGAGAACTGCGTGTCTCTGCGGAACGACTGCGAAATTATCAGCTGAGGCACGGTTGAAAGATCCCACTGTGGTCGCAGAACCCTGCGAATTTTCCCCAACCTTTTCGCGGGGTTTTGCTGCAAAATTCACTCCAAAAGTCTGTGAAAGTCGTGCAAAATCAGGGACTTTCGCAGACTTTTTTCACTGGGCTTGACCCTGTGAGGGGAACGTTTCACAGGGTTGTTTCACGGAGTTTTGGAGCGAAATCCACCTTGAAACCTACTGAAACCAAAATCACTATATGTACTTTGAACAGGCAGCCACTCGGGAACTCAGTGAACTCTCCCAGTTTGTGAGTGAAATTCGCGGACTTTTCAGGTGAATTTCCGGCAAAACATTACTCTCATCTCACTCTGTACTATCTCAGCTTCACTGTGTACATCTCATCAGAGGGACCTGGTTCAATGCCTTCATTATTTATATTATTTATAGACACTCAACACTCAACTATAACCTGACACCAGCTATCTTTGACCATCTATTTGATTTCCATAGCACATACTGTCTTGTGTAAATATCTGATCCTGATGACCAGAGTTATGTACCTTGTCCCAGGCACCGGGTAGAGTGGGTGAAAAAGTGCATTCACCATGTTTTTTGGTGAAACTTATTTTTCATGCACTTTACCCTGGGAGCGGACAGTTTCACTCTGTTTTCACACTATGGGGTAAAAGTTATCTTCACTTGAAGTTGGAGTGAAATTCACACAGTTCACAACCGAGCCAAAAACACTGTGAATGACTGGGTGAAAAATAACTCAGTGAAATATCATTTCCCCATAGAACCCCGTGAAACCGGAATTTCGTGGGGCAGCTATGGGAATTTTGCAGGGTTCTTCGACCACAGTGTCCGTTGAATGACTGTTAACCCAAATTTGGCTTGGAAGCTGGAGAAATCTTTCTGAAATATCAACTAAAAAACAAAGCTCTGGGCTTCCACTGTAACGTCTGTGCTGTCCCATGCTATTCTGCGGCGAAGTTTGCGCAGTGCGTAGTTGTCGCGATGATTATACAGGCGCGCACAAACGGGGCAAGTGTTAGAAACTAGACAGTCGTTAATGTATGCTACTCAGTACGTCGTGGAGGTACTGATAAATACCTAGACAGTCGTTAATGTATGCTACTAATAAATAGTTGAGTCCATTGCACTGTCCAGATAAGTATGGAGAAGCTCACCTCAGTACGTCGTGGAAGTACTGAGGAAAGCTTTGTGTCGGCGCGTCTCTTTCATTAGAGGCCCCGCTCGGCCCGATCATTCTTTGACAGATGATCTCCGAGATTGCTGTACTGCTTCTGCAGCGCACAACAGCAAGAACCTAGGACTTTTAGAACGGGAGGAGAGGAAAAAGGAATGGAGATAAAGCTACATGGGGCAATTGCACCGCCGACGAGGCATTTGCTTAAAGAACGGTTAATGTCAAAAATGATGCACATTACATTTGGTAAGTGGTTCAATGTACTGCGTAGCACCTAATTTACCCATATTTCATCGAAATGAACATGGATCCACTCATAAATCCTTCGGTTAATCACGCGGCTTTGCACAATGCACAAAAGCCGCATGCGGCTCGTGCGGCTTTTGCATAACCTCCCTAATGTCATTCCCGGATACTACGTGACCTCGTATTCCACATCAGTTTTGTCGTAAGGCTCGCTGTCAACGGGAAGTCTTCTGCTGGCGATTAACAGTGGGGTCAACAGTATATCCCGGATTGGCACGGGGGTCCTAGCAGATGGCGTCGGTCGACAAAATACTATGATTTGTTCGGTTCGTGTGCTTTCATGGTTAATTCACGGATCACAGACAATCCTATCCGCGCTGTCTGTGTTCGCTCTGTGGTACCACGTAGCCCGGGAACGCTTCATCGTTTCTGTCATCATGTATGGCATTTACGCTGGAGGGTACAATGCGCTCCTCCCGACGACGATTACGGAAATATACGGAGTTGAAAACTACGCACGCGTCAACGGGTCGATCTACTTCATCCGCAGACCGGGCTCACTATTGGGCGCGCCCATTGCGGGGCTGATCCTTGGGAGTTACAAACGCGAGGGCAGCGGGCAAGGGGTCATGCGGGAAATGCTGCAAGAGCGCTACAACCACGTCGTAGTGTATTCTGATTTGCTTCTCCTCTGCGCAGGTATGTACGTGGCGTGCGTTCGCTGGCTCGATGCGCGGGACAAAGGCGTAAGCTTGATGAATCGTCGATGTTGTGATCTATTATTTTCTCTTGCACCCTGAACTTCCGCGGATTCCACGGTATCCTGCAGCATCGTTCGAGTTCCATGTCATCTGTGACTTACCACTTTTGAATATTCCCTAGACCTTTGCTAAATTTCGGATCGAACCGGATTTGTCGGTAGGTAGGTAGGTAGGATTAAACGGCACGGTCCGAATCACGCACGCCGGTTTCCAGGAATTATCGCGGTGTACAAAGCAAGTAAAATTACACCATCGTCCTTGGACCTGGGCCTCCAGATACAATTTTAGGTTGTTTTTGCGCCATGACTATATGAACTCCAGGAAAAGCCACTTTTCGTGCTCGGTTCCTCTGCTTTTCTACTACGCAAATCTTCCAAGCATTTGATATGGTGCAAATCATTCTGACTGCTGCTCGCCATTGTTCAACGTCGAGATGCAACAGGATCTAATTCCGCCCACCGAACTCCTCCTCAGGTTTGTTATTTGTTCACAATACGTGGTATTCCTATGTTCAATTTTCCACGTTAGTGAAGTACGTCTGTCATATTCTCCGTGCGAATTACAGTGCATTTGTGTCAGGTTTGGTATGCTATGTCAATATATCGCTATTTGTGGCTTTTTATTCTTGCATTCTTATTCCGGAGAGGTCCACCTTGTAGTTAATAAACATTATGCATCTACACGTACGAGGTGTCCAATTTTAAACATCTGCAGCAAGATATGCAGCATCGCATCCCCTAAAGGATGGCTATATGCCGAGAACCTGAGTTCAACCGCACTCTGGGCATGCAGTGATGAGTCCCGTACGCCCACAGAGAACAAATAGCGATTACCAAAACTTCACCAACGCTGAGAACATAAAAGGTGAGAAGATTTGTTTTGAAAGCTTTCTACCCCTCCTCCGTAGGTGCTTTTATTTACTTTCTCCTGGATTGAATGGTTATATTCACAACCTGCGAAATGCGAGTTCATTTTATACGGCTCGAGGGACCACTTCGGAAAAACTTTAAAATCGTCTCTCGAAAGACTGCGGGAGAGCAGAAAATACTGGACTTTAGAATGAACGAAACAATGACAGGGAGAATCGCACAGAGCCTGGTGTGGAAGAGAAAACAATGCCAATAATAATAATAACTCCAAAGGTATACGTGAGCGTGATATACAATGCAAATGCTACTCTCGGTACCGCGGTGCTCCTAACCGATTTTTTTGCGTTCGACTAGGTTCTATCACAAGCCAGCAGCAGCCAACAACTTCGCGTAATTCGGTGTACCGAGACCCTTGAAGAATTATTCTTGTCAGACAGATCAATCATAAATGCACGGGAGAACGCACAGTGACCGGGTCCCACCCCGCCCGTGCCGTGAACCCCTTCGCACCGCAGCCGGGGTTGCTGCCTGTGGTCACGTCGTTCAGCGCGTCGGCGTTAGCGTACAGCCACGGGTTTAGGAAGCCGAGCGGGGGGTTGCCAGCGGCGATCAATTTGTCGTTGATGAGGCCGACCTGCATCAATTAAATTAAGGACTCAGAGCGAGAGCAAAGAGGGAGGTGAGGAGCAGGCACGTACGACAGATGCGAAGATGGGGGAAGAGCACGACGTGCCGTCGACGCCGCCGGTCTGGCCGCCCGAGACGATCTGCACGTTCTCGCCCTGCGCCGAAACGTCGGGGTACCCACGTCCGCTGGCGTTGAAGAGGCCACTGTTTGTCGTGCCCTGTGCCGTCAGGAAGTCGGCGACGGCGTCAGATTGGTAGTCCGCGACTATGCCAACCAATAATTGATCAATAAAGAAAACGGTTAGCGGCACAAGATAACACGCACCGCCCCAGTAGTTGGAGAAACCGCCGCTGGAGAAGGTGGACGCGGTCTCGGGAGAGGTGCCATGCACACTGCCAACCGCCGTGAGACTGATTTTCCGGATCGTAGTCAGTCAATATAGGATACACCGCGCGTAACATGAGACTCACTAAGGGCAGCCGGCGGGGAACGCTGCCTGGTACTTGGTGCAGGTCTGCGCCTGACCACCCTCCACACCGCCATCGCCACTGGCGAACAGGATTGAGGTACCGCGCGCACCGAAGGCGGCGTACGCCTCGCAGAGTTTGCTGCAGCCTATTTAAGAAACACAAAGCGGAATAGCGAGACAAACACATACAACGCAAGCGCCTTCGACATGTCGGTTTCATTCTCGCCGTACGAGGTGGTCATGACCTGGGGAACGGAGTCCTCGTCCGAGAGGAAGTTGACAATATCGAGGAAGCCCTCGAGGTCGCCGTCCTGGAAGTCCTCGCCAACAGAGACGAAAAAGACCGGGACACCGGTGGCGACGCCGACGGTGTACTGGATGTCGAGGTTCTGGATCCCATTTTCTGATCAGCCACACACTTTTGAGGAAAGAGAGAGGGCGACGCACAGCTTCAATTCCGGCCTTGCTGGCACTTTGCGAGTTCGACCCGCCGTCGAGGGTCTGCAGAGTGAAGGTGGTGCTCGAGCTGATGTCGGTACGGAAGCTCTTGAGGAAGGACTTCAAGTCGGCGGAGTTTGCGAATTGCTCAATGAACCCGGCGACGGCGATCGAGTTGGAGGACTCGGTCGCGGGGGTCGTGGGGATTCCGTAAAGGGACTGGAGGCAGGCTGCATGCAGGTGGTCAACGCGAGAAATCGAGAAAGAAATGAATAGTACCAGGGGTGATGGTGGTCGCGCAAGAGGCCGCAGTGGCGTCAGTAGAGACGTTGGCGGTGGGCTTGGGCGAAGAGAGGATGGGCTTGACAGAGACGGGGTTGTTGAAGGTCGAGGCCGGGCTAAAAGTAACACATAAGTTGGAATTTATGAAGTATCACTGGGGATCTCACTGGACAGCGGCGACGTGGTCAGCGACCTCAGCGGGGAGGGAGTAGGAGAGCGTGCGGGCATAGGTCTTGCCAGATGCGGTGTGCTCAAAGGTCTCATATTTGGCGGACAGGATCTCATTCGCCTTGGAGACGGGGAGAGTCAACGAGAGCCAGTCGCCAGCAGACGACGATTTGGTCGCGACGATTCCGTGCGAGTCGAGCCATGCTTGGACGGCAGCGGCGGCATCAGCAGTCGGTGCGAGGAAAGCATTGACCTGCGGGAACGTTGAATGAGATTGATGAAACTCCAATAATAATAACTCACCTCGTCTTTCGAGAGGTGGTTCCCGTAGTTAGAGCTCGACGGGGTGCTGACGTCGTACAGAGCTTTCTCGAGTCCAGCAAAGTCAGAGGAGGCGAGGGCAATGCGGAGGTTAATGGGAGTGGAGTCGGCGGCGGGCCCGACCTTGGAGAAACCCTGCGGTGCGCTGGCGAGGTTCTCTTGAGCAACGAAGTTTTGGAACGCGGGGCCGGCGGCAGCGAAGGCAATGAGCGAAGCGAAGAAAAGAGAGGTAACGGACATGATCCCTGAGTCCCACTAAGGATGGGGGAACACGCCGCCGAGGATGGTGAGCTTTTATAACCATTTTGCCTTGGGTCCTCGCATGGCTTGCACACAGGTGTGCACGCGATTGCATCAATATTCCATGTGAGGAGACTCGGAGAAGAGCTAGAGTGAGTTCGGATCGGCAGCCAAAGCATGGACGACTCGGCGATCCCAATACTGGTCCCCGGTGGCAACCCAGCAGACGACTTTGCTCCCGCGACACAAAACGAGGCATTTGAGTGAAATATTGTTATAAGGTAGGTTTCCCACCGGTTCAAGGACTTCATCGAGGAAATCCATAGTCAATGGAAAGCCTGGGGTCGAAGAGCCGGGAGGCAAAGAAGTGCGCAGGATCGAAACCGGCTGTGGAGACGGGTTATTAATAAACTGATAAGGAAGAGTACCCCCACATGAGCATCGCCTTTCGTTGTATCGTTGCGATGGAGACCTGTGCATTGCTGGGGACGAACGGAGATACGAATGCGGGGACAAGAGCGAAGGGTCTTGATCGAGATCATGGGTGGGCTGCGGTAATTCCCTAGGTATGTATGTGTCATTATGAGTTTTTGAAACCACGGTGCACCAGTGACCTGAGTCGGAATGTGTGAGGTCGGTGCATTCAATGCGGAACATGCATGGCTGGGGAAAAGAGGCAAACGGTGCGATGCATGTGATGATTGATCCGAAATCGTCGGCCTTTCGGACTTGCCTTCCAGGTTGAGCCAAGTCGGCCATCGGAATCTGAAAGTTTCTAATCGGACGAGCCAATTCTCGATCCAAAAGGAAAATGTCTTGGTTGAGCTCCGGTAAGTATATTGGGGATATCTGAGAATTTCGTGGCAGGTGGAGGTCCGACTCTACGGAGCTCAACCAACACATGTTCATTTTATATCGACTGGACGCGAGCTTGCGACTACTTATCGTTTTGGGCAACTCGGATTCTGGAAATTGGATGTACCGCTGAGTCGCAAACTGCCAAGTTGACTACTTTTCTCGTATTTCTGCCGTCTCTCACAACGTGTCACGGTTTATTTCTATACGCCGTTGATTACCACATCGCCGTCTTATCTCCCGGAGCACTCACGCTGGCTTATACGCGTACCAAGCGCCTACTCCGGATCCGACTTGGTCTGAGTACTCGCCATGAATGTCTTCAACCCATCCAACGGCGGTAAGTTGTACGGCAGAGAGTACTCGTTCGAGGTATTCAACCATCTCACGATCCTTCAGCCTTGCATAGGATGTCGGATAGCTTTCCAGGGATGCAGCACGACGGCAACTCCCTGTGTTCATTTGCGTTTCTGGCGCCTCTTTGTGAGTCTCCCATTCCTGCACGCGATAACCGTAACGGCATGTATAGTATCAAAGGTCAAGGATACCTCTACCGGGCTCCTAGAATGGCTACGGAACACGTCCTGGGAGAAGGGTCTTGCGACATTGGGCCGCTCCGCAATATCCGCTGCTGGTGTTCTGAAGCTCGTTTTTGAGGCTGTCGTCGAGTTAAATCGCGAGGTCCTGCCGATCGTCGCCGCTTGGCTTTGGAGAGTGGAAGACACTGTCGTCGTTCGATACAGTGAGTGAAAAGCAATTCTGAGCATAGGAAACAAGATACGACTCCCCAAGTAGTCAGAGAGAATCGAGAATGGACCATGATAGCCTCCGCTCTGTTTTATTTCTTCCCGCACTGGGGCCTCATTTTCTCTTTTCCGGGTACAGCTCTCTTCATCCTGGGATTCGAGGACCTTGGAATCAGAGCTGGTGAGTGCACCATCAACTGATGAAGCCCTGATGCAGCTGCTAACAATGGTACAGGTTCCCCTGCGGCAGCATACCAGAGAGACGTTTATGGTGGATTCACACCATCTGGGTCCTGGTTCTCAAAATTGCAGTCCGTCGGCATGAAAATCTACCGATATCCATTTCTTCTCGGGGTCATCAAGCTGTCAGCTGCGCTCGTATTCGTCTTCGCTTGGAGGTTGGAGTGATTCGATGGAGCATTCACCGCATTCTTTGTAAAATATTCCTGTGTAACTTATGCATCGAACCACCCATGCTCACTGGAACGAACCCGATGCCCCAAAAGAACAATTTAACCCCAATAATCACAGAAACAGAACAAGTACAGCTTTGTGTACGTCGAATCCCAGAAACGAATTCAGCATTCATATCTAGAAATTCAAACCTGCAGCAACGAGCATTGCGGAGTAGTTCGAGAAAACAGCCTGACTAGTATTCAGCGTGAAAGATTCATACCACGCTCCGTCAAGAGATAGGTTGGCCAATGGTCCACCGTTGATGTACATTGGAAAAGAATTGCTGACGACCGAAGTCAATGTGACCTGATATATCGCAGTTGGTACCGATGCGAAGTATAGTATCTGCCAGGAGAGACCAACTTGTGGGGCGCCCGCCAAGTAGTTCGTTAAGAGCTGACAGCTTTGACAACGAAGTATAAATGTGGCTTGGGGACCATTGTGGCCGGTCAGGAAGGAAAAAGTTGGTATTATTTGACCACCCGAAACAGGGTTCAAAGTGTTGTGCACACTAGCAGGATCGGTGGTCTTTTCCATTTGTCCATGCAATAGATGTGCTTACCCCAGCATGGTCGCCTCCGCCTCACAATCGTGAGGCGTGAAATCTTGTTGCGGCGGAAATGGTATGTAATAATTCCTAAAAGATGGAATGAGGACACGCATCTCACTTTCACTCGATGAGACATACGCCGCAACGAGGCCGCTACCGCTGGCAGAGCTGGAAGCACTCTGTGCACCCAGAAACACACCGGTAACCCGTAAGGCAAAGGAAATGTCTAGACTGGTTCAGCGGATATATCCACGAAGAGGACGAGGACAGCTTACACCTGTTACACGGACGCATGAGACATCAGTGTATCTGAGTCGGAAACTTCAGGACGTACTGTAAAGCAAAGCTTCATTAACGAAGCCTGAGCCGGCCGGAGGTAACGCAAAACCGCTCGTCACATTGAGAGTAGCGCTCTGTTTAGCGCTGTTGAGTCATGGACGATTTGAGGTGTCCCCATCCACATACATGATATTGGTTGAAACACCGATTTGTGTTTGGATCACAGATAATCCCTGCTTGTGGAAGTGTAGGAGAACCTGGCGAAGTCGAGGGCAAGACTAGTGCCTTGAGCCGAGCGTAGTTTGGGGTCCCTAACCCAGTAATTGGATCCCAGCCGCGTGTTGCAGAGAAGCCCCTAGATATATCTGTTATAACGAGTAATCGATAGAAGTGGATCAACTTCACTGAGTGTTGCACCCGGGATTATTTCCAGAGGTGATGTCTGTAAAGGTCTCAGGGGCACTGTAGAGGAGAGGGTTGAGGAGTCCAAGCGGAGGTTTCCCCGCGGCGATGAGCTCGTCGTTCAAAAGAGCGATGATGGAGGCGAATGTCGGCGCGGAGGTGGAGGTTCCAGAAACGGCGCCGAACTGCCGCTCATTTCAACGTGGAAATTTGAGTGAGAGAACGAGCTAACCTGAGCATCTGTGAAGAGCCAAACATTGAACTTTGGTTTAAAAATAAGAAGATGGGCTATACGGACCCCAGACAATTTCGAAGTTTTGTCCTTGCGCTGCGACATCTGGGAATCCTCTGTTTCTTCGTCAGGATCTAGCTCAAACTGGAGTGCACATCGGTCTACCTTCCTGTGCGGTTGAACTTGCCGCTGTTAGTTGCTCCGATGGTAGCGAGGTAAGCTGCGACGGCCAGGGCCTGGTAACTCGGGATGTTGAAGTAGTTGGAGAATCCTGAAAATCGAAGCTATCAGAGGCATGCACGTCGGAAGGTTCTAGACCCACCGCCCGAGGAGAACGTTGCAGCGGTCTCAGTGATACCAGCAGTTGCGCTGACAGAAGTGACACTGGACACCAAAGTTTCACATACCGTTCCCATATTGAAAGAAGGATTGAATACGACGCACAAGGGACAATCTGAGGGTAGGGTAGGGACGAAAGCTGTGCTGCCGGCCGAGTCAGTAACTTGACTCATGGAAGGAATCGGGGCAAATGGGACTTGCCAGTTCTGAGCTTGAGTGCCACTGACGCCACCTGTGTCGTTCATTATGATTCAGTCCTCCGTTGAACTGTATGCGGATCAATATTCGTATCGTGATTCACTCACCGTCCCCAGATGAAAACAAGACCGAAGTTCCTTGCCGAAATATCAGCGAAATCACGGAACAGTTTGCGATACATACCGAGAGCGCCAAGTGCCGCGTACATGCTGCAGAGAGCACTATTGACCAGAGCTGAATCAGTGTCCCAGCGCGTAATCTGAGCTAGCATTCTCCCTATTTGGCCACGGGCCGCGACAAATCGGTCTCGTCGAAACCGTAGCTAGTACTGAGGACTTTCGGACGCGTTCCGGCAGGTTGTGCGAGCAGAGAGTTGATGATGTCTCTTTGAGAATTGGGTATTTTCTCGAGTAGGATGCAAATGAAGGAAAACGCACATGAACCCGTCAACACCATCGGAGTTGTTTTCACCGACAGACACTGCAGGCAAGTGCCATGACCGTGGGTTCATGGCATTTGATTGGCGGAGCACCAACGCTTGCCATGGCGTTGGCCAGGCATTGCACAAATACCTTCACACCCCCGTCTAAAGTCTGGAGAGTAAAAGTAGTCATGGGGCTCATGTCCGGGCGTAACGTGGTTAAGAATTGCTAATCAGACTATATACGGTATGTGAGCGAGAGTCAGCGACAGGGTGATGGATTGGCCACTGTACCATCAAGTCTGCCTGGTTGGCAAATTGTTCGATGAAACCCGAGACCCCGAGTCGGTTGGTAGTTTGCGTCGCAGGCGTGGTGGGAATACCATACAGAGCCTAGATGAAATCATTCAATACCAAAGAAAAAGGATAGATGGCACACATTCCTGCAGACAGGACGGCGTTATCACCGATGCACACCCGTCCGGCACGGTGGCCAATGAATGTGCAGGCCCGGCATTAGGGGCAGATACCTCGCGCTTCAATCCGACTGCGTGGAATTTCGGGCGTGCTGCCATGGGACGCGTAAAAGTTGTCGTCGGGTGTACGAACACAACTTGTCCATGGAGGGCTGCTGGTATCGAGTACTCGAGCGTACAAATAATCGTCTTGCCTGTCTCAACATGAGTGTATATTGAGAATTGTGTGGCCAGCAGGTCATTGGCTTGGGCCACGGGGATGGTAAACTGGATAATGTCGCCAGCCGGGGAAACAGCGGAGTAAGTGATATTATTCTGCGAGAGCCAGGAACCAACGGTCGACAATGTCTCGTCGGTGGGTTCGAAAATTTTGGAAACCTGAAGATCGGAAATGGTCGGTTGTGGGGAGACACAAATGGACAAAGAGACTTACCTCCTCTGCGGTGAGGTGCTGGCCGTAGAGTTTACTCTTAGGGTCCGAAACAGCATAGATTTCAGTCTCGAGCCCGGCCATGTTGTTAGGCGTCATGGCGATTCAAAGCGTAAGCTCCTTTTCTGGCGGTGCCGGAGCACAGCGGATGAAACCGCGTGCGGGCTCGTTGCGGCTCTCGTGGACGGCCATGGCGCACTGGACCATGGGTTTCGCCGAAGCAACCAGGAGGATGGACACTAAGAAAGTTGGGTGAAACATCGTAGACTGGGTACTGGGGTAGAAAGAACAGATACATATTTATACCGAGCTGGGTTCAGGTGGTGAGAGTTCGGGTAAGAGTGGGAGTCTGAGATGATTCGGCGATCAACTCATCACTTCCCCTTTCGATCCGAGAAACTCGGATTAAGCCATGCCGTTTCACCTGATATGTTAAAAAATAGGGTAAAGCCACGCAGTGGGCCCCACAGCGAGCGGAAGCTCCACACAGTGGGCCTTAGCGGCAAGCACCAAGGGGGGTCCACAGGAGTCTCCCCTGCGCTAGATCCAGTTCAATACTCAGATCAAGCTGAAAAAGTTGGTAATTTCGATATAACTGTGGCTGTATTCACTTAAAGATGCCGTCAGGCCAAATGAGGGGGGTCTGGGGGGAACAATGTTCCCCTCAGCAATAAATACAATTGAAAACCGCTCTACAAAACTCACTACACTCCACTCCGGCTCTCAGATGCCGCTAAATGATGGGCTGATGGGAGCTGATGAGATGCGATCAGCAATGGGACTCGCTTACTGAATAAGGAAATCAGGCGAGTACCACTCCCACTAAAGTTGTATATACTCACATGATGATGATCGCCACGGAAAGCCACAGTATGTCCTGTGCTTCAATGCCTGCGCCCCAGGTGCGGAGATGGCGTGTTCGTGTAGAAAGAGTGTGATCCAAAACTCGCCGGCCTTCCCTTCCCATGTTGAGTCGGCGAGGTCGGCCCCATTGGCATACTATTTGTGACCGCCATCCTGGCCGGACTAGGAACCTGGCCACTTGCCAATTATAAGGTTAAATACTTAGCCATATGGCCCTTTTGTGCTTGAGGGGTGGAATACAACCTATGCCGCCCGTCCTTGTCAATTTTCAGCCCAAAGTGATTACTTAATGTTAAGCGGTGCCACGGATGGTGTCGGGCCGCAGGGTGAGAACATCAACTTCTTATCCCCGAACCAATACTTTACTCGTTGCTCCACTAATTCTTTATCAATTCATGACTTCGGGGGCTCGTTCTTCTCCCCTAACTGCTGGCTTCCATCAGAGCCTACAAAGAGCTCTATATCTCCCCTCTTTCATTGATGAACTCATGAAAATGATTGCCATCCAAACATGACATCTGCAACTGGACAACCTCCATATCAAACGACCCTTTAGCTGTCCGAGTTCAGCAATTGTCAAGGTTCATCTTCACATGTAAGCCTTCGATTTTAAACATATCCCACAATTTTACCTGCCTGATACCTCTCCTAGGCTGTGCCGGACACCATTTCAGCCTAATATTTGACATATCGAAGTCCAAACGTCGGGTTCTAGGAGAATGACACAGGTCTGGATTTTGAAGTTCAGATGTGTTCATTCACTTCTTATGAACATGCCTGAAACTTATTTCGGCCAACCAAGTCCTCTGACTGGTATGCTAGCTTTGTTTCTCTGGGAAGGCCGATCTTTGTGCATATGTATACCCCACATTAGAAGCACTTTGTCCCGCCGTTTTTATCAGTCATTTCTATAGTGGTTACGTATGAAAAGGATGATTAATGGCCCTTAAACCTTATTATACACTGCAAGACTGCTGCCACAGTCAGAAACTCCAGTTTGCACGGGTGGCCAGGTAGCCAGTTGATTCCCCTTTTGGGAAGTCTGCCAGAAATAAATTCACTGAGCGACGAATACATGTCCAAAATGGCGCCAACTAGGCTCAAATTATTCCCAGGATGCGCGCCTACACCATGAGCCCCATAAACCCTGAGAAAAGTGCTTGTGATGGCCGCCAACAGGCCAAAACATCTAAGGTGGCCAGGATCCCCCTCCCAGATAGTATAGCTTTGTGCAGAACTCCCCATCGGGATGCACTATTAGGGCTGCCGCTCGTTACGGCAACGGTGTTTACGGTAACGGGTCGAATCAAGGTCGAATGCCAAAATTATCTGGCTAATTTCCCTCTTGAAATGGTTCTAATACTTTTATCCTTCATGACCCATACTCAGATTTACTCACCTTCGTGTTTTTGGGCCATTCGTGCAAAAAAAACCCGCAACAAGTGTTCAACCTCGGCAATCAACTTCGGCATCTGTCGGCATATCAAAACAACAAATGAATTTGCCGTCCTTCTAGTCCGATAAAATTTAAATACGTGAAAGAGTTGTATAAATGAGTAGCCATTACCTCACGGAAACCCGTTTGCACAAAATATCCAGTGAATGAGTGGGTTCGAGCAAATGGGAGAATGACCCGTCGAAACGGCCGTTCGGCCGTCATTTGACGGGCCGTTGAGGTAGGCGAAAAATGGCCGACGGGACGGGCAAGGCACCCGTTCGACGGGTGCCGTGGAACCGTCGCGATGGCCACGGGCGGCAGCCCTATGCACTGCATACGGTCTGTGTTGATCGTTTGCGGGGAGTCAAGGCCGCCCGTATACGTGCGCGCGAGGGTTCCATAAGGGTCCAGGTCTGTGCTCTTCTGAACTTCTCTGAACTCAAGCCCGGGAAGTGAAATGTCAGTACGCCCACCTGTGTCTGGACCAATAATCGAGGGGAGAATCGAGGCTCGCTTGTTCACGTAACCCTCCTTCCATGACTTCAACATCCGTCCCTCAATACCTCAATAGATCGACTGTGCCGGTTGATGCGGCGTCTCAGTGAAACGGACTCCGAGCTGAATCGGACTTCGATTGATCTGGATGGATTTGAGCAACAACCCAACAACAACCACGGCGAAATGGGGATGGCGTCCTTGAGAAGGCAGCGTGTGTATCAGAGTGACCTCCACAGTCACCCGTTCATGGGAAGCCAAGTATTGGTCTGCTAGATAACACCAGGGCCGGACGCGTCGCGCTGTGCCCGGGAAGCTCCGAGTTGGGCAGGAAGTGTAGTCCAGAATCTGAATTCTGAACGTCAACACCAGTTTATTTAATGCGGATCATCAGACGGTGACAATCACCCCGGCAGAAACTTCGAGTTCGGACCAGATGCGTATCCTTCCCGAGAATATTGAGCTCTGGGTTTGTCTGGACCTGCAGTTCAGATCAGTCGGGGGGGGGGGGGCAATGTATATGCGACGGCGATAACAGTGACGGCGGGGTAAGGCAGGTTAACCAACAAGCAATTTCAGACAATCATCTAATCATCTCGCAGCTTTAAAACTTGCGGGATGATAGCCCTGTGTTGCGGGAATGCGTTGAGCTCTGGGCTGGCCCAAGCCTGCAGTTCAGAAGAGTCGACATTAGCGTAGCTGATGGTGATCAGCGCGGAAGAACTCTGAAGGTCAGTAGAGAATTTGTGGGATAATTGAAGTTTTGAATGAGTGGGATGATTGCCCTGTTGCCACTTCTCGACCAGAGGCATGGATTCATTTTTACAGAGTACGATTCCCGATATGAACCCTTTTGAACCTGGAGTTGACAGTGTCGTCGAACTCGGCTAATAATTTCCATCAGATTAAAGCGCAGCGTGAATCGGACGAGCAACGCACAGAGTTCGGAGATCGTATCGGGTGAAATTGAATGGTCTAGAGCTACCTAAGCGCTTTGAATTCTCCCTGACAACATTCTGGGTGAGAAAACAAAGCCGACGCCGTGCGAGTGATTCTACTTTGTTATTATTGTACGGCGAAACGGGTGGATCTTCGCTCCAAGATGGTGGGAATGGCATCTGGTTGCACTTGAGTCGCACGCACCCGGACGGACTTCGGTTGGTGAATATTCGATGGCGGGCTCACCTGACTGACAGACGACCCTTAGCGCGATCGCGCTTTCCAATGGCGATATTCAGCTGAGCTGGCAACGTTTTCACGAGAGGCTGGAGCAATCCGATGAAGGTTTGCCGGCAGGCGAACACTCATATTCTAATGGGTTAGGTTCATGGAGTGATTGACGTACGCATCAACCGAGGTCCAACATTTCATGTGCTGTGCTGTCGGGCCAGAGAAGGGGTTGCGTATATATTGTGTACGAACGCCGACCGACGCCGCGGCGTCTGAACGGGAACGGTGGGACCGTGGAAGCGGCTAGTTTGGGTCATGTAAAAAACCATACGGTCATGAATACTAACCTTAAGCGTCTATGTTTTGTTGCGAGATGCTGAAATAAATCGCGGAATATTATTTTATATAAAAAGAGGCAGAGCATATAAAACTCACCAACGCCACAGCCAACCACCAGAAATTTCACGTCCCATCTTGAATCCCCGCAACCTATTCGAAGCACTTGACACAAAATGACTTCGACACTCTGGAAGGACATCTCACCGCTCAGTCGGCCGTTACGCGAGCCGTCTGCACACTCTCCCCACATTCTAATTATTGGCGGCGGCGTTACCGGACTCACAACGGCCTGGGTACTCCTTGACCGTGGCTATCGCGTCACCGTGCTCAGCTCGTAAGACGCTCTGAACTTTTGACTCACCGAGGCTGAAATGTCGTTCCTAGTGCCTGGGTAAATGACGAACGCCGCCTGACATCCCAAATCGCGGGCGCGCTCTGGGAGTACCCTCCCGCCGTCTGCGGCCAACACACGGACGCCATATCCCTCGCGAATTCCAAGCAATGGTGCATGACATCCTACCACATCTTCGATGCGATTGCCGCCATCCCCGAGCTCCGCGAGGCTTCCGGCGTGAGGATGATGCCGGCGGACTTCTTCTTCCCAATGGCTGTCGAGACCGATGCGGAGCAGTACGCGAAAATGGAAGAGATCAGGAACAGCGGCGTCAGAGGTTTCCAGCGTGGTGCACACCTGATTGAGGAGCGCGGATGCGACCCATCGTACGGGGCAGTGGATGCCTATGAGCTGCTCTCGCCCATCATCGACACCGACAAAGCCATGGTGTGGCTCACGCAGCTCGTTGCGAGCAAGGGCGCAACATATATCACCGAGACCCTCTCGGGCGACCTCTTGTTCGCTGAGGATAGCCTGCGCGCTCGATTCAAAGCCGACGCCATCGTTAATTGCACCGGCATCGCCGCCGAGGTTCTCGCAGGCGACAAGAGCGTCTATTCAATCCGCGGAGGACTCATCCGAGTCATCAACGACGGCGTCGACTTCCCTAAGCTGGAGGCCGCGCTGATTATCACCCAAGACGTCGATCCCGACGAGATCGTCTTCCTCGTTCCGCGAAACGACAATATCCTGCTGATTGGGGGTATCGCGGAGCTGCGCATGGCGACCTTGGACCTCACTCTCGACACCCCGATCATTCAGCGCATGCGGAAGAGATGCGAGGCGTTTTTACCGGGTCTCAAGAACGCGCGCCTCGATCCGGACTATCCGTTCGCTCAGGGTCTTCGCCCATTCCGAGGGCAGAACGTACGGAACGAGCGGGAGCTCCGCCGGAGTGGGAGTCGTATCGTTCATTCGTACGGACACGGCGGGGCTGGGTGGAGCCTGTCGTTCGGGTGTGCCAGCGATGTTGTACTACTCGTCGAGGAGGCTTTAGCCGGTATTCCTGCCAAGTCGATGGCGGATCGCCCCGAAGCGCCGAAGGATGCGGAGTATCGGGAGATTAGGGCCCTGTTGTAGGGATATTGTAATCGAAGTCGCATCGAAATATGTATCTGTTGTGCTTAATCCTAGATATATGGCGAGACGAGTGTGCTGATGGCTAGCTGCAATTGATTATAAGACGAGATGGCACACACTCTAGGTTGGATTCAAATGTGACCTCTTAGAACCCGTGCGGAAACGATGCGTTCGGGTCTCTGATTCAAGCACACGAATGTCCAAATCTATCTGTACCATTGGTCTGCCGACTTGATTAAGCACGGCTTCAATTCAAAAGAACGGCGACTCACATATAATCAGGCCTCGTAGCTGCTCATCGAAGCGGTAAATACGATGGAAGCTCATATGAGAATCAAGCCCTGTATGCGAGTGTGAAACTTGAGACGGCTTCGATGCGGTCGCGGGAACTTCAAGCTGCAGGGATCAGAGCCCTAGGCAATCCAAAGAGAGGCGGGGTGAGAGTAGGACTCAATTGAGCTGCCAACCGTTTACGCAGGCGCAACACATTGAGGGAGAAAAGCGGTTTTGTGCGTATAACGCGCGTCTCCACAAGAGAAAACCCGTGCTTCTCGTACAGCCGCCGCGCGCCAGGCTGGAACTCGGACATTTCGAGCTCGAGGATCTCCAACGGCGGGGCGAGGCGGTGTACGTAGTCAAGCACGGCGGCGAGGAGCAGGGTCCCAATCTTTCGGCGGCGGTGGTGCGGCGAGACGACTAGGCGCCGGAGAACGCTCGAGTTCAGGTCTACGTTCGCGTGGTGATCTGATAATTTGTTCAGGGCAGGACACAGACAGATTTCAATGATAGTGAATGACTGACCGAGTCCCAGGAATCCAACGACCTCTGATGTCAAGCGATCCTGCGACTCAGTGGCAGCGACCCAAAAGCCGGACGGACCTGGTTCCGGAGCCGAGTGTGTACCGGCCGCAGAGAGAGGGACGCCGTACGTGCGAGCGATGTCCGCGATGTCCGTTTCTCGAGCGATAGCGCAGAAGTTCACGAAGAAGCCGGTGATCGACCGTCGAGCGCAAATGAGGAGTGCCGTAGCGGCCGTGGAAAATGCTGTTCCGGCTATTCTAAGGGCGAGGCTTCCGCTACAGAGGCCTCCCAATCCTAGAGTGAAGGCGCAGCACCGTGGGCTTGGATAGCTCATGAAGTGGAAGCAAGAGCCTTTTGGAGGAAAATAGGGATCGTCACCGTACCCGTCCAGGACGGTTGGGCGGACGGACGGACGGACAACCGTCCCGTCCCGTCGCTGGGCTGTAGGTCCCCTCAGTGTCCCGTCCCGTCGCCGGACGGTGGTGAAGACGGGCGTCCCGTCCACCGGACGACGGACGACGGACGGATGGACGGCTACAACGCTCTGCCACGTCACCTGACGTCGGCAACGAACTTAGGAGCGGGTACATCACGCTGCGGCTCGGCTGATATGTGCACCCATCAACGTCGTCGCCTACAACATTAACGCCGTCACTACGCCCATCAGCTCCTGCTTCCTCTCAGAGGTCTCCCTTACCCTCCAAGTGGCTTGACAAATTGCGCGGAGGAGGGGGTGTTAGTAACCTACATAGCATTGCAAGGTTCCAAGTGACTCACTTGAGACAGCGGGGCTGTAGTTCATTGCATAATCAAGTTCGCCCACTGCACGTAAACGGTAAGGTAAGTTCCTGTTTTAGGAAATTCGGGCTTATCTGCTGACTGGCCGTCCGTCCACCGTCGACGGCCGTCCCGTCCACCGTCCCGTCCCGTCGAGCGCCGTGAGAGAAGCTGTCCCACCGTACCGTCGACGGACGGTCCACTGGACGGCCGTCTTTGGTGCCGTCCGTCGGCCGGGACGGACGGTGACGATCCCTAGAGGAAAAGAACAAGCTGGGACTGGTCGTGGTTTGAAGAAGAGCCGGCCCGGGTGTGTCACATAGCTGACATCACTCCCCTGACGTGAGACCATCATTCCCTTGAGCGCTTTTCCTCCAAGTCTCTGCCAATAGCCTCAGGTGTCTCCAAGCGCGACTCTGTGAGCGCAGCTCAAGTTTCATCACAATGCCACCCACAACATTCTCATGAGGTCACAATGGCAGGATGATCGCCGACCTAAGGCCACCTTACCCCTCCCTCGCCTTAGGCCTTACCCGCGATCGCTCTGCTCGAGATCTAGTATCAGTCCTTGTTTCGCAAGCAAGGGTTTACTAGAAATGGCACGTCTCTTTCAACTTTTCTTCCTTCAGCCGTCGTTTTACCTCCCAAGCAGGATGCACATGTGGGAGGACTGCACCGAGAAACATCGCGGTTTCGTCTTTATGGAGCTCTATGGACTTGGGCAGGCCGACCTTTCCGACCCTGCGTGGCGTTTTCAAAATGCGGAGGCCTCCTATGTGAGTGGAGCTAATCAGGTGGGGTCACTAAGGAACAAGGGTACAAAACTTAAATTTAGGCCACCAGAGCCGTAAACTTACGTGGTTGTGCACAGATAGGCCTCAAAGAATCCAGAAAACATGGGCTTTCAAACGCTGACGAGTCATCTCTGGCGCCTCACTTTCAACAGTTCCTCAATCCTAACCGGACGCCGCTTTGAATCTTGAAAAACGGCTGACAGGGGGAGGGGAAGTGCCGTAACGGGTGGGTCCAATGATGCGTCCCTGCCAACGTTCATTGGAGCTGACCGAGAACATGTGGCGCACGAGACAGGAACTGAGAAATGATGTCCAGTACCTTCCGACGTACGCTCCCGACTGCGCAGCATTTCCAGCTATATAGGTTGCTGGCCCGCCCTCTTTGCGTCCATTTCACTCAACATGGGCCAGTACGACGATCTTCTCGGGTGTGTGTCATCCTATGTCCTTGTCCTCGAGTCTCACTGTACCGCATCATATTCGCGCCTCGCAGCTCCATCCTAATCAGCTCCTGGCTCTCCGCCATACTGTACGGGATGGTGGTCTGCAAGACGTGGGAATATCTACGGTGGAATCCACCCTCGGAGGACTCGCGCGCGCGCAAGGCGCTCCTCCTCTGCTGCACAGTCTCCTCGTCGATCGCGATGGTCGCACAGCTCGCGAATGTCTACTATGCAAGTCCAAAATTAATATAACTCTCCGCCAACCTCACCACTCACGCGTTCCACCTTCCAGCCAACGGTCACTTTCTGGGGTGAGCCCACCATATCGTTTTATTTCCGCAACTCTCCGACTAACCGCTCCTCACGAAAGGCAACACCGTGGCGATTCAGACACAAGTAGGATTCAGACCCTCACAGTAGGAATGCTCACCCAACCGATGGTAGTACTGGCCGGTTCCGGTCTACGTGATGGGCAACTCCCTGACTGGTGCGATGGTTGAGACCTTCCTCATCTACCGCGTGTATCAATTGTACGTCTTCCCTCTTGTTCTTCTTGCTATCTGCGAGCAGGGTATTTATTTATGTGAACGTCGCAGGACCAAAAGCTTATGGATCACGCTGTTCCTCGCGGTCTGGGTCGTTATCGGGGTACGCGTCGCTCTCTCGAAATCTTTTCAGCGACATTATTCATCCGCTGCACAGCTCGTGGGCGCAGTTATGGTCTCTGTGATCATCGCAATGGCAAGCGAGATCGCGTCGGTGAGCCGTAGCAAAACCGTGTTTTCCCCTGCCCGGAACTTATCTGAGTCTGGCATTTAGAGACATGAGGCGGCGACCGCTGCGCTGATCTGGACCGTGGGCACAGCAGTTGGCGGTGGGCTATTCACTCACTCAGCTCACCACACCAGGCGCCGGACTGACTGCTGCACCAGATATCTTGATCGCTGTCGCGCTGATCTGGAAACTGATCACGATGAGGACGTCGTATAAGTCCACCAACTCGTCAGTGCGCTCCCCTCCCCGTCTGTACACGCAGCCTCCAGAATGGAACTGATGCTCCGGACACACGATAATAGGCTGATCCACCGTCTCATCATCGGTGCGATCCAGACGGGCTCCACGACGAGCACGGTGGCCGTCGCGACGATGGTGGCGTATTACATCAGAAAGGACAGCAGCAATGGTGCGCTCTATTCTATCATTCATTCAATCCAAACTCGTATTCATTCTCTCGGCGGACCAGTCCCGACGGCGTTCCACTACCTGATCGGCCCGTTGTACATGCTCACACTCTTATACAACTTCAACCTCCGGCGGTACCGCGCTGGTCTCAGCCGCAGTGGCTCCCGACGCTCGGAAACCCGCCTGACGGCGCTGGACGCGATGGGCATGGACGGGATCCGTACGTGCATTCAGCACTTCGATTATTAGTGCTTCCTTCTCCCGTACTGTAGCTGAGGCTTTCATTGTCCGCAGATGTACATCGCACGGCAGTCGTCTCTATTGACTCACCTGCCACAAACGCACCCCGCAGCACAGTCGATGTGCGTATTTATTTTTATTCCTGCCCTCCCTCCTCCTTCCAGTGGTTGCGCAGACTAATAACTCGTTTCCATTCCCAGACGGCCAAGGTGAGCCCGGACACCCGGGGCGTGACGTTTTCGGCGAAGAGGGGCTCTACAGATCTTCAGGATGGGGATAATTCGTCGAGATGAGGATACTGTAACATGATTTTTCATTTCCGACGACGGGTTGCAACGGACTGTGTCGATAAGAGGATTCCCTGGGGTATCTCGGGCTACTGTAACTGTAAATCATTGGGGAATCATTTCGTTTAAAAGTCTTTGATACGCTTCTGTTTCGAGTCCAGAGAGCTGGGCCTGGACTTTCCATCGTTAATTTCCTCAAGTAACATTGAATCAGACGCTGCTATAAAGCAGACGGGGTAATAACATTAAACCGAACCATAAACTACTATATAAAAGAGAAACGGCAGGGAACGACGAAAGCTCGAATGCTTACTGGAAAAGCCTCACCAGCTCCTCCCCGTAATTCAACTCCAGCTCCACCGCGCTCTGATTATCCGTCGCCTTCACGAACTTCTGGGTGAACGCCTGCGTCTCTGGCGTCTGTGCCAGCACCCCAATGACATCCTGCGCGTCCCGGATAATCACATCCAGCGGCGGGCGGCTCACCGCGTTGATCCCGCGCTTCGTCCCGGCGATCCCCGCCGCGGGGAACAGCGCGATGCGCGCCGCGAGCGTTTGCACGTAGTCGATTAGGGCAGTGTGCGTAGGGAACGCTCGGTTGATCCAGCCGTATTCGGCTGCGGTGGCGGCGTCGATGTCCTTGGAGGCGAGCACGTACTCGAAGGTGCGGCCGCGGCCGATGAGGGGCGCGAGGTAGAGGGCGCCGCCGGCGCCGGGGTTGAGACCGAAGGAGGTCTCGAGCTGCGCGAGGAGGACGGAGGGGGCGGTGGTGGCGAAGCGCATGTCGAGGGACATGAGGAATTCGTTGCCGATTCCGCGGGTGCGCTGGGAAGTAAAGGTCAGTGATAAGTTTAGGATTGTGTGAGATTGGACTCGGACTGACCCCCTCAATGACCGCTATGGTCGCCTGCGGAAGCTGCGTGATGTTCCAGAGGAGGGCGACGGGGAAAGTTACGTTCGGAAGGCCGGGGTCGAAGGCTGGGAGAGGAGATTCTGTCCGGCTATTAGCTCTAGTGTCGGGACGGATACCGAGTCGGGCACGTACCGTATCCGGGAAGGAAGTAGTCGACGTCGATATGACCAATAAAGAAGTCGGGATTGCCGCTCGAGAAAATCACGACACGGACATCGGTGTCGGGGGCCTGCAGAGTCTCGATGAGGTTGGCGAGGTCGGACTGAACGTGGAGGTCGAAAAGATTGATGCTCGAGAAGGTGTTATTAATAACGACGTTCATGACCCCAGACGAAGTGGTCGTCTGTAGCGTCCCAAAGGAAGGGTAGCGCGCCGCCAAAGCGGAGAGCGCAAAGAGCAGAAGAGTAGTGAGGAATAGCATTTGAAGTTTGCTTTGGTTCTGGAGTGGGTGATGAATTTTGAGGCTGGTGAAGCTGAACCTTTATAGTGGCGACGCCCTGGCTCTGTCAGCTCCTTTCACCACCGATGCCCGGTTCGTCTTGTCATTACCTCTGCGCCCCGAGCCAATCGAGGGCGCCGCGCCTTCAAGTCGCCTCTCGAATGCTTACTACAGTGCCCGACGCGATCCGCCCCGTCTTGATCAGCATGGATGTCAACTCCACTGAAAAGATGGGGGCGGCCAACCGGGGATCAGCACCGAGTTACTGACAGCCCACATTGAAACCAATTCACGAATTTCTCTTGAATTTCTCCCCGAGGAAGGCAAGATGAAGGCTGACCGATCCCGAAGCTCCCGCGGGGTTTGAATCTGGGCTTATGTTTCTTGCGCGCGCCATATCGCATTCGTAATCGTTCCCGGGGACACTGTGCACGGTGATGTAGGTTTGGTCCCGAACGCTGTTCTGGCACGGTGGTGTGGTTGCCCGCAGGAGGGTGACCCGGCGTAATGCGCATCAGTCACACGGAGATTCCCGGGAGGCTGTAGTGGCCGCTCCTTTGCTTCCTCCGCAATCTTCATTGCCGCAATACTGTAGTATTACGACCGGAAGTTCAGGTGACGGGTGACGGAGGCCTGTGAACTGAACTAATTAAGGTTGGTGACGGTGACAATGAGTTTTCCTGGCCCAAATAGGCGTAGAAAATTGCAAAATTTCGTTCCGGCATTCGCCGGATTACCTTGTATGGGAATTGTTGGCTGATTGCCGAGCTGTGAACTTTCAATCCAGTGAACTTTTGTGGTGACGGGTGACACTCCGTGAACTAGTGGTCGTAATACTACAGTAGCTCTCTCAACAAGGTCTATCTAAGGTTCTCTTGAATTTTTTTTTGACTGACTTCACTCGGGGAAAAAAAAGGATTCAACCGTCGCCTTGCCGCCGCGAGCCAAAATACGATTTCTCTGCAAATAGATTCCATCCCAATCCATAATCCAGCGAATGCTGTGGGAAGCCCCATAGAGCCACAGGCTCGTCCAACGTCTGATCCTGACTTCTATGACACCCTGCTCTCGAGTTTTTCCGCATATCTCTTTGGAACTCGAGATGGATCCAAGCGCATAAGTACGAGATTTTGGCTCATTTCCCTCCGTTGTTATTGAGAGACACGGTACACACCTTCAAGTTCTCCTCTTGCAGTCTTATGGACTGTCAGTCTGTTGTATTCATGTACAATCCTAGATTTGATGTTCAACACGACGCCCGGTGGATGTGCAGACACGGGTACTAACCATCAACCAACCAACTCAACTATCAAGCTCACGCAACACCAAGGGATCAAGGCGGTGCTTGCCCTGTCCCGCATCTCCTCCCCCACCTTCAGGCTCCCCCACTCCTACACCTGTAAATTGGTAGTCCCGAGGATGGAGTATGCACTTCCAGTGTGGTACCGGCCGGTGATGGAGCGTGAACACGCAAGGCGGAACAGGACGGTGTGGATTGCAAAGGCGTTGGGCAAGGTACAACGACAAGCGTGCAAGTTAATCACTGACTCGCTCAGAATCACTGCGACAGACACACAGAATTACCATGCCAACATTGCTCCTATCCACCTCCGCCTCAACCGCTCAGTCTACAATGCCACCGCCCACCTCGCCACCCTTCCTGTGTCCAACCTCGTCCATGGCACCTTCGCCCACTGCCAGCGCGTTCCACAATTCCACCGCTTGCCCATCCACCATCTCATCGCAGCCTTCCCCATCTTCCGCAGCAACTTCGAGACTATCGACCCGCTCCAGCGATTTGCCCTGCTCCTGGAATCCGCGCTCACCACAAGCATCACACCGGACAAGGACGCCGCACGCACCGAGATGAACAGGATCGTGGCAGGAGGAGGCTTCTGCATCTTCACGGACAGGTCGGGATTCGAGGGCGGGGTAGGGGCAGCTGCAGTCGCAATGAGGAACAGAGTGGTGGGGGAACAGCACCAGAAACACCTGGGCACAGAAAGTGAGCACACCGTCTTTGAATCCGAAGTCTGTGGGGCGATCCTCACGCTGGACATCATCGGGGGCACACCACGTCTGACAGACATAGACGTCTTCATTGACTGCCAGCCAGCCGTTGCCGCGCTCGCCTCCCCCAAACCCCAGCCCGGCCAATACCTCCTCGCTGCCTTCCACGCCATCCGTGCCCGCCTCCTCCGTGCCCGCCACAACCTCCGAATCCGCATCCACTGGATACCAGCACACGTTGGCATCGTCGGTAACGAAATGGTCGACGCTTGCACAAAGGCAGCAGCCCAAGGAGCCTCCTCCCCACTCGTGACGCACATCAAGGTCTTTGAGAGCCCCCTTCCCACCAGCTGCACGGCAGTCATCGCAGCTGGTGCGAAGGTGTTCGTGGTGCAGTGGCACGAGGACTGGTCGAGTTTGCCCCGGCATGCCCGCATTTCCACCTTCGACGACGCGAAGACCTTCAAAGCACTGGAGAAGATGTATGAAGGGCTAAGCAGGCCACAATGCAGTGTCCTCACTCAGCTCCACACGGGCCTCATCGGGCTCAATGCATATCTCCATTGCTTCAAGCTCACACCATCCCCCCTCTGCCTGCACTGTGACGTCCCCGAGTCCGTACCCCACTTCCTCCTCGGCTGTCCTGCCAACGCGTTGCCCACCTACACCTCATCATCCGCGTCAAAACCGCACGCCTCTCCCTCTGCACCTTAATCTCCTCCAAGAAAGGTGCCGCCCCGGTTCTCGCATTTGTGCGCGCCACGGGCCGCCTCCCAAGATACAATGTGTAACACCTCATCCGTTCCTTTCTTTCCTTTTACCTTACCTATCTCTCTCTTTTTCCTTTCATCTCGCACTTAGCACCTGATACGAAATGTTTCTACTACAATATTATCCGTGACCACAACAATTACACCATAACACTCTCGGCACCTCTCCACCTACACCCTCCTTTCCCTCCTTCCCTACATACCCTGCGATGTCAGCCATTACCTACATAGCCTCCTGTAAAGTGTGACATGGGCCCTAAAGGGCCCGCAGCACTATAATTGATGAATGAATGAGATTGTAGACATGGATAGTATATATTGCTACACAAAAGCTTGTGGCTTCATGAGGTTGTGGAAGGCTAGAATTCAGCCACAAATGTGACGTGCCCACAAATGATGCTGGAAGTGATGTCATTGATGGGATGAGAAGGCCCAAACTTTTGGCTTAATTCTTGCCCTCTGCAACCTCATGAAGCTCCACCTTTTTTTCAGGTAATATATATGATTCATACCTACAATCTGGTCGAGGGGATTTGGTCAGAAGTGCATGGAAGTAATTATATTCATGAATGTACATACCACCTCTGAAAAAGGAAACCTCACATGGTGTGCATGTGACGTTCATCAAGGGCGAATGGGGTTTACCTTAGCACGTGTCCGGAGGTATCTACAGTGATCCCGGGCCTGATTGCACAGCACGTGCCAGTGAGAGCGGACGGATGGATGGGCATAGGAGCATCCGGAGCAGTGGATGGAAAAGTGTCCGGAGCATCGGACAGAAAAGTGTCTGGAGCGGATCCGGCTGGAAGAGCGAAAGCAGCCGAAACGGGGGTTCCCCTGACAGCAATGGGTACATTCTGTTCTGACCCTCGAAGAATTGTTTTTGACTGGGCTCTAAATACTTACCATCGGCATGCCTTCTCTGCTCACATTCTCAATATTCCGTAGGGTCCCCGACCATTACACAACCATCAAGTTTCAATTTTGAAGCTAAACCAATGTGTTTAATTTACATACAGTACGCATTTACAATTTGAAATTCAACATAGACCCAGAAGCCATTGGGTATACCCACCCAATGGTCATTGCTCGTCATCAAAGCGAGGACCGCCTTTCTTCGAACGGGATTATAGGTTTACTTATATCCCGGGTATTGCTCCAGCACGGACTTATCGATGCTCGTAAGCTGCGGACACGTCAAGCCCGCGAGCATCGATGTCGTCGCAGAAGAAAACGATGCAATGACTCCCTGCACTACTCCCTGCACTACTCCCTGCACGACTCCCAGCACTCCATTCAGCACATCCGGAAAGAGGATAGTGAGGGCCTGGAACAGGAAACATGCCGCGTTATTTCCAACCAGGAGGGACTCGGCGCTGTACACCCCGCCCGTAAGACTCGACACGTTCAGCGGCGCGTAGGTGTTTGTGCCGTTGGTGTTCCCGCCCATTGCCAGTATCTCGGGAGTGATGAGTAAGAGCGCGGCGAAATCCGGTACGACTCCGGCTGAGCTGTATTCGTTCGAGACGGGGCGCCGGTACCAGTTATCCGGGATGCGCTCGTGGCCGCGGGTGTAACTCAACGTCCCATCCGATGCAGTCGCGATTCCGTAGAAGGACTTCAGCACGTCCCCCTGGAGAAAGCCGTCGGGTTGCGCAGCGGAGTGGTTCGCCATGAGGCCGAAAACGAGAAGATGGGTTAGAGCTGAGACGGCCTGTGAGTCGGAAAACACGAATTAGATCCACGAAACCTCAAAAGATCAAGGAATCACCATTTGAACGGGGCCGTGAAAGAATCTGGGGTTCTCCGCAATAGATTGTTGAAAGCGCGTTTTGAGATGCCTCGCAAGTACGGCCTGGTTGTAATTCGCGGAGGGATCCTGCGGCTGAAGATCATACAGCTCCTTGAAATAGCGGACTTGCACGTCGTAGTTATTTCCGCTGGAAGGAGTTGATAAGCGTGTTGAAATGCGGTTGCAAAACTTACTTGAACTGGTAAAAGTCGCCTCTCGTCGCCGATGTGTCGCTCTCGAACTGATTGTGTGTGCCAGATAGTCCAGTTGGTTGTCCTGAATATATTCATTTAGCGAGGTTTGGGATTAACAGAATGGCAACCGGCCTGATAACACCCCGAGAAGCGGATTGTAGGGTGGCGGACCGCCAATTGAAAAAGGAATACCCGGGGCAAGTAGGTCCGCCCCAAATACTGCCAGTGACCCTGCGACGATTGAAGTATCGATAGCAAGCCCAAACACTGATAGCGCTGTTTAAGCACCACAACACAGCGTCAAGAAATTTCGAACCTTTGTTGGACTGTGTAATGGCGTCCGCGAGAAGGACGATGCCATTTCTAGGGATGTATCCATGATTGGACATAGCATTCAAACCAGGGCATGGCCCGCGAAGATCACCGCTCTGAGGTGGCTGGAATGCATGGGTGCCGTTGACGTCGATCAGTTGGTCGATACTGAAGGTTCCCGGAGTAGTGCGGCGTTCAAAATAACTCGGAGGGAATGCGAAGCAGAGACTAGCATGAGTAACAGTTGTGATTAGAGCCGAAAAACGCATGGTTGAATGGGAGGAGACCCGGCTCTGAAGGTATGGATCCGCGGTACATCCAGTATATATACCTAGAACCCGAAAAGCCAAAAGGGAATATGTTCCATCATCGAGAGATGTAACTGGCAATCCCTCCGCGGAGCTAGCGTTCAGACAGACTAGTCGTCTGCTTCATTCTGCGCTACCAGTGCCGATCATGTTCTAATTCAACTGAATGCACGCATCAGATCGACTTAGCTTGCACCAGCCCCTAAGCCAGGCACGACCATAAGAATCCGCGGAATTTTGTTACGAGACGGCTTTGCCGTCCGTATCGGCTTGACTTGAAAGCAGAGATGGCACGGATCCTGTCCGTGCCTCGCGTTACGGCGCAATGAACGTCAGTTGCAACGTACTCGATTCCAAGTCGACGATGTCTTGAAATTTGCATGAATCGCATCCAGACCTCATCAATGACACTCTGGACCAGCGTTTGTGAATATAAGAAACGAAAGTTTAACCGGCGAACCTCACTCTACCTACTTCATTGACTTCCTCATTCGTCATGTTGATAAAACTCTCTTGGTGACCTGACAGTGCCGAGGTGTGTTCCGCTTGATCCAATCTGTCTCGGAACTTGTTGAGTGCCATCCAGACGCCATCGGAACCCCATGAAGCTGATCCAGGGGAGATTATGCATCCTTTCGGTTGGCTAAGTCAGGAAGCCGTAAGCTTAAACCCATAAACAGCCGGTTACGGCTGCACCAAAACCGTACCTTCGCTGTCTCGTATTCACGGTCCGTGTGTCAGCTTTACGGCACGGGTGCAAGCCCTACTTAGATCGAGGATTCCGATGTACAGTGAACTGAGGAGTTGTATCTACTTCAATCAAACCAACAATGGGCAGATTGGGGGAGTGGGCGGGACGGGCGACAGCGAGGTCGGCAGAAAGCATGCCTTCATACTGAAGTGGTGGATATCATTCACCTCTCGATATTTACACCGTTTGACCTATCTGAAGAAATTATGGGACTTTGTGTGGCACTCCACAATGTTGTAGGAGCTGTAGCATCCAATATTCTCATGTTTGCTCAGACATTCACGACCTCGCCAACCAAATCTTAGATCCCCCGAAGGAGTCGCATGTAATGTAACTGGGGTGTGAGGCACGCACCAAGTCGAGCGGCTCGTTCTCTTTGCCCTGAATGCGCCACATGTCGACGTCTGCATGGCCCCTCTGCCCTGAATCGCCGTCACGAGCCCACAAACGTTACGCATCCGACTTTCGCGCCTTTTCCCTGGTCAGTCGCCCGCCTTACAATATATTATAATTCGACAGGACCCTTTGCGGAAGTCTCAAAAAAAGTCAGTTCGTCTTCTACATCGCGTTTATTCTGCCTAGTGTCCATACCCTCCTGCTCTCCGCATGCATGTTCTACTTCCTATTCACCCAACCTATTTCCAGGCAGCCTCAGATGCGGAACGTCAAACTCGGAGGGCGTACTCGCACTCGCCCCAAATTTCAACAGCATCACTTCCATGGTGGTCCATCGCCTAAAATCCAGACTTAGATACATCATCTCTCAATGGTGCTGCGCACTTCTGATCTGTGAAGAAAGGGATCGTCGCATGTAAAGATGAAGGGACGTTTAAACCGGCAGATATGTATACTCCTAGTTGACTCCCCCCAGATCGACATGATTTAATCCCTTAATAAGGAGCGGGGGACGCACGAGTCTATCCTTTGTTTTACCTTCGCATTTATGTACGATGTAATTTATGCATCTGTGATGCAATTCAAAGTTCAAACCCCCGAAATTCATATTAAAAAGATCTCTCGACCAGCAAACATGTACGCGACCCGCTTCCAATCGAACGAGGGCTCCACACAAGCCTCCGAGTCGCTTGTTGTAACCGAAAGTGGAGGCGCCCAGCACCACGGGTCTTTGATTTCTCTAATTTGTTCACGACCTTGCCCCGGTGTTCACACACACAAGAACCAATAAGCGCTTTCTCGACTCAAATCTCAGCAATTCCTCGTTTTGGTGATGAGGAGAAGGCTCCTAGCGCTATTTCAAAATCAGCTCAAATTGCAGCCGCAAGATAATACGGAAAGTCCGGAAAGCAGGCTGGTACGAAGTCAGATCATGTTCTCATTTCAGTGTTCATTCCTATCGAGTTTGAAGTGAGTACGAGAACCGGATATGTATTTATATCAAATTTATATGGCCAGAAACGACTTAAGGCGCTGGGCGTATCCGTGTTCTGCTGTCGACACACTGTTTGGGTGGCCCAGATTGGCTGGATTATTTTACTGAGAAACCCTGATTCCAAGGCAAACCCCTCGCTTAAAAGGTGTTCTATTCGGAAACCCGGATTCCAAGGGTTTCTTCCACCGGGTCACTCTCCAAAACAGGAAATACGGCGGCAAGATGAGAGTTATTTACCACGGTCCACCAGTTCCACCAAGATAACATGGATTTTATATCTTCCTAGATGTATTGATGTTGTACCCACACACTCAAAACAATGTTCTGGCTCATAGACACAATATGGGAGGGGGATCAGCTGAGTGCCGATGGTGCACCAAAATTGATGGGACGGTCAGCAAGTTTTATCTGCCCATTTCCTTCAGAGATCCCAGGCAAAAAATAGTAAGGACACATTTCTTGCATGCTTCAGTCCCTTTGCCAGTATCCAGTTCAATTTGGCTCCTTTGGGCTTGAGAACAGGAATCTATCGGCTACATCCTATGTAATAATCTAGCAATATTTGTGGTCGAAGTTGCACCAAGATTTCTGCTGTGATATGTAGCATCGACCTCAGTCTAAAATACTGCAAGCTCGAGTGGAAACAGCTGAAAAGTGGTGGGAAATCTTCAGAATGTGACAAACTTCAACTGGATTGATCCGGATCTTCCGGCTGTCGTCGGAGGGGTTGTTCAATGGATTTTTTCAAAGATTTCCCCAAAAGGAGGGGTTTCCCTTAGAATCAGGGTTTCTCAGTAGAATAATCCTAATTAGCTTCCTTCTTTCGAAAACCAGTTCCGCAAGAATCCCTCCGTCCTCAAGCCCCCGCTCTCAACACCACCGCCCCCTGTCATCTCATCTCATCGTTCCGGGCTCCAAATCCTCAGTTGCCGCGTTTTGCGGTCCTACCTCAGGCTGGCTGATCCTCACGGTTCGAAGGGCAAAAACATGGCCCACCGTATCCCACCACTCTGGGCATCAACGCCGGCGCGTTCAGAGTGCCCCCTGTTCTTCACCGCCAGCCCGCTATTGGTTACATCCGTTTCGCCTCCTTTCTACTTGTTATCGTGTAAAGTAACCGGAATTCACCGGAATTTGGTGAATGTACCCAGATTTCAGTCCAATATTACGGTGCTATATGTTTTTGTTGGCAATATTCTTGGTTAAAAACCTGTTAGAGTTCTGCCAGCATTTTCTTTTACAATTCCAAGGGTGGTATGGGGTCATGTATGGCAAAATTTCGAAAATTGATGATTTGGCTTCTTGGAGTTGGTTCTGACTATGAATCATAAAGTTTGAATGCTGCAAGAGATACTTTGATTCATCTCAATCAATTCACAGACAGATTTGGAGTGGTGTGAACTTTGAAACAGGTTGTAGAAATAAAATCGGAATTGTTAAATGGAGCTGTTGAGCATATCTGACAGAATTAGGACTAATCTCAACGCCGCAGGCAACTGCAAGCATCTGGGTTTTCTGCAAATTTCCAGTAGGGAAGGAGGGCTTACAATCTACAATGAAAATTTTAAATTCACTTCAATGTTGTAGGAGATAATCAGGTTTCCGATGAATTCCGGTTACTTTATGTGATAACAAGTATTTCTACAACCTGTTTCAAAGTTCACACAACTCCAAATCTTTTTGTGAATTGATTGAGATGAATCAAAGTATCTCTTGCAGCATTCAAACTTTATGATTCATAGTCAGAATCAACTCCAAAGAGCCAAATCATCAATTTTCGAAATTTTGCCATACATGACCCCATACCACCCTTGGAATTGTAAAAAAAATGCTGGCAGAACTCTAACAAGTTTTTAACCAAGAATATTGCCAACAAAAACATATAGCACCGTAATGTTGGGCTGAAATTTGGGTACATTCACCAAATTCCGGTGAATTCTGGTTACTTTATGTGATAACAAGTATGTGCGCAAATGGACTTGAAACATTATTACAGTGTAGTATGGCTTCTTGAATCACCACTTTCATTTTTCATCTCTACACTGGTTGGCAGATTCAATTTTTCCAGCACAATTTACAGTGAAAAATGTGATATGTTTTTCAGACATTTTTCACTGAAAGAAATGATGAAATTTTGAAAGCCTTTTCAACTTTCTTTTGAGTTTTTCACCTCAAACTGGAAAAGTGGTGAAAATGTTTTGGGTTTTCCACCTAGTGTCCAGCTGAAAATTGATGGAAAACAAACAACATTTTTCACTGGGAATTCAGTAGAAAAATTTGAACTTTCCAACCAGTGCTAACACATGCAATTGGGTGAAATAAAATGGGATTTTAATTTAGCATATTCTTGAGCATATAATACATTGTCCTGGAGTGAAATAAGAACAGGAGGGGTTGCAGAATGTACCAACCAGAAAAAATAATGTTTGGTGATCGAATTACAGCATTTCTGGTTCATTGAATCAACACTTGCTTTACCTCCTCCTTGACTCTGTATTGCTTCTAGCACATGTTTTTTATGTTTACTGAACCAATAGATTGGTTTCCTACATGCCCAGAAAGATATAGGTGGCCAGAAATGGGAGAAAAGCGGAGGTTTGTCCAAAAAGGGAAGTCGTGCTTTTTGCGTGCATCAGACTCAGACGAATTCTGGGGCAATCAGTTTGGATCATATCACTTGGGATATTTGGAAGGGATTGTAGCCAGTGATGTCCGCGATAGGATATAAGTTACTTTGGGGCCAATATCTTTCGAACTGGTGCATATTTGATGAAAAGGAAAGTTGATCCCGGCTTGATCACACATTGATTGGTGCAAAAATTCATCCCACTCAGATTCTACTGCAGCTCCATCCACAAGATTAATTCAGGAGGTGTGGATAGCATATAAAATGATAGATGTAAGAGGAATATTGCCCAGAACCACTCTGTGTGGCTTAAAAAATTATTGATTCAAGGAACCCTCCTAATTCAAGGAGCCATACTACACTGTACCTGGCAATCGGTTGTACACTGTGGAAAGCGCTGCTCACCTGTGTGGATTATTTTCGACTGAGGGTCTAGGTCTAGTCATGCATACTGGTGGGCTGTATTGGATGGAGACAACTACCATGGTACTTGTCTCAGGTCCACTCTTGGCCGTTGTTCACAACTGGTTGGTTGTTCTTGTACAACAAGCAAGTGAGTGCCTCTTCTATCCAGTTCTTTCACTTCCGGAATTCGTACTTTGATGTGGATTTCTGCTAGGCTTGCAAAGTACAATCAATCAAACATCCTTATTTCTGTCGTAGAAATTCATGTACAACTCCATTGTGAGCGCATAGGTCAATTCCTGATGGACAAGGATCCAGAAGCCACCCCAGTTCATTAATAAACAGAATGATCATAGTGCATGCAGAGCTTCGCGTCTGGACCCAAGTTTCACTATCTATGACCCATAGAGCATGGTCGAATTGAATGGAAGCAAGAGTTATCCCTGCCAGAAGATGAATATTACCAGCACAACCTGAAATGATCAGTACGACAAAGAGCGTAATTTGATTCTGAGGAGAATAGATGGAGAACTCAAGGTGGGGATCACATATCTACGTACTAACTGGATGTTCCTTCAGCTCGTGAAAGCGCCGAGTCCAAAATTGGAAGAGCGCAGGAGAACAGGCACGCGACCAACTGACCTTGGTGAGTATCCTCCGTCAATGTAATCTCATTTCTGTTCTCAATATTCATCTAATCCCCCTGGCACTAGGACACCACAAGTCAAAGGATGGAGGTCATTGGTCTTGAAATCTGTACAGATTTTTGCATTGTAAGGTGGGAAGGCCATGAACAGAGGCTTCATAAATCTCCTTGCATGTAGTGATTGTATTGGGTACCGGAATTGATGGAAATGTTTTAGTGCGCAATAGAGAGTTTGTGATAGCCACCTGGAGCAACCTGGGTGGCTTCTGAGGCATGTGGAGCCAGGTGGCTCCAATGCGGCCAGTCATAGGGGAACCCCCACATCGGCCCCTTTTCCGTCTGTCGCTCTGGCTGCTTCTGCACCCAACCATTCATCCATCCATCTGTCTGGGACTCCATCTGTCTGTCTGTCTGCTCCATCTTCAGAAGTGTTCGGAACATCTACCTGCTCACGCTGGCACGTGCTATGTGATCAGGCCTGGGATCATTGTAGATACCTACGGACATGTGCTACTGGGTAGTTACTAATTAGTATATAAGGTTTCACCTAGCATGGGAATCCCTATCCTTTCTTCTCTTTGGATTCCCCCACTAGGTGCATAGTATTTCCACTCTTGTATTCTAGAGCCTATATTTATACTTCAGATTCTCCCACTAGTTTCCATGCCCTGTGCCGAGATTAAGGTTGCCCTTACAGCCAGGTGGCTTTTCAAATGACATCACCATTGGTTTTGTTGGTGCGGATGACGTCCCTCTGGTTCATAACCTTCAAAAAGACATGCAAACATGCTGGACAGGCAAGAATAAGCAAGATCACATACATATGAGCCTGGAAAGGGAGAATTCAGCATCTCCTGGCTGTCTGGAGGGGAAGGAGACAACAACGATGATAAGGGGGCTGAGGACAACAGCATTGAGGAAGAAAAGAATCAAAAGGAACACAGGGTTGCAATGGGACGGGCCACCTAGAAAAGCCACCTAGAACTGGAGCCACCCAGGATCACATGCCTTGGTAGCCACCTGGGTGGAACCACACAAACCCTCTAATGTTTCAAAACAAACACTTCAAATTTGGGGACTCCTCAGCTGACAACCTGTCTACACGACCTTGATGCGACCAAGCTTTAATTACAGTACATGGGGTTCAGGCTCGGGCATTTCCTGAACCTGAACTTGAACACCATGTTCGGTCTGGGCTCGAAGTTGATTCAGGTTCTAACCAATTTCTGAACCAAACTTTGCCACATTGGAGAGTGCTCGATATATTCTGTGGCTGATACTGTACCATTTCATTCAATTCAGCAGGGGGTGTTGCATGTTATGGCCCCATCCAAATTTTCGAATTCGGACAGACAAGTAGAGTGGTGTTACACACAAACAAAATTCGTACTGGGAGCAGACGAGCCCTTAGAATCCTCTGGTTGTTCAGGCAAAGAAAATTCAGACACTTTGGGTCCTCTTTAGCATTAAATATTGTGCTACTGCATAGTGCATGCAATTTAGACAACACATCAATGGCATAGTTGGAGCCCACAGAGTATCATCGTGTCAACCATGGTGTCTTTCGCCAAACCAAATTCTGCCGTGATTTTGCCCACAGTTGACTCACAGTCGAGATAGTGGGGGAGAGTGGGCAGATAGGAAGGGCAAGAGAAGGAAGACATCCATCTTAAAGCCTCAGCCAGCAAGCCTTCGGAATCATGCAGCAACCCTCTGCATTACCGTGATCCGCATTCAACATTTGACAGTGGTACTTGGTACAGAGCTGAAACCCAGATGCAAAAAAATAAAGTCCTTCCGTATTTCTCAGTGGCAATGGGAGCACTTGTAAAACGAAACATGTGGACAATAAATTCACTTTTCTATGTATGCACAAATAGTTTTAGATTTTTACAATGGGTAGTTGCGGAACATGAGCCCTTTATTTGTGTCACCCATTTTGGTGGAGGGCCCTGACCCAAAAAATGGGGTCATACACAGGGGTTGATTGCACCCTCAGGACTATCTGTGACTATGACGAGGGAGAGGGACTGCTAAAGGCTCCCCACATACAATTGCAGGTCTGTAGAATGTAAGGGGCACTCACAATAATAATTCTCTCCTCAGGACCTCTGGCACAACCACACATTTCCGTTTTTGGCATGTTCAAATTTTCTGTGCTAGCCGATGATTGGTATGGGCCTTTTTGGTTAGGTAGGATTGTTCATAATCTCTATAAGGCTCCCACGAAAAAAAAACTGGGTTACCCACCGCAAAATCAAGCCTATAATTCCGTATTTTTCGCTTCCAGGTCTTTTTCACATCCGGGTTTCAACTCTGTAATTGAGGTGTGAAAAGTTTCAAAAAAATGGGTTAGGGTGTCGACTGGCGAACAGGGAGCGAAAAAAAAAAAAAATTAGGCCATTTTTCAGCTAATTTCAAGCATTTCAGTTTACATTTTGAAAATTCATCGAACCTGGCCGTTATGCGTTACATGTCCGAAAATATTCGGACGAAAAGGCCATTACATCTGAATTGAATGAAATAGTACAGTACATTTTCTGCCTGGATCAACATCTCTCTCTCTTTATAAAATTATCCATGTCTGAAGCCTTCTCACGCCCTCTTTTGGTTCATCATGCCCAAATCTTTGACACATCAGCGTTGAACTTCACCTGTGTGTCTGAAGCTTTTTAAACTCCGCTCTTAATCTATCATTCTGGCAGCTCGGATCAACATTCTTATTTTAGTTACATCCAGCAAGTGGGAGCCGGCGCGAAGCGCCGGCGACCGCTTGTAGGAACTTATCGTAATTCACAACCCTGACCCAGCCTCGATAATCCTCGATCCACCCGGGCATCCCAGGGCATCCCTTCCATGGGATTGATCCGGTGCAACAATGATTAACCGTTCTTTAAGCAAATGGCTCCTCGGTGGTGCAATTTCCCCATGTAGGTCTATCTCCATTGTATTTTCCTCTCCTCTCGTCCCCAAATCCCAGTGTCCTTGCTCCATTCGCAAGCGCAGTAATCCCCATTCAGGCCACAACTTCGTACTGCGCTTTCCTTATCTGACCATTTCGTGGTCAATCCACAAGCTCGCCGGCTGTATCAAATGTTCCATATAAAGGGCTGGTAGTGCTCTCTCGTGCATGGCTCTCTCTTCGGACTTTCCCCCATCACGTTGCACATTTCTTCCTCCGTAAGGTTTAATCAACCCATTTTCTGCTATGTACGCCACAGCTATGGACACTGGACAGTGTGTTCTCTGAGCTGCCCAAATTGGGCTGCTTGGGTCCGTGAGACAGCTGCGATCTTCAAACCTATGCCCGCTGCGCTTTCGTCCCCAGTCAAAAGGGTTGCATGCTCTAACTTTCTTTTGGTTTCCCCCACCATTATCATCCCACTTTCCAGAACTGCCGCCCACCTTGGACTGGCACGGCAGTCGATCGCGCCTGGCGCTCTGCCCAATTCTCCAACCATTACCCCCAGTATATTTCAGGACTTCCGCAAGATGTGACCAACTTATTCTTCAAATTCTCCAAGACCATGATACGACGCAATGCTACAGAACCTCCGCAGACTCGGGTACCTCAAACCATGTCTGTTTTACGTTCAATATCAAGCTTCAAGAATGATCTATTGGCCTCAAAATCATCGACTGCCTTTTTTATTATTGTCCCAGTGTACAGACAGCTCGAAGGCTCGTCGTCGCCATCTTCCTTTGTTCGTCTCGCCCGCTCAGGTCTCCTCTGCAAGTTCGAGGACATGAATCGCAAAAACCTCTACAAGCCTGATTAGCGCGCAGAACGGGGTGTTCGGGAGACGGGTATGTGATTAGTGCGTTGTCTATTGCGCGTGAATTTTTTGTTTTTCCATATTCGCCTTACAATCTATTTACATCGACGTTCGGGCGCAGGGATTGGGTTTCAATGCCCACAATCTTCAAAAAACACGGATGATGATATGCAGTTCTATACCGGTGCGTCTGTAACCTCTTTTTTCTCACATATTCTTCTAACGAGTTATCCTTGCCTACGTAGGCTCAACGTGTTCTTCCCTTCGACTTGGACGGACCAATGCCAAATGTGCGGTGTCCCACCACATCCCTCTGTTGCCTCCACGCGCAGTCCTTTCGGTCTATTTGTGCCGTTACTACTAGACCTCCATGCTGCGTCATTTTCTGTCTGTGATATCCAGAGATGAAGCGTTGTTTTAGATTCTCACATGTACGTTCTGCTCCCAGCAATAATAAATCTATTACTTTAACCGACTAGCAGCTCGCTCCAGCCAAATAATGTCCTGGAATTCTGCCAACACTAGCTCCTAATGCCCCTCTCATCGGTCAGTGCCTTTGCATCCTTGTCCTCTGCATCACGACCGTCGCGTCTCACGTTTGACAGTTGTAATTAGGGTTCTGTTTTGGGTAGCGACTAAAAGATGGTGCGAGTTGGCTGTGAGGCGGAGGGGGGAGTAAGCGGCAGATGCGATGGTTAATGTGATGAAGGTGTACTATGATTCCGAGGAATTCGCGTCGAAATAAAACGGGGGAGTTTCCTGAGCATTCATGGAATCGGGTCGGGCCTCTAATTTCACACGCAAATACAATGACCCACAAATTGAAAAACCTACGCCAGAGCGAAGCGGAGGCAGATCTTGTCCAATGTTGGATTGTTCGATTGGTACCTTGTCACATCAGTCACGGCCTTGATGGCTGACTCGGTGTACAGCTTGCGAGGAACCGGCGCCGGCCATGCGCGTCTTTGGCCATTGACCGACGTGAAGGCCCCCCTCCCCCCCCTCCTTACCACCACGATGTCCCCAGAGAACACATCCTCTTGCTCCTTCCTAGAGTTACCCAACGAGCTCCTGCTCATAATTGCTGCAGGACTGGATGACGACAGCCTGTTACACCTCGCGGCTTCCTCCCGGCGTCTGAATTTGCTCCTGGTCCCTAGCCTCTTTTCTCGCTGTGATTTCAAGCTCCCCGCTTCATTTGCCGGGGCACTTCCACCCCTCTCCTTCAACGGCGAAACTCTTATCGCGCTCCCTGCGATAGGAATCGCCTCTTTTATACATTCTATCGAGGACATCGACTGCGCCTTCTTCGCGTACAACCGATATATTCTACCCAAGGAGATCTTCGACGCCGCCCGTGCTCTCAACGCTCTTGCGATTCGACTTAAACACCTCGGGCATCTTCGGTTTAATCCTTACGTGGCCGGACACTCCACACACGAACTGTTTGGCTGGTCCGACGCGGTGGCTACGTTCCTGAACAGCGCTGCACTGCGTGGGGACTGTGCTATAACAGTATACAGTGGCCTCCGAGACGACTACGTCGCCGATCCGCGCCCCTTTTCGCACGTTTTTCGCGTTCACGCGAACGCGGCGCGATCCCAATCCCAATCCCGAGCGACGCTCGGCCAGAGACTCAGACGAGCGCTGGCCTCGCTCTTCCGATTCCCGCGTCGCAGTGGTGATGCGCACCGCCCCTCATCTGACGTCGAATCCACTGAACGTCCTCCCGGCGTGAAAATCCCCTTCGTCGATAAATCAGCGCTGACGACGCTGCACATCCACTCCTCCTTCCTCCTCCACGCGAACTTCTACCGCTGGACGCTGCACACCCTCAACACCTCGCCCATCACTTCGCTTTCCCTCACCAATATCGACTTATCGCACTACGACTGGAACCTCACGCTCCCTGCGCTCACGCTCCCCTTACTCACGCACCTCACCATCGGGCAGTGTGCCATCACCGTGCCCGACCTCGACCTCTTCCTGACCCGGCACCCCGCGATTGAGATGCTCGACCTAGGGTTCCACCCCGCCATCGGCACGCTCGCGCCCCCGATCCCCGCGCCCATACTCCCGCGCGTGGTGACGCTCATTGCGACGCCGGAGTACCTTTTGTACTTCCTCGCGGGGACCGGTGCCGCGGGGTGGTATCCCGCGCTCCGCGCCGTGCACGTCACCTCGCACGACGACTCCGCGTACCAGGTCGCGCAGTTCGCGCGCGTGGTCGAGTGCGTGGAGGGGCGCGGGAAGAACGTGCCGGGCTTGGTGGTTACGGGAAGGTTGTCGTATCGTTGCGAGGTGCCATCGCATCTGGCGGGGGCTGAATAAACAGCGCGTGTGGCGACGTCTGGATGAAGGCGCATCTGGCGACGTATGAATGAACGGATAGGATGAAGGGAGGCGGACGGAGAGTGTTTTATCTGTCAGATCTATATGGTCAGATACGCCGGATTTTTATTGGGTTGTTCCTGGTGAACGGTAACTAATGCTGCCGTACATAACTACACAACACTCATTAGAACATAATCATTATCCCCACAGTCGCGTTTTCAGGCTCCCCGCGAGGGGTTGTGCCGAAGTTGGTTTATCGCTGTAATTTTGGGCGATTCAATGAGGCTTTATTCCCGGTTTCTAACACAGCACTTTGTGCCCAGCAACAGGGGTTCATGTTGAACAGGGAGCAATAAATTGTAACACATCGGTTTAAGTGGATAGGTATACGACGTCAACCCCCGGCAACATCACTGCCGATCTACACATCGATAAACTCGTGGTCGCCCCACTCGTACCGTGTCCAAAGTAATACCACCACTTCTTGCCCACCTCCAAGTCGCTACCCGGAGCGGTGGAGATTTCATTCCCTCGCAGGCATTCTTGTTGTGCATAGTCGTTATCGAGAGCTTCACTGTCGCCGAACGAGATCTCAGGCGGCGGTATATCAACGATGGTGGAAAGGCAGCCGCTGCGGCCGTAAAACTGTGTTTCGGTCTCAGCGTCGGGGTGGTGCAAGGCGCGTAACGCGCGGATGAATGCCTGGATGATGATGGAAGTGGTATCAGTGGGCGGCGATGTGGGACTGAAATTTTGCGCAAGCAAATAAAAAGACGACCGAGGGGCACGGTAACGGAAATGGAATGAACATGGAAATAGGAAAGGAGGGAGTGCGAAAGACACTGTGTTCCGACCCCCCATAGAGACCTCAGGCCACCTTGGTGTACCTTATTCTACCCTCTGTCTACCCAGGTAGACGTACGTGTACCATGACATGTAGACACAGGTTGGTCTACCTCGGTGTACCCATATCTATCTCTGGCTACCTAAGGTGGACAGCCTTCAGCTACCTCCAGCTACCTCAGTCTGCCTCGGCCTCTATTGGTACACTCATCCAAACTTACACTGCTAATTTGGGCTCACCTCGGCCTTTCCTGTGTCTGTGTGTCGCTCCTTCGCTTTGCATTAGTCTGGACGTGCTAGGCTCCAGCAGATTCGGAATCACAGCATCACCAAAGCTCATAAAGGCGTACATACCAACAAGCGTCAATATTGTGTCCTGCGTATGTCGACAATTTAATGGTGGATCTAAGGTTTGTCTCAGGTTAAACGGAGTGGCAGACTCGGACATACAAGTTTCGTCATTTCGAAGGCCTCCATTTTGTACTTACGGGACTCGTGCAAGTCGATCCCGGTAGCAATGATGCCAAGCAGACGCGATATGAGGGGGTGGGGGTAAAGACCTGTGCGTGCATTTCTTGCTCCTCGCAATTCCTTTTTGTTCTTTTGGTTTGCTCACCGATGCGCAGGATGATATTTCAGAACTTCAGAATTGTTGAGCCGGCCCCTTTCCCCTCGGAGGAGTAAGTGGCCTCAGTGTGCAGGGAAACACAACAGGTGGAGCTGTCATTGTATCATCGCCACACATAGAATCAGGTAATTAAAGTCTCACCTCATGCATAACGAGGTACCCGACAATGATTAGGAAAGCAATGACTTCCCCTACCACAATGACAATGATCTAAGAGGTCTGTGTGCAGTGAAAGTGGGCCTCTGTTTCCGCGCTGTAGAAGATGAGGTTGGTCACTGGGAACCAGAGAGGCTCAGGTCGTGCTGGTAGAGGTAGGGAAGATGAGGAATGAAAGTGCGATGAACAGGGGAAATAATCTGACTAGAAGGAGAGTAAGGTCTCAAAGGAATCAAATAGAAAACTCAGCTCAAAGAGAATGTTCAGAGGTGCGGGGGTAATCAAAAGAGAGTAGCAAGGAGACATCCCCTAACTGTACAAACAGACAGGAATAAAGTGTCTGATCATAACAATTAAATAAAGTGTCCATGAGAGAATCCTCAGCTAATGCACATCCTCCATCATTCTAACCATCCGGGAGCTACACAAAGACGGAATAGGGAGAGCATGCTGTCCCCACAGCATTGGCGGTTGCCCATGCCACTGTCAGCTTGATCCCCGGCATAGTCCGAGCAGGCCGACGACTTGGGTCTGGCACATTGCATTGGTGGTATGTAGTGAGAATAAATAAAAAATGTCTGCGGTGCAAGAGAGATATGAGTAAATAATATGGAGGAATCCGATAGCTCAACAACAGATATTTCCTGCATGGTCGAGTAATTGACCTTGAAGTCGGAAATGTATTGGCTTAGCAGTGGAATGAGCTCAGAGGCAATAGTGCAGCTATGTAATAAATCTGGGAGCATAAAGGGAGGAAAATAGTGAGTACGAGAGTAAATTGGTGAAAGTATATGAGGAAGAAGTGAGATAAAATAATTAGTGATTGGTAGGATATTTCTGCATGGCGGGCATAAACCGTGTGATGGGGAGAGATGACAAGGGAGCCGAGCGACCCTTCCACAGCGCTGTCGTACCAACAGGTGTGGATTACAGCATCCCATCTGCATGAAAGTGAGGTGACAATTTATACAAGACTCGCATACTTTGGTAGGGTTTAGAACATGCCCGAGATTGCCGGATGTGTATGGTGGGACGTTGCAGATGAGGCAAATGAAGGTGGTCCCGGCAACGTAGTATTTTTCTACCGCTTGGCCGCTGATATTGTACACGAGCACCAGTCTAACAATGTTTCAGAGCTAAATTTATCGAGCACCGGAGCTCACGGGACGTTGAGCACCATGCAGAAGAAGATGCACAGGGAGAACATAATGCTTGACTGTTGGTGAACTTGAATGTACATAGACGAAAATACGTACATTGGTGAGAAAAGCTATATGAGAGCATCGCCATTCCGAGTACCCCGCAACGGAGGCAATGGCGAATGAACACCAAAGACGAAACTAGCATGGTGAGTTGTGTATACTCGATCGCAAAGACCCACGTACTGCGAGACCAGAGCGTATGTGAGCAGGCGGAAACTATATTCCATGCCGTGTATCCGTAGAGAGCAAGTAGGGCTGTGGTCAGCCCAATTCCAGGGATTATTAGTCCCAAGATGACCCGCGGGCGGCTGATAGGAGGGTTTGACAATGGCCTGTTCACCTCGCGGATGGCCACATACTAGATTTGCGGGTCCAGGGACCACGACTCGAACCTGGCGCGTAGTGAGAGTAACATTGTGGTGGGTGAAGAAATATTAATACGGAAGCCGCGGGATGACAATTTTTGGCTGGCTATACGCTATGGTCCGCCAAGTTGAATTGCCGATGACAGGTCAATCCCCTGTCCGGTCTCTTCTTGGTATCAGGGCTCTTGCCGTAAAAGATCTTACAATCAGGGTCCACCTCTCAATCCAGGCTGGTTCTCACCTCATCTCAGGGTACTCTACCTGACTTGCCCCTGGATGGTTAATCTCATTCAGTGGTGTCAACTGTGGGCTGTTGCCATGTAGCAGGCGATCAGTATAATAAATCCCCCCCTCCCCCCCCCTCCCCCCTCCACCTTACCGACACAGCATATCTTAATTAACAGATACATGAACCGAGAACTCCATGCCGGATTGATCATTGGATCGACTTACCGCACCGCATGGAATCCCTTCATTCACGAAAATGAGTTACTGTAAAGCCAACCTTGAGCCACCCCGTCAAATATCTGCTTCGTCACGGCAGAGGTCGACCAGATATGATATACAAGGAGGTAGTAATAGCTTGCATCTTAGTAATACATAGCTTACATTGCTTCCGATGTGAAATTCATCTACGTTACGGCCTGTCAAGCTTTCTCAAGTTTGCCCCTCGGTATTGGGCCCGCCGCCAACTTGAGCTTCGCCGTAAAAAAAACCAGTCTCGATCCATATCGCGTGTCACTGGCTAGTCGGGAAAACATTGAGGTCGAAGAAACGATTTCGTGACCTGAACACTAGATGGGAAGTTTAAAGATGGATCGATGCAATGCTCTCCACCAGAGATTCACTTTAACACCCAACCCCGTCCATTTTCCTTCCGTCATTATTCAACATTGTGAATATTACTGTAAATCCGCCCACTTTCCGGTTATTGGTCAACATTCTGAATGTTACGGTGACTACCGCTGTGCCACCCTCAAGTGCGAGTCGGTGGCTAATCATGACTTTTCGACGGGGATCAAATGTCTGGGACTTCCGGGCATTGTAGTTGTACGTTGTAAGACGGAAGGAACGATCGTACGGAGCTCAGGAAATACCAGGAATGACAGGTTACGCCAGTTACGCCGAGACAATCCAAGGTACTTCCCAAATTCCGGATCGACGAGCTCAGAGCGGATCTTCGGTATGAGGCATGCGCGGATAAAACGGCCACGACACTGAACTGCAGATCGAGAGACTGAGGCTCCGACACATATCGTAAAGTCACCGCCATCGATTATTGTATGCCCACCAGAGTACAAAGATACGAGAATACTGTGACGAGCCGTGAATGGCACCCCCAATTTCTGAGTCGCATCGTGGAACGGAAGCCGTAAACCCATAAATGGCAGCTCACGGCTGCACCGAGCCCGTACTGTCAGCGTCCCGTGGCAGACGGTCCCCAATCCCCAATCCCCGCTTCCCTTCCTCCACCCACACCGAGTTCGAGTGGATTCTGGTCTAACAGCCTTTTTACTGGGCTTAAAATACCATCTGAATTCTTTCCCTGGTCAGATTCTCTCCGGGCCTAGAACTAATAGCGGAATCCGGATTTCGCGAGTCGTATTCAATAGGGCTTCCGTCCGGCGCCCGTGGCCGTCGCGACGGTTGCACGATCATTCTGCCCTGACTGGCGTTGGTGTTCCTGCTGTAATCCACCACGCTTTGACCGCGTCCCTGGACATCCCCGGACGTCCATGTTCCCGCATGCTGCAGCTCACTTCTCTCCGAAAATGTCGGTCTCAGTGTCATGCTGAAGTGCGAAATTATCATCAAAATCTCGATATTTCACACCGGTTGACCGATCTGCAGATCATGAGACTGTCACTGGTACTCTACATAAAATGTCGTAAAAGCTGTAGCCCCCGACATCCTCGTGTCTGCTCGATATTCAGATATTCGCAACTTTGGCCAAATCTTGTAGGGCCGCCGATTGTGGCCGTCGCGACGGTCTGACGGCACCCGTCGAACGGGTGCCATGCTCGTCCTGTTGTCCATTTTCGACCAACCTCAACGACCTGTCAAACGACGGCCGCAACGGCCGTTGAAACGGGTCATTCAACTATTAGCTCAAACCCACTCTTTTCGCTGATTTTTGTGTCCAAATTGGCAGGAGGTACATATTGAATGGAACTCTTGCACTTATTTCAGTTCTGTCGGGCGAGAAGGACACAAATTTACCGGCTGTTCGGCAGTTCTCGGCATTGGCTGATGACGGCATCCACTGCCGGGCACTCAGTGATATCAGCTCGGCAGATTAATCTTGGCCCCAAATCTTCGTGAGGCCTGATTAAATCCTGGCCCCAATTTTTGGGGCCGCTATTTTCTCGATTAATCCTGTGATTATTCTTGTAGTAGTACAGGCTGTATGTATGTAGGATTAATCCAGACACCCCAAATGGCCCCGCGATTAAATCCCGAACGCCCCGATTAAGTTCGACACCGATTAATCCCGTGTAGCGACATAGATTGATCTGGTAGTAGTACATACAATTAATCCTAAATGACCCAACTGGCCCCGCGATTAAATCTCGAAGCACACAATAAAATTTGCACCTTCAAATGGCCCGATTAAATCCCCCCAAGGCCCCGATTAAGTCTCCAAGGCCGCGATCTGCATTTAATCCTGCGAGGCGATTCTTCCGATTAATCTGGCAGGATTAATCAGGTTTGACCTCCCCGACGTTAAATGGCCTACCAGTAAATAATCTTGGTTTTGATTTCATCGTCGATTAATCTGGATCTCGATTAATCTGCGACGGTTATCTTATCGACTCGTTATCTCATCAGATCTTATCGCGCACCTTTTCATACCACCTCAAGATAATCCTCCTGCCCAAAGTCCATTCAGCCGCACGTCTCCGGTTAGTTAAGGCAGACACTTACCTCATAGTCTAGCCTATTCCTCCTCGTCTTTCTTGGCTTTCTTCGCATCGGTGATCTCATCCTCCACCTAAAAAACACGGGAAATCGGTTCAGTGCCACCCAGGCAACTGAGATGGCATGTGTTGTTAATAAAAATGAGTGGAGTTCTTGTGGCAGGCACCGGGGCAGGGTGTTTGATAGGATGCAGAGGGGTTGTTATATGTGAGTGCCACGAAGGCAACCGACACAGGGGACAAGGTGGCAGAGCAGAAGAGAGATGTTAGAGGCAGGTCCGAAGAGCCGGTCACGCGTGACATCGTTCTTCTTCCTCTTAGACCTCTCCGGTGGCACCGGTGGACTTCCCCTCTTCTCGATGCGAGTTGCTTGTGTAGCACTCGTGGAGTTGCTTTTGTAGCACTCTGCTCGTCGTTTGTGTATCTGCCTCAACTCAATCTACATACATGCCTCTCATCTCACCTCTCAACTCGACTCCCCTCTGGCAGTCGCCTTGTCTCATTTTTCCATTTCCTTTTTTCCTCCTTTCTTTTCTCGTCGACGATGCCGACCCCTGTTTCAGCCCCATGCACTGCGACTGCCAGCATTGCCGACACAGACACGAGAAATACACAACGGTCTCAGGCAGGAGTCCTTTCCAGGGTGGCATCATTTTGTTTTCTTTCATCTTTGTGTTGGCGGATCTCCTGTCTGTTCCGCCTTGTCTCGACGTGGTGCGGGAGCGCGGGGTTCGCGACGACGTGTGTGTATGTGTCGCCGCGTGTGTGCCATGTGGATCGTGTCTCTCGCATCGTGCCACCCCTGCATGGTGGTCGTTGTTGTTGGGGGCACAAACTGGGTTTTACGGGGATGCGGATGCATGCCGCCTTCCCCGCACCTTACTTTCCCCTGGAGCATGGAGTGCGAGACGGGGGACGCGGGTGTATACGCTGTCGCCACCTCACCTTTTGTCCAGTGCTGACTGAGAAGCACGGGAGATGTGGGAGCAGACGTGCGGAGGCTGCATGGATCCATGCTGTCCCTGCGCCACCTGTGTTTCGTCTGCGGAGCGGAGAGTGCCGCAGGTGCAGGGGATACGCGAAGCGCGGGTGGATGTATCTGCCATCTCTACACATTGCTTTCCTGTGTGGCATAGAAGTGCGGGGCGGGGGATGAGCGACGGGGTGATGTATGCACCGTCCTGTTCTTCCTGCAGGCGGTACGTGTCCCTGTACCTCCTGGCATCGCACCGGCCTCGTCTCCGTGGATTTTTGCGAGGTGTGCATTCTTATACATAGCTCTGCTGCCTCCGGCGTCGTCTTACACTATTTCGGTCTTGCTGTTGCTCGTTTGCGTCTATCTGCACCAGGCGCAGATATCTTTTGTTTTTTACGGGTCGTTGGGGGTTACTCGCATGCGGGGGTGAATAATGGACCGTTATATTTCCTCCCCATCTTCTCCTTATTATGTACATCTCATTCTTGCATTCTTTCTCCATCAGTTATTCCGATACTGATGCCACTTTTTTTCCAGACCACAACTTGTCCGGCATTCACATCCAGCATTTCATGCGCATCTTGCACTACTCTCAGCGGTCTTCTTGCCACGGCCTTCCCGCCCCTGGAACCGGCAGGAATACACTCCCTTCAAACTCACTCCGCTCCGGGTCCACCTCGATACTCCATGAACAGTGATCAGCGCAACTACGACTACGAGCAGGAGTCATACTGAGCAGTGCCGCCGAGCGTGGGCCCGAGCAATTTCCCGTAATCTACGGGATTGGGCTCGGGCGGCCAAGCGGGCTTGATGTGGCGGCACCAGGAGGCGGCGCATCTTTTACCACATCCCTGCCCATAGGTCTGGGATTAATCGAGGTTGAATCATCGGATTAATCCTGGCCTTAAAACATCGATAATGTAGGTTTAAACACCAATGTAGGCTATGTAGGTTATGTATGTGTACCATGCAGTATGTTAATATTCTGTGACGAGATTAATCGCAGTGGGACTCGAGATTTGGGTTATCTCAAGATTAATTGCGAATGCACACTGATAATCGGCAGCCAGATAATCGGACATGCCTGTGATTAAATCGCATCTAGGATTAATCTACCATGTGGGGAAAATATATTGTATTGTGCATATGTGACAGGATTAAAGTAGGATTAATCGAGAAAATAGCGGCCCCAAGAATTGGGGCCCGGATTTAATCAGGCCCTCACGAAAAATTGGGGCCACGATTAATCGTAGCTGCTTCATATGTTGGGGCACTGGTGTGCCCTGGGTGTGCCAGGAATCCACCGGACGTTGGATTCCACTGAAAGCCAGTGGCAGAAACACCGCTGGATATCATCGGATTTCACCGGTTTCCAGCGGTTCTCTCCTAATGTATCTGCCTCAATACTCACCTCTGTACTTAGCTGCTGCAGAAGTCCCATGCCACTCATGAATTGGATGCAGGAAGCGCTTTACGACCAGCAAGGCCGCGGATGCACGTGCAAACGGGCACACGTGAATGTCAAGGTGTCCGAAAGCATCAAACGCTCTTTCACCTCTACCACGACCACCTCACCATCGAACTCCCTACACAAACGTCCTCGACACATCTCTACCTATTTCGGTAAACCTGTCACTCACCTAAACGGCGCAACTTGCAAGGTGCACTACTTCGAATCCAAACTGCTCAGCATCCCTCGCGGATGGTGCGTACCACAGCCGGGCGAGATGATGCATTCCTCCCCCACACATCATCATGCTCGCGGAGAAGACCTGCGCGCGCGTTTTTACATCTCCCTCGGATGCTATCATTGCCACTCGATCCCTCATTGCCACCCGTCTCATCCCCTCACAGATTTCCCCGCCCCTTGCCTGATTTATTCCATTTTGTGTCACCCCTTGAACCCCCGATTGCCCCTCTACGTTCTCTGCGCAATCTCCACGTTGTTGACTTGTTAATCATTGTTACCATTCGCGCCGCGCAGCTCACCCTTTCACTTACTTAATTATTTTATTCCTTCCTTAGATGATATGCCATTCTAGTGTATTCCAATAAAATATTTTCTCCTCAGTTTCAAGTGTTTAGGTCGCATGATTCCACCAACTGCACTGCGTCTTCAAGTGGATTTCTAAATAATCACGTGCATCATGATTCACGTGCTTCCGCGGGCTTGCTGGTCGGTTAGCGCTTTGTAATTGGATGCAGAGCCTATTTGTATCAAATTTTCCTTCATAGAGCAAGCACCTTTGCGAGGCTAGGTGACCGAGGTTAAGGCTTACTTGACAGTTCAATGCCGGTTCAAAAGTTGAACCATGGTTGCAAGAATCAATTGGAGGCCTGCCAGTGCTTTCAAATGACATTTGTAACTTGATAGAATGGTTATATATGGTCTTCAATAGACAGGTTGTGTACAAGCCGTACACGGCTTTTGGGCATTGTGCAAAGCTGCAGGGATTTTCCGAGTTCATCTTGGAAGGTTGAGCTGTCAGTGAACCTGCTGAGTGGAGGGAGTAATAACGATTTTAGTGGGAGTGGGACTCGTCCAGTCCCACTCCATCACTTAGAAAGTGTGACTCAGTCCCATTACTCATGATGGCGAATGCATCCGAAGTGCGACTGATGCACTGACCGCAGTGATGCGTAACCGTGAAGCACGGAATATCACACCGTATTACGGTCACGGTACCGTGTCCGTGGAGCTTCCGTGACGGCAACGGCCGTCGTTTCGACGGGTGTTTTTCTAACATCTGACAAGACGGGACGGGCAACGGGACGTCTGTGACGGCCGTAAAAACAGTAACGGGCTGCGTCCAATTTGTTTTGCTATTCATTGCATATTTATACTCGTGTATCGATTCATTTTGACTGCGATATCATTGATTGAATGTTATCTTCTTATTACCGCGCCAACTGACCTTTTTGACCGTTCAAACATTGTGTGGTTGAACCTCGGCAATCCGGCAATCATCTGGGGGCTTGGCTGAAAATTCCAATAAAATGTATTCGTCCTCGGATTCTGGCTCCAAAAATGTGGTACTACACCCAAAAGATAGTCTCCTTACGCTCGTCGCTGGATGGATCCCTGCACAAAATATTCCCCTGCCTGCTTGGTTTTAGACCTCAAATCAAATCACCCATTTCAACAGCCATCACGCCCGTCATTCGACGGGCCGTTGGAGGAAGCATAAATTCGTTGACGGGACGGGCACGTCACCTGATCGACGGGTGCCGTTGAACCGTCGCGACAGTTACAGGCGGAGGCCCTAAAGCCGTCGGCTAACCAGTCGCACTCGGGAAACCGAGTCGCGCTTTTGATGGACAAAAGTGCGACTCAAACACATCAGTGAGACTCAACGACTCCCACTCCCACTATTCTTGTATATACTCTGAGTGGAGGGGTATTTTAGACTATGAGATGGTTGTTCCATTTGTCATTCGGTGTAGGTGCTGTGGAATCAACGCCGAACCTCAAGGACAAATCATTATATTTGCTGGATCTGATTGGATAGCCACATGGATAGAACATTTGAGATGGTATTGTATGAGTCATTTCCGGTGGGTTTATGGGTTCAGGATATGGAAATTCTCACCGCAGCTTTGCACAATGCCAAAAATCCGTGTGAAGCCGCATGCGGTTTCTGCGGCTTTTCCACAACCTGTCTAATATTTAAACCGCAGACCTGGCTGACACCCAGCACCTTCCGGCCGAAACCAGTGTAAACCAGCGAGAGGCCGGTATGACAGCCCGGCCCTTACCGGTGGCCGGCGGCGGTCGCCAGCGAACTAGTTACCTCCGGACATATTACTCTGGTTGCGGGAGTTTTTCTTGCATGACGATCGAAGAACGCGAAGGTGAGCCAATACAAGTATGCTGCATGAAGAATACAGGTTGGATACAGGTCTCAGCACCATTTTCACGATAAATGTGTCATGATGATCATCCCCCGCACGAGTCGCATGTAACTGAGGTGTGGGGCACACACTCCTGGATTATGTTTCTGATAGCGGTCACTGGTACACACCTAAAAGGAAAATCTTCCCGACGAGTTGAAGGGCAGGTTCAAAGTTGAAGGGATTTTTGTTATGGGAAAAGGTGGAAGTGTTTCAGATAGGGTAGAGCTGCTGGCTCCTGGGCTCGGAGATCATTAGCGAGCGAATCTGCTTGGGGTCGAAGTTGTGCTTGGCTTCGGTGCTTCGATCAATTGCAAACAGCCTGCCGTCTATCTCTACGGTGAGCCCGGCTGAGTTCGACCGATTCTGGCACGTCGGCAATGCCCTTCGAAAAATTGGGAATGAAAACAATGACCACAGAACCGGATGGTCGCAGTCAATGTGCTTCCATCTTGCGCACACCCGAGGAAAGACGGGTCTGGCGCCGTGGTCTAAGCAGTGGATACTGGTGCCTCTGGTCTCCTCGTACTTACTGTCGCATACCGGCGACCGCTTGCCTGGCGAGGACGTTATCGGCCATGAATCTGACCGCGCTGAAGATCCCAAGCAAAACTTCGCTCGGTAAGTATCGGATTGGAGACGAAGAGAAGTCTTCGAGAGTGATCGGGTGTCGGATAGCAGAGAGCTCGCGGAGTATGGACTTCTTTTGGTCCTCGAAACCGCCGGCTCCATTACCAGCGCACCCAAAGGAGTGGCGCCACAAATGGTCGAAGAGGTCTTGTTCCGCCCATACTTCTCTCATGGCCTGTCGCTCTGCGATCTCGTGCGGATGTGCGATTTCCACCGCTCCCGAGGTCCAGTGTTGTCAGAATGATCCGGATATCGTCCAGAGCCTTTGCGAGTACTTCAGTCGGCGCGGCGACCTGGTTTTGGCGGGCGAGAAGTAATTCCGTGTCCAAGCTGATGTTGAGAGCGTCGAACGATTCCACCGCCCAGGGTTAAATCCGTGCCATCCATTAATTGCACTGCAGGTACGGTCCCGGAACCATCGTCTAAGTACCCCACACACCGAAAATGGGTAGGGATGTATCTCCCAAATTCAACGAAGGCCGCCGAGAAAGCCCTTGATTGTTCTGCACCTTTCCGGGGCGTGATTGGAGGGTGGCTATACGTCCAGAAGAGGAGAAAGACGAGAGCAGCTGGAAAGGGGATGCGACAGTCCTGATTCAGATCGAAAGAGAAGTGAGACAAAATGCGGTGCTGACGCCAGCGGATAGAAAGGATGGTGCAAAACGCGACGTCCACGCACCCGTGCAATGCGACGCATACCATTGCAGGATCCACACATCAAACAGTCATTTTTCTTCATTCTCCGACCAAGAGGCAAGGTCGATGAACCGGAAGCGCGGGAAGGAGGAAAGAGCCCAAGGCTTTGGATAGGAGAGGACTTTGATGACTTCCTGAGCAACACAACAACGGGTGGCAGCAAGAAGGCAAGATGGTCGAGACTCGTTTCGGTGCATTCAAAACACAAGCGTAGTTTCGAGCTGTCTAGGATGTGGTAGCGCTTTCGTCAAGAAAATAGCAGGACCCTGATAAAAGTGAATTAGCGTCTGTGCAACTAAGGTTGAAGAACGATTAGTAACATACTCTCGATTTCACCCTTGCGTTTTCGGGCAGCAAATGCTTCCGCGCGCACCCAACAATCGTCACCGCCGCGTGCGCCAATTCCCCAATCCTCCGTGTAGTCTATAAACACCATCGCAAACTAGAGGTGAGTCGGTAACAGCGAGTTTTTCCAAGACCTCAAGGACTTCTTCCGTGTCCTCCCCGTGCCACAAGCCGACATTTACCACCACAAGCCGGGGACATGCTTCGATGGTCGGATGCAGAACCTCTAGGGCCAAGCATTCCGAAAGGCAGAGGTGTGTCAGTGCAGAGAGGGTCGCAAGCTTAGACCCATCTTCCCAATTTGTGGCTTCACCGACGGGATTCATGTATAACTCCGCGTGTGTGACGGACAGAAACAGCGGGTGATCCAATAATGATCTGGTCCATAGAGAACGAGGGGACGCAATCGCAAGATGGATCTTCTGAGGGCGTATTTTGTCGAGGATGGACAGTGATTCGGAATTCAAGCCTTCACTGGTAACGAGGAAAAGGGACGCAATCCCCGCACATCGCGGCAGAACCTTCTCGACCGTCTCTATCCGGTTGCCGCCGAAACAGACGTGTCGCACGGCGTTTTGCAAGAAGGTCAGCGGCTTGGATTCGACGGCGGAGACACACTCTGATGGCTAATAACGAGGACTTGGTAGAGCAACGGCTCGACCCTGACATCGAGCGAAGTGAGATGACATCATGACACAAAACTTGTTCTCTGCAGAGTACTGTACTTGCCAGGCCAATGCCAGGCATGAACGCGATGGCAGACTCGAAGAAGAGTAGGAATCAGTTTTGGATGTCTGATTGCAGCCGTCTCAAAGATCTCCCGCTCGAGTTTGTGAGGGAGGAGTGTCAAGAGGAATGGGTCTGACATGAAGGCTCAGAGCAAGCCGCAAGATGACCGATTACGTTGGTGCTTTTTTCGATGGTTAACAAAGTTATTTTTACAAACTAACTTAGCCTTACGAAACTTACTTTACTTTACTTGTGGCAGACAAGTAAAGTAAAGTACGACAAAGTTACTTATAAGTAACTTAAGTAACTTGTAAGTAACTTGCAAGTAACTTAAGTAACTTCAAGTTACATGTGTACTAGGTACCCTAGGATCTATTCTAGCTTTGTGAGGTTGTGCTAAGTGCTAATTCACGCTCTCGCGACTATAGCTTGGCAGGATTTGATGCCATCTGATGGCATAAGTTACTTTGTCTGATCGCATTGATCTATCTTGGCGGGCCAAGTTACTTGCAAGTAATTTGAAGTGACTTGAAGTAACTGGAAGTAATTTGAAGTTACTCATAGTAATTTGATTCACTTATGTGCATTGAGCTAAGAAGGTGTGAAAGCCAGGATGGCAGACATAAACACACAATAAGTTGCCGGCAGTCCGAAGTGCGATGAGACTGAGCCAAAGCAGGACAGGTGGGAAGGGACATTGGCTAGCAGTCCACCAACTCAGCATCTTCAGACCACAATTTGAGAGAAATGAAATTGAAACCTGATTAGAGCAATAGGATCAATCTGAGAGTGAGAGCGGGAGGAGACGTGATCACGACAGCGCTAGCATTGAAATACTCCGGAATCTGTATGCATAGAATTGTTTGAATCGGAGTAGAGAAGGTCCCAGCAGCAGACAGAAAGCTGGCATTACTTCGAGAAACAATGAAAGAGTGTCGCAGGCACAGTAGCTTGAGGAGAAGGGAACCGGAAAAAAAATCACCACTGGAACGAAAAGAATATGGCCTTTTATATGTCAAGCGTTTCGGGAGGATTGTGTGGTTGTACGGCCTGATGACAACAGAATTAGCTGCGCTGTAGTGTGATCTGTTGAGGAGACACTGCGGGGAGGTCAGCTGTTCAGTCACCTGGGATTCTTGAGAGAGAGATTCGTTATGGTTCCAAAATGTCGAGGAGTCATCTTTAATACTGCGCCAGAAGGATGAAAATAATTAGAATTAATGGAGAAAAGTCAAACTTGTGCAAAGAATCACTGAGCATTTCATGAAAGAACGGTTAGTGTTTGTCAGGGGAACCCCCACTCTTCCGGCCTTTCCGGCTATCCTTCAGGCTATCCTTCCGGTTTCCGGTCCGGTTTCCGGTCAGGCTTCCGTTCCAGCCTCCGCTCCGGCTGATGCCCCCGACTCTCTGCCCGCTCGTTCTCGCTGGCACGTGCTATGCGACCAAGCCCGTGATCATTGTAGATACCTCCGGACACGTGCTACTGGGTAGTTACTGATTCGTATATAAGGTTTCGCCTAGCGTGGGAATCCCCATCCTTTTTTCTCTTCGGATTCCCCCGCTAGGTGCGTAGTATTCCCGCTCCTGTATTCAGTACCTATATTTATACTTCGGATTCCCCCGCTAGTTTCCGCGCATCGCGCCGAGCTTAAGGTTGCCCTTACAGCAGAAGAAAGGATCCAAGGGATCAACCGGTCAAGATTGGGAAGTTTGGTGCAGGTACGGATTCGGACCACTACTCCAGTGCTCCATCCTCCCCCACTTCAAATCTTGACCCCTCCTCCGTACCGATGGACCAACTGCCTGCCCCTGCCTCCGTGCAACCCGAGATCCCGAGTGTTCACACTCCGCATCCGGCTTCCGGAGCCATGGACCGGCTCACCGCTGTCGAAAACTCCCTCGAGAGCATCCAAAACACGCTCAGCCAGCTATTGCTGAGCAGCCAAAATCCACCACCTGCCCCCGCCCCTGCCGTTCCGGCTCCGGCGTTGGGTCCAGATTTCTCAGCCCCCCACCCAGCTCCGAAAATGGTCCTCCGACCGAACCCTCCGGCCGTTTTCGACGGCGACCGGACGCAAGGACGGATGTTCCTTTACTCCGTCCTCACTTATTACCGGCTGGTTCCGGAAGCTTTCATGGCGGATGGGTTCGTCTCGCAGGAAAGACTCGTCCGGTTCACCATGTCCTTCATGTCAAAGGACACGGCTGCCCGATGGGCGGAGCGGCGTGCGTCCGCTGTACCGTTCCCGTTCCCTACTTGGGCCCAGTTCGAGGCCGAGTTCCGGCTCCGGTTCGTCGAGGAGAACGAACAGGACCAAGCCCTCACCAAGCTTGAGTCCCACTCGTACTTCCAAGGCTCCTGCGACATCTACCGGTACACGGACGACTTCGAGGAACTGGCCGTAACGGCCGGTTACTCGGACGCTCTCGTCCGGGTCACCAAGTACCGCTCCGGGCTCGATCCGCAGATCAACGTCGCGATTACGACGTCCGGAACGGCCCCCGACCTCACCGACTACGCCGGATGGCGCTTGTGCGCTTTCCGGCAGTATGAGGTGTTTGGTGGCGCGCGAACCGGAAACCCTCCGGCGCAGCTTCCGGCCACTTTCCCACGGCTGTGTACAGCGGGTGTGTTTCCGACTCCGGTTCCGGTTTCGGTTCCGGCCCCCGTGCACGCTCCGGTTACATTCGCCCCGCTTGCGGCACCTGTCCTTCCGGCAGCTGTCCCGATGGATGTGGATCGAGCCCGGGCCCGCCCATTCCCACGCACCTGTTTCCGGTGCGGTGCAGCCGGACACCTCGCCCGCGAATGCCCTGTCCCTTTGGACGTTCGGCTTGCGGACATTCTCGACGAGGTCGTTTGTCAACTCGGAGACGACCTCCTCGAAGAGCTGTTCACCCGGCTCTCTACCTCCGCCTCGCTTCCGGCTGAGTCGGTGGACGGAGATGAGAGGGAACCGGCGGGTTTTCCCCACCTGGCCGAGTGAGCGGTGCGCCCTCGGCCGTGTCCCCTAATCGCTACGCCCTCCTGTATTCAGATAATGCCAATACATTTGAGTCCGAGGTAGTAGCGAGAGGCGCACCACCCGTCCCTGTCTCTGTCCGAGTGACTGAGACTCCTCTTTCCGTCCTGGAGACGGAAGCCCGCACTGCCCCCGAGCCGGGAACGAGCGCAGTAGCAGAGGCCCCTGTCCCCGAGCCGGGAACGAGGACAGGCTCGCTTGGGCGCATTCATCGCCCGAAGTGGGAACAGCGACTTCCCCGGCAGTACGTCATCGACTCCGTCGAAGGCCAAAACTCCTTGCACATCCCGTTGGACCTGCAGTCTGTCGAGACCGCCGCCCGGATGTCGGTGAAGGCTCTGGTCGACTGTGGAGCGACCGGAGACTTCATTGACTCGGAGTACGTCATCTCCCACAACCTTCCGGTCCGGCCCCTCTCGCAGCCTATCCCAGTTCTCAACGTGGACGGCAGCCCGAACCAAGCAGGCGGCATTACCGGTGTAGTCGATATGGTGGTCGACTACAAGGGGCACTCCGAGTGTATCCAGCTCGCCGTAACCCGACTCGGGAAGCAGCACGTCATCCTTGATTACTCCTGGCTCCAGAAACACAATCCGGAGATCGACTGGGAGACCAAGGAGGTTCGAATGACGCGCTGCCCGACCGGATGCCGCACCTGCCGAGACGAGTTGCGGGCCGTCCGGAGGAACGAGAAGATCGCCGCCTCGATCCTCCGACAGCTGCGTGAAGGTCCGACTCCGTCTATCTGTGCCATCGACTCTGAGGAGTGGCACGGAGATGACGGGTACGACCCAGCCGACGACGACTTTCCGGAGTTGTGTCCGGACTCGGAGGATGATGATGACGAGGAGGACGACCTCGAGGAGGGTGATCGCATTCTGTACACTGTGTTCACCCCTATCGAGGAGATTCGTGCCAGCAGCACCGTCTCGCAGCGCCTTGCAGAGGCCTACGCCCGGAACTCTGTGCCCGTGTCAAGTACCGGTTCCCGACCGGGATCCGACGGAGGTCCGAGATACGCCTGAGGAATGAAGCGCGTATAAGCAAGACGAAGTGGCTGAGATGCAGAGGGAAGTATCGGAATCTGAACGGAGAACCGAACCCGTATACTGGAAGTGAAGGGCTTGGCTTCAGCTCGTGCGCTGCGCCCTTCTCTACGCCTGATGCCCAATTTCGGAGAGAGACTCGGAAGAGGACGGAAGTCCGAGAGGAAGAGTATAGGGCAGACTAAGTCGATATTCAAACTGAAGTCTGACTACCGACATGGCTTGTATTTATACGAGAGTAAAGTATTAGTGGGGATATAATGTAAGTACCGGAGTTTCGGAGTTCCGAGTGGGTCCGTGATGGAACGAGTTGTTATGAGTCAAGTAGGGTCAAGCTGACTCGAATATCATCGGTACTCCGAGGGCTCCGTGATGGAGAAGCATAAGTCGTAACCTAGGAGTCAGAGGGAATCATATGTAGTACGAACCAATAGAACAAGGGTAATTGCAGAATGGCAGTGTAGGATATAATCGGGATCGGAGATCGTCGGAGTCCGATGGCGTCCGAAAAGGATGTGAAGTCACGGCACGTGACAGTATCCCCCTCTTAGCGCCGAACCCTAGAGGCGCTTTAATGTTGAAGGGAACATTCGATCCGAGATTGCCGATCCGTCGGCAATCGCGATCAGCTATATAGCTGGTCACGTGATGTGAAAGTAAAAATTTTCACCCTCATCCACACACCACCACCATCAATCTACGCCACTCGCATCTCCGTTATGCCCCAACTCCCCAACGAGTCCGAAGCGGAGTACCTTGACCGTCTCTGCGCGATGGGTGAAGACGCCGCAGAAGAAGAACTCGACGAGGCGGAGGCGGACGTTCGGAAGCAGGAGAGGAAACAGCGCAAGGAGGAGAAGAAGGAGGCCGAGCGGAGGGCGAAGGAGGCGGAAGAGGAGGCCGCTCGGAAAGCGAGGGAAGAGGAGGCCGCTCGGAAAGCGAGGGAGGAAGAGGCCGCTCGGAAGGCAAAGGAGGAGGAGAAGAAGAGAAAGAAGGCGGAGAAAGCGGAGAGGGCGGCAAAGGCGGCGGCGAAACCAGCTTCGAAAACCTCGGTGGCATCGGGATCCGGCGGGATAGGGTCACAGGCGTCGGGATCCGGAGGGAAAGCAAAGGGGAAAGCAAAGGCGACGCAGAAGGCGTTGGATATCGACGAGGACGAGGATGAGGAGGCGCCGGCGGAGAAGAAAGCAAAGCGGGACCCGGTAAGTCGTAATCTGCCGGTGCCGGTAATGCTAACTTCGTGGTAGTGCGTACGTTGCGCCAAGATGAATATCCCTTGCGCCGTCCAGGGTTCGTCGGAACGCCGATCGCGCCGCGCCTGTGAGGCGTGCCACGCGCACAAAGTCCGTTGCGAGTGGGGAGCGGACGCCGACGGGTCTTCCGGGCCGAGCGTTGTTACGGCGGTCCAGGATCTCACCGAGTCGAATGAAGCGGGGTTCATGGACCTCTTCACCTCGATGCGGGAGGCGAACGGAACCCTCAACAACCTTCTGAAGGTGGGGGTCGCTTTTCTCCAGTTGAATCACGGAGATGCCGGGGTTGCCGCGGCGAAGAAGATCACGGATTCCCGAGAGAGGAAGAAAGCGCAGTGGCTCAAGGAGGATGCCCAAGAAGACAAGGGTGAAGGGAGTT